>OY740774.1:102193235-103393235 GCA_963513935.1 Aphrophora alni
AATGGTGTACATCAGCTAACATACCTTGGAATTGCTACACCCGTATTCATTCAAAGTGAGCGACTGTAGAGTTCATATTGTAATAAATGTTTCCCTAATAAAGTTATGAGAGTTTTTCATATTTAAAATAATATAAATTTTTCTTTTCATAAGCTCTAATTGGGTAAGGAATTTCTGCACCAGTCGTGTATGTCTTTATTATAGAACCGATTTAAATTACGAGGTGTCGAATCAAGCAGTGTGACCTGCAGATTTGTGGAATATTAACATTTTCCTTGGAAACACTTATTTTGTAATACATTTATCATTTAAATAACATATCTGTAGTGGATAAAATAACATGTTTCACGACAAAAATAATTTAAAATAGTTGTTTTTCATTCTTAAATACGTTTCATTTTGTTGCTTCGTTTGAGAATGTCTTGTTATATTTATGTTAACTTATATAGCTAAGTTATTTTCTGTTACTTTATTTTTGAGGATTCACTTTGTGTTGTGATTGATTGCTTACATTTCGAAAAACTAAATTTTTTATTGCTAATGTGGGACAATTGGGTCTGCATTTTTTTATCTTGAAAAGTTAACGACTTAACTGTACATATTTTAACATTAATAAAATATGAATACATATTTAATACAATACTGTAATCACAAAATTGTAAAGGTTCAAAATTGTTAAAATTATTATCTAACTGGAAACGACTAGTTACTCATCTTTATTATTATTATTTTCCATTATCACTTGATTTTATTATTATATATAATATTATTTTATTATTCTATATGATATACTTGTTTCTTGTATTATTGTTAAGCTATTATTTTACATTATATTACCTATCACTAGTTAAGTTACAGAATAAATGGGGAATTTGCGTTAATGTAGATTTATTGGACACATTAACTCGCCGTATACATCGTATTGTAGGATACTTTATTTCCTGAAATAAGTGAATTATACATTTGCATGCTAATAGATATACCACGATATGCATGTTAAAATCCATACAGAGAATTGGAGCAATTAAAATTATGTTGAAATTTATCACTATATATATTTTAAGTAAAACTCTTCACATTTTCCAAATAAATAATTACTAATTTACCTCCATACGTTGAGATATATCAGCCTATATAAAACAAATTGACACATTCCACACAATAAATGAATGGCATGTCTTTAAAATAATTAAATTTATAATTAACTTTAGGTCACTCTCGTTAAGTTTTAGATTTCATTTCAAGTATTAACGAACATCAACATTCTTTTGTTCCAGCATTAATTAGATTTCAAAAACTTATCAATAACTTTCATTTGAAGTGTTATTTCCGCAGCCCCTCTCTTATACCCGTCTCAGGCGCAAAGATTTTATCTGAAATTCTATATAACGAAAACGTTCCCAATCAATAGAGAGATGTTTTGCAATTTAAATAAAGTGTATATTTAGAATTAATTTTATATAGTTATAAATTTGGTATTTTTAGAGTATAAAAAATCAGTTTAAACGGTTAAAAATACTGGGAGTAGTTATTAAGTTTAAATTGACTATAGTGTAATTAACCAGTGTAAAAAACGTTACACAATTAATTGTCTACACATCCCTAAAAGTAATTTAAAATGAACCCAAACTGTTTGCACACACAATTTGTAAGTTCAGTAGTTATCAGTCAAAACGTGGAAATGAATATTATCTCTTATATTAATAATATAAGAAATAAAATAATATATAATTCTCTTATATAATATTATATATAATGTATATTATCTCTTTATACGTATAATATGTGAGTAAATATTATAGAACACATAACAAATATTATTATCCAATTTACAACAACAGAATGATGGCAGGTCGAAATAAAATTGCATCAAAACGGGTAATATCATATTTCTGGCAACCTGGTTTTCTATTTTAGACGAATAGAAGGAACAGTGATTTATGAAGAAAGTTCGTAGAAATTGGAAATCATTACAAAGATTGGCTATTTTCATTTACTACAACTTAAAGTAGTGTTTTAATTTCTGTTCAGGTAAGACAGACAATTTAATATATTTGTTTTGTATAAACAATAGCTTGCAAGTTTGACCCTGACAATGGATGGTAATCCTTGAGTTCTATTAGTTTGTTTGAACATGTAACAAAGTACCAAGCTCTCTATCTATTTATTATCCTTTCACAATATTACATTTTGTATTCTCACTACCCTTAACATTTTTCTCTGCCGACCCTTTCTTCAATTTTATACTCAGTCCTCCCCCAAATAGATCGAGCTCCAATTCCGTCTAATTACCCTCTGACCTTATAGAAAAGTGATGCTCTACATTATACCCACAACTGTTTATTATTCAAACACACAAAAAGAACGAATTTTATAACTAAAAATTTCCAATATAAATTAGATCAGCATTCAAAGGATAGGGAATTATCGTAGATTTGTTTAAGATACTATGTTTGGAATTGAATTTAGGCCGTTCAAAAATACAGGATGAATTGAATTCAGTTCAAATGAAGTATACATGTGTACTTTCACGACATATTAATAGTAGAAAGTTATATTATGAACCACGATATTGGGTATTGAATTTTCTGGTAAATTATCCTCACATCCAAGCTACTCATTCTTCTATCGACACATTGCTTGGAGGAAGAAGGTCAAATATCTTGGCGTCAACTAGTGCAGATGATTATAATTTACATATAACGTTACTACAAATCTTGTCTAAACAACGGAATTACGGCGTAAACTTAACCTTATATCATCAAAACCCAACATAAACACATCCTAACATACACTGATGGTATTTCGGTTGTGTACAGATGAGTTTTCGGTCACACGTTCAGTGCCAGCGCAATCAAGGTAACACGGTTAACCGCAATCACAACCTCGATTGCCAACATCACGTCATTGAGATGGCAGTGATCAGCTGTGACTAGAGCTCACGAAGGAAAGCCTATGACGTGACGTAGGGTAGTAGATTGTCGGACATGGCGAACACGACTCATGTGAGCAGTCCTCGGAGTTTAGTTTATTTAGTGAAGTTTTCCAAATTAACACGTCGGGCATTTGTATTCCCAAGGTTCTACATGGAGGCCAAGAAATGTGTTGGAAGCGCTCTAGTTATAATTAAAATATACCAATATTTTGTTTGGCGTTGTTTGTATATACTTCCATAATTAAAATATAATTCTGCCATAATTAATAACTGGTTATCAAGAGTGGTGTTTGGTCTGAAGGGAATAAGTGATGTATGACCGCGTAGAGTATTGTGCAACCACGTTTTCCTTCGAATAGCATAGCATAACCCCTCTCGATATTAAATAATTTATTTTGGGCCCCAAAAACACTAACTCGTATCCAAAACGAACAAAGGATTACATCAATTCTCCACACTTCGATTCATCTCACATTCTCCATGATTCCTATCTAATGATATTATCCGATCCTCAGTTTAAACGCTAACTATGTCTGAGTTCATCATCTCTCATTCAAGTAAAATACTTGTCCAGTAAATTATTTTTCCCCAAAATATGAGTACTAACCTTGGACGCCATAAATACGAAACAATTATATCTAGTACTTTTCTAGATTTACCTCCATAATATATCCTTATTTTCTAATACACCTCATATTAACTTCCTACATACATTGAAAAATAAGATTCATCTTCCCCTTTCCACAAAAACCCTTCCATCAATTTAATCCAAACCGATAAATCTCCTTTCGTTTCAGATGTTGTAAAAACATAGAGAATAAACCTCGGCCTTTTGGTTTAGTCTGGCTGAATTATTCATTTCTAGTCTAACGAGTTAGTAGATATACAGCTCAAAAGCAGGAACGAATTTGATGAAATTTGGTGTGTGGATTGCGTCTGATTTGAACTTAAAAGTAAAGTTTCCTCTCCTATAAATTTCATTAGATAAAGTTAAAAGTTTAAAGTTATTTTATTTTATTTTAAATGATAGTTGATACGTAAGAAATATTCCCACATATTACATCAGCTTATTTTTTATAAATGAATAAGACATTTATAATATTGGATACGACTGACTGAAATAGTTACGTGTTGTTATTACGCACTTTTAAAACAAAAATAGTCATATAAAATAGAATAGTATGATTGTACAACTGAAGATGATATAATATATCGAAACAGACCAGCTGACTTTGAAAGTCTCAATGTCATGTACTGATTAGTTTGTATTTTTCCTCCTAATTTGTAGGTGGCACAATTAACATTCATTTTCCTAGAATCAACTTATTTACTAAGGTAGAAGTTAATTATTACTGATTTAATAAATGTATTGACAAATTAAATTTACTCCCATTTTTCGCAAATAATATAATACAATCTGAGATCCTTATGTGATTATAGGGCAACATAGATAAACAAAGAAGATGAAATAATATATATACATATTTCGAACACATACGTCCTGAAATTTACCTACCATATTTAAAACACAGTTCGAGTGTTTGCCAATCACAAAGTAAAAATGAACCATGGACGTTGACTATGAAAGTATATTTATATATTTAAATAGAGCCTAACCTTTTCTCTTGTGCCATAATCATCTCCTCAGGGTAAATCAAATTTGATTTAAACCGAATTTTTAATGTTCGCGGTCAATGTTAGTATTTGTTGTTTGCCAAATATACGTAATAATTATATTTTTTAATTATAATTTTCACTCGGGTTTGGGTTAATTTACACTCACTAAAATTTGAACGAAATCGGTAGGGCTGATTTTGAAATAATATATATTTTATAACAGCCTGTTGGTTGATTTTTTTAAACCGATAATTCCAGAACCGGTATTTTTAGAGTTGCTACAACTTACGTTTTGCGTTCGTATAACCCTTGTAAAGATGTCATCAAAATCTTTATAACTAATTTTGACAAAGTAATAATATTGCGTTTTTTTTCTTACATACTCCCAAACAGTTTGTAACAAAAATGCCAAGATGTTGCAAAAATATATTCAAATACCAAATTTGAATAAAATCAGTCCACCCTGATCTGTATATTACGGTCTCAGAATTTAGATATGAGAGAGGTTAAATGACTGTATCTAAAGAAAATCTATTTATAAAAACAATTAAAGTCTTAATTATTAAATTGACAAACCTACTTTGGGATTATTATATATTAATTCAAAGGTGCTGTGTGCCAATTTTTACATAAAATAACTCAAAATAGCTATATTCTAAGGATATATATATATATATATATATATATATATATATATATATATATATATATATAGAATAGATAGATAAGAGTAAATGGCTTATCTAAACAATTTGCAAACCGACATTTGATGGCCCCGGGCCCCAGTTTTGACATGAAACAGGTTGAAATAGCCATATTTAAAGGTAATCTCTTTATAAAACCTGTTAATGGCTTAATAAATAAATCGACAAACATATGCCATGCGACATGCAAATTAATATTACAAATTTTAGTACTATATCATAGTCACCGTAACAATATCCTTTTGTATCTTACTCTGTTGGAAGTTTATTAAATTTTAAAATATACTTCCCTAAGTGCAAAATTAATCTCCCATAGCATCCCTGAAAAACTTTGTATTTCAACGATTCGAACAGAATTTTACAGCTGATCATCTGTTACAATCTGTTAATTTATTTTGAAGTTATGTTTCTATCACCGTTGACAACTGCACAGAATTTCTAGATAAATAATATTTCATTATTTTATTGTCAGCTGCATTCAGTTTTATTAAATGTAACATCAGCTTTTAAATTTTACGTTCAAGTTCTATCCAATTATGAATATTAGTTTGACACATAAAACATCTCTCTATGTACAAAAATGTCCAACTAATTATTACAACAATTAAGAGTAAATTGGTATTGGTGATCGATATAAAACCAATACGAAATATATAACGTATTAATGATATTAGTGCATCGTTATTACAGATAATTGAGTTTATAAATAGTATAGAATATATATTATAATATGAAAACAGTTTCAAACCTGAACACTACCGGATATTGAATGGAAACTAGTATTTTGTTAAATAAATAGTATTGATACTAACATTTCCCGATATTAATTTAATTTAAACGTTAAATTCTATACAGTTTAAATTACAATCACACTCGAATATTATATTAGGTGGGTATTTTATTTTGGAATATCATCTACATTATTAAATGTATTAAAACAGCGGATTTGCACGCAGCACCGGCGTCACTTAAACTCATTTTCAATTTCTATCATCATATTATTTTCTGAAACATTTTCAAAGTTTTAAATTGAAAGAATGACTTCTTGTTTTTGAGAAGAAGGAGAACAAATGATTACTCTGTTCTAACCATGATGTTTAATTGAACCATTGACCTAGGTTAGTATGTGACGCAAAATATATTAATAAGCAAAATATTTCTTTCGATTTAAGACTTAAATCAGTCACAGACATTTCGATTTGTTTTTTTAAATTTGTGGATTAATTGTATATTATGTATAGATTAAAAAAAAATACAATTGCAAATTTTTATCGTAGAAAACGACATGTGGATTCAGAGGAAGTATTATAAAAAAGCCACTAAATTTAAATGCCTCTGCTCCCTAAATAATTGTGTAGCTGAAAATATAGAAACAGATTATATTTCGCACGCAAAGTATCTGTAAATATTTTAAAATCAAAAACATTGATTAAGGCCACAAAAATAAAATTTAACTGGAGTATTTTAGAGAAACCTGTGAAGGATATGAAGCAAAAGACGGAAGAGTAGCTGGAGAGGTTGTGCGTAGGAATATTAATGTAGATTAAAACATTCCGACTTAAGAACATTGTAGACCTTCCACTGGGGAGGGGGGATGAACCAAACGAAATCCGAGACAAACATGGTTGGACAACCTGGAGGAAGACATTTGGAAGATGGTAGTCTGGAGGAGGAAACGAGTGTCGGGGAACTGAGTAGACTGCATGTAGGTTGTCAGGAAGTCCCAAGGTACTTCATAGGATGTACCACTGAGGATGTATGTCTGTAATGACGTAAAAACCCGATCTGAAATTTGAAATCAGTGCTTTACAAAACAAATGGTACAAAAACATTACACGAACTTTCTCAGACACCTTTCCAGAAAACCAAATAAAAATGAACAAAAATAATCAACCAAAAATGCCAGTGCGGTATTTGAAATAAAATTATTTGAAAAAACGCAGTCTTTGTACAAAATATTTGTATATTTAAAGAAAAACCTAAACTTAAATTGCTAATACCCTAAATACGTCACTAGTATAATTCCTATTTGATTGAAATTGAACTTATAATGACGAAGGTCAATGTTCTGTTTATTTTTTTTTTTTTGCCAAAAATTTCTCAACAATAAAAAAAATTTCTTGTGATTTGCACACTTGATTGGATCAACATTTCTCACACTTTACTAAATTCTGAAATAAAGCAATATATGCTGTTTAAAAATTACGATTTTGGATTATTTGGTTTTTTACTGATAAAGAAAATAAATTTTCCGATATGTGACGAGCAATAACTTTTATTCTAAGTGCTTAGAAGCTACACGCGATTAAATATAGGTCAAAATTGTTATGAACGATTTTGAAAAAAAAATCGTGTTTTTCTTACAGCTGCGCCCCAATGTTTTGAGTTATATATCAACAAAAATTAAATACTTCCAAGACATAGCCGCATACAAAACTTGATTAAAATTGGTCAATATGTTTGGGCTATCAGTACATACAATCAATGCTGAACATGTTCTGAGTTCATTTCATAGTTTCAAATTTAAATCTCATTTCCACGAATGGTGCAATGTAATCACACAAAAAGAGAACAAAAAAAAATCTTATTTGAACGTAAAAACACAATCCAAAGAAGCAGTGCGTTAGAGGTAATCCCGTTTCACATTACGGAAGTGGCCTTATTGCATAACAGTGTTGCCAAATGTACAATAGAAGAAAATGTAATATCCGTAGAATACAACAAAAGAATTTATCATTTATCGAGTAATAATGAAGTAAATCAAGAACAATTTTAATTACAAATATCATGCGATTGTATTGACTACAACATGACGTTAGTTTTTGGTATTAATTTTAAATTTATTCACAATGATCTGACAATATTTCCTGTTTAATGGTCTCGATTTTTCTCTTTTTTTTTTATTAAGATATAGATACGTGATGCCTATTTATATATATATATATATGTTTTGAGGTTCACTGAATCAAAAAGGGGGTTTTTGAATGATGTCTGTCATCAGATGTGTTCATCTTCAGTCAAAACACGTGGAGAGATTTCACTAAAAATATGGTTTCTGGGATGTCGGAACGATTTTTTCATTATTCTGATGATGCAAAATTTAGGAGTAGCTGGCAAAAACACAAGAAGCAAAATTGTGATCTCATTTTGCTCAAGTGTAGTAAGTTGTATACTGGTTCGCGTACGAGCCAAAGATGCCGGTTGGTGTATTATCGGTAACAACAATTTAAAAAATCCGCTTTATAAAACACGTAATTTTTCAAAATTTACTCAACCGATTTCGTCAAAATTTTAGTAAAATGTAAAGATTAATTACCTCAATCCGTGTGAAACTGTGTATAACAAACAAACAAATAAATTATTATGAATGCAATTGTTTATGTGGATTTATGCTTCTACGTTATTGTTTGTACAAATAAATTCATAGAGAGAGAGGAAAACAGTTAAATAAAAAAAAATAGTAATTCGTTCTAGTTAAAAATTTCCGATTCATAAACCGGAAGATTAGATTGTTTTGTATCATTTTAGTTGTTCTTGGGATCATTTTTCGTAATATAAAAGATTCAAGAACTATACTGCGTATAAAACCTATGATGTATTGCCTCCCAGCCGTGAAGTGGAGAGCAAACAGTATGAAGTGGCAAAAAGTACTTTGCAGAATACATTCCGAGCGATATCGTATGCAAGATGGTGAAAGAGAGGGGAGGGGATACTTGAATTTAATGTAAACTGTTTTATTCTCTGATGTATTTTACACCAAGAACCGCCATACAGTTGTGTTTAAGCATATTTTTCAAGAGTATTAGAAAACGTTCTGATGCAGTATATATACAATTACTGGAGAGATTATAGTGTAGAATAGAATTTTTAAGTTGGAAAACCAAACTACTTTAAAGAAAATGTGTTTGTATTTTAATTTAAATACATAAACTAAATGTAAATATCTTGTTTTAATTTTGTAACTTAAAATAATTCCATTTGACGACCTCTGATTCGATCCTACTAAATAATTTTAAATTGGTTTTCTAAATGAATGTAGAATATTTGGAAAAAATCAAATCGGAGTAAAACTGTCACTTTCAAAGGAAAAATCAATCATTATACACATAAATTAATATAATATATATATTTATATTTATTTTCATGTAATTGTTATCCGAGATGTAGAATGTTCACGTACGAATAAATTAATGTCAGCATCAAAATTAACAGATAAACTAGTTCGATCAATCTTATTTATTAAATAACTCATAACGTTACATGACAAAATAAACTTTCTCGGCAGCCAATCCCCAAAACCAGATAAAAACAAACGAAAACTAATCAACCAAAATTTACAGTACGGTATATGTGAGTCAACAAAGGATAATGAATATATTTATATATTTAAATAAGTGTCTTAATATCCATTTGTTGGCATAAAACTATTCGTGTATGGTTAACATCGAGACTTAACAATACCATTCAAAGTTCAATTTTATTTTTTGCTTAATTAATCCTAAAGCGTAATATTTACTTTCTTCGGATTTTGCACAGATTTTTTTTTTTATATTGATAACGTACGAAACTGATTTTTCTGAGACATGATAATCAATCTCTCTGTTTGGAATTTTAGAGGCTACATTTGAACAAATTTTTATCAAAATCGTTGAAGCCGATTACGTGAAAATTTTAGTTGTGCGTCTTTTTTATTTCAAGTTATTAATAATTTATACTAAATATTTCGTATACTGAATATATATATATATATATATATATATATATATATATATATATATATACATATATACGGGGTGTATATAAAGTCCCGCACGTTGCTTAATATTTTCTAAACGACAACAGATAAATCAATAAGATTTGGTACATCAACACCACACCTAAAAATCTACTTTTTTAAGGAATTATCAATTTTCTATCATATCATGGGGACGTCCCGCAAGGAGTCAGAAGGAAATCTTAAATAGGAGCATAGGTCAATATGCACATCATTTTAAAGGGCTTAGCTAGCAGAGTTTAATGCCGCAAACCGCATTCAAAAAGCTTGATCCAGTACAAAATGGCGGCTGTTCATAATTCACTTCTCTATTGACACGCATAATGTAGTATTTAGCTGCAGTATTCATTTAGTTGCAGTTTTGCTTTAATGGGATTGTGGCTACTGTACTAATAAAATGTAACAAAATAAAACCTTTGAACAGTAAAAAGAAAAAGAAATAAATAAAACAGCAAAAATAAACCGAATAATTTCTGTGTAACATTAAAGTGATTTAATACTAATTTAATATTTCAAGTGAAAACCACGTTCAATCTATTTTTTTTTACAAAATCAATAAAACAATAAACAATAATGAAAATCTTGATATTTTAGCCTTTAGGCATAAAGTTACACCATATAATGAGAGACTGTCTAGAATAGTTTTGTCGTGAACAATCAACAAATTGATAGATAAAGTTTAAAGCGAGGGCGGATTAACCACACAATGATTAAAAGTTGGATCTGTTCAGTAAACTTTAGAATGGAAAGAGATCGAGGGTGAAAGTGTTTGGTGTATCTGATGAACGAGTGATCAGAATGATTCCAATTTATAAGTTTAATGAAGGACAGTTCGTCCTAATAATGACATCATTTTGGTTAATGGTGAAAGTGAAATGATTTCACTTGTATAATTAGAAAGTATTATAATTAACATGATTAAATATTACACTTGTAATTATACGAACTGTAAACTTCGTGCGTTGAATATTTTAATGTATCAATAATACGTTATTATAAACCTAAAGTGGCAACAGCCAAGGACGCGAGAAGACAAACAAAAATATTCATAAACCAAGCTACAGTACACTTCACCGAATGAATGGAAACACAATTTTTCACAAAACCTCTTTATTTGTGCACTACACATAAAAGATGATATTTCAATAGAGTAAAGCATCCACAATGCACAGAAACACATTTACACGTTGTCTTGTATTTGTATTGCCATAAATAAGTGGTTTTTGTGGAAGATTGTATTTCCCATTCATTAAGTGATTGGAGTTTCAACGAATGTAGCTTATTACAGTTGATTACTGTACATTTGAACAAAACACCAAACCGACGAAGAAACAATAAATTTTTTATATTTTACAGCGTGGTCCTAGAGTTATGACAGTGATTTCCTCACCCTAGCTAAGATCAATCTAGTAGTAAATAATATTATGTACTTATTGAGATATATATAAACCCTGGTATTTAGAGTAAAATATTAGGAGTAAAATTTATTTTGTTTTTTTTTGTACTATCTAATCTGAAAACATGTTTATCTTACACTGATGGGCTTCGATGGCTGGTGAACAGTTTGTGGAAAGTAATCGATCAAACTACTGTTTATATTTCAATCCAATTTACATTGCTACACATATAAATGTTACATGAAATTTTTGAGGAAATCACAGCGAAGAAAATAATGTAACTGTTATGTCAATAATAAGTTATCGTGTATTTTTTAACTGCAGTAGATCTTAACTTATATAAATGAAAACAACAACATAGTAATATGGAACAAGTAGTTAATTTTATTTGGTCAGGTAAAAACGTTTTACGAGATAGTTTTATAACATATTTCAATTGTTTCATTTGTAGCTTTAATTTAAGACTGCTCGTTATGCTTAATTCACACCGTTATTATTTTACTTCGTAGCGCTTTACTAGTACTTTTTATACTCGTTGTACGGTGACCGTTTTGAGAGACAAATTTAAACGGCGTTTTAAAATAGTGAATATAAGGAACCTTGTACATAAAACGTCCATCCTTCCTAAATTTCATAACTTTTGGTACACCCGTTTGGCAGTAATTGCGTAACAAATAAACCATCAAACAAGGCCTTGATTCGCTAGGGCAAATATTTCAGAAACTATTTACAGAACTGTTTGTAACAGAAACCTCTAAGTTTAACTTATAGAGAGTACAGGGCTGTCAATTCCAAGGGACAATGAATCTACTTTTGTCCATATGGTCTTGGTTTAGGTACCTCGCTTTCATCTTTCCTATTACGTCTGTCTTGCAAATTATGTTCTCTTCCGACCCTGACACGCTATCAGAAAATTCGAAGGCAAGAGTTATTTTTTTGCACGAAGCTATGAAGACCAAGCGGTTTTTCGCCTTTAAACAAGTAACAAATTCTATAACTAAAATATATGGTTATTCCGATTTTTATTTTATACCTATGTAACAAGAATAGTTTCTAAAAATGAAATATATTCAATTTTCTCGCATTTTTTTGTAGTTCTAAATAAAATGTAAATCAAATAAAACACAATTTTTCTTTTGTAAAATTCTATACTTTATTTGGTCTAGCAAACCATGGTTTCGCCAGTTACGGCATTGGCGAGTTTACAAAAGACAAATTGTGTTTTATTTGTTAAAATAGAATTCTATAAAGTACCGTCGGTCATCAGTGTAAACAATATAAAATGAAAATAGTAATTTAATGAAAAACTAAATTATGTAATAGGCAAAGTACAAAAATAAAAACTACTCTCCCAGAGACAAAACGTTGGTGTTTTAATATAATATATAAAATATATTTTACCCGAGTGGAATTGGGCAGTAACGGACGCCTGGGACCATAAACTGGAAATAATTGGTGGCTTTGGTTTCGAATGGAAGAGAAATACCGACTTATTGTTTAGTAGCTACGAGGATCCTTGTGAACAATAAACGCTGGGTGGGAAATTGAAATGGGTATTGTGTTATTAACGATTTATATTTGATCATATTATTGTCAAATCAATTTATATTATGATAATATTTGTCATTCTTTCAAACCTTTAACATTGTGTTTATTAATTTATCGTATTTAAACTTAAACGATATTACGAGGATTTTAGTTAATTTTTTTTTCACTCGTCCGTAATAAATAAAAAAGTTATGAAAAATTTTAAAAAACTGCCACCATATACAAGAAATATCTTTAATACAACTAAAAAAGATACCCGGAATAAAGGTATGAGTGTCAAAAATAGTGATATTGTAATTTTTGCGGTAATAACGGTTTGAGGTTACCTACCGTAAAAAGTGTTTTACGAATTATACCAGCATTTTTGTCGTGTGTACAATTTTGTCTCCACAGGCTACTTTCAACGACTAGACCTGTTTTAATCAAATTCAGTATGTTAAAATATTTAGAGTATATGTGACGTCAGTCCACTGTGTCTATGCAGCAGCTAGGACTCAGTAATTGAAACGTCGACTAGTATTTTGTTTTGATAAATAAAAATATTTTTGTATAGAAAGTTGCGTTTTAATACATTGTTTATTGAAGTTTCCACAAGTGTAGCTCATTATAGTTGATATTTAGAGTAATCAAATGTATGAGTAGCTACTACAAGGCGAAAATTCTGATATTCTCAATATTAGCTCTAACAATATTGATAAAATTTAGGTCAAATCTAATATACAGGTACACTATCAAAAGCCCCTTACCACACTTGGGAATAAACAAAATAACAAAAAACAAACTTTTTGTCAAAAGTAAAATGTTTATTCCTATTAGACCCTTATAGCTATTACAACAACAAAGTTGTCATCTTCAGAGGGAATCTTAACAAAGACTGTTTTTTGTTATTTTGTTTATTCCCAAGTGTGGTAGGGGCTTTTGATAGTGTACCTGTATATATTGTCACCACAGTGCTCTGGTCTTTGTTTATCAAATCTAATAGGTAAGGAATTGAACAAAACTTATTTTCCATTATCATCAAACAGAACCGATTTGGAACTTATCGGTACAAAAAATGTAGAACTGTTATTAAGAGTAAATTCTAAAAATATGTTCTACTAATTTTGTAAAAGAATTTGGTGAAATGTGAAGATTAATGATCCAAAGAAAAGTATTAAACCAAAGCAAATAACAACAAAATTAAATATGTTTACACATAGGACGAGTTCATAACGGAAATCTTAAGCTCTATTTAAATACGTAAATATATTATAGAGACAGTTTTTGAGTACATTAATGTAGGTTATTATTTGTTTTTGTTGTTTGGTGTATGAAAAAATATTTCCAATATTTTTAGGTGATATTAATATACTATTTGTTTTCGTTATAGAAGTTTAAAATTTATTGTTATTATTTTTGGTAAGACAATAATTAAATAATTGTTATAGAGCATGATCTATTATTATGTTTACAGAAGGTTATTGAATAATAAAGTACTTGCAATTCTTGACAACAAAAGTTTGGAAGCACACAACTACCAATTAAAACGTAGCTGTATTTGTTGTTTTTAAAAGCCCAAACGTTTTTAACCATTTTAAAAATTATTTTCTCACTAATATTTTCCTGAGGTAGTTTGTATTTTTTTACGTTGCTTTCATGAATAATAAACACAAATTTATGAAATTTGTAGATTAGTACTTTTCCTTTCATCTCATGCGGAACTAGGAAAATTTAAAAAAGGCACTCTTTTGTTTATTTTCATAAAATACAGTCGTGATAAACTAAACCGATAAACTTAGAACTCAATTTATGGTTTCCATAATTTTTACTGAGAAATATAATCGCATCGGCAATAATTGAATTACACTTATATTTTATAAAAACGCTCTACTGTACACGTCTTGTATTCACTCAAAATGTATTTAAATTCAGAGAGTTCAAATTATTCTAGGTTATTCATCAATTTATAATCCCGGTTTAACAAAATGAGTAAATATCCAAACTTGTAAATTAAATAACACGGATTGCAATCTTTGATCTCAGCTTTTAAATTAATTAGAAACAGCTGAGCAATTGGTTTCACGTTGCGTAAATATATATGTTATATACTGAAATGATCCTGAATTTATTTTTTAAAACAAGTCATTCGTAATAAGTGAAAAGGATGTTTATACGTACAGGGGATTAATGAAATGCAACGCTTTAACTATCGATTTGAATGATTCCGCGAGGCTGACTGAAATAATTAAAACAGTATTTGTTATAGTATTGCGTTACAATTATTATTTCAGTTGAAATGAGCAAAACTTGCAGAAACATTAATCACCAAATGAACATTTACATGACCTACAACATTTCAGTGTTTCAATGATTTATATACACGTAGTCACTAAAACATGGACATGTCACAAATATAGTTTTTACTTTGGAAGCTTGTGCGCTTTTATAGTTTGACCATATCAGCGTATCAGGACGTGATAATATAAATATAAGTAATCAGCATGTTACTGTTATAGAATCAGCATGTCTGTTTACCACATGTAATTGAATTAGTATGTCAGCGTAAATTTGTGCATTATCAAGTCACTTTATTTCTAACAAGTCAGCATATGAATGTTAAGTAAATAGTATGTCACCGCATCAGCAAGTTAGGACATGAATAACATATCAATATAAGAATGTCAAAAGATACACTTTCAAAACTACCTTACCACACTTGGGAATAAACAAAATAACAAAAAACAGTCTTTGGTAAGATTCCCTCTGAAGATGACAACTTTGTTGTTGTAATAGCTATAAGGGTCTAATAGGAATAAACATTTTACTTTTGACAAAAAATGTTGTTTTTTGTTATTTTGTTTATTCCCAAGTGTGGTAAGGGACTTTTGAAAGTGTATCCGTATATATTGTCACTACAGTGCTCTGGTCTTTGTTTAATAAGAATGTCAGCTAATGATCAGGTGAACGTATCAGCAAGTCAGCATATGAATGTTAAGTAAAGAGTATGTCACCGCATCAGCAAGTTAGGACATGAATATCAACATATCAATATAAGAATGTCAGCTAATGAGCAGGTGAACGTATCAGCAAGTCAGCATATGAATGTTAAGTAAAGAGTATGTCACCGCATCAGCAAGTTAGGACATGAATATCAACATATCAATATAAGAATGTCAGCTAATGAGCAGGTGAACGTATCAGCAAGTCAGCATATGAATGTTAAGTAAAGAGTATGTCACCGCATCAGCAAGTTAGGACATGAATATCAACATATCAATATAAGAATGTCAGCTAATGATCAGGTGAACGTATCAGCAAGTCAGCATATGAATGTTAAGTAAAGAGTATGTCACCGCATCAGCAAGTTAGGACATGAATATCAACATATCAATATAAGAATGTCAGCTAATGAGCAGGTGAACGTATCAGCAAGTCAGCATATGAATGTTAAGTAAAGAGTATGTCACCGCATCAGCAAGTTAGGACATGAATATCAACATATCAATATAAGAATGTCAGCTAATGAGCAGGTGAACGTATCAGCAAGTCAGCATATGAATGTTAAGTAAAGAGTATGTCACCGCATCAGCAAGTTAGGACATGAATATCAACATATCAATATAAGAATGTCAGCTAATGAGCAGGTGAACGTATCAGCAAGTCAGCATATGAATGTTAAGTAAAGAGTATGTCACCGCATCAGCAAGTTAGGACATGAATATAAACATATTAATATAAGAATGTCAGGTAATGAGCAGGTGAACGTATCAGCAAATCAGCATATGAATATTAAGTAAAGAGTATGTCACCGCATCTGCAAGTTAGGACATGAATATCAACATATCAATATAAGAATGTCAGCTAATGAGCAGGTGAACGTATCAGCAAGTCAGCATATGAATGTTAAGTAAAGAGTATGTCACCGCATCTGCAAGTTAGGACATGAATATCAACATATCAATATAAGAATGTCAGCTAATGAGCAGGTGAACGTATCAGCAAGTCAGCATATGAATGTTAAGTAAAGAGTATGTCACCGCATCTGCAAGTTAGGACATGAATATCAACATATCAATATAAGAATGTCAGCTAATGAGCAGGTGAACGTATCAGCAAGTCAGCATATGAATGTTAAGTAAAGAGTATGTCACCGCATCAGCAAGTTAGGACATGAATATCAACATATCAATATAAGAATGTCAGCTAATGAGCAGGTGAACGTATCAGCAAGTCAGCATATGAATGTTAAGTAAAGAGTATGTTACCGCATCTGCAAGTTAGGACATGAATATCAACATATCAATATAAGAATGTCAGCTAATGAGCAGGTGAACGTATCAGCAAATCAGCATATGAATGTTAAGTAAAGAGTATGTCACCGCATCAGCAAGTTAGGACATGAATATAAACATATTAATATAAGAATGTCAGCTAATGAGCAGGTGAACGTATCAGCAAGTCAGCATATGAATGTTAAGTAAAGAGTATGTCACCGCATCAGCAAGTTAGGACATGAATATAAACATATTAATATAAGAATGTCAGGTAATGAGCAGGTGAACGTATCAGCAAGTCAGCATATGAATGTTAAGTAAAGAGTATGTCACCGCATACGCAAGTTAGGACATGAATATAAACATATTAATATAAGAATGTCAGCTAATGAGCAGGTGAACGTATCAGCAAGTCAGCATATGAATGTTAAGTAAAGAGTATGTCACCGCATCAGCAAGTTAGGACATGAATATAAACATATTAATATAAGAATGTCAGGTAATGAGCAGGTGAACGTATCAGCAAGTCAGCATATGAATGTTAAGTAAAGAGTATGTCACCGCATCAGCAAGTTAGGACATGAATATAAACATATTAATATAAGAATGTCAGGTAATGAGCAGGTGAACGTATCAGCAAGTCAGCATATGAATGTTAAGTAAAGAGTATGTCACCGCATCAGCAAGTTAGGACATGAATATAAACATATTAATATAAGAATGTCAGCTAATGAGCAGGTGAACGTATCAGCAAGTCAGCATATGAATGTTAAGTAAAGAGTATGTCACCGCATCAGCAAGTTAGGACATGAATATAAACATATTAATATAAGAATGTCAGCTAATGAGCAGGTGAACGTATCAGCAAGTCAGCATATGAATGTTAAGTAAAGAGTATGTCACCGCATCAGCAAGTTAGGACATGAATATCAACATATTAATATAAGAATGTCAGCTAATGAGCAGGTGAACGTATCAGCAAGTCAGCATATGAATGTTAAGTAAAGAGTATGTCACCGCATCAGCAAGTTAGGACATGAATATAAACATATTAATATAAGAATGTCAGGTAATGAGCAGGTGAACGTATCAGCAAATCAGCATATGAATATTAAGTAAAGAGTATGTCACCGCATCTGCAAGTTAGGACATGAATATCAACATATCAATATAAGAATGTCAGCTAATGAGCAGGTGAACGTATCAGCAAGTCCGCATATGAATGTCAGAATATCAGTAAATAAATATAGGAAAATCAGTGTATTTATAACTAACTTTACAGCGTGTAACGCATCAACAAATCAACGAATCAGGATGTCAAGTAACTCACAAATTAGTGTATTCTTGAATGAATCGCATAAACATATGATTGCGTATCAGCGAGTCATCTTAGGAATGTCAGCGTATCAGTAAATTAGTATGGCAGGGTATAAGGAAATCAGTTTACTGTGTTATTTTATCAGCAAATGAATGAGTCACAGTGTATGTTTACTAAGTTCTATTGTATCACTGACAGCACATCAGTAAGTTATCAGCACTTTAGCGTATCATAATATATGTTTACTACGTGCATTTCTATCAGTATATCAGTGTATCAGCATGTCGTCGCATCAGCGTGCGTTTGAACATGTAACTTTATTGCATGTCTTTGAGTCAGCATACCAGCACATCAAGAATTCAGCTTATGAGAACGTCAGCTTATCAGAGAGACCGTTCACTGATAACAACGTATCAACACTTCAGCATATAAGGATGAAATCAAATCACCATGTCAGCATAACATCGTGTGAGTTTTTCATTTAATTTAACGCAGTTCACACATTTATCTAAAATACAAATTTATTTAAAATAAGAACCTTCATAATTGTAATGGTTTAAACAAAATTTAAGTAGTACACCATAATAATTTCCATTTTGACAAAATATAGTGAGCTTTAAACTTTATTGTTAAAGTCACAACCCACGTTAATAGACATAATGCCTCCCCAAAGGCGTATTTCCACATTACCATCCCCTTTCTAATAGCAATTTTATATTATACAGGGTTTTAAAAAGCTAATAAATATTAAAAATAATATCGAGTAATTAGTTTACTCCAGATTATTGACTCACACCATTATGCCGGTTTAGGAATAGTTTCCACTGAATGCTACACAAACTTTTTTTTTTTAATGAAACGTACAATCAGTTTAAAACTAAGAGAGTTTCTTTTAGTCTGTTGTTTTAAGTTTCTTTTATTCATTATTCAACGAATATTTACAAAAGGAAAACACTTGTTTGCCTTGAGGGATGATTTTATTCTTACATTTTTTCATACTTTAAACCTTATACATTTAATTACTTATTTACATTTCGCAGCTCAATTAATGTAAGTCTTTGAACATTTTAAAATATTGGTATTTCTAATTTTTAGTTCGCAGTTGATTTCACTTTAAAATATTCTTATTTTGCTTTATCCATGAATTAAGTAATCCTAATGTTTCCGTGTTTGTTTAAAAACGAAAAACCTCAAGGTATCACCGCCTTATAAAAAATAAGAAGAAATTAGCAAAAAATAAAGTTAGCAACATAACCTAACTTAACGGTTCTTTCTGTTTGAATAAGTTGCTCGTACTCTCTCTGAAGAGTTAGATCGTTTCCTTGTAGTCACTACCTGCTACGAATTAACCAAGGAAAGTAATCATGTTAAAAAGAAAGAATTAAATTTAATTCAGTGTTTATTATTAAAATCCATAAAGACAGTTCTATTGATTGGTTATCTGTAGTCTTCAATTATTTTTTATATTTGTACATTTTTTCACGGTGTATCATTTTGTCCCTTACCAAATAAATTTATGATTTTTGGATAATTATAATGTTCAGCCTTTTCGATAACTCTCATAGGCATTTTAGCGTATATTTTGTGTGTGCTTGGGTTTTACAATGGTTTACGATACTTGTTAGTACAAAACAAAAATTACGCAAATTGTAATATTAAACAGATATTTACACAAATATACGATTTAAAATCTGTTTTAGAATTGATTTCATTAACGGAAAGAGTATAAAACTTGTAAACAATTTTAAAATAAATTTCTACCATTTTTTATATTACAAAATCGTGTACTTAAAACCAACATTCATTGATTACTTGGTAACTGTGCCTCATGTAAAACAAATATGTAATCTAATAATTAATATTATTTAATTTATATAATTGATGATACTCAGTTATACTAATGTAATCAATACCTTGTGAGTTCAATATAACTTTAATTATAGAGCTGGAGCTAGTTTATTCTAAAACAGTATAAAAGGATTCGTGGCCTGGAGCATTTGTTTACAAACGTTAGTTTAATAACATCGAATCCATTGCAGATTTAATTAGACACAGAAATAAACGAACATCCCCGAGGGGGAGGTTTTAATTATGTCATGACGTGAAACTCATTTAGGTGTATTTTTATTTAGGAAGCAATGAATGAAATAACGATATAGAAATTATACCCAAATGCGATAAAAAAAATTCGGTAATGAATTTGGTTATATAAATATGTAATAAGTTCCTCTAAACATTTCGAAAATCTTTCCTTTTTAGACAAAACTAATGTCAGTTGATTCAGTTGTAAATCAAACCGTGAGAATTTGCCATCGACGCTGTTTACTAAAAAAACATATTTATATTATGGTAAATTGAGGAAATTCACACATTAAATCTTAACTTTTCAATTGACATTAACGTCTGTTAGGGTCAATTTACAGAGGTCTAACGACCTTGCGGTACCTTCATTTAATAGCGTGCGCGCGTATTTGGCGAACTATAATTGAATTATGTAAATAGGCCAAGCATGGATGGCTTGGTAACAAAGTAATGCTTCCGAACGCCTTTTCCTGGTAAATTTTTAAGTATAACGTGTAGCGGTGTAACTCGTAACTTGTTCAGCTGGCTCGTGTTATCTATTAGGCTTCGGCCACGCTAGGCGACCGGCGACCTGCGACAGCAAATGGAACGCGACAGGGAGCGTTTTCTGGTCGCGGTGACAAATACGCTCCCCACGTTATCATATGTAGCCGGCCACGCTTGGCGACAGGTCGCTACATGTTTACTCTCCCACCCTTCTTTGCTTCAACAATTCCTGTTTTCTCTCTACGTACTAAACAGTAGTGCTGTTAGCTGTGCTGTTGTGCAATATGCCGTTTGACACAGATATGTTTATTAACGAGATAAGTGTGCGTAGACCTCTTTATGATGTTTCCCTAAAGGACTACAGCAACAGGGATGTCAAATCAAAACTGTGGCTTGAAGTTGCTGTGATGGTTATTGAGAACTGGGAGCAATGCCAAATGAGGATAAAAATTGTCTTGTAACCTTTTTCACTATGCCGTCTTTGATATATGATACGAGTTCGTCAAACGATGCTATGCTCATTCTAAAATAGGAGAAAAACTTTTCTCCGTCATCTCTCAGCAATGTCATTATGGTGTGAAACTGACCTTGTTTCAAACGAAGCAGATTTAACGGATGAACTCCAAATCTTCGTTTTCTCTTCTTTTTTAAGTAATATTGCACGGCAATGACTAGCATTAAGTCCTCCTTACTCAGAGTCATGTTGACGACTGCGACAAATTGTCGCCTAGCGTGGCACACTCGTGCGACCTAGTCGCGAATAAAAAAGACGCCGCGACCTGGTCGCGGCGACCGGGTCGCCTAGCGTGGCAGTAGACTTAGGTTAACATTGCGACAATAGCTGTGCGTGACCATTTCGGTGAACGGTTGGACCTCCGGGTAACCACACATGTTTAACTTTTGTATATGGACTCCTTATAATAAGTTCACCACCAATACTCCAGAGTAAAAAATCCTTTACAATATATTTAATTAAGGACCTAAACATCGTTTGTGACATAAACATGTGTTTGACTAAATCGAACGTTAAATGACGGCGGACAAAATTAAATTTGTTTTTGGCAATGAAAATTTGATCGAAATTTATAGAGCCGATTTTGAGATATTATTTTTTTTATAACAACTTCATGACCACCATTTTTTGTTTATTACCACTAATTTCCGAATTGGTATTTTTGGAGTGTCGGCGACCAATACATGTTCTATTGATCCTTAAAAGCTATAGTTGAGAAAATTATTATCAAAAATCATAACTTTTCATTTTTCTGATGACAGCTTAAAAAACAACTGACGACATTGTTAACAAAAAAGACCCGAGATAAGGCTACATACAAATTTGTCCACGCAGTACCATTTGTTAGATCCAGGGGACGTTGAAACGAATACATTCGCTAAATACTAAATGAACAAGGGAAAAAACCCCAAACCACAAAATAACACAAAACTGTATAAATGCGTTTATATTACCTTATGTACATTTCGATAGCTCTGCTATCATCTTAGTATGTAGTGTACCTCTGAAGATAATACCTCTAATGACGTTTCTTTTATTCATTATTCAACGAATATTTACAAAAGGAAAACACTTGTTTGCCTTGAGGGATGATTTTATTCTTACATTTTTTCATACTTTAAACCATATACATTTAATTACTTATTTACATTTCACAGCTTAATTAATGTAAGTCTTTGAACATTTTAAAATATTGGTATTTCTAATTTTTAGTTCGCAGTTGATTTAACTTTAAAATATTCTTATTTTGCTTTATCCATGAGTTATATTAACAAACGCATTATACAGTTTTGCCTTAGTTGTGTTTCTTTGTGATTTGGGTTTTTTTTCCCTTGTCCATATACAATCACCACAGTGCTCTAGTGATTTATGTAAATACTATATGTCGATTTTTATGACGCATCATAAACTATCCCTATACATCGAATATATCAATAAAGTTACAATCTATTCAAATAAAACAAACATTAAAAATTAATAAATGTCTGATATTGAATATTAAACATCATTAATGAAGCCCGTAAAACTTTTCTCTATTTAAACGTTGTACGGTCGGATAAATTATTATTTTATTAAATGCCCTTTATGAAGTACCCACTCTTTTAAATATCATTTATATGTATCATTGGACGATAAAACTGAAGTGGATTTCTGAATATACCATTTCATAAAGCAGTAAAAAGTAGAATGGTTAAAAAACATTTTAATATGAGAGAAAAGTCCTAACGTAATCCAATATCTAACAGGTGTAATGTGTTTGCGCCATCGACGATGTATTAATAACATAACGCAACGATTGTTTGTTTTCCAATTGGAGTTAGTCAAATGTTCTCAAATTATTGATTGGAATTTTAAATTGTTTTAACACTATTAATTTAGTAAAATTTGTTCAGCGATTAATGAAAAACTAATGAGAATTGAATGTGATTCTTTTAGTTTCTTTTAGAAATGGTTTTTGTTTATTACTATCCACATTTCAATGTTTAGTTTGTGAGGGAGGGTGAGGGAGACTGCAGCCAATGGTTAGTAGTAAGAGAGAAAGGTTAGGTTAGGGAGGGGTGAGGGAGACTGAAGCCAATGGTTAGTGATAAGAGGTAAAGGTTAGGTTAGGTTAGGTTAGGTTAGGTAGGTTAGGTTAGGTGAGGTTAGGGTGGGGTGAGGGAGATTGAAGCTAATGGTTAGTGGTAAGAGGTAAAGTTTAGGTTAGGTTAGGTTAGGTTAGGTTAGGTTAAGTTAGGTTAGGGTGAGTTGAGGGGGACTGAAGCCAATACTTAGTTAGTGGTTAGAGGGAAAGTTTCTATTTTACTCTCCTATAAACGTAGTATAGAAACATTTTGGGAATTATGTTAGGTTAGGTTAGGTTAGGTCAGGTTAAGTTAGGTTAAGTTAGGTTAGGGTGAGTTGAGGGGGACTGAAGCCAATAGTTAGTTAGTGGTTAGGTTAGGTTAGGTTAGGTTAAGTTAGGTTAGGTTAGGTTAGGTTAGGTTAGGTTAGGTTAGGTTAGTGGTTAGGTTAGGTTAGGTTAGGTTAGGTTAGGTTAGTGGTTAGGTTAGGTTAGGTTAGGTTAGGTTAAGTTAGGTTAGGGTGAGTTAAGGTGGACTGAAGCCAATACTTAGTTAGTGGTTAGAGGGAAAGTTTCTATTTTACTCTCCTATAAACGTAGTATAGAAACATTTTTGGAATTATGTCTATCTATCTGTCGTATGGGCAGTATTTTACAGCACAAACGTGTGGAACGATTATAATCAAATGTTGTGTTTGGGAATATGTTGGCTATATTTCGAGACATTATTTTCGTTTTTCTAAACATAATTAAAACTAGGGTTCGATTCCATTAAAGAACATGAAAAAACGATTTTCTCGAAATAGATTTTCTTCAATGTTACTCAGGGTAGCCTCAAAATACCTAATCAAAACGTATTTGTTAGCATCTTACCAAAAATTCCGGTTCAAGAATTATCGGTAAAAAAACAAACCTTCAGCCGGCAGACTGTTTTTATACGTCATTTCTCATAATCGACTTATCCGATTTATTTCAAATTTTAGTGAAACGTAACAGTTAATAATACCTGATTACAAAATAGCAAGTAAAAAAATTACGGTTCAGAATTAATTATGACTTTGGCATCCGTGATTGCACACTCGATTTTAGTGAAATATGATTTTCGTTAGGAACACTTGTAATGTACAAGCGAAGCAATTTAGGTCTTATTTAAATATAAAAATAAAATCCATGACTCGTTTTAATTTCTTGACTGAAACGGAATTTTTTATGTCAATAAATTTGACATTGAAAGGAAAACGTTATCACATATCAAATTTTAAACAATGTAGATATTCCGTCAAAAAAGTATTGGAAAAACAAATGATCGTTTTAATATATAAACACAATACATAAACACACATTTTTAATAAAACCTTTAATAATATGAAATAAAGAAAAAAAATCTCATTATTCTAAGCAAATAGAATTTGTATTAAATTGCAAAATATCATTTTTATTTAATTTTAATTTTAAGTACAAAATTGGGTGTTAACGATATTTACGTTTAATGGTAAAATAATCAAAATCACTAAAATCACTCTTTAAACATAGTGATTAATAATTACAACGTTCACTGTTACTTTAATATACACATTAGATGCTGTAAAATGACAATATACCTCTTTAAGTTATACTAACAGACATTGACAATTGAACGGCTCTAAAATCTCCTGGCCTATTGATGACATGCAGGTCAGCCACGAGTCATTTCATATTGTTTGTGAAAAAGGGATTATTTTTAATCTCTGTATTAAGCATTTTAAATTAAACATTATCAATAAATATTTACTTTTGTACCGCTGCTTCCTTGTTTCAGTTGTATATTTAAAATTTTTAAATGAGTAGATAGCCTACGATTGCAGACGCTGTTAACAAACATATGTTTATAATTAAGGCAAAATGAAAATATGTTTTAAATTAAACGTGAAACCAGAGCACACATTTATTCGGATTCATTAAATTTTAGATTTTGGGATTGTTTTCCCGACTCGTTTTACTGTTTAAATACAAATAAATTTTTTGATTCAATCTAATTTTTAACTAAAATATGACGGACAGTTTATATTAAGGATATAATACAAAATTCAAAATCAAAATAACTTTGGTAGCTTCTATGTTGTATTGTGCAAACCTTTAATAGAATAATGCTAAATGACAAATATCTAAAAGCATAAAAACAAAATAATAAATTTTAAAAGAGTCGAATGGGAGAAAGAAAAAGATATAAACGGCGTTTATGACGCCGAGAAAAGAACGTTTGAATTTGATAAAACAAATTATTTGTGGTTGTAAAATTGGGCAGCAGAGGAAATAAATGGTGCCGAGGTCATAAACTGGAAATAATTGGCGACTCCTGACTTCGAAGGGGAGAGAAATACAGACGTATTGTTTGTGGCGACGAGGTTCCTCGTATACAATATTGTTACACAATGTAGAAGAGAATTCCAAATGATACGGTTTAGCTATTCAATATTATTTAATAAAATTAAATTGTCATGCAAACAAGCGAAGCGAATCTAATACATTCTGAAATGTTACGCTTGTTTGTAAGTCTATATATTTCGATTCAAAATTATCGACTTTTTACAAAGATGTAAACGAATTATGGTGTTCGTTTAGCATTTTAATGAGATGCAGTACCACTTTATTTGATTAATTTCTGCTTATGTTTAAAGGAATATATGTGTCTGTGTCTCATAGATAGATAATCTTAATAGGAGTACAATGTACGACATTGACGATACTTTCACGGTACTTTACACAGGCCAAACAGATTGTTGACTAACGTATAAATGAAACAAACACTAGTTGCCACCCAATGTTTCTCTAAAATCGGAGATCGTACAAAATCGATTTCTACATACAGTGGGGATGACGTAGAAACGATTTCGTTACCAACTTGAATGTTCGCCGCCGCGACAGATGTACTGGCGCCGTCGTTGATGCACACTGTCCCTGCCGCGGAGGCTTTCTATTCTTCTTGACATCTCTTTACTCTCTCATATAGGACTTCTGTTGGCTGCTTTTTCCATCCAAATACGATGTTTGTATTTTGACTTGATTTTTTGTGTTGTAAATTAGTTTATTTACAACATTCACTTAAATCAACTTCACCAGAACAACTAAAAACATTACAACGCTCTAAATCTATAAAGCACTACCAAAACTGTCGATTGAGACCGCAATGAACGTCGTAGATTCACTGAGTTTGAAGTTATACTGCGGAAAATGTCCAGGGACGACGAAACGATCAAAACATTTTTGCGCTGCCCACTTCATCCCGTGACAACACAACTTTGTGAAATAAATTCTGTGATTATCTATTACGTGATATAATTTTATTTCAAATATAAATTATATTTGCTTGAGCTCCAACGCGAAACGCCCTTTATTTCCTTATCTCCGGTTTTTATGTAATGATCAGCTAATTTTAAAAAGTACAAACGTCAAAAATTTAACTGTGCCATACAAATTTCATGCTGTCAATTATTCCTAAGTTAATATGTGTTGTCCTATTACTTGATCCCCTTTCCTTGGCATTATCACATTCACAATGTAAAACATATATTAGAATATATTTGAAAACAAATTTAAGGTTAGAATTTCAATTTGTATTTGAATAACAAGTTTCTATATAGTGACCACATAATTGCATCGAAACATCTTGGTGTTGATGCAAATCTGATTTTGTCACTGTCGATGTTTCTCAGTAATTATGATACTTATTTAAATGAAACGTAACAATAACAGACCATGACAAAGAAGTTGATACAATCCAAATCTCGAAATTCGCTGAGATATTTGAAGTCAAATGTGTTATGCACAATGTCAAATAGCAATGATTACGGTAAATTGTATGTTTTATATATATATATATATATATATATATATATATATATATATATATATATGAACCAACAACTCTGCATCACGCCAGTGGACGCTAGTGAGGAAAAAAAGGGGACCGACGCGAAAAACTACAATAGTGTCTTTGCTCCTAGCGGAGATATACTCGAGTATAAAACTATATATTTTATTACAGTTGATACCGAAGGTTCTTGGTGGATTTTCATGTTTAAAGATAATAAAACACATTTTTTTATATTGCAACATCCACTTTTTATTAGCATGTTATTAGAATTCTGTTAGAATAAAAAGTGGATGTTACAAAATAAAACAATGTGTTTTATTACCTATAAAACTATATGTTAATTCAACAGCTGACGCAACAAATGAATTTAAATTAGAGACTATTGAAATAAAACAAACTGAGTGGTAATTACATCATATTATAGACTAATTTAATATTGGAATGAAAATATAAAATTAAAACCGACATTTGGTTAAAAATAACATAAATCTTCTGTTTGCTTCACTCTGGTGAATTGTTTGTTGACCAATCATAAATGCAACGGAGAATTACACTCAACAACAATAATTACAAACAGAAACAAAGGTTTGTTTATTTTGTTGATTATTTTCCATTATTTACTCTTACTTTTATTATTTACTATAAGAGAACACTAGTGTTGTTTGTGTTGAATTAACTTTGACCACAGTTTAAAAGTCATTGTGTTTTAGTACTCGTATTACATTTTTGGTGTTCATAAATTAGTTACACAAAAGCAACAGTTATTACAAATAATGAATTAATTGATAACAGCGGAATATTTAATAAAACGTCATGTTTGATTTACTGGTATAACATATGCTCAATATGGGTTTTCTCTTGTTACACGGAAAATATCTACAGTAATCTGAAATCAAGCTAATTGCAAATCTACGAATTATACTCCCAAACATATGTGTCATTCAAAAACCCATTTCGTTGATTTGCAGGATAAGGTGTAAAAAAATCCATGTCTGTCATGCTCCACACACCCAACCCAAGCAGTCATAGTTTAACTATTGAGATAAGTAGTAAGAAAACAACATCATCGACAAAACAGTCCCATATTTTTAGAAGCCTCAAAAGTCTACGTTAAATAACTATTACACTTCAGTGCGTAATCGCAGAATAGTGGTTGCACTCTTGTCTTGGATTAAGAACCCTACAACACTCAAAACCACACTTATATATGTGTACATGTGGTTTTCCCAAGTTAGGATACTTGGATCTATACATAGATTTTAACATTAGTCTTGTGTCAGAAGCCTCTCTTTCATATTTTCCAGCAACTATCTCCTAACCAACTCTTATTATCTTAAAGTATTGGGATCTCCATTTTATGCCATTTATTAAATTTTATATTTAAAAAGGTGATGACAAAGATCTTTCGCAGTGAGTTTACACAACAAATAACGGTCCAATCGCGAGGGTTCAAATTTTCCTCTGGACACACATAAATATTTAACTTTGAAAATACTTACAACAAGGTCTTAAAATAAAAGGGAGTCAGTTTTGCTGAATGATTGGAACTGAAATTATGAAATTATTTACAGTGAAAAACGTTACGGTCGTTTTGTGCAGTGAATGAAACTATGCAATAGAATTCAGTTTAAGTAATTATATTTTAATCTGAACGGGATATCGCCTAACCAGCACAAAGTAAAGCTGATACGGTACAGAATGAACGTTTCATTGATGATGCCTGTGCTTTCTACAAAGTGAATTGCAAATCTCGACAGAACATGCTTCCACTAGATAGCAAATGTTTAAACGATTATATTGAAACTACTTCAATGTACAATATAATTAAATTACAATAATTAATTGTAGTCCTCAGTTTACTTTTTATATTATTAATAATTAATATAAAACACAAATTACAAACATCAATCATATTTCATAAATTAAAACCGATCTAAATTTATTTATAAAATGAAACTACACATAATTTTCATTTCAAGTAATCAATTAATAAAATAATCCTTACTTCCACTAATAAACATATATTCGTGGTCAACTGATATTTTAAGTTCATTTACAAATACATTTTTATCACGTTTTTTACAATAATTAGTTTGTATTGATGGTATAAAAAAAAAAAAAAAAAAAAAATCATTGAACATTGGTCGAAATAACAGGGGTGGTAACTTCCATTTTTCAAGGCAGGATCGATGTTTTCGAAGATAAATTAGAGAGAGAATGGTTAACCAATTCATAAAATAAAGACGTTTTAATTAACGTTAATTCTAAGGTATTTGGAAATCTATGTTTTCAGATAATTAAATTATAAACAAAGAAGTACAGTTTGAAAATTAACTTTTTGTACTTAATTAGATATTGTTTTGTTAAATTTTCAGAACTCTATTAAAAAATAATATTTATAAGACAAAATACCTAATTACTATTTAATTACCTTGTATTGAGGTGTTACTGTCGAACAATTCTTACTTGTAGTTTGCACTATCTTATATGGGAATCTATTTTCATGTTGGCGGATCGTTTGGAAGATGGGATGTGCTCTTTGAAGCGGGTACGTTAAAACGTGGATAGGCCAAACCGGACGCACGTTTCAAACCCGCTTCAAAGAGCACATCCCATCTTCCAAACGATCCGCCAACAAGAAAATAGATTCCGAGTACACCGAACATTTAATTGATGCAAACCATAGTTACACAGACATTAACAAGAATTTAAAAATATTACACCACTGTAAGAAGGGCCCGTTGATGAATGCATTAGAGGAATTCCACATTTACAAAGTGCAGAAACATAACCCCGTCCACTTACTTAACAACAAGCTTCAATTTCATTCCCATACCATTTTTGACTTAATCGATAATAAAGAAACCATACCTGTGATTCACGATGTACAGACTGTATAAGTGCCCCCTCTCAATAACGAAGATCATTATCAGCTGACCATGGATTAATTGAATTGACGATCGTGAGTCAACGAGAACGGTCACTGACAACGCGCGTCGTCCGTGTATATATTTTTAATCGTGTTTTTAAATGTGAATTAATATGTGTTGTTAAGTGATTCTATGTGTTTTTATATTTGAAAATGACTGACAAATAGTTGAAACGCGACATATAAGATAGTGCAAACTACAAGTAAGGATTGTTCGACAGTAACACTTCAATACAAGGCAATTAAATAGTAATTAGTTACGTGTTAACAATCCAGTTGGGCTATAAGCAAACATAATGGAACAAAATACCTGTCTATATGTTGTTGTAATATAAAGTACCCAAATTTAAAAATTAACTTTAGTTTAAAGTTAATATATTATCACGGTATATTTAAACAAGCTTACTCAACTAAAATATCTTAATTCACTCAACACCTTATTATTGTAACTACATTCACACCTTATCATCTGTAACTCCAGTACATTATGAATATCGTAGTAACTTTGTATTCTGTATATTAATAGTAAAACACAACTAGGACAAAACTACAACTTTCTATTTTATACCCAGTGATTTAAACTTCTAACGCGTTCCCTCTCCAACAATAAATTATTCTAGTGAAGTTAGGCTTGCCAATGAGCAAATTGAATAGACATAAAGCAGAAAACCCATTCTAATAACGTCTTGACTGAGGTGAACTTTGGAGCTTCATATCAATTAGTTGAAGAAATCAGGAATGGCTTGAAATTCCAATTGAATCGTGCTTGAATCGTAGATCAATTGAAACAATTCCCAATGTAAAATACCGAAGTTGTGTGAGACAAGTTACACAGTTGGTTTGCTAACGTTATAAGACATCAATAATCAATTTATGTATTTTGTATTATCTTTTTTTTCATGAGCTTATGTTTAACGATTACATTTCCATACAACGTCACTATTCACTCTTTTTGTGAATTCATTGAAAAGAATTTGTGATGACTCAATGCGATTACAAGTTTGTTATGTAAATTATTTATTGCACAAAATTAATTATTTAGTTTCTTTTGTTTTGTTTTATTAGGGTGACTTTTATTACTATATTAACATTAATTTTCTTTATGAATTATTATTACTTATTTTCTTTATTTTAAATGTTAATGTGTTTATTTAAAAAAAAAAAAAGAGTTTTCTTTGTAGCAATTTGTTTTATAAATTCTGTTTATTATTAAGTTTTTATATATGGTTTTGTTTTATATTTATGTAATGTATATATGGTTATGGGGAAGAGGACATGATGCTTCTAATTTCGTCCTAAAAAATGAAAGTATATTCTATTCTATTCCTCTCCTGTGTGATGGCGACCAATACATAGGCCCTCCTGATTGAATCCTTAGAGTGGCTGAGAAATATTTTATCAAAATCGTAATATATTTTCTTTTTTGTGGCAACCTACCATCGATTTTGACATAACAAAAAAATCACTTGACATGACATAAATAAGCCCATACAAAATTTAAATAAAATCTGTCCACTAATTTATGCTGTAGATCACTGCACATAAAACAAACAGTCACACAGACGTAAGTGCTATTTTTGGAGACTGTTTAGATCTAATGAACTTTAAAAAGTATATATTCGCAAATTATTCAACATCAATATTTCACCAATCGCACATAACTTTCCTTATACTAATTATATGTGGAAAACTAACAATGAGGTTATAATATGTCCTAATTACACAAGTATTAAAGACTGATAAATGTCTGATAATAAATATGTAACCTCATTAATAAAACCCATAAGCATGTCGTCCATTTAAACGTTGTATGGTCTGATAAATTATAGTTTTATTAAATACCCTTTATGAACTACCCAGTGTGTAGTCTTAAATATCATTCATACGTTCCATTAGACGATAATTAAAACTGAGGGGATTTCTGAATAGACCATTACATAAACACAGTACACAGTAAGTAGAATGGTTAAAAAACATTTTAATATGAGTGAAAAGTCCTAATATAATGCAATATACAACAAGTGAAATATGTTTGCACCATCAACTAGGTATTCATAATTTAACACAGTTTTCCAATACGATTGTTGGTTTTCCAATTGGACTTAAAATATGAAATGTTCTTTAACTATTGGTTGGAATTTTACTGTTTTCTAAACAAAACAGGTCAAATATATTTAGTATTAAGCTTATTTAGCGTTTAATGAAAAACAAATCGTTATTTGATGAGGTTTTATATTTTTTTAATCAAAACACCATGTTTTCATTTTAAAAATTTACTCAAACACAATATGGCGGATTCATGTTGGCGGGCGAAAATTGTAACATATAACAAAACGTAGTATAATTGGTTATACAAAATATTCATTTATTCCGAAAATTGTGGAAAAAAGGGGGAAAGGAAACCTTATGACGGCTCTATATGTCCGCTCTGTATGATAATATATGGTTAAAGTGTGTACTATTAAAACGGAAAACATGACGAAAAATATAGATTGTTCTCCAAACTGTTTGTGTAAGAAGTTTTAGATTAAATTATGAATCAAACACTTTAAAATTAAAATTGAATATATGTCTGTTATGTTTTGGTGAATCGTAATGACCTAAACCAAGCACACGGAGTAAGTAAACAAATATTGGGGTTTAACTGTTAGGAGATTTAAAGCTAAGATTCCTGCTATTGTATAAAAATCACAGATTCACACTACATCAAAATTTCAGGATTTATTTTAATATATTCATTTTGAACACTAATATTGAATATTTTGAAAAATATTATATATTTTTTAATTTTAATATTTTTTGTTTCATTTAATTTTTTGTATCATTATTTTTTTTTTGTTTCGCGTGAGCTACGTTTCTGGACATATAAATTATCAATAGTAAGTAGAATGTTATATAAACTTACTTTAAAAAAAACATTCAGGGTACTTGAACAGACTCAGGGGCTCATCTATAGTAAGTACGGGTTTAGCTATCCAGGGGCCTAACTGGGTCTAAACCTTTTTACGTAATGTTGGGTAAGATCCTCCCCTTCAATGTTTCCTATCAGGTCTTTTTAAAATTTTGTTTTTCAACCCTGCCGCTATTAGAGTCAGGGAAATAATAAAAGAAATGGAGTCTTTATTTTATATTATTATTTTTTTGTAAGTCCAAATGATGATCGGCAAGATTTTCCCCTTTAAAATTTTTAAAAAAATAATAAAAACTTGTCTTCAATAACTTTGGAAACTTATTTACCTTTTTATTCATTATTTACAGTTAGAAACATCATTAACTTGACATTGATCGTTCATTCAATTAAAAATACGTTCGAAATAACAAAACGTTCTGTAAATAAGTTAACGAATACAGAGTTTAAAAAACCGTTTGACGAATAAGATCCTACTCTATCACAGACCATAACTATTGAAAAAAGGAATGACATCTGAGAGTATAAAAACAAAATAATAAATTTTAAAAGATTCGAATGGGAGAGGGAAAACGAAATAAAACGACTCGTTTGTGACGCCAAGAAATGAACGTTTGAATTTGATAAAACAAATTATTTGTGGTTGTAAAATTGGGCAGCAGAGGAAATAAATGGTGCCGAGGTCGTAAACTGGAAATAATTGGCGACTCCTGACTTCGAAGGGGAGAGAAATACAGACTTATTGTTTGTGGCGACGAGGTTCCTCGTATACAATATTGTTACACAATGAGAATTTGAAATGTATAGTTTGAGTATGGTTTGGTAATTCAGTATTATTTATTACAATATAATTATTATGCAAAGAAGTTCAGCGCATGTAATACATTTTGAAGAGCTACGCTTGTTTGTACAACTGCCTGTCATTTTCGAATCAAATTTTCACGAAACTTTGTACATTGCTGATATAAACCAATTAAGATGAATGTTTAGTATATTATTGAGATGCAATACCATTTATTTGATTAATTTCTGCTCGAATATTCAAACGAGCAATAGACATAAATTAAAAGATTGTTTTAATATAATTATGCTTAAATAGTTGATGGTATATTTTGAGAGATATATGCATATTTGTATTTGCATATATGGTCAGACATTACATTCATAAAGAAAATTATGACTTAACGGTGACCACGATTTTATAGATTATATAACAATATCAAATAATACAAAACATTCCTAAAAACGTACAATTTAAAAAAAAATAAACCTAGTTACAACTGACATAACAATTAACTTTAAACAAGAGATGAATTGAAAACAAACTGAGTGGTAATTACAGCATATTAGAGACTAATTAATTATTGCTATGAAAATATAAAATTAAAACCGACATTTGGTTAAAAATAACATAAATCTAGTGTTTGTTTCACTCTGGTGAATTGTTGACCAACCATAAATTCAACAGAGAAGTACACTCAACAATAATTACAAACAAAATAAAGAGAAACAAAGGTTTGAATATTGCTGACTATTTTACATTATATACTCTTACTTGTGTTATTTACTGTAGCAGAACACTGATGTTGTTTGTGTTTCTTTTTTTCTTAACTTTAACCTCAGTTTACAAATCATTGTCTGTTGGAATTAAAGTCACATTTTTGTTGTCCACAAATTAGTTGCACAAATGAAACGTTTATTCATAATGAATTTATTGATGCTATAGGTATTACAAATCAATATTGGTTTTAATTTGTTTGACAAAGTCACTGAGTTCGGGATCAAAACTTGAGTAACATTACATTTGTGACACAGCAGTGAACAGCTGATCGGAACTTGACTATGTTGAACAGACCACTCTGGTCAAGCAGCAGAGAACTGTTCCGTCCTACACGTAGGGTGACGGGTTTGTAATGGATATGTTGTGTTCTATTTTGGTTTTTAATATTTTATTCTAAACTACACCATTTCTGCTCAATTATTTGGCGTTGAAGTATTACCGAAGACCCAAACCCTAATTCCGACGTGTTGTTTATTAATTTCAAAGAAGACGAGTTGACAATGGGTAACTCCCAAGTCCAGCTCTTTGGTTACGTAATCTGTTGTTTGTACGAATATTTAGTAATTTGATATAATTCGGTAATGTGTTATTAAATTAATCTCCTCAGAGATGGGCAGACCGGTGGTACTGTTTTACACCTCTAAAAAGGTATAACCCTATACAGTATCATTTCCAAAATAAAGATCGTATGCTAGCTCTAATTGTAAAGTTATTATCACAAATTGGTTTGCAATCACCACACTACTTGTTACAATGCAATTATCTAAACTGAAAGCTAATTCGTTGAAAATCCTCCAAGTCATACTAAATGACTATCCTCCCACCTACATCGGTTATTTGAAAACCACTTTTTTTTATTTGCAGGATGAAGTGCAACAAGTTCTCTTGCAACGTTTAACCCTAGCAATCGTAGTTTAGTTCTTTAGATAAGAGGTAAAAATACAAAAACAAAAACCAAATTCCATCATTCTAAGGGCATAATAGCCTACGTTAAATAAATTCTACTCCACAATACTTTATCACAGTATAATGGCTGTACGCTTGCTCTCAGATTTTGAACGGTGCAACCCTTAGGTACTCATTTATATTTAGTACGGGGTGGTATTCCTGAAGTACCGCAACCTGGATTTCTTCAGTAATCTTGTGTCAGAAGATTCTCTTTATTCTTTTCTAGCAGCTCTCTATTAACAATTCTTCTTGACTTCCAACCCTTGATGCTGTTAAAGTAATAGAGAGCTGGGGATCTCTATTTTTGCTCATTTCTAAATTGTATATTCAAGGAGATGATGACGAAAGTCCACATGAAATAACTGTGTAATTGTGTGGGTTCAAATTCTTCTCTGGACACATAGAAGTAACTAACTTCGAGTATGCTCAGAACGAGGAACGAAGAAGACAAATTATAATAACGTATCTATTAATACCTATATTACTTTTAATTTAATAATTAAAAGTATCACTTATTACTACTACACTAAAGTAATAAAATAAGTATTACTATACTTTATTAATCGGTCGTATTACTATAGGACCGATTTTAAAGATTGAGGTGTCAAATTATACAGTGTTACTTGTAAATTTACCGGAATGTATTCATTTTCCATGGAAACACTTTTTTGTAATAATTTTATCATTTAAATAACAAGCCTGTTATGTTTCCCAACGAAAATAATTTAAAATTAATGTTGTAAATTGTGGAATACGTTATATTTTGTCGTTTTTTTTGAGATTTTATAACAGCTGTTTTAAATTATTTTTAGTATTTTATTAAATACTTACATTATTTAAGGGGATTCGTGTTGTGTTGTGATTGGTTGCTAATATTTCGCAAAACGAAACAGTTTATATGGCTTGTTGTTAATATATGACAATTTGGAACATATATTTCCAGAAATAACCACAAAATGTAGTTATTCAAAACTGTTAAAATTCCTAACTGGAAACGACTAGTTAAAATTATTATTATATGCATTGTAATTCCAAATTTTTAAAAGTAAAACAAAAATCAAAAGTCTGTTTAATTTATATTTCTACAGTTTTGGAAAAGTTAATTATATTTTCCTTTCCTTTGACGAGATAATTACATTTCTTTATTATATCAGTGAATTTATTTACATTCCATCCTGTGTAAAGGCGTCTATCCTTTTGTTCCATAAGAATATTCAAAGCTTAAAGTATTACTGTGGTTAATCCTAATTAAAACAGTCTAACTCTCTTTTACAGACTGGTATAAAAAGGAGATTTGTTCATTTGGAGCTTCACTTTATAACCTATAGAAACAAAAAGCAAGACCGAACGGTTCGAGATTTAAAATATTAATCAGAAATTCCTGTTCACACGAAAAACTCTCTTAATATTGATTAGACCCCCCCCCCCCCCCAATACCTAAACAAACCATACATTTAATATCTACAGAACCATTGATTTAGCAATTTACGCTTTGTTTAACCATCTGCCAACAATAAAACTTCACCTTACCATCATTTGTGTAGTCATCAAGCTATTAGTATTACTCAAAGAATAAGTTGTACAATAAACTGAAAGTCTTAGGAGAAGACCGAAAACAAACAAAAACCGGAGACTAAACCTACGGAAACCCGCAATAACACGTTACAAAACAAAATCAACCAAGTTTCTATTGAATAAAAAAATAAACCAGAATACTCCCTGAAAACTAATTAAGAAAATACGATTTTTAAAAATTCGAAAAATTCATTTAAAAAAAAATGAAGACATTAGTATTTATAAAATTATTTACACTGACTGTCAAAATTGTATTGGCCAAACTGAACGATCTTTCAAAACCAGATTCAAACAACATATTCACAAACCTATATTAGCTTAAAATTCAATATATATTTTTAAATTTTAATATGACTAACGAAACCAAACAGCTAGATCTGAATATGAAATTGTATGTTTTTTGTATCCGGTTGTTTTAAATTCAATATTTTAAACGTTTTTAACGGAAGTACTTGCATATAATTAGGACACAATTCCGATGGATAAAATACCAATTCACGTTCAGCCATACATATTTTATACAATAAATAAAAATGTTAACTTAAATAAATAATATAACTCGTAAATAATAAATACAAAAACAATAGTGCATTATATTTTAAAAGGTAATAAAATAAATTGTTTATGACTCTGAGAATAAAAGGTTTTTAATTTGATAAAAGAAATATATAGTGGGAGTGGGAAATAAAGGATGAGATTATAAGGTGGAAGTAATTGGCGACTCCTGGTATTGAAAGGCAGAGAAATAAGGACGTATTATTTAGTGGCGACGGTGTTCTTCGTAAACAATATTGTTGAAACAATGCAGGAATTGTTTTACTGCTTTTGTTAGGTTAATTATACGCTATTGTTTAGATAAATATTGTTAAAACAGAATGTTAGGTTTTAGCTGTAGTTAGATGTTATTTATTTGCAAATGGTATAGTTTAGAAGGATTTCTTTGCGCAACTACTGTTATAAAAACAACCTTGTTTTTAATCGTTGCATTTCTTGCAAAACAAAGCAGTAAACAAAGTGCCCATGTACAAATTTTCACACACAGCAATATACTAAAGCAATCATTCTAAAAGTAATAAGAAACATTTTCCAATAAATAGCTGTTCCACAGTTATATGGTCAAATATCTCGAATTCAGGAAAAATATTTTATTAGATTTTTTATGAAATGTAAAACTCAAAAAAATATGCTAAACTAAACCTAATGAAAATTAAATTTGAAGAGTAGTATTGACGATAATATAAAATAAACCAAACACTTTTGGCGATCTGGGTTATTTAGGTTTATTCAAATTTATTCTCTAACTTAAATTTTCATTCAAATTTGGTTTGGCACATTTATTTACATTTTAAGACGTCACAAAATTTTTAAAATTTGCAGCTATATTTTAAAATGTTTTATAAATTTTTTATTGGAACTTTTGACCCCTGTGTACGGTTCATTTTCATAAACAACTCATAGACCGAATTGACGATCAATAAATTGTGGGTACATCGATGTTCAATTCAAGTATAATTGTGTCGGAATCGTTAAAGTAATTGTGAAAAGTATATACATATATTTCAACATAAATTTATCATTTTTTTAAAATACAGACGTTCAACGCTCACTCTTAAATATTTATATATCTATATTTCCAAGAATGGAAGCTAGGAATTGAAGAATAAATGGAAATGTAGGTTTTAACACTGGAATAGATCTTGTTTTGCAAAATTTTAGAAATGTATTACAATACCAAATTTCCGGGACTAATTAAATGTGAATAGTAAACAATATTAGCTGGGACCTATAGTAACAGGTTAATGTAAATTGACATACTTGTATTTTAAAATTAATGGTCTATTTAAATATATCACGATAAACCCAAGAAAAATAATTAGATTGGTGCTATCATGGTACTTGCCCAGCTCCGACATATAATGTAATACAATTATATAATGACATATACATATAATACAGTATGATATATAATGACATAAAATAAGAGTCTCTAAATATAATGCCCAAAGTTTTTTTTTTTTTTTTTTATGAAATGTTAAATTGTCGGCTTTTATTAAATAAAGGAGTCTACAAAACAGGATTAGCGTGTTTAAAACAGTTGTTACGCCGGATTTTCGAACTTCACAATTGTGTGTTTCTTGACATCAGGCAAGATCATAATGTATATATAAGAAAATCTTTATTCGCTTCCGTCGTGTCGGTGACGTGGCAATATGAATATCACATTTCCTTGGAAGGTCATGGTTAACCATAACACACGTTTGTCATTGGAGGAGGTGGTGGTGGTACCATTACATTCGGAACTAAATCTGCAAGTTTTTATCTAAACTTGTGTTTTCTAAGTTGAGTAATAAACGAGATGTAAACAAAAAACTGTTTAAAATGATCCTCATTTTGACGTTTTCTAAATATCAATACTGTTCTATATCAGTACAAATATCATGTGCGTATTTTATTTTTTGAAGCCGCTATGGAACAAATGACAACTACAACGACTGACGGTATATCAAGTTTCAGTTTCATGAGGCCATTAAAAAAGAAGATTAGTTACAAAATGGAGGACAAAATTGTTCGGGATTAAGAAACTTACGTTATGGTGGGCAAGGAAAAAATTAATTCACTGTGCACACACATTATTAACTACTATTCCAGTATATTATGAACATCAAAGTTACTTTGCGTTTCAAAATAGGACACAACTAGAACTATCTATCTCCAAAGTGATTTAAACTTCGAACGACTTCCCTTCCCAGCAATAAATTATTCTACTAATATTAGCGTTTGCCAATGCGTAAATTGAATAAACAGACCTCTGAACAACCGTTCTAATACTTCTCTGCAGAGAATATTACGTGAGGTGAACTTTGGAGCTTCATATCAATTAGTTGGAGAAATCAGTGCCGTGGAATGTCTTGAAATTCCAATTCAATCGTGCGTGAATCGTAGATCAATTGAAACAATTCCTACTGAGTGTTGTGTGAAACAAGTTGCTCAGTTGGTTTGCTAATGTTATAAGACGCCAATTTCAATTTGGCGTAATTTGTAATATCATTTGTTTTAGATGATTGGTATTTCAATGAACATTTTAAAGTCATTTTCACTGTTCACTATTTTCAATCAATTAATTGTGAAGAATTTGTGGTGAGTATGAATGTGATTATAATTCTCTTGCAAAAAAATTGTTTGTGATTTTGTTTGATTACCTTAATTGTTATTATTTTTTATTATTACTTTATTGTTTATTTTCTTCATTTTATATGTTATTGTGTATTTCTAAAATATTTTTGAATTTTGTTTTGTACCAAAGTATATTAAATGATTACAATTCTATTTTCTGGTATATTATTTAGTTACTATTCTACTGTTTTGTTTTTCTTTTAAAGTACATAATGTACAGATGATTATAGAGAAGAGAGGATAAGATCGTCCTCACCCCGTCCTACAAAATGAAGACAATTTATATTCTATTCCTCTCTTATTAGGCGAGCAAAGCGAGTTTATGTTTTATATAGAAAAACTGGATTTATTACAGCCTTAGTTTTGTTTTATGGTTTGATGAATCCTCGTTTACCTTATTGTTAATATCGCCATAGTTCTCATTGGACATTGATTTCATTTTTATGTTTTGTTTTGTTATAGTTACAAAAAAACTCGTTCATATATCTTGAGGAACCCTAGTGCATTTATTCCTTTACGTTTCTTTGCAACTACCGTTTTCTATTTTAAAATGGTTCTCAAAACCGTTTCAAAGGTAAGAGAGCGGATGCTTTGACTATAAAAAAGTTTATATAGTGAGTAAACTATGCAAAATTATAAAATAATTTTAATTGTGTTCCAATTTTTTCAACGGGAAGTTCCCATCAGTACAAAAAATAAGAGTCGTTTTTACACTTTACATTTCTGATCTTTTCATTTACACGAAAAAAGACGGTTTAAGTATTATAGGGTTACAAACATATATATAAAATAAACTAATACTTTAATAACAGTTAAACTCTTTTTTCCTTGCTGGGATTTCGTTTATAACTTCTGTACATTACTAAACTACAGTAAACCAAAGCCTAGGCAGTAGATGAACTTATTACGTTCCGACAAGAAGTGAATTCTCCTGTTCAGCAGGAAACTGTTTTCGTGAAAAGTAAGAATATACAATAAAATTGTCCAATATTATCCGTTTATTCGTTCAAGACAACGTTTCATTCGTTCCGTCATCATCTGAAGAAACGTCATCAACCTAATCACTGAAACAGTCTAATATGGGAAATTGTGTTTAATTTCATTTGTTAATAATTGTTACCTGTTAAATGTCATGAAAAAGTACCATGAAGAAACTTACCACTTTCTTATACAAATATATAATTCTATTTATCCTTAGTTGTTTAAAGGAGTCTCGATCTCCATATAAAAGAGGAAGAATAGAACATAAAAAATAAAGACCTTTCGTCCTGGAATAATAACTTAAAGGTTAGAAGAGGACAAGAGTTGATGGAAAGAGAAATTATAGTAAAAATGAAAGACAGGGATGCAAGACAAAACTACAAAAATAATCGTGTAGAGAAAAACATTTTTTTCATTGTAAATATCGCCTAATAATATTTAAGTATGAATTGGACAGAAAACACTACGTTCATTTGAAGTAAACGACGAATCGTTGTAATTTTTTTTTTTAATATTAAATTTTTTCATTGCAATAAACATTGAATGCTAGAATATTTTGCTGTTTCATCCCTGTTATAGTTCTCACCCTTAAAACCCACCCTCAATACGTATTTATAATAACACAACTGTAGTGTTTACTGCACTCTAGCGACTTGCTGACCAATCATTTAACACTCGACTCACAAGTACATCGAATAATATTTGCCGACTGCAACATCAGAGAAACATGGCAAACATTTTACCAGCACATTACATAACGTCGACAGTCTGTTTATATTGACAGTCAATTTATGTAAGGTTACGTGTTTGTGGAGCAATTGGGAAAATTGTGGAACGATTATACAACTTTGTCATTATTGTTGGGGTATATGTGTGTTGATAAAATGGATTACCTGTGAGCCGTATCGTTTCAGTAAATAACTATTTGGAAAAAAAAATTAATTTCTTTTATATACAGGTTCTGTAATGAGTAGATCACATTGGATGCTTTACTGAGTTCAATATATAGTTCTTGATATGATATAAACCCAATACTACTTACAGCGATACATGAAACAACGATATTAATAGATCAAGAAAAATAAATAAAACCGAAGCTTTCTATTCAGAGTGTCACTTATAGTAACGGGTGTGGCTACCCCAAGGTACGCTAACTGGATCTATCCTATTCGTCATTTATTCTTTGGTTGATCTCTCTCTCTTTAATATTAAATGTTGAGCTTGACTTATGAGAAAAATTATACAGTACAACAAACACACAGAACACAATTCTCATAAAAAATACGACTAAGTATCAGAAGCGTTTCAACGACAAAGTCGTCCTCCTCAGTGATACACCAGCTACACCAACCAAACCACAACATCTCTCTTTCATCTTTCCTGTCAAATCTTTTTTTGAAAATTCATGTTCTTCTCTGATCCTGTGCTATTAGAATATTCGGGGGGGGGGGGGGGGGTTGAAGTCTTTCTTTGTTCTTTACTTCTTTTTTATAAAGCGATGATAAAAAAAAACACGGCTACTGTACACTTGAATAAAACACATCCAGATACACACACACACACAAACACACACACACACACATATATATATATATATATATATATATATATATATATATATATATATATATATAATTAATGACTATCTTCATCCATTTTGTATCATAGTACATGTACTATTTGGGTAATATATATGCTAAACGTCTTATCTGAAATAGGTCTTTACCTTCAACTACAGGTGGGCCTATGTGCCCGGTGACCCAATTCGTTGGAAGAGTAAACAATGTGACTAATTTTTATATTTTAGTGTAATTGACGATGAGGTATATCTTACAATAAAGATATATCAAGTTTTGGAGGAAAACTGGGGGGGGGGGGAGAGGAAGTAACTATTATGTGACTAAAACTAATTCAATATTTTGTGTAAACCTGTGAAATTTTAACAAATTGTAATTCATATAAATGGAAACATCAAGAGAGTAGTGAGGAGGATTTTCTTTCAGGTAAGTTAAATATTTGTAATACAATTTTGGAAACCATTTCAAATTTCAATTTTCATTTTATAACTGCTTGTTATGCTCCTTTCACACCATTATATTTTAAAATGCTTTGGACCACACACTTCATTCTTTCTTGGCTCGGAGATAGTGCTGTAGCTGTTTAGAGCGGATCCAATTTTAAATTTAAAATTACAATTTTAAGTATACGCGTTTGGACGTTATTCGTTTACAAACTTACAGATGAATTCCAATTAATTGGTTGAGTTAAATCACCATCTAGAAACTTGATCAAGAGAAAGTATAGCGAAGAGAAATCAACTGTTTGTTGAGATTTTCTTGGGAATATTAGTTTTGAATTCATATGTACAGAAAATAGTTTTTTTTCTTTTATAGAATATATTTATATATACATACATAGACACTGATATCTCAGACTCATATAGATCGATTTCCTTCAATATTTTTATCTACATTTTCGATTTCTAAGTAGACATCATTGTTATTGTTGTAATTCCAAATCCATCTCAATGTTGTTGTTGATCTCTCATCCATTATCACTAGGTCCCTAATGACACCATCCATCCACCAAATTATTTATTGGCTATTCTTTCGTTTTCCTCGCCTTATTTCTTCCAAATCTCACAAGTTCCACCCATTTTCTAAATTAGTTCAAGCCAACTTACTCTTTGCATTTTCATAAATCGAACATTCATAATATTGCAATATACTTATTTTCTATTCAGTTCCATGTTATTTGTTTTACTTTCCAATAATTTTCATCTTTTAATTGGTCCAAATATTTTTCTTTAACTCGCTCTTCGGAATCTTCTAAAAATTTGAGTATACGAAAATTAAAAAGCAAAATACAAAATCTGTATAAAGCTTTGACGAAATTTCGGTAAATTTAGAGCCTACTAAATATTACTGTTCACCATAGCCCTAAAAGTAGTATTTCAGCTAGAAGTTGAATTCACATTTGAAGCTCTTTCACTGCTAATACTCAAGTGTGCCCAGCTTCTTATTGAACGTTTAGAGTTTCTCATAATTTAAATTAATCAGATTTAAGTAAAAGAACCAAACATTAGAACATGTGTTGAGAAGCACAGTAAAGAAGTTCAATCTATTTTGATACTCGGAAGTGAAGATTTGATTTAGGAACGCGGCACCGTTTCGCCCCATAAAGTTAACATAGTCCATATTCAACCCTATGAAGCTGGCACTTTATTTTTGTACAACAACTAGATTTCCTTACAGGATATAAACGATAGCTAAGCAGGATAGGAAGGAGGAGGAACATTGGAAACTTTTCAAGAGGGGAATTAAGTTTATTCTGTTGGAAATATTCAGAAACGTCTGCGTATATCCGCGGTAAAATATTTTTTGTGATGTGTTTGAAAGATCAACGCTGTATATATTATTGAACTGTTTTCCAATACATAGAAACCATACAACAGCGTCTCTGCCTCCCTCATGTTAAATCTACTGAAATATGTTTCCCCTTCCTTCTGGGTTTTCTACAATTTGGACAATAAAACAGTTATATTTATTGCGTAACAATAGTTTTACTAACTTTAGTGTACTCAGTTTGTCTCTGATAAAACTGTATTTTATTTCTTTACGTGTTCTCTTAGGAAATATACGTTTTGAGGTTAAATTATTTAAAAAGGTGATTTTGGAATAATGTCCGTCAATTTGCGTTATTTTTAACTGTTCATTATATGCATTGTTATATATTTAGGTTAGGTGGTAGAGTCCTAATCTTACTCCTAAATAAATACAACTCAATTTATTTTCTGCAGTGTAGGCTACTACAGTTCAAACAAGTATGTTCATCAATAAATATTATAATTTAAATATCTCAGGGCGTTTAAATTTACCAAAAGAAAATGTATTCATTGCCATTTCCCAAAAACAATTGAATATGTTGAGTAAAAACCAAGAATCGACCATTAAAAAAAGAACGAATATCTAAAAAATTCAGATTTCGTGAATATTTTAATAAAATATGAGAATTCAGGACGCAAACTGGTATTCAAACTCGCAAGAAAACTACTGTTCTCTATGTAACAAAATATCTTCCTTGATCACCATTTCTAAGAACTAGAAAGGATATTTTCTTCACTTCAGGGGATCAATTCAAGTAAAAAAGGCTTGGCAATCCAGTATAACATAGCTGGGATCGACGCCTTTCCTCAACTAGTCCTTTTAAAATATTGTTTTTTTCAAGTTGGGCCATCTATTTTATCACCCATAAGAAATACAATGCGAAAACTAAGTAGTAAAAAATTATATATATTTTTAAAAAAAATGTCTCTGATAAAATTAGTATATAGACATTTTTTTAGACCAAAGCGAACATTGTCAATGTACATTTAAGTACTAAGTATGCGAGAGAGTTAGTGAAATGATTTTTAATTTGTGACGTCTTAGCATGACATAAATAAAAATTAATTAGCTTTAATATAATTTTGAAAATGGTCTGTAGCCCCTAAATACCCGGCCAAATTAATGCCTCTCCATTATAATTTATAAGTTCAAAAAATTGTAATCACCAAGACGATCTAGATAGAAAATTTATAAATAAATTAAAACCTTTTTTGAACAAATTTGAGTGACATAAATTTGGACGAAGAATGAAATAACCTACTAATATAAGAAAACACAATTGACTCCGTAATAAAAAAAAAAGTAGAAACGTACATTTGAAATGGAAACTGTTTTGTAAGAAAGTTAATGCATGATTCACTTTTATCGCAAAAGTCACCTACAATGAATTGACGTAGATATTGAATCTACAATTACATCCACTTTATTGGTTCCCGGTGTAAATTCTCTCTCTTTTGTTCCCGCTACAATACAGAATCAAATTATCTATATATGAAATTACCTTTGCGTCTATCTTCCTCTACCTTATTGTTACTCCGTCTTACTGTTGCAGTATAAGGAAAAGTAATTTTATAAGAGATATAAATCAGCAGTATTGAAATATCTTCCGTTTTTAATATTTAGTCGATTGTGCAATGGGGTGGGGGAAAACACCAATTAAAAACTCAATTTAAGCACAATTTCTCAATACGTTCTTTTCTGATTAAAAATACGAGTGCAATAATTACATTTAGGTAAACTGGTTATTTATAACAGTTCAAAAAATTAAATAACATATAAGTTTAATTGATATTTTATTTTAAACTAATGCATTGTTTGATTCTAAATATATTCGGTAACTGGTAGAAAACAAGAGAATAGGATGTGTGGGATGCAAGACTAATTTAATTAAACATTGTGAGTAAAGTTATGAACTTATAAAAGTATTATGATATATATTCAAGTGTTCGTGCATTTGTTGTGTAGCAAATATAACAGAGCACAAGTAAGTAACGTTTGGTAACATGAATCATCTATGCTAGAACCAGTACAAGCCAATATGTGAACACCTAGCTAGTGAAGAGTTATTGAAACAGTCCTTATATGGGACGACGTAAAACCGAAGTGAAAGTTTGGAACAATATTCCCAAAACTAATTGTGTAGGCAATAAGATGTGTAACAGATGCAGTAATTTGCTTCAACGAATGTTTCATTGCTACAGAAAATCCGTTGAAATTATTACAGGTAAAGCCTGGAAAATTCACGTTTTTAGGGAAGGGCACTTCTTAATAGCAAAGAAACATGTGGAAGCAGAAAAATACTGTCCAGGTGAATTTCAATAGAGGTAAAGTATATTTCAACTTTATTTGTGTTTACCTAAAAAGTGATTTTCTTCTGGTTGGGTATATTTTTTTCAGAATCGAAAGAACCTTTCGAACTGATTTCTTTTTACATGTCCTTAATTTGTCGAAATTTGAACCAATGAACAGTCACAGAGTACATACGCAGGTCTATCCCCCCCCCTTCACGCTTCATTTGTCTAACTGGCATAAAGTAAGGACGTTAAGAATAATAATAAATGCAAGGAAATTAAATTTACAATTCAGGAATAATTAGGAAAAAACTAAAATGAACTCGGACAGCTGTCACTAAAATGAAATACGATTTTTGCTTTGAACAAATTTTAATTTCTTACCTAGAAAAATATCGAAAGTAGAAAATCCACAAAAGTTGATAAAGAGGGACTACTTCTCTCTCATAAGAAATACATGACAAAAAACTCAGTAATAAGAAACATTTTATATTTTTATTTTTTTTTTTACATCACTCTAATACTAAAATGAAAGCAAAGTATATCATTTTTGTCTTTTGAAGATGGGTGTGTGAGAAAGTTAGTGCAATTTTAAATAGAATTTTATTATTTACATTTCAGTTCGAATATCTACTTTAATATAATTTTATTCGTATTTATAAAGTCTTATTTAAAAGGGACATCTAAACGTGAAGACGACTTGTTCAACGCACATATAAATAGACGATTACCTCACTCCTTCCCATTCTACCCGCAATCAGGACTTTATCGATTTGCAGTCGGGGATTTTTTCCATCGCTTCACTTGTTCGCCCCCCTTAAATGTGCTGACGGGAAATACCTATAAAGTGGGAAATAGGTTGAGGTTAACATTTCAAACAGTTTCAAAGAATGTTTAGCTGTAGTAAAAAATATATATTGACTGTACAAAAATATCCAATTCTTGTTTTAGATATTTTCAGTTGTTGGACACAATTTGTCTACTCTAAGAAATATATTTCATTGAGGGATGATCTTGAAATCATTACTTTGTAGGATAGATGTTCTACTGGATGTTTTGATTTGTCACAAAATGGATTGTAAGTAATGAAATTATTATCAAGGTAAAATGCAAAGTTTGAAGGTCTTTTCACTCAAATTTTGCAGTTTCGTTTAGGTTATTTTCTCGTTGTCTTGTTAAATATCCGCCAAAATCGCTTAGAGTTTGAATGATAAATATTGTAACTAAATTTATAAATAGCTTAATTAATTCCGATTTTGACGAAACTCTGAAACTGTATATATTTTAGTCAAAAAGACACAAATTATTTACAGAAAATAATACGACTGAACTGAGTTTTAGATGAAGATTAATAATGAATTTTGACAAATTATATCGTAAAGTAATATGATAGTATAGTTCAGCACAACTTATCAACGTTAATCAGATTTTCATGCTGGAAATGTACATTGAATACCTTTCCAAAAAATTACTTTTTAGTGCTTCTTTTATATAAAACATTTAAGTAAAAGATACCAACAGTATGTCATATCTACTAATTATGTGAATACAGAAATAAATATACAAAAATATTATTGTTAAAAGGAAAAAAAGAATAGATTATATTAGGTATGAAAGACTTTAATGACTGCTTATCAGAGTTAATTCTAAAATTAATGAAATAAATGTTACAAAGTATTGCACAAACTTTAACCACTTACTAAAACCAAATATAAACAAACCAAAATTATTTATTTATTTATATTCTTACACAATACATATAAATGTTCCAACCAAAGCAGCTGAAAAACTAGGTACGACTTTAACATTACGAAGCAAACCAACAGCGATATAGGAAATGAGGATGTTTTTATATAAAAGAAACTTCGACTAATCCGAGGAAACCAATTTGAAGCGATGCGTTGCCATGGTGACGGCTTCATCCACCACTCAATGTACAATACAAAAACCGACAGCTCTGTACAAATAGCAAGAAGTAGGATATCGACTTGTTTCCAATAAAATAATATCTAGTTTTGTTATTGAACGTTTATATTAATTGGGGTTTGTATATTCAGAGCTTACGTTTATTAATTTATACTTTGATAATAATTTGTCTGTCTATGATAATAAATTTATATTTCAGACATTTTTTGCAAGGTGATAACTAACAAGATAGGTTAAGGTTGGGAGATGAATTTGGGATCGATTTTGAAAACATTGATTAACATTTCTTGTAAAATAGAGAGTGATAAGCCAAAATCGATGAATTAAACCAAATGAAGAACTTCGACACAAAACAAATATATGGCGGCCATCTTGGTACTAACCTAACCTATAATACAACGTAACACAATCAGATTTGGAAATATAATGTCTAAATTAGCTTTCTTCACCTTGTTGGATATGTCATGTTGGTAGATCAAGGTGGTATAGATTTGTTTAAAACAGTTGTTACATAGGTTATCTAAACCTCATAATTGGGTATATCATTAATTTCTTGACGTCATAGATATGTATATATTTAAAAAGTTTCAACTCGCCTTGCGTCAGTGTCTTAGCCATGACCGCCCTTGAAATTGTATAAATGTAAAGAGAAGACATGGTTTGAATTAACATTTTTCTCAATAACTTCGTTGTTGTATAGAAGTGGAGTTGGTACCACTGCATGCTAATTGAAATCTGCAATGGAGTGTGTTTTAACATAACAAGTTTTAAGATGGACGCCATTTTCACGCGATTTTACAGAATATCACAAGGGTTTTAGGCTATGAGAGCAATGAAGTCCCCTAATATCATAGAACGTGTCTTAATTTTTTGTGCTCGCTGTTGTTATTACTTACAGATAACAAAGACAAACAAACGGGACAACTAAAATTATTTTTACTGTTTTCTGAGGCTATAAAAGGTGGAATTGGTCAAAAAACACATGTTCACTTTTTTTTTGTGATTACCAAACTACAGTAAAGATATATTTTAGAATTACGTCACTACAAAAGGTCTAAAATACAAATGAAAAGGTCGAATAAAATACAAAAAAGTTTGACCAAATCCGAGGGTTCCAACTGGATCTACACATTTTGACATGCAGTCCTGGGCTAGATCCCTCTTCTTCATCTTTCCAATCATGTCTCACTTGGGCAACTCTTGTTCTTTTCTAACCTTTACGCTATTAAAGTACTAGAGGGCGTGAGGTCTTTATATTTTGTTTTTTACTTCCTTTGAAAAAAAATGTCATTTATAACACTCAAAACATCGATTAAAAAAAAAAGGCGATGTAGATTTTCAAGTAGATTACTCTGTTAAGCAGCGATTTTACTTTTGAGTCGATTTATCTCTACTCGTTTGTCGACCTCGATCTTGGTATTGATATGAAGTAACAACTTAACTAAACTAAAAGCGCTATTGCAGAGTAACGTAGGTGCTACGTAAGAAGAAACTACAAACACATTATATGTTAATTGTTGATTTGAAAATTGACCATAAATTTATTAAATCATAAAGAAACATTAGAACCTAGCTAAAAAGTTACAATTTATTAAATGAATAAAAATCCACCCATGACAGTATCACGTGGGAGGTATTTGGAGGTGTATACATTTTCTTTTCTTTGTTGCTCAAAGTCCAAAACCACTGACATCATGCCCTTATAGAAAAAGGAATAAAAAAGCATAACAAATAATACTCCCAGCCCTCAAACACTAAACTAGCGTCAGGATAGAACAATAACTAAACTTGGTCGATAGAGCTGATAATAAAAATGAAAGAAAGGTATCTAACCCAAAACTACAGAAAAATGTGTAGACCCAGGTAGGATTCCCGGAAATATCAAACCTGTACTTCCTAAACCGAGCCCCCAAAATTAAACTAGGAAACTGGCATGCCCAAATCTTCCCGGACCTGATAACTTTTGAAAGTCACGGGTAGGTCAGCAAAGAGTACACGACCATTATAGGACACTATAGAGAGAGCCATGGGTACAGTAAGTAAAGTAATATGATGGTCTAACTGCCACAAAGTAACAACTATTGTTAGTAATAACTCTTTTATTTTTAATAACTGTAAAGTAATTTTTACATCAATGGATAGACATTGTAAAGCTGCAAAATTAGGTGTTTTTTTGGTATTATAGGAATCGCGGTTATTTTACAACCTTGTAAACCGCTATTCTCTTTGAAAAGTCGCAATAGCTAAGTTACTATCTCAACATTTATTGAAAATGTGTCGTTTATTAAACGACAAGACAAAAAAAAAATGTCTCAGAAACAATTCCACACAACCCACGTATCACTGTCTACTATTGACGTAAGTTGTGTTAACACTGAGTAATGGCGAGATTAAATGTAATTTAAATAGACTCGTTGCCATGGAGATGTATTCGATAGTCTACACAGCATCCTCAACCCACCTCTCCCTCCCTGTACTTTGTAATTATACTTCATATAATTAAGATAGTAACTAAATCAATATTAGGATTCACATTTTACATTCAATTCTCAGAGAACATACTGTTATTATTTCTGATTTAACGAAGTATTTTACGAGCATAGACAGCGAGATGATGAAATCCATGCAGCCATTGCATTAAAATGAAATGTTGAGGTGATCTATAGACAGGGATGTTGTTTATAAACAACCAAACTATCATTTAAAGAAAACAAATAATTTTTAATTGTTAATATTACCCAATGATAATTAAAATGAGAATGAGGGTTACCAGTATAAGCTGAAAAATTTCAAAATATCCAATCGTTGCAATGGCTTCTTGAACTCTGAATTTTAAATTACAATTTTCTACAAAATTTGCTTGGGAATGTGTCTAAAATTAAAAGTAAGTTTGGCAGAATTATGAATTTAAAGATTTTGCATTTTAGACAGTATATTTTTTCCTTGTTGTTTAAAAGCGAAAAACTTCAAGAAAGGCCTGATAGGAAATATGAAAGAGGGGGATCTAACAAAAGACTGTAGATCCAGCTAGGGTCCTAAGTTTCGCCACACCCTCACTCACCATGAGTGAACCCCCCGAGGTTGCTAGGCATCATAACAAGACTGCAGATGTTTTATCCCTGTCGTAATGTTAAATAATAAATCATAATTAACTTTATTAATTGATTAACTATTCCTGAACAACAATGACTATCAGCTGAATAATAATAATTATAATATAGTTATGAAAACATTTTGAAGAGTAAGTGCTTCATTCACGATGGTTTCACACATCAGTTTGAAATTTTCCATTTTGATGTTTATATTTGGTTACCCACCTCACTATGACAGTGTCTTACCTGAAGATATTGAAATATTTTTAATAGTGAGTTAATTAGTCACTATGTGAGTGACAACTTATCACAAAGTTAGTACTGAATCATCTTATAAGAAATCATCGGTTAGTTTTTGCAAACCCCTTAACAGAACACTAAGTAAATAAAAAATGAATCGAAAACATAGAGTCAAATTTACATTTAAATTACAGATATAAATTGATTTTGAGAGGAATTCTTGATATTTTCTATATTTTTATATTTCTTCCTAAAACATCAAATACCAAATTTCATGTCCCTATTTTTATTTTAATAACCGCTAATGTGGAAACGACAATGAGATGTCTAAAGTAACTATTTTGAATTATAGCGTGTTGATGAAAACTATAAATATGAATATACGTCTACGTGTGCGTCTGCGTGCGTGCGTAGATTTTTAAATTAGAACTTTAGAAATAGACGTTCTCATTGAGTCTTGTTTTATGATTTTTTTTTTTCGTGAGAATTTTTCTAATTATATCAAATTCAAATTTTACTTCGTTCAATTGTAAAATGATGTAAATTTAAACTTTTAATGGTTGACTATCGTAAAAGCTATTAACTTGTTTTAAAAAGTACAAGAGACAAAATATTTTGATGTTTTATCCAAGTATAATAATGATAACCAACAAAAATAATTTGTATTGTAAGAGGATTCCTTGTGATAATAAACGTCACACTTAGACAAATTTCTAAAACTATAATCTTCTTTTGTTTATCAATCGAGTTTTTTGGCCTCCTAATTTTTTTGTAAGATTAATATTTTTTTGAGATATTCATTTCTATAAATTTGTAATTTCCGACTTTTTTTAATGACTTCGAATTTTGAATACCGTTAAAAAAGTTACACCATGAAATTGAATAATAATGTCTAAAAAATACAAAATACAAAGAGAACTACGGAAGGGAAAAATCGTATCTGGATATAAATTTATAGGAACTGTTTTATATATCTAATCAAGTACAATGAATTTCTAAAATTAGCTACATAGTTGTATGAATGAACCATCCTATACACATAATAATTAAATAAATAGGAACAAAAAACAAGTCCATGAAATCCATCATGGTATCTAGCCTTGTATACAAACCAACCCTTACATGTGTTTAATGATTTTATGCACACGAGACTGTGAGAAGGCTCGGACTGACCTCATAGTCTAAATAAATAGCATCCCTTACTTCGCTCGTAGCAGTATCTTCACTCTGAAGCTGTATGCTATAAAAAGCTACCATTCACTATGTCAAGACATAACTATGAAGTAAGTGTTATGTGACGTCATATTTTGAAAATACAAATTTGGCAATAACATTGTGTGCATTGAAAATGAGGTTTTTACCTTTACTTGCAAAATTACAAGTTACATGTAAACTAGAGTTTTACTCTATAATATTTTCTATAGTTATATTTGTTTCTATATGAGCATACATGAAATACCACATTTCAAGTCCCTATTTTTATTTTAATAACCGCTATTGTGGAAAAGACAATGAGATGTCTAAAGTATTTTTTTCACTTATAGCGTTTTGATTAAAACTATAAATACGAATATACGTTCAAGATCGCTGGACTGCCGTTCTTACACCCACATACAAAATATAATAAAAACTTGATGCTATATAAAAACAAAATCTACTTTTAGGTAGGGTAATATGTAAATTTTCTTTTTTACAGATATTTCCTTCATGAATTTATAATAGGAGACTAGTTGTTGATATAGAGAGGTTCCTTCTTATGTACAGTTTAGAAATAATATATTTCAATTTTGCTTTACTATTCATAAACTCGTTCAGATGTAAATCAGATTCACTTGAAATCAAGTTCTTAATGTATACAGACAAGCTTAATTTTATTTGAGATAATTACATTTACTTGCTTTGACGCACTGGTTTGATTTTATAGTTTGTTTTTTTTTAAACGTGCAACCCTTTTTGTAAATGCGTATTTTATAACAGGTCTATGGACGATTTGTTTTGTTTTTTAACGATAGCTCTCGAAACGGCATTTTTAAGGTGATGTAATATGTTTTGTTTACGTGCTTGGAGGCTTCATTTTGAGTTTTGGAGTTACGAAGTTACCAACAAATTTTTACTTATTGAAACAATAAAAAACTCCTACATATCGAAATCCGTTCAATCGTTTAAACTGTAGAACACAAGAAAGGAAACAACAGACTGACTACGTGTATCTTTTCAAAAAACAATTATTTCAGCTCAAGGGAGCAAAAGATTGATATATCGTTCACCACGGTTTTCACACTCCACATAACGTTTTCTACTACACATACGTGGTAAATAAAGTAATTACATTTCACAATAACTATACCTAATAAATGCTCAATATTCTTTGAAAGTCAAAACATGTTGTAAAAGATATGTACTAACTAACAGGTCAGCGTGTAAATGTTCTTAAGTAAACACGAAAGACACCGTAATAAAATTTAACACAACACATATCGTTATTAGAAAACGTATAATTCTTAAAAACGTGATAAGTATTTTCAGTGGAACTTAAAACACGTGACAATATATATGTTGGTATAAATAACATAACTGTAAAAAACAGTTATTGTATCGTAGTGTTCGTTAGAAAATTATAATTATTGATTAGCCTTAAATAAATAAAACCTATTATTTTCAAAATTTTGTTCTAAAATTAAGTCCACAAATTAATGAAAATTAAGTAACTCATATTACTTTTTTATAACTGAAGTTAATTCAATTACAACTTAAGTGCAGAAGATTTTTTTTATATGTATCTACAACATATATATATATATATATATATATATATATATATATATATATATATATATTACTCTGACGAAAATGATTGAAATTATTCATCCCCATTGTAAACAATAATTTGTCCATCTTTAATTTCATATACATTACCAAATTTCGTAATCCAAATTTGAAGATAATTCAATCTAAACGACCACACAACTTGTTTTCACTCACACAATAATTAGAAAACACACTACTGAAAAATCAATTAACACTTTAACAAAAAATCCCTACTGTGTAATTTTCAAGATTTACATTTTTTACGCCAACTTTTTTTCCACTAGACTCAAAGCACTGCTTTATAAGCTGAACATATTTGTAATCAATTTTTTTTCGAAACACAAAATATGAAACATAAAATATGTTCCAATTCGAAATAAAATGACGATTACTGAACACAAGATAGTATTATGATTCTGTACCACGTCACGATGGCGACTGAGGGGTGGGACTCTGGACCGGGAGTCTGCGAATCTACCCCTTGCCGAGTATTCCCGAGTAATAACGAATTAAAACGAATACCTGATTATCTATGACCTAATATTTTATATCATTAAAGGAGAATTATAAGAGAAATAGTTTTTCTAAAGAGAGTATTATTTCGTCGATTAAAATAACATAATACTTTTATATATTTAGTTTTAAGTTATCATAGCCTTATAATTTCAAAGTCTCCCAATAATATGGAAATAGATATACAGCTTCAAGTAGTATTGACGGAATATCTAGTATCAATTTATATTATTTGTAATACCGGATCTATTATTTAGTTACATTATTACAGTTGTTTCGGCTACCAAGAGCCATCGTTAGGTCCTTTACGAATGAACCAAATAACCAACACCGTTTACTTATGGTTAAATCATTTACTCTCTTAAAAAGGGCAAACCATAATTAATACTTATAATATATTTGGCAAATTTTCAGAAATAGTTGTAAATAAAATTCAAAGATCTTCTCTGAGTAAATAATCGTAAATATATATAAGTATGCTGAACATTTCGTCAATCACTTTGATTTTTAATAAATATGTATAAAGAAAATTATTCTAATCGATAAAATCCGATTTTAGTCTCAACGCGTTTGTTTAATTAAGTGACTTTGTAAATAGTTTATGTTTCGTACAACGTTATTGATGTATTGTGTTCTTAATTTAAGTATGTTTCCATAAATATAAACGATGGATAAAGAAGCGAAAACAACTTTAACAACTAAAAAATAAAATCGACAATTAGTCACAAAATTAAGTAAATTATTTACTCATACTGTTCACTTTAACAAAGTAGGCTATTGATTGGATTTATCATACCAAATTAAAACATTTACTTCCATAGGAATATTTCGAATTGTTCAGCAACATGTTTCGCTGTTACACTGAAGCCAACAAAATAGATCGACAGATTAAAAATGAAAGTAATTAATAATCATTTTGTTTAGTTTTATTTCTTCTACTAAAGGTATTCATTAAAAAAATTATTTATTTCTTTGACATTATAACACACAACTTTTTTTTGCTGATAGTAAAATTCAAGAAGATTCACTGACTTTGGTCAAAAATTAAAATCAGCTTTAGTTACAACTACAAATTGTTGAGTTCCAACTAATCCATAAAATCATTTTTATTGATGAAATAGTCTCTAATATACAATGTTTGTTACAATTTCGATTTCAAACCTTGTTCAAGGGAGCTGAATTGTAATAATATATAAAGAAAAATTCCAAAACTACCATTATAACACTCTCATGTCAATGACATCCACTATCTCAAACGAAGTTGATAATAAGACAATATGTATTACATAACTTAATGAATAAAATTAAGCTTACATAAATTGCAACTTACTAAGAAAATCACCCCTTTACTACATAGTTGCTTCTAAGTGATGAAAAACGTTTCACAATAAAGGATGTTGTTTATAACTAAAGGGTGGGTGTTGATTTAATTACAATGTAATTGTTTGTAAGAACAAAGCTGACTGCTTTTTTTTACTCTTTCCTTACAACAGAAGCTTCGTAATAACAAGTAACAAATATCATTTCCTCGTTGTCTAATTGTTCTAGAAACTTAATAGTGAGGGAGGTGTTCTGTCTTGTATCAATTTATTGATTATCACCGACAGCTTTGTTGTGACTATAATGTTGTCAATATACAACATGTGTGGACTCGAATTTCTGTCGTATAACCGTTCAATCGATGACTTTGGCCTTGGTATTTATATATGTAGATCGCGATGCACAAAATTATTTAAAAGTACGCCATTTTGAATTTTTTTACTATAGGCTACTCGATGTATAGTCGTAAAACATAGTCAAACAATAAATTCAATTAAAACTATAATCAGCACGACTGCATATTTGGTTTATTTTTTCATAACTACGTAAAATAGAGAGAGTTATATGATGGGTTATGTTGATGTATTGGGTGTTGTATGTTTTGAGGAGTAAGGCATAGAGCACCTGTGTTATATAGGATTGCTTGGTATGATCAAATAACTCCCCACTTTAATCTTTCCTACAGATTTCTCTTGAACAACCGACATTGAAATTCTAATAGCATTCGAGGGTTACGGGTCTTTATTTTATTATGTTAATTGCTTATTTGTTTTGAGGATGTCCGATAGATTTTTTGCTTTTAAACAACAATACAAAATAAATAAATACAGACTTTAAAATGTTTAATAAGTACTAATATTTGATGTAAAATATGAAATAAGCTCCTTGTAAATCATACATATTATACACTTCATATGATTTATAATAAAATTAATCAATAACATTATACTCCACGTAAAAATCAAAACATAACTTGAACACGGTACATGAACATAACCATACATGCTGGGTAAATAATTTTATATTTTTTAATAAGTATTTAAGTGTTAAATATTGCAATGTGAATTGAAATAATCCCCCAAAAAGCTACAAACCTGAAACTTGGCCATGTACTACCAATATATATCCAAAAACGTTAGTGTTGGTAATATCAGACATATAGTGTGGGTAATAGTAATATCTATTTCATGATGTTCCGGTTGTAATTTATTGGATATATATATATATATATATATATATATATATATATATATATATATATATATATATTATATTTTACTATCAAATTCATTGAAATTCAAAAAATATTTATATCTGGCTTCGCGGTTGCATAACTGTTAAAATATTTATTAAAAAATCACATTTTATAAGAGCCAGGATTTTAGTTTACTAGATAAAAATTGTAATTTATTTTTATTATATGTTTTTAATCAAATTAAAAAAGAAAGTACACTCGCTACCTATTTTGCACAACAATTAAAATATTTTTTAAATCTTCAAATTTCGTGAGATCTGTTCTAACCCCTAGAACCCACCTAAATAAATAAAAATGTGACATAGGTTTTTTAAAATCTCTATCAATTTTTAATAAAAAATTGCTTTACGAGCAATTGTAAAATAAATATATTTAAAACCCCCTCCCAAATTTTTCAATTATCAAATAATAAGGGAAATATCTAAACATAACTGAACGTGACATATTGCAAAATGTGATTTTAAATAACATGATCCATCAAACCTAATATCCCTCGCATTAAACACGAATGTGGTAATGACAAAATTTCTTTATCGCAATTACATCTACATTTGTTGAGGGTGAGTCTCAGGTATTTTCATCCCTTATCTTTAACGTGTGTATTGCATTTCCTTCTGTTGTCCATTTAACAACACTGCCACGCAATAAGGCCACACTGCCGTAATGTGATTACCTTTATTGCAGTGCCACTTTGGATTACGTTTACTGTTTCAAATGAAGAAAAACTTCTTTTTTTTCTTTTATCTTGTTATATTTTAATGACATTCATAATGAAATTTAAAGTAGAAACTACGAAATAAGTGAATATAAATGCAATGTACAAACTAGATTTGAAATAAAAATAAACAGTGTAGTGGTCATTAAATCACACATCACACTTTCACACATCTAAATAACAGTAAAGCATGGAAAGGTCATGTTATACTATAAATGCCAGTTCGAGTCGTCAATCAATAATAAATAGCCATCCATGACGAATATCTCAAAATTTAACCTAGTTCATCGATAAATGTTTTGTGTACTGAAGATATATGATGTAAACCATTGTACCACAATCAACTATAAGCAAATAAAAAAGGTTTTTTAATATTTAAAAATTTATACCAAGATTATTACCATTTATTGTGATATATTGTTAGAAGTATCGACTTTCTTATTGTTTGACTTAAATCTGAACTAAATATCTTTAGCTGACTTTTATTACATCAAGATTATAGTCTCCTGGTTTCACTCCATTTTTACTTACCCTGTAGACGAAGTAATATGCTAAAAAATCGACCTCGGTCAAAATCGATCTTCAATCCTCAGAGTACCGAAAAAGTAATTATCGATACGTCGCTCGTGCGTCGTACTTGTCGTCCTCAGTACGTAAGCACGATATCCATCACAGATATTATGATCAGAATATGAAATGTATTATAGTGTGATGATATATAACCCTATTGAAATTCATAAACTCAAAATACAAATGTTAAAATAACCTTAAATATAAAAGTTTTTTATGAATACATCATGTGTTATTTGTTTCTAATAAACTTAATATACCAAAATTCCAGATTTAAATTCTGAATGTAACGTTACCAAACCAACTTCTCTACGATTGGAAATTGCCAAGTTATTTACAAAAATGTAATTTCGAGCTGTGACTCATTAAGACAATATAATATTCGTTGAGTTACGTCATTCCGAGAAACTGTCAGGAACGTAGCGAGTGGAAACTGTTAATACATAGACAGATACGAGGCCCGTTAGTCCGAACCGAAATTAAAAAATCTACGACACAAATACGATGTTTATAAAACATGTGTAACACTTGTTTAAACAAACTTACCCTAATGGATAATACACCTTAACTAACGATACAATTTTACATTTACTACAAGGTTCAAGAAACCAACTTTTGCAGATTACATTTAGAGGATCTGCTTGTATTGTACAATGAAGGACTCATCAACTAAATTTCTCTTATGATTTTTAAATTGGTAATAAATAAAATATATTTTAAAAAGTATCCCATAAAGTCGATAAATCGATTCACTTTTATAGCAACAAAGTCTCGTCAGAATAACATGGGGAGAACGTAGTATGAAGAATTGTAGTAAGAAAAATAATAAAGTAAGAAAAACACTAGAAAAACTCAGTATGAAGAAAGAAACTTTTAATTTCACGTATTGAGTAGGCTAGTGGTAGCATTAGTGGAAAAATATTGCTTTTTTTAGTATTCAAGTTTTGTTTGCACTCTTTATTGTCTTTGTTACTATGACGTATATAACGTCTTAGATTTTACAAATCACTTAAAACAAATTATAGATAGGCCAAAAGAATTAAAACCGAAAAAATGGGTGGAGAGAGGGGGCGGACTAATAATAAACAAGAGTTTTAGATAAGCCAATAGAAAGAATACCCAAAAACTGGGTGGATAGAGGGAAGGGGTGACTAATCATTAACAAGTTAAACGAGTTTTAGATAGGCCAATAGAGAGAATACCGAAAACATGGATGGATAGAGAGGGAGTGACTAATCAGGAACAAGTTAAAAGAGTTTTAGATAGGCCAATAGAAAGAAAGCCGAAGACATAGGTGGAGAGAAAGGGGAGTGACTAATCATAAACAAGTTAAACAAATTTTAGGTAGGCCAATAGAAAGAAATCCGAAAACATGGATGGAGAGAAAGGGGAGTGACTAATAAAGAACAAATTAAACGAGTTTTAGATAGGCCAATATAATGGAAACCGAAAACATAGGTGGAGAGAGAGGGGGGTGACTAATCATAAACAAGTTAACAGTCGTGAAGTAAATATTGTTGGAACTAAAATCAAAAGGAACCTAAACTTTTAATTCAAATAGTATAACTTATGTTGTATAATATTATATGACTGAGAGACTTCAACAGTAATATATATAGTACTACTAACCTGCATTTCACCACCAACAAATACTTTATTACTTGGAAAGTTGGACACTCACCTAGAAAACATAAAACATCAATAACAGTGTGGTTTTATATGTAGGTTGACAGATGAAATAATTAATGTATACTTTCTAAAAACACGTTTATTAATATTATAACAGAATAGATAAAGCTCTTCACAATGCTAACGTTAGACATGTCTTTCTACTGCATTATTTTACGCATAGTGTCAACGTGTTTTGTTGATAATTTCAGTAAACACATTAGAAAAGTTCTTCTATTTGAATAGTACGTCGAAATATGTGCCACCAAGATCATCAAATGTGTTATCTAAAGGGCGTTATGATAATTATCGATTAGTTATCATATTTAACATCCTAAACAAACATTTTCTTGGGAGCACGATATCAATGCATATTATGGTTCCTTTCCAATCAGTGATATAAAGATAACTGTAATAGTTTTGTTACAAAATATAAAGAAGTAAGTAGTTCTATCTAATATTCTGGTTAGACAATATTACAGTTTATATTCTCCCTTCCCTTAATATTTTCCTTTCCCCTCTCGTATCTCAATATTACTATTAAACTCAATTCTAATTATTTCCCATTCAAAGTCCCTATCACACACTGAGGTTCTCCAATTCTATCTATAATTACATTGCCTTTAGGTTTTTTACTCATAACTGTTTTACATTCAACACACAAAATTCAGAGATACATTATCAACGTAAAATGTTAAATATAAATTAGATCAATATTAGAAATGAAAAGATATTCCAAAACTAAGCAACATTTTACTAGGTAGTCATGAAATAGACGTGAGTGTAGCAAGGTTGTTGATAAATATTTGTTAAAACCTTGACCCCAATTATCCAACATTCGTTTCAGTACATAAATTACTAATACCCTATATGTTGAGCATTTGTGTGATAAAATACCATTAATAGTTTTCTCATATAAACCAGAGCAGACTTCTCATTAGCCCTCTAATATATTTCTGTGACATACAAGAAATAATAGTACGATAATAATTTTTCATGGTTCTAGTTGATAAGCTAGTTGATTATGGTTACTCTAGTTAATAGGATGTTAAACAAGAAACTGGCAGTAGTGTATTTGTAAATTTGTATATGCTTAGTGTATTTTATTACATTCTTGTTCATATAGAATATTTACAACCACCTCAAAAAATTTAAAAATGCCTTCTTCACGTCGTGTTTTAATTATATGCAAAAAATCGTAATATTGGTTAAATAGTTTTCGTGATACAGCTTTTGTTACATTTCTTTGTCAACCCTCTGCCAGGGGAGTTTCACTAAAAAAATGCAAATCATTGAATTTAATACCTGGAAACCTGATTAAGACAAGGTAACTTTTAAAGAATAAACAAATTATTATCTAATTTAATTAAGCCACAAGAAAATTTATTATGTTTTATTCTGTCGCTTAAAACGATAAAACGGGCTATGTAAAGTAACAAATGAAGTTTAAAATCTTAACTGCAAGACCACCTGATTACAAACAAAATTTAGGAATCAAGTTGGTCGTTTTTCAACCAAAATTGACGGATCACCATTGCTATTATGTATATTTTAGGATAGCTGAAAAGATTACTTATTAAAACTTTCGGGTAATTCTACATTTCAGAACAACAGGAATAAAAATCAAAATACAAAATTACGATTTTTACTTCAACGTCTCTATAATGTTGTTGATGGAATGTTGCACAAATATAGCCTCTACATCACAAATGAGACGTGTTTGTTATACAACAATAACGGTATCAGACTTATTTTGATCAACAAATATTTCAAAATATTTTTTAAATACTTTAAACAACTGCTTTTGATATTTGAATGAACTAAACCAATTTTCTTAGTTTCTTTTCAAATAAACAAAAAAATTCTGTTTATGAAAACTACATAAATAAGCCTAACATAAGAGCGAAAATGTTTTTTAAATTTTATTTTTTATTTATTGCACACTGTAATAACTTATAATTATTTTTAAACACCTGGCAACATAAATCTTTACGTTTCACTAAAATATGATCAAATTTTCTGATATTTCAACTTCAAAACATACTGTAGTACAATGTCACTTTTTGACAAATTATTCTTGAACTGACTGTTTTATATAGAAAATAATACTTTTGGTATTGTTCACTGTAGATTTTTACTTTCTGATTACGATATAGTAAAAACAAAGTAATGTGAAGTGATCTATTGCTCAAACACATGATGAGATATTAATCAAATTTGGTTTGTGGGGGATGTATTGGCCAAATATCAGAAAATTTTGTTTCGTATAATTGTTGATTATAATAAATTACGTTTTTCAGATTTATGACAGAGGCGAAAAAAATGTAGGCATGTTTTTTTAAACATCGTTTATAGCTAATATTCTATTATTGATTGACAATTATCGAAGTGAAAGTTTTGATAATGATAAATAAATTTGGTTGGTTACTATTTGATCCAGGGCAGGGTATGTCAAAATTATTATGCAACTTTTTTAAAAATTTTGTGTTTGTCTTTGTAAGAATAATGGCGTAAGATTTGTGCAACGTTTATTTAATTCATAAAAACTAAATAACGATAATAATTGTCCTTTAACATTAAAAATAATTATACATTTTATCATCCCTTGGAATCGTTATGAGGGCTGAACGTAAATGGACATTATTTCCTTGTACCCGATTAACATATTAACATTACTAATATCTACAATAGAAGAGTTAAAATATGTAAATCAGTACTCACTATAAATACTTATTCTACTTTGACAATATTACATTTTGTATTTAAACTACCCTTAACGTTTTCCCTTGCCCATCATTCGTCAATGTTATTCTCTGTCATCCATTCTCCCCATACAAAGTTCATGCATCAAATTTTAAACAGGTTTTAGTAAAACTTAAAGATTTATACAATTAATTATATCAAGCATTACCTTAAAACTCTGTTGCTTTTCTTGGAGTTGTATAACAATTACCCTCAGGTTATGTTTAGTATTATACAATCTATTCGTGAACGGTAACTTCCCGCGTTTGGTTTTTCATGTTTTTGACAGTTATTTTCCAAACTGACAATTTTCAGTAGATGGTGAACAATATATTTTGTTTCCTTAGTTTTTGTTGAGGTTTATTAATATTGTGAAAACGTTCGTGCAATGTTTGTGCAACATTTACGCAATGACGGAACTATACATGACCATTGATAATGTTAAACTACATGTTCTCATTTCTCTTAACAATTTCCCTGCCCCCGATGCTTCATTCTCCCTCATAAAACTCGCCCTTCCTTTCACAGATCGTGCTCCAATTCCATCTAATTACGATTTGCCCTTTACTGAAAAAGTCATATCTCTAATATAACCAGTTTAATATTCAGCCCAAGAAAGGGTAGAGGTTATTTTTCAACATAAAATATACAATAATAATTATATCAATATTCAAAGGATAGGCCATTCTCAAAATGGGAGACATTTTAAATTGTAAATCTTGTCAATGAATTTTTACAAGGACAACTTAAGGTCAAAGTAACTATAATATTTCGAGAAATGTAGAATCAATTTAATTATTTTACATCAACATATAATTGTACACAGAGACTTTAAGACCTTGCTGAGTTTACTGTAGAAAATTTACATTTTGATTCTCAGAGTAAAAAGAAAATATTAAATTTAAATTATAAGAATTCTTCGTTTCTTTCATGGATATTTTCAGTCTTAAAGGCTAATAATGATTTGAATTAATTTTGGTTTATACATTGCATAATTTAAAACGAATATCAGCATTATTATAAATATCAAACAACATGTTCTGTATTCAACAGAAATAAATGTGGGTCATCAGTTAATGTAAGGCGATACACATTCAACCAAAAACTCTCCAATATGTGACACTCAAAATGTGAAAGTATTTGTCAAACGTAACATGTTCAATATAAATTATAATGGTATGTTAGGCGCAGAAATGTAACGAGTATATATATTCTAAAAGGGTATATGAAAAAATAACTCTAACTCGATTTTTGACCCATCACATAACTTTCTATATGAAGCGCAAAAATAAGAAAAACAACCATTTTGTTGGTTTCCAACTAGATACGATATCATTTCATCCACGTAGTTTTTTTCTTTATTTCACAAAAGTGGATTTTTCAAAAACTGTCACCCATATACACGCATATGTAAGATACTATTGATAAAATTTAGCACGGAAACAGATTGTGAAAATATTTCGTCTCCTCAAGGAAAGTATGGACTTTTGTCTGATTTTATAATAGATATTTTGGTTAAATTGGAGTCTATTGTGTCAATATCCAAGGCGTTTTCATTATTACCACTTTTCAAAAACACAAAATTTCCCAATATCAGTTTAAAAAAAGGAACAGTCATTGGAAACAACATTTGTAAAAAAATCCGTCTAGATTAATTTTATTTTTATACTACATACTCTAGGAAAAAAAACTTTATTTTGTTCACTAGTTTAGATTTAAAATTCACAAAATATTGATCGAAGATTTGATATGAGTCGAAGTTACATTGAATAGTTATGCGCTGCAATTGTCGATAATTAAAGTTGTTCATAATCAATATTTTGTTATAAATGTTGTAGAATAGTTACAGAATTTGGTTTGTATTAGTTTTGAAAATTCAATTTGATAATTTTAGTGAAAGTAAACAAATTCAAGGGTACATTAAATTTGATGGTGTCATTGTATACTAGAGCACTGAAATGGTTTAACCGATTGAAAAGAAATTTAATATCACCCATTCAAGAATGCGAATTCAAAAAACATTCGACTTGTATTGAAGATGATTTTTGAACATAAACGGAAGTTTAGGCCTTAATTAATTATATACATATTTTCTTAATAGACGGTGTCATTGGGGTATTTTCACTTTGAACTGTTTAGTGACGAATAGTTGTGGTTGGGATTTATTTGGTTTTGGTGGTCGGTTTGTGAGAGGGTTTGTGCAATACTTTTTGCACCGTTTACTTCTGTGTCGTGTGGAAATTTCATATTGGTGTTTACTGTCTCACATGTGTGTACATCGTGTAATAGATTACAAGAAAATACTAGGTATCTGAAAAGTAAATTAAAAATTTAATTGATTGCAGTTTATCTGACAGTAATAATTTAAAGTACATAATTGATTTAGGAATTGAAAGGCATTTAATGAAAATACTTAAAATTAAGACCTATTCATATTTATAAGGGTTATAAAGGCAGGTGTTTGAAGTGCCCGTCTTTACCTTCCTGGAGAAATAGTAGTCTTTCCTCATGAATCTACAATCTTCGTTTTCAATATTACTTCACAGAACATTTGTTTCATTTAAGTTTTCAGAAATAGTAATGTAGTCTCATACAACTGAACGTCTTCCTGGCCTCAAAATGTCTCCAACGAACCCGGTGGTTAGGTTAGGTTAGGTTAGGGTGTGTTTCAAAGTGACTAAACACCTTTTTATACGCGACTACATGCACGGTCCGTCTCTCAAACCTTTGCGAGCACGAAACTTTCTTTTAAAACCGGCTGATAAACTGCGATTACTTCCACAATAACACTGTATCAATGTGATACATGATAGAAAAGGTAAAGTCATGATGGAATCAACAAAATCAATAAATTAATTCTAAACTACTACAAGTTTACCACCTACTAGATCCCTATGTTTGAAATTAGTTAACAATAACAAAACTCGTTGCTATGGCAAGAAATAAATATAAAGTATTTTTCTAGGGGATTGGACCACACAAAAAAAACATGCAAACAATTTAATGTTAACTAACTTTTAAAAGACCATCTACGGAAAGTATAATCCGTGATGTTCTGCCAGTTCATAATCGAATATTGAAAGATAATATGATAATTTCAGTCTGTAACAGTTACCGTAGCTTTAGGCCATTTATCTTAATTACACAAAATTGATATTGCATGTGACCGTTTGATCGTGCCATGTAATCCAGGATTAATCTACCTGAAACCCATTCAATTGAATACTGAGACTGAATTTATACTGTCTATATTTTATATTGTAACAAAAACTTCATGAACTGTTGCAATTTTAGAAAACAAATTCATGTAAAAATTAATAATTTCGATATTTTCAACAGTACAATTACCGTTGATGAGGAACGTAACTCAATTTTCCTTTTCTAGTTTATAATAAGTTCGAACACTCCCTCCATTACTTTTTTAACACCGATTTACACAATATAGCACTCTACCAACAATCTGTTTATTTATTCGATGATAGTTGAGGAGCCGAAGGCGTCGTGTACGTCAAAACTTTATTGTATTGCTTTTACGCCTAGTCAAGCCGACCTATTCGCTACTTTCAACTACTTCCAGAATATTTTACCTTTTCATTTGTAGGCTACAAAAGTTTATGAGTCTCCTTTTCCCGTACTCTATTGAGAAACAGTCCATGACGATATGCTAAGCCAGCTTACTTGCCCGCCTACACAATCGATAGTTTTGGTCTCCATGGAATGATTTATTTTTGTCAGGTATTCAGTGAAATATCTATTTCTGGTTAGGAATCTAACGAAATGATTTCGTTTATGTTTATGTTTATGCCCGACCAAGGACTCTGTTAGAGCTCATCTCAGTTACTTGTAATGTAGTAAGGTGCTTGCACATGATGCTGCTAGGAGAGATCTCCCATCTTTAATGATAACCTTTCCTGGCCCATTGGTTGACTGTGTTAATAGCTGCTGAACGAGTACAACACACAGGTTCGGTGAACACAAAGAGGTAATTACTACTTCTGGCCAACCTTCCCATTCTCGTCCTGGCAGTCGATCTATCTGTTACTTAATTTCTACGTTCCTTCTCCTTTTCTCCCGTCATACTCTCTTTCTACTTTTCTAGGTTAGCCATTCACAACGAGATATAAAACAACGATGTCTAAGACACTTCGGTAAATTCACTTATATTTCGTGCATTATAACATTATTTCTTATCTCTTTCCGTCTCTTTAACAAAACTTCGTACCTATTTGAATTTACTGCTTTTAAATTTTGTTAATATCTTCTGCATGGAAGTCAATATTATTTCCTCTAGGTATGTGAAGAATTCACTGTAAAAGATTAGCAGATTCTCTTATTATTATATATTCTTGTAAAGCATTTAGTCATAAAATCCAAGAATTGTTGTAAATGTATTGCTTTCTCATACGATCCTTATTAAAAACCTCCCTGCACCTTTCAAAACTACACTTCAATAGTTATTTAGTTTAAGATTCATACATATTCCACCACAAATCTTTTGACATCCAGATCTCGTACTAAATTAATGTAAATTATCAAAATTCCAAGATAAAAACAGAAATAATTTTTACGTTAAAATTAATTTTAAAACTACAATTTAAAATAATGAAGTTGGTGAAAATAAAAATGAACATTTATTATTATTTCAATTACAAAGTTTAAATAATACTATTAAAGATTAAAGTAATTAAAGCTTTCAAGCATTCCAGTTTAAAAATCGGTTTAAAATTATTGAATATGATTTTCCAAAGATTTACAGTAATGCTTCACACTAGAGCACCTCAAACTAAGACAGCTCCTCTGGGGGTTCCCACATTATTAACTTCAACCCTTAAATAACGCTACAAGTTTAATTAACAAAGTATTGGAGAATTTAATTTCTCACCTCAATTCTATGAATTATGCAGTAAAACAAGACACAATATGTTGAACACTTGATGCACGTGACATCACTACCCTGTAATATAAAATTTCCACTTGTGCTTTGTATAATTGTTCTATTTATTTAACTTTATATCATTAATATTACCCACAAGATAAAGTTTATTAAAACTGTCATTAATAAATTTTGTGAACACCAGAAACTGAATATTTGACATTGATTGTATAACTGAATGAATCTGCTTACCGATTAATATAATAAGTACAATATTAATAACATTTGAAAATGTATGACAGTTGAACGTTAACTCGCATGTATCAGAGGTATTTACCGATCTTTTTATAAAAATTCTTTGAGGTAAACGTGAGCAAATATTGATCAAAATCGATGCTCCAAAACATGAATAAATTCTGATATATAAATTGATCAACCCATTTGGGCTATAAGACCAGTCCACAAGCAAACGACAGACAGACTGTCCAAAAATCACTTTCATGGACCTTAAAATCAATCTATCAGCAAAAAAGTCTTATCAATGTTTAGCCATTGTATAACGTTCCTTACATTACGCATATATAAGGGCGTATCATTATAGCGGAATCTTAAAACTTATAATTATTTAACATTAAAAAAACCTGCGTAAATTTAGTTTATATGGCGTCTTGTTAAATACTGTTAGGAATATATTTAATGTAATTTATCATTATTTCATTTTAGTATAATGTAATCATACAATGTAATAAACATACGACACTCAGAATGGCCCAACTATTGTGAAAGAATTGAAAAGGTGTTTAATACTTGACTTGCATCGGAAGTAGAAAACCACGGGCGATGAAAGATATATAAGCGGTCGGCACCAAGTGGGGGGGGGGGTCTTTGAGGTTAGAAGATACCGGCTGTGACGCTAGCCGTGGTGGAAAAAGACAGCCCAGGGAGTTTGAATACGAACCGAAGGACTAGAAAGGGACTGGCAGATTTTTGAGACTCTACAAGATGAGCAAGCATTACAATATAAAGGCACTTGTAATCTCAGTTATTTCAATTGAACAAAAAGTAATAATAGTTGGAATAATTCTGGGTTTTGTGTGATGAATAATTAGTTTTGAATATTGTTTAAATAATTGTGGATATTTTATTCTAATAGAGATAATAACGTGTTTTGCTTTTGATATTGATCCCACTATTTTATTATTGTGTATTCTTTTTGTATTGTATTGAATTGTATGAAAGATAGATATGAATTTGTGTTATTAGTAAAGATTAATTAAATGCTGAACCACTGATTTGATTGAAAGTTAAAGAACCCAGGCAGTTTAGAGGAGCCGTTCCTAACAATACCATGGTGGTTGAACGATTTCTTATTGTTAATATTGATGGGAAGTATCCAATATACTTTTGTACAATTGGTAATCTTCAAAGCTCTTTTAAACAGTCCTGTCTTTAAATATAAAGTCTTACTTTAACAAGTATTTCTGGTTCCGTTAATAAGCTATCATTAGCCAAGTAGAAGCGGATGCATTAGGAATTTAAAAAAACCGGAAGTTTTGGAAACAAATTATAACACTCTGGTTTAAATTATAACATGCCGGATGCATGGTTTATGTAATAACAGATCTAGGTTTATTAAAGCTTTCTACCGATATGTTAATTATATAATATTTTAATTGAATGAAAATAACTTTCGAGCATTACGTTATATTGCTGAAATATTTGTTAAATGGACAAAACATTGAAAGTTCAAATAGGTGCATAAAGAAACAAGAAACTAAAACATCTAACAAATTATATTTGATATTGCATCACGTACCAAAATGCAAGACTCTATAACGAAACACGTTATGTCATGAGTGATTTTGTTTACATGATCAACAAATTAAAACATGCAATAGGCTTTATTCAATTATTTTGTTGCACTAATGTTTAAAACATAGATTAAATTTTGTGGAGATGAAAGTATCACACAATAACGTAGGATAAATTGTAAAGTACTAAGGAGATTTAGTCCCAAAATATAAGACAGTGTTTCAAAGTTCATTACCAATGTTGTATCACAAACTTTACCTACTTGGTTGTATATTTCTCATCGACAGACGTTGAGATTCCGATTAATAGTTCCTTGTTTTGTGTTTTAGTACAATTTAAGAAGTATACCAGGAAGTAAGTCAGACTATAATGTGAAAATACACAAATACGTAATTACTTCCATATTTTATATGTATAAAAAAATATATAAAGGAAATTATATGATGAGTCATAAAAGCAATTTTGAGGTTTTAAAAGAAAACAACTTTTTGATAATTCCAAACCAAAAATCATGTTTTTTGTTAATGATATTTTTGTGTTACCTGCCAATTATTTGTCTATTTCATATAACTATAGGTAAAATGATGGATAAATGTAGTTCAAATTGTATTCGATTAAATAAAATTTGGGGTAGAGCAGAATACAAAAAAAGTCTAAAGAAAATTCTAGACCATTCAAGTCAGTGTATATTTGTGTTCTAACAAGTTCAAAGTTTTTACATGTTATTATGATATCAAACTACTTTACATACAACACATGCATACTTATATATTATTATTATTATTGCATCTATGAAATTAGAATGAATCAACGCACTTCTGTATCCATAACATATAGAATTTACTACAATGTTGTAGACAGTATTGAGTATAAGCCAATTTTTCTAGTTTGAAAACTTCTTCATTATTTTGTAAACCACACCTACATACCAAATTGGAGTAAAATATAATTCCAGTTATGAATTAGAGAGCGTTTGATTAAGACACAGTGAATAATCGTTGTGTCAAATTCCTTCAATGGATAGGATTGGTGACCACCCTACTGTCGGTACCATAGAGTGATCTTAATAGGTATAAGTTCTGTATTAATAATTCACAAATATAAATGTTCAATTGTAGAATATGTATGTAAATTTGTTGAAGTAAATTTAAAGGGCGGTGTAAACGAATATTTTATTATTTTGATTAATTTCAATCTGTCAAGTCTAAAATATTTCAGCGAAGGTATGATAATTTCAGGCAAGTTACATGTATTGTTTTAAAACCTTAACGTAACGCATGCCGTTAATATATGTGGTGTTCTACCCCTGACCGCCACCCACCCTTACCTTGGAATTAAAGTTCAAATTGTAATTTTCCTCAGTATCGTCAATTTAAAGTTTCATTTTCATGTAGATGTAACTAAAATTTTATTTAACGTATAGTTAGTATCACAGTTTTCGTTACTGAGCTTGAATATAAAATCGATTTTATTTACGAAATTAGTTTAAAAGTCAAGGTATTTGTCATGTCTACTATTTAAAAACAAAATTCCTGATAATAATTTACTGGCAGTTGGATACTTCCCTGTTTGGTTAGTATTAGAATAAGTGGAACTATCCTCTGCCCCAAACTATGCACATCTTTTTCCTATGCATTAGAATGAATGCATATCATTACGACCGTACGATATGACCCTGTTACCGCCATCGTAGCAGGATCCTGTAACAGCCTCCATGATCTTCTGTTGGAGATAACTGCGTACATTTATTGTAGGTCCCGAAAGGCAATCTCCGAAAGCCGGAATTCCCTCTCAAATACTATTTAACATTATTTGGACATTAATTATCTACAACTTAATTAATTATTTCTTGTGTAGAGTAATTTATATATCTGCATTATAAAACTTCTAGGCAAATCCGCTTACTGAGATTGATTTCAAGAATAAAAAAAAAATTAAGTAAATACCACATTCATTTAAAACTACTTTCTTAAAGAAATGCTAATCACATGTTAAGTAGAATCGTAATGACATCTATACTTAAGTAGTGAAACAAAAAAAAATTACTTTACTTTTCTAAATAGTCAATTTAATACAATAAATATTTGGAAATTAGTTCCATGTCAAATGGGAGGGATGCGGTTAGGAGTAAGAAAAACACATATATGTTAACACCACACGTTAATTAGAAGCAGTTTGCTGCCCAATATGTGTAACTTCCCCAAATATGTACCCTTACGCAGAAATGGGGTGGGCAAGTGTTGCACATTTTGTTTTATATTTTACCACATTACTAATAGAGTTGAGCTGAGAGATGAAGCTTTAAAATCTTGTGTTAATTAAACTTATAGCGTTATTTGTATTAAGTTAAGGAAAGGAGTAACCCATTTAAGGGTTGAAGTTGATACTACAGACTGCAGTTAAATCTAGGATTAAGCATGTGGTATTACTATTGAATACCATCTTCATTAAATATACACCATTGTTTAAAATCAAATCCTTAAATGTTTTCAGTCTTATGAAATATTTTATCTTTCAATTATATTTGTAACGCAGATTTCATTTCAGCGAACGGGATGTTTTAAATTTAATCGCTTACACTAATTTTAACAAATTGAATAAGTTTTTTCTTTAGATAAACTATTTTAAATAAAAATAATAATATATTTCATTTTATTTATAGATATTATTCGTCGATGACGTGATATGTAAGATTGTTAAATCCATAAAGAATCTGTTGAAGGAGCAGGGAAGATGGTTGGTAAAGAAGAAGTGATTGAGCAAAGGAAGAAAGTAGAATACTTCATTCAGTTGTACGGAATTAATCAAAAGTGAATAAATGCAGAATATTCTACTTTATCATAGAGATAATCTTGATGTACTGGATGAATGTATGCACCACTCTGCAGAAGTTATTAACAAAATTGAAGGCAGAGAGATCTATTACTGGAAGCATTGTGCAAATAGGACGAGAAGGACAGGAATAAGGAATAATAATCTCAGATTGATTAACTAACTTTAAAACATGTACCTCGTACTATTAAATTAACTTGTTGAAATAAAATTGCATGTAATTGTTCAATACTATAGGATTTACTCAATTGACCAGAGCGCTTGGACAGAATATTGAATCTTTACAAACCAAAGCCTTAAAGGTTATGTTATTAATTTGAACGTTTCATATGTAACCTGCCAATGTTACACATTTTTACGCATCAGGACAAGTTGAATTATTATGGTAAGTTATTACAAGTTTATATTTGTATTCTTACTCCTTCCTGTTCATACATATTTATACATTATGATGGAAAATTGACAGTTAATTTAAAACTTTTATATTATATATATATATATATATATATAAGGACAAATTTTCAATATTAGATTTTCGTAAGAAAATGACAAAGTAAGGAACATGGCTCATTTTCGTCCTGGTATTTGCGCACCCTTTATTTGAACAAAGTAAACTAAATCGTTTAATTTATGCAAAAATATCTATATCACATTAGATATGATTTAAATAATATTTTCTTCTTTACACCATTCATTGTATCATTATTAAGTTGAAAAGAAACAAGAATAGATTTGGCTGTAAGGACAAGAAAAGAATTAAGAAAATACTTCGGAAAATAGCTGACATATTTCTTGTCACGTTACTTTCGTCTTACAAATATCGAAATAAAAATCTCGATGGGAGAACACACAGGATATGTACTTCGGAATCCAATTTGGTCCGTCTTCTTTTATACTGTCAAACGTGACACTTTTGTAAACCAAAATTACGATATGAATAAGATAACAAGAAACTGAACAATTTTGTATTACTTATCTTATATACAGGGAGAAGGTTACTGGAATTAAAAAAAAAGAAGAAAAAAAAGGTTTTTGTGAATTAATGTAGTCAAATCGATGAAGTTGTATCAAGTTTTAAAAGCATGCTCAGGGAATAAAACAACGTAACTGTGTGCAATTAGTAACGTATTTGAAATTTATGAACCTTATGAATATTGAAAAGGGTATAAATGTTATAACTTATTCTTAATTTGCTCAATAACTTGTAACCATAATAGTTAAATTTGTGTCTATGTGTAAGTTTTTTACATCAGCTTTAGTTCCTTGTCGAGTGGTAAAATTCATAACCTTATTTTAGGTTTAGTTTGTGAAGATTTCTAATTCTTTCAAAGAGTTGTGTTTAAGTAGAGTTAAAATTCATTAATGAAAATCTTTACTTGTGTATTATAATCTTGTAAGGTTAAATAATTAAAACATATACAGTTAGTTACATTCTGTGGGAAAGTTGTAAATAGTTTTATATGTCAAGCTCTTTCGTACAACTGCTTGTTAAACCTTGACTACACTAAAATATATTATTTATTTATATAAGAATGTTGTCTTCTTAGTTGCAGCACTAAGATTAACTGTTTTGATTGGCCGCCATTTTAAAACAGTAAATTAAATTATTAAACATGTACATATATCAACTTTCTGAGGTGTAAGGAACCTTATTTTTAAAATTCTTAACCATTGGTACACCTGTTTTGTATTAACTGCTTACCAAACATACAAACGAATAAATAAACAGACGAAATACCAAAGGGTTGAGATTTATTTTAGTCAAAAAAATATCTAAAATTAAGGAAGATAGTGAATACGCATATAAATTATTGAACATTAACAAAATAATATAAGGATAGGTTTTCAAGACAACCCATGATATGACAAGTCAACATGTTTATATTGAAACAAATTACATCAAACTAAAATCTCATTGTGTTAATCTTCAAATCTCGTGTAAAGAATCCTGCCACACAAAACCTTAATTTAATAAGAATTTCCGTTTCCGTTAATAAAATATCATTAGTGAGGTGGAGGTGGGAGTAAAACAACAATAAATTACTGAAACTGAGATTTTGGGTTAAACCCTAATATATATTTTGCTCTGCAAGACAGCACGTCCTATAACGTGGTATGATTTATGTAAGAATTCATCTCCTCACTTTTTAAAAGTTCTCTACGGATTTGTTGAATATATTATATTTAAAAAATATTTTTAAATCAACAGTAATGTAACACAATTAACTGCTCATTTTGTCTAAATGTAATATACAATGTACAAATGTGTATATTTACAAATAAGAGAAAAAAGTGTCAAATAACCACAAAACTAATATTTTAAAATATTTCTTTAGTATGATTCAAATTTTATCACAGTGATTTTATGATATAAATATAGAAACAAAATAAATTTATATTCCATAATTTATTTACATGCTAATGTTCAAAAATAAACAAATTAAATTTTGCACAGATAAAATATTATATTTTCATCGAGAGACTCGTATTATTTTCAAACAATAAAACTAGACTATATTATACTTTGGGAAAGACACAAATTACAAAAGTTAATGAATATTGACCACTCTATAGTGTTTATTACCAACTCTTGTAGGTATAATTCTCGAACGAAAAGTTGCGAGTGCTTGTTTGATTCCAATTAATAGTTGATCTCTCTGAATTTTAATAGGCAGAAAACAAAGTAAAAAACCATAAGTTAATTCAAAAATAAATCCATCTCCAACATTTACATAATTCCTTTCATACTCTATGTAAGATAAGGCAAGTTATAAATCTTCTTGCTTTTTTTGCTGATAAATCAGTTTTGAGATTTCTTAACTAAAATCTGACAAGGAACTATGTCTTTGTCCAACCTGCCAATTATTTACCCATTCACAATGAATTACGGGTAAAACTGATGGAACAATTTCGATGAAACATATTTTATTATTTCCATATATTCATGTCAAGATCAGTAATTAAACTGAACTGAAAAATAGTCAAAATAAAAATAGCGAAAATAAGCGAATCTACAACATGTTGACAATTTCAATGACACGTATATAAATGATGTGACATGTCGCTTCGATATCAATCCACTTCACATTCAACACGGCACTACATCAACTACGTGCTTTCTGTGTAGACTTCTTTAGTATTACCTCTATGAAATTTGTGTTACCCTTTTGTATTTAAAGCCATAACCTCTATATGATATGATATTCTAATTGTAGCTTTTTGAATTGCGTTATATATTCATAATAATAATTAGAATTTGCCCCTAACCACAATCACTAGAAACTTAATAACACACAATTATCTGGTTAATTATTCTTTATTAATTATTTCTACTTAAAGCCCTGATGTACATTTCGATGGTTATCATCATAGGAGGGTATTGCTTATAAACTAAATCTAGCCTTACATATCTACTAATGAAATAAAATTAAACCTAAAACTATAATAACCTGAGTGCAAGCTAAAATCCCTCCCACTCCACAGATCAGTTGGCCAGTAAGATAGAAGCTTGGGCTGGCCCTTTGTCAAGTTAATTCGAATTATTATTGTGAATTTCACCACAGTGCTCAACAAGATTGTATATTATGTATTCATGTAAAAGAGTTTCATCAAATGTAATTACAAAGTACCTACAATATTATAGGTTTGTTTACAGAAGGATATTAGCTTCATGTGCCCAATCGTAGATCAGCTACAATGGCATTTATATAATTATATATATATATATACGTGCAGGACAGAAGGCAGGATGAAGAAAATGCGGTTCCTCTCAGACCAAATTATAAACAAAGTAGGAAGCAACTATATTTCTAATCGCTTAACTCGACACCTGTCATCGTAAGTACTCTAGGATTTGGCTGCCGACGTCTTAGCATATTCCTCAAACTGTGGATACCTAAACTATAATACAATCAACTTAAATGTAATAGCAGATATTTCTTGTTGAAACTCCATATTCAAGGATAAAATAAAGCAAAAGCTTAAAGTTTGAAATATTTTAATAATATAAATGAGCTACAATTGTTTCGCCTTGCGGCATCATCGGGCAACTAAAAATCATCAGTTTCCCGATGATGCCGCAAGGCGAAACAATTGTAGCTCATTTATATTATTAAAATATTTGAAACTTTAAGCTTTTGCTTTATTTTATCCTATAATACAAACCTCTGGAAGGCATTGAATGACTCCTATAGTCATTAACCTGTTTCACAAATGTATTACACATTATTTAGACGTTAATACTCAACAACCCAGTGGTTTCTGAAGTGAAGCAACGATTTACTTTTCCTCTTCTTTGAAATATCAATTGATTAGTTACTGATTTGTATATACCTGCAGATCAACCCGCTGAAGGTAGCACCGTATGTTCTAATATCTGCTTGTTACTTGGTGGTAACAGAGAAAATATCCTATGACGATTAATAGTAATATATTCTTTAAAATTGTAAACGTGGCACACCTTAACTTTCAAACTATTTTCGTAATAAAATCTCTTACTAACGCAATATATGTTACTAATTACACACTAAACGTACTTTTACCTTTCTGTACGATTAAATAGTGAAACTTTTAATTTAACTTTAACTAAGTAAAATTTCAAGTTTAACTTCAATCCCAAGGTTAAGTACGTGATGCGGTTAAGGGTAGAACACCACACATATATTACCCTCATACGATACGATAGGGGCAGTTTTAAATCAATACGTGTACCTTCCCTGATATTTTTACCCCTACGCTAGAATATACATACGTTTTACACCTGACAGAATAATATTATTCTAAAGAATAAAATAGATTTTTCCACCACCCTTCAATGACACACCTGATGCTCCAGTTAAAAATATATATTTGTTGATTGTTAATATAGATACCATAGTAATTTATATGACACTAGTAATACTGACACATTGGAACATGAAATGTCTACCTGTATTTCTTGGAAGTAGTTCATTGTTTTTGTTGAAGCAATTTTTTTAACATTTCTAAAATATATTTTAATCAAACACTCTACAAGCTAAAAATGGAATTATATTTTACTTCAATTTGGTAAGTAGGCTCGGTTTTAGTAATTGATTGAACATATCATTTAACAAGAAAAATAATTTAATACATGAATACATAACTCAATACATATATATATATATATATATATGTGTGTGTGTGTGTATATATATATATATATTCATAAAAATATTAGAAATTCTATATTTTGTGGATTCTAATGCAGAAGAACGGAGATATTTCAGTTTCACAGAGGTAAAAATATTTAATTCCGCACAGAAAACACGTAGATGATGTCGTACTGTGTTGAATTTGAAATAGACCGATATCAAAGTAATATGTCAAATCATCTATATGAACGTCTGGATGTACTGGAATTGTCAGCACACAGCTGATACGCCGACATGCGATGACTCGAAATTTCGGTTTTTCTAAATTTGTGTTGTCAGCTTGCATTCTGATCTCTACATTATCGTAAGGAAATCGAATAAAATTTGGTCTCCATCCGTTTAGTCTGTAATTTATTGTTGGAAACATATTCAAATTATAGACAATTGGTAAATTCTTCAAAAGAACATCAATTTTATTTAAAAACCATTAAAACATGCAATAAAGTATTTTTCGTTCATCACAAAACTTTCCTATAATTTACTTTAATGTAATTACGTATTTGTATTGTTTAATTTTTTTAATTAATTAGTTTTTGTGTATCTCACAGAATTATTTTGCTTTCTGATATATCTGCTAATTTCTTCTAAAACCCAGAATAATCACATGATAATTCAAATAGAACAAGAATTGACAATATATATGGTCGAGTAGATAAAAGTTCGTGACAAAAGAGCATAGAGTGTTAAAAAACATAGAATACAAATGTAATATAGGGGAAGTTGCCTATATAGATTATTATTTATGGAAAATCCAAGTATAACTGTCATTATTATGTAAATATGTAAAATTGTGTATAAACGGGAGGAAAATCTAACATAAATTTGTAATAACATCATAATTAATTATTAAACGATGTGTAAGAAGTTGTAATATCGCCAAGTTACTTATGAAAATATCAAATTAATAACTTAACGGATTTAGTTAAAATTTTTAAATTCTGTCCAAGGGTTCTGTTAAGTCAAGTTCTTGCTTTAATATTGACGAAATATTATCTTATAAAGTAGTGGTACTTGTTGTAAAGTTAGTTTACTTTGGAGTAAGAAATTGTTTGTTCACAATGTCAAAATGAATTACATTTTCTCATGTTTGTGTGCGTATCTATATCGTTATTATTATGTTATCAGTATATATAAAGATATCGCTGTTTTGTGATCGGTAGATATAAATAAATTTGTTTTATGATCGGTTAAAGGAAGATATATTATCAATTTTTTCGAAAATTTGTTCATGGTAATGCTAGTTTTCTTGATTACACAAAAAATGTAATGAATGTACCCTTTATAAATATTGTGATATACTGTAATGTTACATTTTTCTACATCAACCGATTTTATTAAGTTTAACGTTTTTAAACCCAAACTCTTTAAACATTTACAGTGTTTAAAAAATCACTTCCCAAACATCTATTTATCATAGAATCTATCAACAAAAATGTTCTTTATTAACCGACTGTTTCCTCACCTATATCTCTCCTGGTCAACGTCTCAACTATTTAATTTATGAATTCATAACCTCAACAAAGCTGGTCATCAATCGGCATGAAGACGATGAAGATTTCCATAACATCTCAACATTCTTTGTATTAATTGTTTCTGTAGTATCTTTCACATCGATACCCCCACATTATATCATTAGTCCTTATCTTGTTTCTTCTTATCGCCAGACACTGTTTCCAGTAGTCCATCTCCCTGCTTTCAAACTTTTTCAATATTTTCTGTACATGGGACCACATTTCCACCCATTACATCAAGATTCTTCTTTCAATAGAAGATTCTGTTTCATTCTCTTTATTTAGAGTATTATTATGTAAAACTGGATAAATTGCCCAATATACTTTCCGTCGTTACAAACATCTTCTTTACAACCTCCATGCTCCTTTAAAATAAATTTAAAAATAATTTTACAACCTTTCATGTCGCATCATCAACATACCAATGTGACTATAATTAAAAATAAGCCCGTTACTAACATTGCAAAAGAATTGAAATTTAAAATTCTTAAAAAAAATTTTAAAAGTATAATCGTTAAGGGTTTCAAGGATTTCATTTAAAGAAATAGCGGTTATTTAATGAAGGCGATATTCCTATGTTACTCTATAACACTTGAGCCTTGATATTATAGGAAACCAAACTAATATCAATATTAACTTTAACCCTTAAATGAGCTACTTGTTCCATCAATTAATACAAATAACAAGCTCAATTAACAGAGAATTGGAAACATTCATCGCTCAGCGTAATTCTGTGAGTTATGCGGTAAAATAAGACACAATGTGTGGAACGATAGAAGCAAATAACTTTCTCTGCTTTAATTAATATACAACTTCTACGTGGCTTTGTATAATTGATATCCTTGAGTGTGTGCTAAATATACTTACCTATAAACTATATATATTATGTAAAGACTTCCTCTAACTAAATGTATTAAATTTTAAGTGGTTTTATTTATTTTCCTCAACATCTTATAATAAATACATATTTTTCTTTCAGATTAAATACAAAACATTTTAATAATATCCAATAAATTGTAAAATGAAACAATACATACGTTTGAAAATGTAAGCCTCCTTCGGTAATTTAACTAAATAGGTTGACCTTCATTGTGATTGAACACGGTGATATCTTTTAGGAAAAGAATACAGAAATCGTAATACTTATTCTAACATTAACAGAAAAATTTCTGTCATTTCCTATCTTTAATGTTAATAACATTATTGAATTTAGGTTATATTACAGAGTATACCTCATTTTCTGTTTAAGTGTTTAGTTATAATATATTGGACCACATATTAAATCGAATCTGTTCAAATCTATAAACTTTTACTATCATAGATAACTATATATTATATTGCCTTGTAAATCAAACTAACCCAACCAATATTGTATCGACAGGTGTTAGCAGGTTAACACAGAATATATTTCCGTTCAAAAGTAAAAATTTATTACTTTTAACTAATCATAATTCATTATTGGCTATTTTTTTAAATAATGTATTGATTGCAATTGAAAAAATGAGGAGTTATCTGAAAGCGCTGAAAATGTGCAGTCATAACAACCACTTTTTAGAGTGAGTATTTTATGTCGGACAGTGGATAAAATTAATAGATTATTTGACGAAAGGGTTTATTTTTTAAATTTTAGGTAGCTCCAAGTAAATTCCTAACGTTGAAGGAGACTTTTGATAATTGAATAAGATCGCTTAGATCGATTCAGGTACGTTTAGTCTTAATTCAAGTATTTGCTAATTACATATATACACTTTATTTGGAAGCTTGATAAAACACAGTACAACAGTTAAAAAAACAGTTCTTTCTCAACGATTAAATGTATATGTGTTAACGTGTTCTTTTAATCAAATATTCAGGATAATACTGAATCAATACTCTTTAATAATGAAGTTTTAAAACTCTGTTTAAAAGAGATCATGGAAAGAATGGAATTTAAGAAATATTAAAAAAAAATGTAATGTAATAATCAAAAGTTTATTTGTACAAAATATATTAAAAAACAAAATATTATTTTCAAGAGATCTATAGAAAGTTAAAAAAAAAAGTGAATTATTACATTCAAGATATCCGCCATGTTTTCTCGCAGAGTAGAAAGTTATAGCTTTAGTTGAGAACATCCGCTTTCCTTCTATTTTCCCAGTGGATCCGCCTCTATGCCGCTATTTATTTTATTAACGGAACTTAAAATAGTTGTTAAATTAAGTTTGTAAGTTGCACGAGATTTGTAGATTAACATTTGTATTAAAGCACACAAGAGATCATCGTATGATATTATAGAGTAACCGGATATGCTTGAATAACTGTAGTTATTTTTGACTTACCGCCAGCAATCCTTGGATAATTCTATTTTAGTTTATATTGTCATATATTTATTCACTACACGTGTTTCGGACATTATCGTCCATCGTCGGGTGATAACACTTAGTTAAAATATTCAACACAAAAATACAAGTAACACATAACATTCACGCACGAGAAATACAATATTTTAATGTCACCTTGCCGGCACTACATAGTATACTATGCATTGGTCATGTGCGTATGGTAGTTAATCTGTTTATCAGCTCGAAGGTGGGGGTTGCTTCAAACCTTTTTTTGTCATTCAACAATCCATCAGGGTTCTGCAATTCGCTACGATAAATTAGGTATTCTTCCAAGCGGTTCATATAGTTGCCCTTTTTACAATTTTTTAGTACTTGCATGTTAATTTCCATGTTGTCATATTTATGATCATTATCTATCAAATGTTCCGCAAACTTAGATTTTTCAGGATGTTTTAGCGCTTGAATATGTTCTTTGTATCGTGATTTAAACGGGCGTCCTGTCTGTCCTATGTAAAATTTGTTGCATGAGCTGCAGTTTAATCTATATCTACCAGTATTTGTATATTTATCTTGTTTATTGGTTATGTTCCTGTTTATTATTTGGTTCAGGTTGGAATTGGTTTTGTATGCTATTTTGTAACCTTGTTGTCTGAATATATTGGCTATTATGTTATTGAATTTGGTGTTGTGTTGCATAGTTACAAACTTGTTGTCCTGTTTTATTATATTCATAGCATTGTTTCTCTTTTGTTCCATTTTCTTGAGTATATTGTCTACTATTGTTGGTTTGTATCCATTTTGGTGTGCAATATGTTTTTTTCCATGACAACATGGAAATTAACATGCAAGTACTAAAAAATTGTAAAAAGGGCAACTATTTATGAACCGCTTGGAAGAATACCTAATTTATCGTAGCGAATTGCAGAACCCTGATGGATTGATTTTATTTAAATTTTATATTATTTTGGTATAACAAACTTACAAATTTAGGTTTATTGTGCTATCTTATACGCCTAGCTAATTCTTGAAACTTGTATACGTTCAAGGACATGATTGTTGCCAATATTCCTCAAACTCTGGGTGTTGTATTCTAAGCCACTTATGAAGCGATTTATTTCATGTCCTGAAAATTTCCGATTTTCCTTTTGTGTTTTCTTTGTAATGCCTTGTTAGTAAATTATCAAGACTAGTGAATACCATGAAAAACTCAAGGCAGTTTAGAGAAAATAACAATTCAGTCAAGCGATTTACATGATGATTGATTGTCTGATATGAGTACATAATAGTCAACCAAGCTTATGGTATCCCAACGAAAGTTAGCTAACAATTCAACTTAACACGCTGTCCTTTATCTTGTAAAACAGGTTTTAATTTGTATTTAGGACATCATACCTAATACTTTGACTCATCAGTCTATTCCATAAGTTCTCGGTGACCTATCTTAATACTGCACTCACCCCTCATTTTCTTGATAACAGAGTCGCTGCAACGGGAAGGGTAAAACTGAACTCTACCTCCATGACAACTGATTTGATGTCCACATCAGAGTCTATAAATACTGCATTAAACATGGTACAGTGACTAACGAGATGTTTTTAAAATGTAGTAAGACTGATTTTTGTTTCTCATTTATGTGGGAAATTTCTTAATCGTATATAATAAATAACCATTGCTTTCATCTATATTCGATGTATTGCACACAAGCAGTTTACGTCTTAAAGGACAGAGAGTTGATTACATTTAACACGGTGGTATTTACGAAAACTCAAAAATTGAGTCGTTGTTTTACGGACAAGGAGTAATAACTTTTAGATGTTTCATTGCTATAACGCTTTTTATAAATGAATATGGGATAAATAAATGGGATTAACCCAGAGAGTTCCACCGTACTGAGCCTAGGCAAGCATGCTACTGCTTTCCAAGCAGAAGTAGGCGCAATCTCTGAATTCATCAAGGAGGATCTAAGAATGGAATACAAATGTAAGAACATTTTGATCTTCACGGACAGTCAAGCTGCCATTAAGGCACTAAACACGACTAGAGTAAAATCGAAGTTGGTATGGGAATGCATCTCATCATTGATAAAGCTTAGTATGGTGAACACGGTCACTGTGGGCTGGGTTACTGGCCATTCAGGTATCGATAGAAATGAGACAGCAGATGAATTAGCCAGGGTAGGTTCAGAATTCCCTTTCGTGGGCCCGGAGCCTGTGGTCGGGATCTCCTATGGACATGCCAGAGCAGCGGTTGATACATGGATACGGGAGGGGATGAATAAGGTTTGGACAAATTCAAATACAAGTAGACTTGCAAAGGGGCTACTTAGACCAAACAAGAAACATGGTGAACAACTTATCTCTCTTAGAAGGGATAACAAGAGGTGGGTGGTTGGACTATTAACGAGCCACTGTCACCTCAGAAAAAACCTACACAGGATAGGGATTGCTGCAGAAAATATTTGCAGGAAATGTGGTTTGACTGAAGAGTCCGGAGAACACATTCTCTTAGAGTGTGAGGCGTTAGGACGATCCAGGCTCTCTAGGCCCTCCGGGGAAGGAGATGGAAACCATCCTAGAGAACCCTATAGGTAGCATCTGTTCCTTCATAAGGATGACAGGTATTACTGAGTGGGTGTAGGATGGATCTTGGGGCGGCAAAAGACCTTCAGGTCGACGTCGGTGAGGACTCTGACGGAGGCTTTCACAGCCCAAAACAAAACAAAAAATAAAATAACGCTTTCTTTCAAAATGAACAAGAACCTTCCCCTAATAAACACACACCCCAGATATACCCCAGACCCTTTCTCTATTATTTAATCGATTAAATTACTTTCTGTTCCCAAATCTCGAAAACCAGTTTTCTTGTCTCATTTTGGAAATGAAGCAACACACAAAAGGCTTTGCTAATGCAGATTTAAATAACGCTCTGCAATGGGAACGACTTATTCCATTACGAGGTGACATCTAATGTTTTAACACTGAAAAATGGTAAATATAATTGAAAAAGAGATTCTATCTGTAAATAAAAAGCATTCGAATAAAAATAAATTTTTGTATGATGTAATAGTCTGGTTTACCTAAATAAATATACAGTTTTACATCTCCAATTATATCATTGACGATAATAATGGCATACAGTTAAATAGCACGTCTAAACAAAGCACACGTGGAAATTACATATTAATACCAGTGAGTGAAAGTCAAGTGTATCAAGCGTTCCATATATTGTGTTTCACTTCACAGCAAAACTCAAGAGAGATGAAACTTTCACATGCTCTGTTAATTAACGTTATAATTATTGTTGTAGAAACAAATAACTCATTTAAAGGTGGCAGTTAATAATATCGGTAAGGAGGGGGGGACTTATTTCATGTTTAATATCCAAACTCAAGTGCAAGACATTATTATTAAATAATTTTTAATAACATCATCTTCATTAAATGTAACCGATTGTTAAAATCAAACCCTTGTTAATAGTTAATAACAATAAACAAACAATAATCTCAAAGTTTTATACGAATTGAATATCTTAAAATGTATCGATTGATTAATATTAGCAAAAAGAATGTGTGTTTCGTTGACATAAATTAATTTGCAATGTTGGTAACAAAGTTAAATTTAGGTATATACAAATATATGTATTATGATGACGTGATATTTGAGATTGTTAAATCTTTCAAGTATTTTGAGTCTGTATTGGAGTAGCAACGAGGTTGTAAATGAGAATTAAGTAAGTTCAGAAAGTATTTAGAATGTTCCTTCATACATATTTACGGAATAAGAATAATAAAGAAAAAGAAAAGAAGAAATATTACCTTGTTACCATTTTACGGTTGGAAATAGATAACCAGGTCACCACAGAAACAAATTACTAGTATACGATTTGATTCTATATTTTGTTTTAGCCGTACAGCCACATATTTGAACATACTGATCACAAAACAGCGATATACATATGCGAGACCACCCAAACACGAGATGTACAAGTTGATATTTATCCAATACACACAAATACCTACTCCGACTAAACTAACTTTTTTTTACTTACTTTCAGTGAAGATATGGAAGAATTTGTTTATCACGATAAGTGCCCTTTTTAATAAAAAAAAGGTTTTTCGTATAAACCACATCTTTCTAACCAGATATTCGTAAACGTTTTATTTAAATGTCATTCTCAATCTAATAAAAATTTTCATAAAAAAAAGTCAACTAAATGTTGAAATTTCAAAAAAGGGCGACGTCGTTGTCTATATCCGGGCCCAATTTACTGGAAAATTATGAAAAAGGCACTTTAGCTTGATAAACAAATTGTTACATATGTTCACTAGAAAGTATGTAAAATTACTGACAATTTAAAACAATTCTCATTAAATTACAATGCTTTAATTTTTTTCAAAAATGGCCAAATGTGGCCGTGGAAAGAAAATATATTTTTGTTGCAAATTTTACCACCGATTTCTAGTTTAAAGATACATATAATATATTGTTCAATTTTTATGAAGATATAAAGATTTTTACTCCATTATTAGTGAAAAAAATTATAAATCCAGAAATTCCAAAATTTTGAAATTAAGAAGTAGGCCTACTCTATTTTTACTATACTCTACCATTTCGATAGTCCCTTTATTTTCAAGTATTATACTTTATTCCATTTTTTTACAACCTATAGAGCCGGGATATTTATAAAAATAGTCATGCACTCAAAATGCATAAAAAATGCACTTTTCAAGCAAAGCTCCAGTCCGATTTTGTTAATTTATTCGATTTCCCACACATTTGCATAAAAACAAAGAAAAACAAATCAACTTCCCAGTTACATCACTTCTCATCAATTTTTTGTACTAATTTCCCTCTACTAAACTTCAAATTATATATAGTTATTATCAGCTGTTATTAGATTTGTAAAATTGGTTGTTATGGTAACTAATATTGTAATATTTTCAACTATCAAGAAACAGACAGCTGATTATCAAGTTTTAAAATGTTTTGTGTATTTGAAATTTTTGGATAACTACAACTTTCGACGTAGATCTAAAATATACTATCCAATTTCGTTTCAACTGACACATTGTTGAGTTCTAACTATTGCAAAAAATCACGACGATTTATAAATAGTTTCTTATATGGAACGTTTGTTACATTTCGATTTCAATCCTTTGACAATGGAGCTGAATTCAAACAAAATGTAAAGATAATTTCCAAAACTACCATTATAATACTACAGCAATATAATAACTCACATATCTTTGACACCCACTGTCTCAGAATAAGTTGATAATAAGACAATATGTATTACATAAATAACTGAATGAAGCTTACATAAATTGCAATATAATAACAAAATCATCTCTTTAACACATAGTTGCTTCTAAGTAATGAGCAACTGTTTACAATAAAGGATGTTGTTTATAACTAAAGGGTGGGTGTTGATTTAATTACAATGTAATTGTTTGTAAGAACAAAGCTGACGGCTTTTTATTACATTTTCTTTACAAGGGAAACTTTGTAATATCCTTTATTAAAGTAACAAATAACGTTTCCTCGTTGTCTAATTGTTCCGGAAACCTAATAATGTCTCATTAGGAGGTGTTCTATCTCTTATGACTTTATAGATTAATACTGAGAGCTTTCTTGTGACAATAATGTTGTCAATACAGACTGGAGGACGTAGGGGGGGGGGGGTTCCAATTTTTGTCCTATAGCCGTTCTTCTATCGATCCCAGACTTGTTATTTATATATTTAGTTTGTCAGTTGCACAAATGTATTTTAAACATACGACATTTTAAAAATGTTTTATTATAATTGATAAATAGTAGTAAAAAATAGATAAATGTGAAATTAAATTAAAATTTCTATAGTTTATTTATAGGAACTATAGTTCATCTACCAAAAAATGTTGTAAATATTTTTATGAAGTACTAACCAAATCACAACCCTTAGTACGCGCCTAAATAAATAAGAGATATAAGGTTTTGTTAAATATCTATCTATTGATATTTTGCTATCATTTGAATTCCCAAGATAAAATAAATATATTTAATCCAGCCTCCTAAAATTTCAATTATTAATTAGTAAGTGAAAATATCTAAACACAACTGCATGTAAATTGTGTAAGATTTTGGTGAAAATGTTTTATAATGTGATTTTAAATGACGTGATCTAACATAACAAAACGAAATATCCCCAGCATTAAAGTCGTAATAACATGATCGAAAGATCTTTATAATGCAAATTTCTTCTTCGTAATTACATCTACAACTGTTCCATTATCATTAGTTAAAGTGTAAGTCTCAGGTTCGGATATTGCATTTCCTTCTGTTGTCCATTTGGAAACACTGCCACGCAATAAGGCTGCACTGCCGTAATGTGATACGGGATTACCTTCATTGCAGTGCCACTTTGAATTACGTTTACACAGTTTCAAATAAGAAAAAAAAAGTTCTTTTATTTATATGTAAACTCGATCTGAATTGAAAAATATACACTGCAATTGACATTCTATTAACTTTCATACATGTAAACTACAGTAAAACGTGGAAACGGTAATAATTTAATATTTAGAGTAATTTTTATATTATGTGGTGTATTTTTTATATTGTCTAGAGTCATGAACTTTCTTATTTCACACAAATCTGAATAAAATATGTTTAACTCTTTATGTATAATTTAAAGACTGTTATTTTTCTGTTTCATTCCATTTTTACTTACCCAGTAGACGAAGTAATCGCTTAAAAAATCGACCTCGGTGAAAACTGGTATTCAAGTTTCATGACGTCAGAGTGATTATCGATACGCCCCTCGTACGTCGTACTTGTCGTCCTCAGTACGTAAGCACGATAAACATCACAGAAATTACGATCGAAATATGAATTTTATTATAGTGTAATCATATATAAATCTATTGAAATTCATAAAACCAAATTAAAATTGTCCAAATAGTCGCCATTTTAAATAGTTTTTTTGTTATTCAACTTATAATATAGTAAAATAGATCAGAATTGCAACTTTAAATTCTGAATGTAAAGGTATCAACCACAAATATCTATGATGTCAAATAGTGAAGTTATTATTAAATGTTGAGCTTGACTTATGAGAAAAATTATACAGTATAAAGAACACAATTCTCACAAAAAATACGCCTAAGTATCAGACGAGTTTCAACGACAAGGTCGCTCTCTTCAGTGATACACGAGCTACGCCTAAGTATCAAGGCGTCTGATACTTAGGCGTATTTTTTGTGAGAATTGTGTTCTGGTGTTCTGTGTGTTTGTTATACTGTAGTGAAGATATTGCCAAAGAGTAAATTGTAATTCTGACTTACAAGGGAATTTAATATTTTTATAGTTACGAGATTCACATACGTACAGTTTTGAGGTCCGCCCGAGACACTGCCAAAAAATACGACACTGTTTAATACGTACAGAGCTAAGAGGGCAGTTGGGTCAACCTGACGCAAGGAAAGTAATGATATACAAGTTACGAGTAACGTTTGTTTCACCAAACTTGCCGCTTAAACTACCAATACAACTTTACATTTCGTACAAAACCCAATAGACCAACTTTTGGACGTTGCATTTAGAAGATTTATTTGTATTTTATAAAGAAGCTGGTTGATTACGATGATGGACTCATCAACTAGTTTTCACTTTGGTAATGATCAAAAGAGATAAAGAAAGCTTCGTGAAAAGTTGATACATGGATTCACTTGTACAGCAACACGGGGAGAACGTAGTTTGAAATTGTACAAAAAGAATAATGATATAGTAAGAAGATATAGTATTAAAAAACACAGGGAAAACTCAGTGTTTAGGTATTGAGTAGGATATGGATTTATTTAAGATATGGGAAAATAGTTTGTGTTTGCACCCTTTATTGTATTTGGTACTATTAGGTACATAAAGTCTGAGATTTTTCACAACACTTAAGTCAGAACTTCGGGTCGGGGTATCCCCTAAATACCAACTAAAATCAAAATCGCATCACTATAAATGAGTATCTTAAAATGTTTCTTCGTATATTTAACGTTCTGTTGAATTTATACGAGTATGAGAGAGACATGAACATTAATATTAGCACTAACCTGCCTTACACCGCCATCGACTACTACATTACATTACTTAGAAAGTTGGACACTCACCTAGAAAACAGAAAACATCAGTAACAGTGTTGTTTATATACAAAGATCGACAGATGAAATTAATTAATTTATAATATACAATATAACAACATTTATTAATATTTTAACAAACTAAATAAAAGCTGTACATAATGGTTATGTTAGACAGAGTCCTGCTATCTTTCACGCATACTGTTGTACACCCGATGACAACGTGTTTTGTCGTTGATAGTTTCAGTAAGTAAATACATTAGAGATGTTCTCTTTCATAACATTCAATACATGAGGTAAGACGTTATCCTTAACGAACCTGCCATCATCTAGAAGAAGAAAATCAAGGGTGTTTTGTCTGGTAATAGAGAGGGCCATTTAAAAGACAACCAATCCATTTTCCAGAAACGTCAAATCTCAAACGGTGGTTAGTATGGACGCGCCTTCTTGTTAGAGATGACATTATCATCACACTCCTTCTTATTTGAAGGAGAAGGAGGTCTTGTTCCCATAACCACCTTGAAGCCATCACCAGTTAAAAAAACGAAGAGCTCAAGTCCCCGTTACAGTTCAGTACACCCCTAACCTTCACACCAGCATCCTTAAGCTGCTGTTCCATTGATAGAAGAGGGTTATATTATAAATAGAAAACACAATTGTGAATATTTACAACTTAAGTCTTTTTATAAGAAAAAGTTCATTACTTTGATAAATTGAACATATATATTTTGCTTAATGACTTACTACATATATCGAAAAAAGAAACAATAAAGAAAAGTTTACACGCAATAAAGTAAACAATAAAGTTTACACGCAATAAAGAAAACCAGGAGTCTGTTAGGATTTAGGATAAATATATTTATTTAGTAATTAATTTAAATAGTTAAATCTTAACACCAGTTAAATCTTCAATATCAGGCCGTATGGCAATCATTGGGAAAGAAAGCAAAAACTGTCGAAACTTCATAGCTTACAGTCTATTATCACTACGTGACTAGTGAAGTTCTAGTGGCCTACAAACGGGTTCAGTTCGACCCGAAACGTTTAAGGACGAAGAAACCCTGCAGGTCAAAATAGGGAGGTGGCCTAGAGATGTTTAAAAGGATTCAACTAGCAGAGATTGGAAATTCAGAGTCTATATTACGTCAGTAAGAAAACTCATGTGTTTTGAATATAAGAGTTATTAAATTTCCTAAATAGCGTCGTTGCTATGGTTTGAGGATTTAAAGATTTGAACGTAACAGAAGTTGAATAAGTCAATCATTTAACATTATGTCAAGCGAGTCAACCATTAACTAAGAATATTAAATAAGGATCATGTAAAGAAAGTAATGGTGGAATAAACGATGTTACTAATTTTCATTAAAATCTGTTTAATTGTTTTAATAGCTAAGAGAACGAACATGGACCCCTAAGCAGATGTAGATTATTTCCATACATTTGAGGCTAAAATTTCTGTATTTTCTAAATACAAAAAAATTAGAAAATATTTATATATTTACTGCCATAGTGCAATAAATGCTAGTTTCATATCTATGTTGATGTAATAAGTTTTATATATCATTTCAAAATAATTTGTTTTTTATATAATTTAAAATTTAGGTGAATAATAAAAAAGTCTCTTATTTTTTACTCTGACATAATAGACAGTAGAGAGAATAGTCAGTGGCTGTAATATACTTGTACACATCGATAACGCAAATATTCCATGTTTAATTGCTTACGGAAACATCCATTTTGAAGTCCACCGGTTTTGATCAAATTTTATATTTATAAAATCGGACACTGTGACATAATTAATTATCTATTATAAATTTTAACATCCTATTAAAGCATGTTTTAGGAAGACTGATCAATGCTCAATTTATATCGGGACATAATAGGATCTGTAATAGTTTTCTTTCAAAATTTAAACCAATAGGTGGTTCTATCTATTTATTCAGCTTTTACAATATTACAATTTATATTCTTCCAACGTCTAACATTTTCCTCTTCTCATATATTACACTCATTTCTCAATTCTTCCTCATATAAAAAGTCCCTCCGACACACAGATCGTGCTCCAATTCTATCTAATTACAATGGCTCTTGCCTTCTACCCAAAACTGTTTAATATTCAACACACAAAATCTAGAGATAAATTATTAACGTAAAATGTTCAATATAAATTAGATCAATATTTTTAATGAAAAGATATACTCTATGCAACATTTTACTAGGTAGTCATCAAATTTGAGGGGGGCGGAGGACGGTTCGTACTAAATATATATTAAAACCTCGACTGTAGTTACACAAAATTAATTTCCTTACGTAAATTACGAAAACCTTATATTGATAGAATTTGTGTGAGAAAGTATTGGTTATAATTATGTGAGCTAAAGAAGAGAAAACTTATCAGAAGGCCTCTAGGTGACATACAAGAAATAATAATATGATTTTATTTTTGAATAAATCCTATTGATTAAACCTCGTCTTAAATTGATTTCACAGTTATTCTAATGAACCAGCTGTTTTAAATTTGTAAAGATGATTATTATGCCAATTAAATTCCTATACATCTAACATGAAACATACAGTTGTTTAGTTGCTTACAGTTGCTTTACAAATTCATAAATAGTGTATTTTAAACACTTAGTATTACAATTACCTCTTAGAATATTTACAATCACTTTAAAAAAATTTACATTGCATTATCACATCGTTATAATTAAATTCAAAAAAATAGTGTTATTGGTTAAATAATATTCAAGATACAGAATTTATAAACATTTTTATTTCATCCCTCTGCCAGGGAGTTTCACTACAAAAACCCGAATCATCGAATTTAGCAGCTGGAAAACAGATTGTTACAAGGAAACTTGTAATTGTAAAATATAATTAAGTCACAAACAATGTTTTACTCTCTCGCCTAAAAAGATAAAACAAATTACGTAAAATAAGATATCTACTAAGAAACCTCCTGATGGTAACAAAAAATAAACGAATAAAATACGTCGTATAACAGCCATAATGGATAGGACATTGGTAATGAAAATTTAAAATATGTACATTTTTATTATAACTTTTTATTTTCCGATAACTCGAGATTTAAAACACCTGTAATAAAATAAAATCACAACATGTCTATTTTAATTTAATCGTCTACAACGAAATGAATAAAATTTGCTAAAATATAGTCACTTTAAACATGAACATGACACGTTTCTTACCAACTCATCAAAAACTAACAGTTTCAGAATTATTTTATAAAACATTTAAATTGATCCCATTACCTTTTTGAAAAGCGAATATCTCAAAATCGTCCCTACATATTTTGATGAAATGTTTTTGATGTGTGAATAAACGAAACCGATCTTTAAAATAATTCTGCTAATCAATTGACAAATACCATAATGAACCCTAAAAACCACATTGACAATGTTTGGTAATTACATGTAAACTGTACTTTACTTTCTGTATTAATCGACACTTTGTTTTGTATCATAAAACTTTACATTTATTTCACAAAAAATTATTAAATCTAAATTTTTGATACTTGATTTTCAAAACATAGTCCAAAGTAACTTTTTGACAGATAATTTTGAAACTAGCTATTATAGATAGCATACGAAATTTCTGGTTTTTCTTAGTGATATGTATAGAATGTTATGCGATGGGTCAAAAATCGATGCCGATCTTTTTTTCTCTTCTGTCATATGTGTAGTCCTTTACTAGCCAAAGCCATTAACAGACATTAATCAAATTTGATATGTGGGGATTTTTTGGATATTTCTCACGAAATTAAAAAATAAAATACGATTTTATAACAATCAGTTCTAAAGGTTATGATCGAAATTTGTTCATTGTAGTTTCTATGGACGCAACCAAATCGTTGATAAATTTTCGATTATAAAAAAAAACACAATTTATGCTTTTATAACATGAGCAAAAAAAAATGTATGCCCTTTTTCCAAGACGGCATCCATGTTTCGTTTTCAGTATGTGATTAAAAACTATGAAAGTGAAGTATTTAGTGACGATTAATTTTTGTTGGTTTTTATTTAATTTGGGGGCTGGGAAAGTGAGAATTATTCTTACAATTTATGTGTTATGACTTTGAGAGAAAATTGGTGCAACGTAAGTGCAATGTTTATTTAATGGAATATTTATTAAATTACAAATATATGACGTTATTATACTTACAATAATACTAAACTGATCGTACTTTGAAAACTTTATAAAGAGTGAAGCTCAGTCAATAAATATATTAAACATTACTAGGTGTACAATAGAGTAGTTTGACTTTAAAAATCAGTAATCAATTATAAATATTTATTCAACTTTACCAATATTATATTTTACATTTCTAACTACCCTTAACATTCACTCTTCCGTCTATATTATATGCTTTCTTCCATTCTCCCCCATTCAAAGTTTAAACAAGCAATTTCAATTAAGTTTTATTTAAAGTTCAAAGTTATAACAAAACAATTATGTCAAAAATGACGTAATAAAATTGTTGCGTTTCTGTAGAGTTGTAACTATAGTAAGGATAATTTTAGTATCATCCAATCTACTCGTAATTTTCTACTTTATTTTTAATGTTTTTGACATATTTATATTTCCTTAAAAGATATTTTTCGTTAGATGACGAAAAATATTTTTTTGTTTGCTTAGTATTTGTTTAGGTTAGTTAGTATTGTAAAAATGTGTGCGCAATGTCTGTGCACCGTTTATGTAACTATACAAAAGAAAATTAAACTACGTGTTTTACAATTTCCCTGTCCACCCTGTCATATACGGTTATGCACCCTAACTCATGAAGCATCCCCTCCACACACAGATCGTGCTCCAATTCTATCTAATTACTCTTCGCCCTTAGAGAAAAAGTCAAGTAAACTATTTAATATTCAGCACACGAAATGTAGAGGTTATTTTTTTAACATAAAATGGCCGATAGAAATTATAACAATATTAGAAAGAGAGGTAATTCTAAAAATGGGAGATATTTTAGATGTAAGTATTGTTATTGAATTTATACCAAGACAATTTACAGTTAAAGTTAACTTTTATATATCAAAAAATATAGACTCAATTTAATTATTCTCCATCAAGATAAACATTTATATTTTCATAATATATAATTGTGCACAGAAAATTGTAGAGCTCACTAAGTATACTGTAGAAATATTCATTTAGATTCTCAGAATTAAATAAATTAGGAATTTTAATTTATAAGAACCATTTGATTCTTTGATGGAGCTTTTCAGTCCAGAAGCTAATACTGATCTGAATTAAATTTGTTTTATAGGTTGCATAATTGAAAACCAAATGATCAATATTAATTTATCAAAGAAACGCCAGACAACAGAAATAAATGTGCTCAATCAGGCACTCTAATGTCGGTTACTGAAAAGGCGATACATGATGCCTCTATCTCCTACCAAATACTCTCTATCTCTAATATGTCACACAAAAAGCAAAAATAATTTTTGAGCATAAAATATTCAACGTAAATTGCAGTGATACTCCAGAGGGTAAAAATGTATATATACCCGAAAATGGTCTTTCCAAAGAAACTTTATTTCTATTTTTGACTCATCAAATAATTTTCTCTATATTGCATTTTGTTGGTTTCCAACCAGATAAGTTTTCGTTTCACCCATACATATGTAATTTTTTCGTGATTCAAGAAATCTATTGTTATTTCCAGGAAATAGTCATTTTTAAGTTTCAAAAAAGATACTTTTACTAATAACTGTCACCCGTGTAAACGTAAAAATATGGGGTAAAATTGATCAAAATAATCTCGAGGACAGATTTTGGAAATATTTTGTTTGTGCAACGATAGTAGTTACTTTTGTTTCTTTTGATGAGAGAACAATATGCTTAAAATAGGGTTACTTTGTCAATATCCAAGGCGTTTTCATTATCATTATTTGTATATAAAGCAAAATTTCTAAATACCCGTTAAAATAAAGTAGAAGTCGGAAAAATATACTTATAAAATTTTTGATTATATGTTTTTTGGAAAATCCAAAGGTAAAATTTGAAAGAGAAACTTCTATGAAAATTAATTTATTTTACTCATTAGTTTAAATTACTGATCTTCAAAATTTACAATTTTTTATCAAACATTTAGTACTAGCTCGATTTACATTGATTACTTATGTGGTGTTAAATTAGTTATAACTTTTAAAGTAAAAAGTCGTTATAAGCAAAATATTGTTAAAAATGTTGTATACTAGCTACAAATTTTGGTTTACATTCAGTTCTAAAAATTCATTATAATACCGTTTGTGTTAGTATCCGAAGTCATGGGCACATTCTCTATCAATCATTATTTTTTTATTATCTTCAGAAGAAATTTGGACCTAAAATTTGATAGTATCAAATTCGAGCACTGAAATGGCTCAGCCATTGAGAATAAATTGCGTACGAAGACAAGCATTCTAACTCTAAACCTTCCTTGAATTGTATAGAAGATTATGACAGCTAAAATGTTCTTAAATAGAAATATATAAATGATTTTAGTTAATATTGAATAATGTAATAAACAATATGATTTGATTTGATTTGAATAGCAATTGTTCATGCAGAAAGCAAACAGTCCACGTCTGACTTGTACATCCACCCATCACGAGATTAGTCACTACATCTCTGAATAATGTAGCAAACATACTAAACTTTTCAGAGAAACAACAAAGGAAGAAGAATGTAAAAACATTGTACAAACTTTCACACATACTCTTCTACAAAACTAAAAATAATATAACTCTTTTTTTTTATTTTTGTTTTTTGGAAGTAGGTTGGTACAAAAGATTCCTACCAAAGTTTTGTAAAACAATTTCAATTCGTATGTGCCCAAGGATAAATTGTACTGAATCGTAAGTTCATCTTTCTCAATGGTCATTTATTTGTGAATCGTAATTTTGTTACCCAATAAACTTAATATTCCGTAATAATTTCATCAAAATATCTACAGCTCGTTTTAAGAAATTACGTCTACATAACAGCTCTGTGTTAAAGTTCTTGGTGTCACCTTGGTGACGATATCACCTGAATTAAAATTTTGTGGTGATGGTGCCCAATACGTATTTTCTGGGTCCTTAGAGACTAATAATTTTGTCATTTATAAATTTTTTAAACAGATTTTTAGATATACAAATACTTACATATATAAGTACAAATACATACACCTGGCAAATTTTATCACAATCGGTCCACTCGTTTAGCTGTAGAAGCACTAGACAGGCAACAGTCACTTTAATAAAATACTTTTTTTTTAGCTTAAATCAACTTAAACGTATATAAACTCAATAAACTCAATAACGTCTTTCTGATCCATAATATAGCTTTCCCTATAGTACGTAGAATATAAGATATCGTAAAAATGAAAGTGACACTTTTTCATTCCCAAGTATTATATTCCAGAGACTCTTAAATAATATAGTGGATATGTTTAAAGCATTGGATGAATACTGATCAGAGGAAGTTTACTTTTTGTCTCTAGACTTTGTGAAACACCCTCATATTACATGAACAAAACTTTACAACATGAATATCAACACGTATGAAGGTATAAAATCACTAAATTATGTCGGCATTGTTCCTTTTTTCACAAACATGCAGTATAGAAAAAGTCAGTTAGAACGTAAAATAGATATTAGAAACGTTTGTTCTGAGGTGGTGATAAAATTTCACTAAAATACAACTTATAAAACCTCTACACTGTATCTTCTAATAACGAAACTTAATGGTAACTATGTCTTCAAACTTACCGATTCGGAAAATCGACAAGGGCGGTTCTGTTATAAAAGACCTCAAATATCAAAATCGTCTCTTCTGATTTCGATAAAATTTAGATGAAAATATTAATTATCAAAACCACCAAGCGCATGTAAAAGGCAATATCGGATCAGAAATGACTGAAAAAACGAAAATTAGCCTTGATTAACGTAATTAAAAACTGAATTCCTCCAATTAAAATTTTCCTCAAGGTAAATTTATTAAGTAAATAAAGCAATTATTGCCTCTTACGAACTAAATAAAAATCATTAATTTTTTTTTTTTTAATTACACAAAATGTTAATAAGAGGTCAACTATTTTCTGCAAGGCCAACAATCTAGCTGTCAAAGAAACAAGATAAAGAACATAAAACAAAAACACCTAGCCTTTAAATACTCTAACACTTAAGTAGAAGTATATAACTGAAGACAACATGAAACAAGTGTAATCCCAGCTATGATACCTCAGGATACCTCAGCTATGATACCTCAGGATACCTCAGCTATGATACCACACACTCGCACTCACTATAAATGAGCTGATGACTAATGATACTGACATTTTTTCAAGGTGGCTAATTTCATATTAACCCAAAATATTGTATGATAAACAACCATACAGTAGTTAATTTTACACGTACTTTTATAATGATATTCATTTCTACTATAACATTTTTAGCTACATCCACCTGGTTGGGCACAATTGGATTGTTAATTTGCAGAGCTACAATAGCAGGGTAACTTTTAATATGTTACTCACCGCCAGCAATCCTTTTTTGAAGTTTTTCCTTCAGTACATATATATTACCACTACACGTGTTTCGGACTTTTTACATCCATCGTCGAGTGGTCAAAACACAATTAAAAACATTTAAACACAAATTTGTAAAAACACATAACACAAACAACACACACGCACAAATGTAATCTAACATGTCTCTGGGCTGACATTGTACAACGACGATGGACGTAAAAAGTCCGAAACACGTGTAGTGGTAATATATATGTACTGAAGGAAAAACTTCAAAAAAGGATTGCTGGCGGTGAGTAACATATTAAAAGTTATTTATAAGCATATCCGGTGAGCTAGAAATCCAATTGTAATAGCAGGGTGACAAATACATATTTGTAATTAACGGTTTTCTTATACAGTACACTTACAAGAACTTGTAATATCGTAACAATTATTGTGTAAGAAGTAGTAACACAACCAAGTTACTTACATTAAGGGCAAATTAATAACCTAATCTTGGTACTAAGTTTAGTTTGTGAAAATTTGCTATTCAGACCAAGAGTTACGTTAAGTCTAGTTAAAACTTCCATGAGGAAGAAGATTAATGCGATAATATCTAGTTAGGTTGATGAGGTACACTTTATAAAGTTAGTATACAATACCTTTAGAATGAACTGTTTTGTAACTATTTTTATTTTCTTACATATATGTAGAATAAAGAAATTTATCGGATGAATCGAAACAGAGACGTTGTTTTTGTGGACTCATTTTTCTCATATATTGTACATTATACGAACATGCTTTTTATTCCTCAGCTACAAAAGTTCAAGAGATCTCCTTCTCCTGTATTCTCGTGATTTTCAGCCCGTAAGGATGTGTTTTGCGGAAGCACTTGACCGGTCACACAATCGATAGTTTTGATTTTCGTAGGCCCAGTTTCGTGTACGTAACTAACTGTTTGAAGTGGTTTTGTTTATGCTTAACCAGGGACTCTGTAGGAGCAGAGGGTAGTCTCTGTAAAATTGTAAGGTGGGGTTGCCAATCTTCGAGGTTGCTCCTTCCTAGATCGTTGGTTGACTGTAACAGTAGCTACTGTGTTATAGACACCGGTTCTGGTCCCCCTAAGGGGGTGGTTACTACTTGTTTAGCAAGCAAGTCACACGTCTCATCGATGTCGTGTCACCCAAACCATCATTAATCTTCATCCATCTTCTTCTCTTCCTGTTCTTCTCCGTATCTATTGTCTCAGAAACTCTGACCATCCATTAGGAAAACATATAATAACCATGTCTATAACACTGCTTTTTTCCTTTTTTCCCCCTTTCATTAAAGTCTCTTTCACTTTTATTTCTCATCGACTTCCTTCCCTTTTACACAACGTCAACTGTAGTTTAATTTTAATTAGTCCATATTACCGTTAGACATGTCAAGATTAGCAGATTCTCTTTTAATTTTTTTCTGTTTAAGCATTATGTCATAAAATTCCAGAATACTTCTAAAAGATTTGCGTTCTTACCCACTTCTTACTTACAACTTCCATGTTTCTTCCAAAATATTGAGCAATTTTACACATCTCACTACTAACATTTCTTCTTACAGATCTCCTCCTAAATTTAAATACGTTAAGCATTATAATATAAAACTATAGAAATATCCTTTTTGGTAATACGAATTCAAATGTTGCAATTTAAAATATTTAGTACTTGAAAATGAAAATGATATAATATTGCTTAAATTCGAAATGTTTTAATAATGCTTTTAAATATTAAAATTATTAAGTCTTTCAAACATTCCATTTTAATAAACGGTTAAAATAAATGAATATGACATTCCCAAGTTTTTCAGTAATGCCTCAAATTTGAGCCTAGATTTTATAGCAACGCAAACCAAGACAGCCCTCCACCCACATTATTAACTTCAAGCTTTACATTATTTACTCGTTTAAGTTACAAATAACGTTACAAGTTTAATTAACAGAACTAGAGAATTTCATCTGTCAGATTAAGTCTATGAATTATTGTTCCGTAAAGCAAGAGACAATATGTGGTATGCTTGATACACGTAACTTTTCTACACTGTTTCCACGTGTGCTTTTATAATTCTCCCATTTAAGTTTATAGCATTAATAATACCAATAAGAGTAAAGAGAAGTGTATTTAGCTGTGATTATTAAATTATATGAATGACATAAACTGAAAATTTTAAATTAATTTTGTATCTGATTATTTGAAAGCTTATCGAGAGATTCAAGGTGAGCCTCTCTCCTCGCTCTCTCTCTTCGCTCTCTCTCTCTCTCTCTCTCTCTCTCTCTCCTCTCTCTCCTCTCCTCTCTTCCCCTCTCCCTCCCTCCCTCCTCCCCCTCCCTCTCCCCTCCCTCCCTCTCCCTCCCTTCCCTCCCTCCCTCCCCCTCCCCCTCTCCCTCTCCCTCTCCCTCTCCCTCTCCTCTCTCTCCCTCCCTCTCCCTCCCTCCCTCCCCTCCATCCCTCCTCCCTCCCTCCCTCCCTCCCTCCCTCCCTCCCTCTCCCTCTCCCTCCCTCTCCCTCCCTCCCCTCCCTCTCCCTCTCCTCTCCCTCTCCCTCTCCCTCCTCTCCCTCTCTCTCTCTCTCTCTCTCTCTCTCTCTCTCTCTCTCTCTCTCTCTCTCTCTCTCTCTCTCTCTCTCTCTCTCTCTCTCTCTCTCTCCTCCTTCCCTCACTCTCTCTATCTCTCTATCCTCTCTCTCTCTCTCTCTCTCTCTCTCTCTCTCTCTCTCTCTCTCTCTCTCTCTCTCTCTCTCTCTCTCTCTCTCTCTCTCTCTCTCTCTCTCTCTCTCTCTCTCTCTCTCTCTCTCTCTCTCTCTCGCTCTCTCTCTCTTTCTATGTCTCTACTCTAAACAGTATACTGAATGTGGTTATAAAATCGATTTTGAGACTGAATTTAAACTCGTCACGTACAAAGCCAGAATTAAAAAAAACTCCTTAATATGTGAGTACGAAATTATTGAAATGTTGGTGCGTGAATTGAAATGCAAGTACATAAATTTAAAATTAAGCAGTTGAAAATGGTTATTGATGAAGCCTGTTATTTTAAAATACAAGAAATTACATTTTACGAATAAAGATAATTTCTTTGTTCTAGTGCCTAATTAGGTTTAGTTCACGATCCTACAAAATCGGTCACAGAAATTGTTTTATATTTAGGCTTGGATCAAATTTTGGTTTCTAAGTGATTTCAAATTATGATAACTGCAATTAATTCTGTTAATTTTGTTTACAGCTATCTCGAATTGTGTGTTCCTGCTTTTGACAATCTTGTCTACTTTAATATAATTAAACAAAAAATTTCTTTTCCAAAATAAAATATTCAAAAAATATACATATAATTTATTTGTGTGGCCAAGTTAAATGCTTCCAGTATTTGGCGTAACAGCATTTAGGCTGTAAAACATTGCGTGTACGTTATACGAGAGACAAACATTATTCCAAAAATTAATATTTTGCACACAGGGGGACCTTTAAATAAATATATCCGCAAAAAAACTCGACATCTATTTTTAGCCATTAAATAACTTTCCACACATGTCTAAGAAATTAATACTAATATAGAAACTTAAATCACATAACATATTGAACATTATGTAACCTATGTAAAGTGTGGTTTCATGATAAATATAGTTAAGTACCACTACTTTCTATCAACTTGTTATTGTTATTATTAAAACGAAATGTCCCACATGCATTCATACAATATGTAATCTTTAAATCCCGTCCAAACTGTCCACCAATATATCCTGTTCCATTTGCAAACGCTCATTACCGAGGAAAAAGCTGATCCATTACAAAATAAAAAATAAATATAACGAATGTTTGGGATTAAAATTATAATATTCTACTTTGTGTAAACACACGTGGGGTTGTTTTTCATGATTTATAAAATAATTAACTCTTTTATTTTTAAAAGCTTTTACAGATAATGATGAATATACAATATTAAAAATTTTAATGAAGTTTTGAGGTTTATGCTAGATAACTGAATTTTATATTAAAAGAACAAAATATTCAAAGTACAAATTTGTACATTAAGAAATAAGAGATAATAAAGATAAAAAACCCACAAAATAATGATAATTTGTGATTGTTTCGCCAACCAAAATTCAAGACAATATTTCAAACCACGTTGTAAGTATTTTTGTTCAACATATAAAAAGAAACATAAAATAAACTTAACTCTTTTTTTCCTACTAATGTTTAATACTAAATACATTCAATTTTGTACAGATATTAAGAGAATTATACTAATATCAAACAACAAAATGATAGTATATTTCTTCACTAGGACCAAAAGTGAAGCTTTTCGATAGAAGCTCAGGTTTAACGGCCGAGGCGGAACCGAGGCGGGAAAATGAGCGCGGATTCGAAAAGCTTCTTTTGGTCCTAGTGATGAAATATACTTTTCGTTATACTGCAAACAATATAAGAAAACAATTTCACAAAAACTAAAACGTATAAACGTTATAACCTATTTACCTTAAACAATTTGGACAAGTTACACAAGTTTGCAGCTATTACAGCTGTTTAGTTTGTGTTATTGTTACTTATTTATAAAATCAATGGTAGCAGCTGTTTTATCGGTTATTTACAATCGAGAGTATCGGTTGTTTTTTATAGATTCATTAAAAACGTTAATTAATTCATATAAACAATGACCTCGACCTCATCTGATGTTTTTAGGTCCTAGGACTAAAAAGAACAACTTTAGCATCTCAATGCATGTATTGAAAACAGCTGTTTTTGAAGCAGTATGACGAAAAATATATTATACAGTAGTAAAAAGACAAATCACAAAAGATTACGATATGGTTTCAACGTTCATTGGCACTCATTGGTATTTCATCACGAACTTTCCCAACTCTCTTGTTTATTTCTCAACTACAAACAGTTTTATTCTTAATTTTTTGCAGAATTAATTGTAAAAGAATGTAAGCACGTAAGATAAACTACAATGTATTATTTCATATAAAAATAAGTATAATTACAATGCACGACCTTACCTTCTTATGTAGGATTTAAAAGATGGGAGTCGAAAAAGAAATTTGTAGGTTTTTGTATGAAAAGCACCGATTTGCGATTTCTAGTCTATAAATCATGTTTTTGTAATGATATCTCTGCGTTATCAGCCAATCATTTGTCTATTAACAATGAATTAAAAGGCTGGACGAATGTAGTTCAAATTGTATCCGATTAAATCATACAAATTTATTCAAGGTCGACTGTAGAACGGGACACAAATAGAGTCAAAAACAAATTAATTCTAGTCCCCTCACGCCAGTGGAATAGGTGCGTGATAACAATTTCATTCCATTCATATAAATAATTTGACATGTTATTTTGATATCAATCCACTTCATATTCAACACGGCACTACATCATCTCCATGCTTTACGTGCAGAGTTATATATTATTAGAATAATGACGATATATACACAACTTATAATATTCTGTTGTGGATTTATGTATTGAGGCATGTATTGAAGTTTTCGGTTAAAGAACTTCTTTGTTATTTTGCGAACCGAATTTGAGCAAGATAGAATTCCAGTTGTTAACAATAGAGCGTTTTATTAAAACAAAGGCAATCAAAAGTTGTTACAAATTACTTCAATTTATAGGTTTGGTGGTATCTACATGATCCATAGGGTTATCACAATAGTTATAATTCTTTAATTAATAATTCACAAATGTGTATTTTTACGTGAAACATCAAAGGGAGGTGTAACCGATTAGTATAGGCTATTATTTTGAACAATATTATAATATCCAGTATAAAATGAGTGTATATTCCAGTGTAGAATTTCAAGGAAGTTACAAATATTAATTTAAGAGTTAACCTAATGTTACTATGCTGGTAATATATGTGTTTGTTCTACCCTTAACAGCGTTCCTAAGCCTTGTCTTGTAGTTTAAATTGAAACTGTAATATTTCTGAGTATCATCAATTGAAAGTTTCAAGGATAAAATAAAGCAAAAGCTTAAAGTTTCATTTTTTTTTTTTTAATAATATAAATGAGCTACAATTGTTTCGCCTTGAGCATCATCGGGCAACTGATAATTAACAGGTATAGACAACTATTTAAACATACACAAGTAACAGGAAACTGAAATACAATAGAGAAATCGGGAAAGGTAGGGGGGATGACCTAGCAGGTAGATAAATGTTAATGAACTATGTTGTCTATATAATGAAATAGTTCTCTATACCTGTTAATTATCAGTTGCCCGATGATTCTGCAAGGCGAAACAATTGTAGCTCATTTATATTATTATAAAAATTTTGTTTGAAATTTTAAGCTTTTGCTTTATTTTATCCTTGAATATGGAGTTTCAACAAGAAATATCTCCTATTGCATTAAAGTTGAAAGTTTCACTTCATTCTAGATGCAACTAAAATTCTACAAATGTGAAGTTTGTTTTTTACTGTTCATTTTGTTGGTATCTAAGTCATGTTTCAAATCACTAAATTAGTAATAAAACTATATTACCTTGTTATTTAGTCAGTGACTTACTTTGTAGCTCGCGCGTTTCGGAATCGCGATCACATCTTCAGTATTACCTATAGAGTTCGTCATTATTGCAATATTAAAAATACATACAAACAAACGCCAAAACACACAGCAAAGAATGAATGAACAAAACATAGAAATAAATTAAAACTTTAAAACGCATGTGGACCGATATGAATTGAATTTATCTGAGCTTATCTGTTTTCGCTGAAATACGGTCACTGATGTTATAAATAGTATTTAATGGCATTTTGATATGCGTAAGAATTCATTAAGAATTGTTCTAGTTTTTGTCTAAATGCTTTGTTTATTTCGTACTCTTCTAATACACTCATAATACGCCCTTTTTTGAAGCCGTGTTTGAAGTCCATTAAATGCTCTGCAAACTCTAATTTTATGTTGATATTTTTATGTATGGGCAGATGTTCTTTGAATCTTTCCTTTAACCTCTGCCTGTTTTCCAGTGTAGAAACAATCGCAGTAGCCACGGCTTAACTTGTACACTCCGGTTTTTATTTCTTTTGGGATTTTTCGTTGTTTTTTGTTTATTATAATTTCATAAATTTGAAATTTGACTTATTTTTGTATCTCCTCATTGTAGTTTAATATTATTTCTGATGTAATTCTTAAACTCAGCTACATATAAAAGTTAACCACTGTTATTAGGCTCAAAAGTGGATTCACAAATTCTGCTGCTGACAAATATTAGATAAAGTTAACGATGAAACACCATTGAATGGTAATGAACATTTATACAGAATCCTAAATATGTGTGACTTAAGTCTTTCGTAATGTATAACGTATTCCAGCTGTTTTGTTAATAATTTTGCTTCAGTATGAGTCTCTCGATATAAATCTATTTATTATTCTGTGCAAAAATTTTAATATTCTGTTTTAAACATATGAATAATAAAAAGATTGAACGTACTAGCCCTATATGTTTTTAATTTTCTGATCAGATACTCAGACAAACATTATTTTAATTATAATTTTGAAATTTGTTTGAGAGACAATGATAAATATTACTTTAACCCCCCCTGACGTTTATGTCTTATTGCAAAAATGTGTTACTAAAATATAGCTAAAGTTTTAAAATTATTTTAATAATATAAATGGGCTACAATTGTTTCGCCTTGCGGTATTATCTGGCATCATCACGCAAGGCGAAACAATTTCGTTCATTTACATTAATTAAATAATTTTGACACTTTAGATATATTTAATCCTTGAATATGGAGTTTCAACAAGAAAAATCTGTTGTTACATTATATATATATATATATATATATATAATGTAACAATAATATTAATATATCAGTAATTTAATGTAATCTTAAAGAATTAATTTGTAGAGATGCATTAAAAATATTATATATTCAACAGATCCGTAGAACACTTTTAAAGACCAAGATGGTGAAATAACCTACTAAGTAAATAATTCAAATATACTTGGCGAGTTTTCTCGCACAGTAGAAAGTTATAGCTCAAGTCTAAAAACTTCCATTTTTTTCTATTTTCCTAATGGATCCGCCTCCAGCTCGCTAATGAACTTTTATTAGCGGAACCGGAAATACTTGACACATTAAAGTTTAATGGTTCAGAATGTTTCCAAGATTAATTCTTACACGGACGGATGTAAGTGATTTCGTTAAAATGTATTTTGTTATAATATTACCAAGTTGATGTCAGTCATCATGAAATCCTCAAAGACTCTACCACCGGTTTCCTTAATTTCTTGTTTCACATAAGGTCTCCAATAATATTTAGCTTACTTTTTTATATTGCTCTAAATAAATAAATGTAGTGGCCAAGCATTTAATCAATCGTATTTCCTTAATATTACATCAGTTAGTTTAGATTTCGATAATAACATGTCAAAATTACAGACAAGGTATATTTTTATCCTTCCATTACGAACCTCATACTTGAACAAATTTATTTAAATCATATAAATGTAACTAGACTTGCTTTATATACCAATTTCTTCTTTACATCATTCCTTCTTACAAAAATAGTATGGTAAGATATCAAGTATGGGTTTGGCTCAAAGGATTTAGATTGGATACATAAAAATATTTAAGAATATACTTCTAAATATAAAATATCACACGGAATAAAACTACGTAAATTTGTGGAATAATTCAATTATTTAGAACCCTTTGGAACTCGATAAGATTTTAATGGGTATTAAATAAAAACATAAACAATAGCTTTTTATCAGGTAAACTATTCCCATGAGAACGTTTTGGAAAATAGTTTAAATTTAATTTTACATTTGTAGTTTTTGGTACAACTGATCATTATGCCTTGTTTACACAATTATATTGAAAATTTGGAGCGCGACCTGTTTCCTTAGTCCGAACAGCTGTGTCTGTCATTTGGAACTGTGTATCACGTCTTTTGAATGGCCGCTATTTTAAAACGGTATATCAAATAAAAAACACTTGTTCGTACAACGATCAGATTAGGTGCAAAGAACCATAACTACATAGCAACCACACTGACATAGCTATATAGAAGAAATGTCATATGGATTTGTTGAAAGTTATTTTCAAAGAACAAGTTTATATATTAAAACATATTAGTCACGATTATAAAACTACCACAAACAGATATTTTAGATTGTATCTCGCCCCAATTTTCAGGACACTAGTTTAATCAATAATGTTGAATATTTTTCTGTTTACATTGTTGGAAAAAAAAACTTACTAAAACTTAAAATCTTTTGTGTAGTAAAGTTTAAAACTAAACAACAATAAATTTAAATAGATAATGTAATGTATTTACATCAAGTGAGTCATACTTGTTGCAAACCATAAACCTCAAATATATTATGCAAAACATAACATATAATTCTCAAGAGTTTAACATTTGTGTTTCTAAATTCTTTACCACTCAATCAACTCTACTTACTTTCTTGTATACTTCTCAAACAAATTGAATCCTGGTTCCAATATCAATTAAAAATTGATCAATATGGATGGGTTTTAGTAGAAATTAGCACTTTTATCAAAAACAATATAAACAAAATAAGTCATATGTGGTGAAATATTTTAACACAATATATCATATACGAGAGATTTTTGACGAGTGAAGAAGGAAATGTTGAGTGTTTTTATATTTCAAATAATATTGATGTTTTTTTGGAATAATATATAAGTGTTACCTGTTCTACCGTTCGTACAAATAATTACAGAGAAAACGAATTGACCGTTTTGCATACAATTTTATTCGATTTGCATATAGGTCGGAAAACGAGCACAATACAAAAAATAGCAAATCCCAAATCAAGAAATTAGCTGTATGCTGAGAATTTCAAAACATCCAGATATTTATATAAATGATTTGACATGTTACTTTGATATCAATTCACTTCACATTCAGCCCGGCGCTACATCAGCTACGTGCTTTCTGTGGAGATCTCTATAAAATTGGAACGATATCTCTCCCCCTGTGTGTATTAGAATGCATAACCTACAGAACTTATAACATTTTATTGTAGATTTATATCTTGCGTTATGAATTCTTGTATTTCCAAATTTTTGGTGAAAGAACTTTCATTTCTATCAAAAAACATTAGTAATGTATACGAAATATATACAAATTATAGAATTATGTTTAAAACATTTTGTATCATGTATACAAATTACAAAGACGTAACATGAATCGCCTAGTCTTGAAATTTGTTTTGAGAGGCCACAAATCAATACTCTTTTTTTTTATCCTTTTATCCTCCTGTAGTTTCTTTCTAAGTGTACTGTACACTTTCGGTACTTGAAAATAGATTTTTTAAAAACCTATACCTTAAAAATTGATTTGTACAAAACGCATTCAACATATTAAATATTCAAGATATTTGTAGAAAGCTTTTAAAACCATGGTAGTGAATTAAAAATAAATCATGCAAAGATACCTGATGTGTTTTCTGGCAGAGTAGAAAGTTAGCTTTAGTCGAGAACATCCGGTTTTTTTTTATTTTCCTAATGGATCCGCCTCCGCCTCGCTAATGATATTTTATTAACGCAAACGGAAATACTTGTCGAATTAAGGTTTTATATTGCAGGACTGTTTGCACGAGATTTGAAGATTAACATTTGTACGAATCCATACAAGAGAATGTTTTAAAAGTATTTTCTTTCAATAATAACAACAACAATTTGATGTCAGTAAATCATTCCATCTCTTACATAGGATTACGTAATTTTCCTTATTTTTATTACTATTCAGATTCTTCATTTATTTTTAGAAAGTTTTATGTAGTTTAAAATTAAAGTTTATAAACACAAAATATGACCAACTTTTTTACATAAAATTGGAATGATGGTTTATAAGTATTGATTTTTATTAATTTATTATGATTTATGTGGCTGGAATCTCTGGTATAGCAAATTTAGATTTATTGTGCTATCCCATCCCTGAACATTTTTTACACATTCAAGGATCGATGCTAATCCTTTCAGTGGTCCATTTTAAAGAAACTATTTTTTCAGGTGATATGTGGATTGTTTTTCTGTTTTTATTTGTTTAATGTTTTGTTGGCAATTCACGTACTAATTTAGCTTCAAAAGCAGGTTTCATATACGGAGTTGACACTTCTTGTTTGACAAGACTATCTTCCTCCTCGTTTCTATCGATCCTATAATGTTACGACAGTCTTTCAACTGTACAGTACTTTGTTAGACTGCTTAAGGTCAAGAAGAACTGAATAATTTTACCTACAATTTTAGAGAAAATCCGAACTGAGTTAAGCACTATATTTGGTGATTTACTATGCGATAGGAGTAGAGAACACGATAAAAAAGCTTAGTTAGCTAACACTTCAACTTAAAACCGTGTGAAGACTCGGTTTTTATTATGTAGTAATGACACCATACCGAATGCATTGTATACCGTCATTTTTCAGCGGCTAGATATTGTATTGAAATCCCTCCCATATCCTCGAAAACTGATAGACACACAAATGGAGCGGTAAAATTAAATACTGGATTAAACTGAAAGTCAATTAGCACGTAACACCGCGGGATTCACGATTAAAAACTTTGGATGTTTATTGGGATAAACACGATCCTTCCCCAATATAGGCATTTCAGTGATATCCCAGCCTCTTTACTCTATATAAAGTATTTAGACAAACTTTGTAACTCTAATACATTAATGGTGTGAAAATTTTCAATTTTTTACAGATCATATTATACGGATTTCATGAACTGGATATATAATTTTATCGATTGGGTTAATTTTAACAAAGAGAATTTATGTTTCGTTTACGTAAATTATTTTCTAATGTTGGTAGTAAATTTAAATATTAATGATGTGATATGTAAGACTGTATAAACCTTCAAGTATTATAAAACAACATAAAATAAAAGAGGAATCCTTAATATTGTACGGTTTGATATAGATTGGCAGGTCACCCCAGAAAGAAAAATCTCTTTTTTTAACCCATCACCCGGAGGCATGAGGATTCGAAGTGGCGTATACCCGGATATCCTGACCTCAGTAAAACAGTTAGAGATCTGTGTAGTTATCTGAATATAAAAATGGAGATCCTTCAGTTTGTGTCTTCTCTGTTCTGGGATAAAACTTCTTTTTCCACACCTTATCATCTCATGTATTCCCTCATGTATTGTTCTAGAAATTTTACTAAAAATCAAATTGTGGTTCAATTATGAACAGGCAACGGAACACACACTGTTATTATTTTTTAATCCTAATTATTGATAAATAACATAGCATCAAATAAATACAAAGTTATCGAAGTAAATTCCATGTATTTACTACAATGTCATGGAACGTTACAAAAAGGTGATTTCCATTTAAACACTAGTCATACATAAAAACCCGTCTTGATGTATTCTTTAACAAACAGCAAAGATTGTACTTGAAAATTCCATACATAAGATAAAACCATCCAGAAAATAGGTCACGTAAAAAACAATGCATCAAAGCGAGTAAAAACTGTTTATTTTCTGTTCTGTCTATCAAGATGGGGAAAACAATTTCTTTAGTATTTACAATTTAATTTAATCGCCAATGAAGGTAGTTTATCTATTGTAAAAGTCAAGTCTTATTTTATTTACATAAATTATTCCTCATCGCTGAAATACGATTGAAATTATAAAATTATTTTCAGCATAAGACGCACGTCTATGGTAAAAAAAATAAATAGATTGTGTAATTCAATTTTACATGGGTGATTTCAGTTGGTTGTAATGATTTGTTTATTAATAAGCCTCTATTTTATTAAGAGACTAATGTAATAAATGACCAATACGCTCTTCAGTATTTCGTAACTATATCACATTTTCAGAAAAGTGTGGAAATAATATATTTGACAATAACTTCAATATTTGGCATCGTTAAGAGGTAGAATAGATAATGTAACATGCAGAACTGCAAATTGAATTTTTATCTATTAAAAATGTTTAAAATCGCCTTAAATTTGACAATTTCAATTTTACTGTTCTAAATTTCAATAGGGACCGCTACACCAAATTGTATGTCTCTATTTGTGTGACCGCCACCGTGCTTACGTGCAAACGACAACGGAAGTCAAATATTACTTTTCCGGTTTTTTGAGGCCAGGAAACAAAAATATTAGTCAAACAACAGAGGTCCATTTTTTCGATTACAAAACTTTACTGTGAAAGTAAAACGTAATAATGCTCACAAAGAGTTCATCAAAGTCGTTAACGTCAATTTTGAAAAAAAAAAAACTCTATTATTGAGTTTTGCCTTACGGAGTAAATACATCTAAATTTTGATTTATCAAAAAATTTGAAAAGCATGATTATGAATGAATAAAATATACCTATGAATCAAAAAGATCAAAAGGTAGGAAAGTTTCGATAACACACCTGAGTACAGAAACGTTCAATGAAATGTCTCTTAGAAATATAGCAAACCATAATAATAAATATTTTTTGCATCAGAAACAATATCTTATATATAATATAATCAAAAATATCTAAATAAACTTTATTTGGCATCACAATACGATCTAATTAAAATCTACAGAATATTGTAAAAAAATAATTATTAACAATAAAATTGATGAAACCGTAATGAACCTATTGATTCTATTCCTGGCTAAATTGCTATATTTACATCTATATTACGAACAGAACCAACTAATGCACAGTTAATTAAAGTTCGTAGAGTGTTGGTATTAACAAGTGTATCAATATAAAGTTAATAATCTGGAGGTTTAGTTTGAGATGCTTTAATACTCAACTGAAGTTGTGTCTAGTATTAGCTTTATTATTGTTAGACTTCTAGCTAAGATAATTAACACTAAATCGTTGGAAATAAAAAGTAAATACTTCAACATAAGTTAATTAATATAGAGGGTGATTGTTGATTCACAATTAGTAGTTTCCAAAAGGCAAATTAAAAACATGAGGATAAAGCGTAGTGGGTAATTTACATATTAACAAATTGGCCTTACAGGGACAAATTGCTGACCGGGTAGAAATGATTAGATCCAAACGCTGACAGGAGGAAATATTAGGAGGGTATCACAGCAGGTTGATAGTGGAAACGATAAGATATGATTAGTTCGTTATCCTGAAAATAAATCTCAAAGGAACTGGTGAGGTAGATGATACATTCTTAGATAGCCTCAAGACGTGACAGACAGTGAGTACAGGCGTGGGAATTCCTAGTGAAGCTAGCTGAATCTAAATTTCTTTTGCTTAGGTTAGATATCTCGCATTTATCTCTCCATCAAGACTCCCTTAACCAACTCTTGTTCACTTCCGACACTGACACTATTGCAGTATTAGAGGGATATGAGTTTTTATTTAATCTTATTTTCTTATTTTTTCTACAAGGCGATGATGTCGGAGAGATTTTCGCTCATAAATAACAAGAAAATTAATTTGCGATTGTTGGAGAGAAATGAATATATACGTCATTTATTGTACGAGTATTACGGTTAATAAAGAAGAGGCACTTGTTTGCACCATTACAATTTTCAAAACAAGGATTGCTTGGACTTGATTATTTTGTTTATGGCAGAAGATAAACTAGGAGGAAGTTAGAGCTCTTTAGTATATAGTATATAAGTGGTCTAACAGGGTGGCGATTTTTTCTGTCGCCAAGTAAATAATTAAAACGTTACAGGTTTTCCCACTATGAGGAAGTTTACCAAAGTCAGGCATTGATCCATACATCGGAACCTTGAATTATTTTATCGAGGAAGTGCTGAAAACTAATGGTGAATATAATTCATTGCACAGTGATGTCGAGAACTAGTGGAATCGTCATTACTTAGTGTAGTAGGGAGTTGAATATAGATCCATGAAATTATTTCAAAATTTCTTCTTTTCGATATAGATTGACTTGTAAATTGTTAAAAGTGAGTATCTACCTATAGATTTGTAGAAATAAACATAAACAACGCCATGTTTTAAAAACATTTATTTTATTCAAAGTTTGACCTCCACGTTTAATAAATACGTACTTCATTAATTCTTAAGTTATAAATAATAGCAGATAATGGTAGAAGTAAAAATTAATGTTCGTATTTTCATGAATCGATGGCAATAGCGATAGAAGCAGTGCGAATAAAGAAACTGGGATGGTAAAAGCTGATTAATGCCTCTAAAACGACTTTAATGTCGTTGTCTTATGGAAAACCTACAGAATAAACTAAGATGGATCGCCTAAATTTTCTAACACCGGAGTTGGACGAAGAACTAGTTACATATTGTTCGTCGAAGGCTACATTTTTTTTAGCCTAACGCTCAAATTTACGACGCATAGAAACGGTTAGGAGTTTGAAGAAAGTAAACTCGTGTGTAGGGTTTTCGGAACTTATGACTTTTAGATTCTAGCAGAGATTTATTTACTGTTTGTATCAGTAATTAGGTTAGACCAAAAATCGCTTTTTTGTTATCAAAAGTCAAGAAACGTGACGATTAATAAAAAAACGGAGGTTCAAATTGTTAAAGATTACCAAACCTACCCAATATACTTCGTATCCTTAGTAACACAGAAATTACGAATTTTTGGTTTCCATTTTAATTTTTTAAAGTAAAACATTACAACTTATATATAGGGTTATGTAATTGTAATACAATGTCCAATAAGTTGTTTAAAAACCATGTCATCTCCGGTTTTCATATATTTTATAGTTTAAGAAATATTTAAAATATATATTTAAATAGTTCACAAAGCAACAAGTCGAATCTGCGTCATTATAGTCGAAAATGACTTCGTAGAAAATTACCCAAACACATAGCAAATATTTTATATTCTAGATTAAACTAAAACCAAAATCAATCATCGATTAATAAATGTGTTTTTATTATATTAAACGTAATGATAAAGCAAACAACGCCATTAAATAATATCCACACAGAAGAAGATCATAAACACCTTCGCTTCTACTTAGGGCTGTATATTTAAAACACAAGTACTTCTAACACTTCACTTCAACCCCTAAAACCACCAACTCTTACAAACATTTATTTCCGGGGAGTAAACTTTACATGAAGTTGCTTAGTGAAAAATCTAGTTAGCAAAACTGCGTCTCCAATTAATTGATTAACTTTGTTTGGTGCAGTAGGTATGCTTCAAGACTTTATATTCTCAACTCCAGTATAATCTTTAAAAACAAAATATTTGTGTATATTGATACTTCGTGTCAGTCACTTAGCCCTGACGGAATTCCTGGTTGAATAAGTTGTGACAACCCAAAACACATAATAACTATTTATTCAATTTTGGAAACATTTTCTCTGAAACTGTTCGTCTATATTGAAAAAAGATAGATAACATTAAAATGAGATTTTATCGAACGTTGAAATACAACTGTATTAATTGAAGTAGCGTTATTTGTATTATGTTGAGAAAGCTGTAACTCATTTAAGGTTTGAAATTAACAATGTAGAGGGGGGTCGATTTCTGCTTATTTAAAAACTAGAATTAATTGTTGGATTAATTTTATTTTTTTTTTTCGTTTACATTAACTGGTTTACAATAATAAAATATTTCGATTTATTGAAAGGAATATTAATCCGGCTACATCCAGAGGTTAAATTTGTATGTACTCAATTTCGAAGGAGGAGGGATGTTGTAAAAGTAAATTGCTAAAACGCAGATAGAAAAAACAATCCATCAGGTTTTTATTGAATAATAATTTTTTTAAATATTATAAAATGAGAATCTTATATTCAATAGTATAGCAGGAGTATTGACACACAGAATCATTATGAAATATAAAAAATGAACCAAACAATCTAATAAAATTGTAATCGGTAAAGATGGACTAATGGAGAAGTTGTATATAAAAGACCAGATGAACATAATGTTAAAACTCTTAACAAGATATGAAAGTGTATAAGGCTATGCCAGAGAAAATTATGATGAAAAATGAAATAAGTTTGGAGTGCACAACTATGTCGGTTGTCTTTGTGGTAGATGTTCAGAGTTGTTAAGGCAATGAATACCCCGAGATGTGTTAAACATATTTTTATCAATGAAAAATTAGGAGGATAAAATTCAAGAATTAATATTGTTGGTAGGCGGATTTTTTATTGAGATTGATACAAAAGAAACTTGTGGAAGGAGAGTCTGATCTGGCGTCACCAAGACGTCATTTAGTGTGATAACTTATCAATAGTAAACTGTCAGGTATTTTACACAATATCTTTCTAAACAATGCAACATTTCATAAAGCTCTATCAGGAAAAAGTATAAATAAAATTATTTTAATTAAATGGATTCGAATCAATTTGGATTGGTATAAGTAACAATACAGCACATGTTAATCCTTTCAAATAATAATCTCGTGTAATCAAGACAACTTGTCTTAGGTTAACTGCACCTATAGACTCTCTACAGTAAAAATCGAAAACAGAGTACCTATCCCTCCTATTTATATAAATCTAGAATATATTTTCTTTTATCGGGTTACAACAAACTATATTTACGCATGAATATAGAAATAATAGTTTGAAGGTGATGTTTAAAAATTCAGTTAGAGAAGAAAAAGAAAGTATGGTTGCAATCAGTTATTTCCACAAACTTTTTATAAGATGTTAACTTTATTGTTGTATCTTATAAAAATAATATCATATTACAACATTGAAACTTTAACTCTTCGACATAATGTTAAATCTTTACAAACTAAACTTCAATAACAGGGTCAGATAATATATTATTATACCAGGATAAAATAAAGCAATAAAGCTAAAAGTTTCAAAATGTTTTAATAATATAAATGAGCTATAGTTTTGCCCGATGATGCCGCAAGGCGAAACAATTGTAGCTCATTTATATTATTAAAACATTTTGAAACTTTTAGCTTTATTTTATCCTTGAATATGGAGTTTCAACAATAAATATCTGCTATCACATTAAAAATGAATTAAAAAATATATATTATTATACCTTTCTCTCAATAACTTTCTGTGTGACATCTTCATAGACAGCTCTACAAATTTATTATTATATTATTACAAGTTGTTGTAAGTTTGCAGTATAAGAAAAGTATTCATAAATATTTATAACATAAGGGCTTTCTATCCTGACATTGGAGTTATGTTTCTACTTAAAAGTCCTATAAGATAAATGTAAAATAAACATACCTTAAAATATTTACCTCTTTGAGATTTTGCAACATTCGATATTTTTGTTATGTCTTGTAATAAATATGAGTAAATTAAAGACAATAGTGTTTACGTTTGACAAAGTTTAGATGACTTAATACATTACTAATGTTTGGCCTTCTAAAGAATAAAGATCTGTACACTGTAATATTACAGTAAATTTCAGTTAGATGAGTAAACAAAAATTAAAATCATCGTAAATATAAACTTATCTCTTCCAATGAATGTTAATCACTTTTATTATTTAATTCCATATGAAAAAACACAGATTTTTGTCTAGTGCATTACAAGACATAGAATGTATATCTGGAGTCTTTTGATTCACAAAGCTAACTCTACTTCATCTGATACGCACAGAAACATTGAGGTCGGTTTATGTAAGTCATAATAAGAAATTTGTTGATATGGCGACATTATTTTCTGGACAACATTGCTCAAAACAAGTTTAAAACGTAATTAAATATTATTGTTATAAAAAAATATGTTCAATAATTTTTTTTAAAAGAACCTTTTAAGTGGGGTTTTTTGGTCGAGCTTACTCATCATAAGTGTGAAAACTAGATAGCTCTTTAATCAGTTAATAGATACTAATGAAAAACATATTATAAACATTGACTAAATAAAAAAATACTGCTAGAAAACCATGTCATATCACGTGGTAGAAGAAATACCATCCAAGTATTTGAGTTGTGGTTTGGATGGTGTGGCTGGTGTATCACTGAGGAGGACGACATTGTCGTTGAAACGCGTCTGATACTTAGGCGTATTTTTTTATGAGAATTGTGTTCTGTGTGTTTGTTATACTGTATCCAAGTATTACTTGCGTTTTACGTTTAAAGGTTTGCATTATACAGTGATGGAAAGTAGGTGGTACCAGACAACGGAAAAGTTTCAGTGTAAAAAAGTTTAAATAACACTACTACAGATTTTACGTTTCATAACCTTACTTTTTAAAAATATAAACACATATAAACATCGACAAATGTTTTAAAAACTTTTATAACTCTAATGTTTATAAAAAGTTTTAAAGTTCCAATTTATAACTTGTAAACAACTAAACACGGAATTGTTTTAACTATTTAAGCAGGGAGAATTGTTACATATGCGTATTTATAAAAATATCATTAGGTAATATTGAAATTTGAAATTTTTTTTTTTTTCTACAAATAATCGCATGTATATTTAACAACTTAAATCTATTCCATGTTATCAGTTTATCATTACATTTTGATAAGTTCAGTTAAAAAAAGCATACAAATTTTCGTACTGGTATTACGCAACTCTGTACTATTGAAAGAAAGTTATTAATTTCATTTAATACAATACTATGTCCATCCTAGTAAATTAAAAAATGTATTTTCTAGTTTACACATATAATCTGTTTTGTTTTCTCAAATGGGAGGAGAAATGACTTAATATAAGAAGGACTGTAATAGAATTGGACAAGAAACACAAAAAGAAGCGAGAATATTCTTCGAAAATACCTCAAATAACTTTAGTCACGTATCATCTGTCTTAGAATGTGAAGTAAGAATTTTGACCACAGTGAATCAGTGGGGAAAATCAACAGGCTTTGTAATTCGGAATCAAATTTTGTCCCTTGTATAAAGTGAACGTGACATCTAAGTCACAAGATATAATATTTTGTAAAACACGTACGGATAATACTGCAACAGATTTTTAACAAACATGTTGGTAATATGAATACTCATCAATTTTCCATATATCACACATATGTAAACAGAAAGTTGTTTATGGGTTATAAAAATGTCATAAACACCCATATTACGATATACTTCATTGTAATATCAATTTGAAGTATCCTGAATCATAAGAGGTTTTTGTAATGATGTGCCTGTCATATATATTCGTTGCAGGTCTCTAAATTCAGAATGAGTAGATCTTTTTACAACTGACGGATTAATTAAACCACTACAGTTCTTTTTTTGAGAAATGAGATTAATTTAATTCAACTATTTATTGTCAATTTAACTACAAGACCATTTATTTCTCTTCAAAATAGTTCCTTTGGGAAAACATACAACTACGTAGACCTAATTTTAATTGATTAAAACCAATTTGGAAATCTTCAAAAAATAGATATCAACGTCTTCATTTGTCCGTTACCGTCTTTTAGAGTTATCGTCACTTTAAAATTAGTTATATCGAAATTGGTTTTAAAGATTTGGGAGTGGGACATGTTCATATGAATTACTAGAAATGTAGAAAAGAGGTTGCAGTACCACAGGCATGCCTGTTTAAAAGAAATGCTATTTAACAGAAAGGGAACGAAAACGTTATCTAAACAAAGTATTAATACAGTAAGTCCAAAAAAAGTAAGTACAGCTCTCCAAGAGATTAGATATGGAATAGAATACCGGATAGACTACACACACGTCATGATACGGCACAGAGTGTAAAACAGTGTATAATAAGCATTTCCAAAGTATAAATGTTAGATGGAGATACTGCACTGTTTTCAAGCAAAGATCCTTCCTAAATTAGTTTGCATGCATATAAGACAGATTGAAGTCTATCGATGTAAATATATTATAACCTCATCGCACATTCAATCAGCATTTACTACGCTAAACAATTCACATCTTCTCTAAAGCGACGAGAAAATGCATACAGTACTCCACGTCTTTGTCTAACTTCAACGAAGTACACCTGCGATAAGTGTTGACTATAAGGTATCGAGGGAAATTAATAAAGAGAAATATATCATTTTCAGAGAAGAGAGATTAACTCCTATACGAAACCCCCAATCTGCATGCTATATTAATAGCTCAATTGTGTTAAACTGACAAAAATAAAACAGGTTATTACATTCGTAACTATATATAGTCATTTTTAAGGGGAAAATACTTATCACCTCATCTCTGGAATATTCGGTTGAATAATCAAGTCAGTGAGTCTACGAAATTTATCCTCTTTAAAATCTAGACAAAAGAGTCTAGAGGAAATAGATTCCTTGGAATCAAGAGCTAGGGGGTAATGTAGATATCAAAATATTGGCGACATGTACTTGAACTAAAAATTACAATTATTGGTTTGTCACCATATAAGGATAAGGAAGCAATGTAAAGTGAAGGTTGGTGTACAATAAATAAAGATTAATTAAATACAATAAAACAAAAACCAACACCTTATATCTTGGGTCTTATAAACCAGTATGATTCAGATTTTGACAATTTAGTTCATTTTGAATGATTAATTTAGAAATCCTGAATAATACAAGATAACTGCGTTTAGATATTAAAGTTAAGTAAAGATTTAATAAAAATGTAGAATCCCTAAACTTATAAAAAATTTAAAATTGGAAAAACCTATGTAAGAATTAGAATGTATGACAAATCTTGATAAATACCAAGATAGCTGATATCTTGCCATCGCTAACAAAGAGGTCATCATTATTGGGACCGCTATTAAACCAGTCATCACTATTGCCATCGCTATTAAAGAGGTCATCATTATTGGCACTGCTTATAAAGAAGGAATCACTATTGCCATCGCTATTAAAGAGGTTATGATTATTGGCACCGCTATTAAAGAGAAGGCACCACTATTGCCGTCGCTATTAAAGAGATCATCATTATTGGCATCGCTATTAAAGAAGGCATAACTATTGCCATCGCTATTAAAGAGATCATCATTATTGGCATCGCTATTAAAGAAGGCATCATTATCGCCATCGCTATTAAAGAGGTCGACATTATTGGCACCTCTATTAAAGAATACATGGCATTTCCCTAAAGTCTCCCAATGCTTTTGTACTAGTGGATATCTTAAAATTTCGTGTAAACAATCTTGTAATATAAGTCATAATTTGACAAGTATTTCAGTTTCCGTTAATAAAAGATTATTAGCGAGGTGGAATCGGATTCATTAGAAAATATATAAAACGGAAGTTTTGGTCTAAAGTTATAATTTTCTATCTTGCGAGAAAACATGCAGAATATTTTTGTGTGGGTTTATGTAATAATTTACCATCTTGGTTTATACAAATCATTTGAATATAAATTTTTTTATACGTTATTATATTTTAGAGTAGTCAAGTTCTTAGGAGTATAATTAATTGTTCAAGGGAAGAACTTGTCCAGTAAACAATAAAATATATTAAAAGGAATAGGATGAAATGACCACGTAACAAAAATATTTGATAATATATTTGTTGTACTTACGTCTGCTCATCCAAAATTGTTTCAATGCATTACGGCCGTTTCGACTATTTATTCAGCCATGGTCACATGCGTTATTTTCGGTACTATATATAGCATATATAATTATATACCTCGTCAACGTTATTATAAAATCATTTAAAACATTAGTACGTATTTTTTAGTAATAAACAAATATATTATTATTTAAAAGCTCTCCAGTAAGGTGAAGAATATTAAAAAAAAAAAAAATATTTGAAATAATTTATCAAAACTCCGACAGTTGATGAAATCGACATCCGAAAACAATAAATAAGAGGCAGCGATATATGTTTTAAATGTAGATAGGGTAGAGAATATTATGTGATTAGTAAAAAAGGTTAAACGTATCTCATTTGAGCTTTCTTGGCTAAAAATTAAATTTTCTGAAATTATATCTGTGTGTTATCAGCCACCCACTAACTGACGTTCATGCACTGAACAGAATAAAAGTAGGATATGATTTTGATAATTTTTTTTTAGATTTGCATATATAAATGTCAAGATTGGAAAAATAAATTGCAACTTATCAAGCCAAAGAATGATCTGAGTATTCTTACAATCTTTATAAGTCAAAGCCCACTGACTGATCACGAAATCTCTGAATTCAAGAATCCTAGAGCTATGAATTTTTTTAATAGTTTGGAGTAGGTCTGTAGATGCGTACTAACAAAGGATTTGAAAATGTTCCACTCCAAGGATGATTTTGCCCCTAAAGCAAAGCTCTAAATCCAAGAAAACTAGAGCTATGAATTTTTTAACATGGTTTGGGGTAGGTTTGTAGGCGCGTACTAAGAAAGGGTTTTGAAAATGTTCCACTCAAAGGGTGTGTCTTACCCCTGAAGCAAGCATCATATCTTTATTATTTATGGGTCGATCGTGATAAAAAATTGGTGTATTTGGGCATAATTATTTCCATATCACCATTAGGGTTGTGCTAAAAAAAATTATTTCTTTATAAAATTATCTCAACTAACCGCAGTTGAAACTGGGGCCATCAGCTGAGTATAAATGATTTGACATGTTACTTTGGTATAAATCCACTTCACATTCAACACAGCACTACATCAGCTCCGTGCTTTCTGTGCAGACTTGTTATGAAATGGAAATGATATTTCCGCCACTGTGCACTAGAATACAAAGCATATAGATCATATAACATTCTATAGTAGATATATGTCTTGAATCATGTATGTATACGTGTTTCATTTCAATTTATTCCCTCTTTAATTTTCTGTTTAAACAAAATCATTAAAACATTCAGTGTTATTGTTTTATTACAGCGGAATGAGAGGTGCGATTGTTTAGCCACACGTCAACCACAGTGATCTCTTTGTATTCAAAGCTCCAAGACATATAAGGAGAATGGAAAGGAAGGTAGGATGCAGAAAGGAATGTATCAACCTGAGTCACGAAGTGGAAAGTATCTTGGTTTACTTTCGGTTACTCGATAAAATACCGCAACCGACTGGAATTTCCTAGATGTTAGTCTGATACCCAGAACATACTTCACTCCAGAACACTCTGCTGATCGTGAATACTTTACAAAAAAAAGTAACGCACAATATTTAATTAGGAATAAACAATACACTAAACTGTTAATTGTAAAGTGGAAATTGGATTGGTTATCCCCAATTTAGATATTTAAGACAATGTTTTATTATTATTATAATATATGTATGTATTTTTTATACATTTGGCGTCAATTTCGTATTATTTGGCACAATCAACGAATATGTTCTGTGATAGAACGTTTTTACGAATTTATTTAAGTAAATAGTAAATGCTGCAAGAACTTTTGCACAAAACAAAGTATTAAAAATTTGAATTCAGTTATAAAAACTGTGATCGTAGTTACTTAAGTGGATTTTTAGTTATCGCTGCACAAAAGTAGTGAAACGTAGAGCTGACGCTGCTCATTAAAATTACAAGTCGATGTTTAAATCCATGACAATGCTGAATGATGTGGTCAGGGTATAAAACCACTTGTATATTAACAGCATACGTTACGTTAGGTGGAAGTTTTAAATCAAAATGTGTATTTTCAATAACATGTTCACCCTTAGGGTAGAACAAGAAAAGCTCTAGACTTAGCTGAATGAATAAAATTATTTTAATTATTAAAAGAAATTATCAGGACACCAAAAAATCTATTTAAAATATCTCTGTAAGGGCGGTAGCCGTCTTGAATCTACAGTAAAATAAAAAAATACTGGTCACTTTACAAATTTGAAAGGTAATATTAACCAGATGCATATCGAAGGTTTTTGTTCAATTAGTTTTAAAATAGCTGATAAAGGTTTTGACTAATAAAGAGTCAATTATAATGTTATATTAAATGATATTTATATTATGTATTCTTAATAGAGATTTATATAGATAAAACTCACAAGAATTTTGATAAATGAATAATTTTACATTAGGAGTGTAGAAGAAATTTTTCTTTTCTTATTATATTTTGTCGTAAAGACAAAACATGGAGTCAATTTATTTCCATTATGTTGGAAACTTGTTTGTATTCAGTGGGTACAGGGAAGACATCTGTTTAAATTACATCCTACAATGCAAATATAAGACATTGGACTGTTATATAAATTCGGACTAGTAAATATAGCGTAAGACAATTTGGAGGAGCTTACGTTGTAATGGATAAAATAATAGATAATTCAAATGAACAGGAAAACAACATTTAAAATATTTGAATAACAATTTAGACTTTATAAATTAATAAGTCTTAGAAAAATATAACATAAAGAAACTAGTGTAAAGAAGGAGAAAATCCTCATTTTAAAATTAGAACTTCACACAGCCTCCGGAATAAAATAACTATGTATGTTATACAGAACAGATAACCCCTTGAAAGCATTTAAGATCTTACTTCTGACAACTTACGTTTAATTTCAGACACGTGTAAGAAATGGAAAGTTTTAAAGAAAACAACAATTATTAATTCTTAGATATCAGAAAGAATATGAAGTTTTACTGTTTCAATTTTTGTAGACATAAGTAGTGATTTCCCTTCTAATCATATCTAAATATTAAGTAATATAACAACACTTGGTATGCATGATGTATACCAACAACTTCTGGTTTTATGTTAGTTTATACATCGTTAAGAAATAGGTAAGATTCCAGGTGGTTGCATGGATTACTTTCTTCCTGATATTGTGTACCTTAAAAAAACAAAAATATAATAATCTTACCTGGGTATTAGTATCAAGTATAAGATTCAAGTCTTTTATGGTTTTTGTGACCAACAAAACATCTCATGTTCAATCTTAATCCACTCACCTAGAAAAGAGGATAACAATATGTAACATAAATTTAATTATATATTTCTCTCTCTCTCTCTCTCTCTCTCTCTCTCTCTCTCTCTCTCTCTCTCTCTCTCTCTCTCTCTCTCTCTCTCTCTCTCTCTCTCTCTCTCTCTCTCTCTCTCTCTCTCTCTCTCTCTCTCTCTCTATATATATATATATATATATATATATATATATATATATATATATATATATATACATACAGTAATACAGATATACAGTATATTAAATGTTGAGCTTGACTTATGAGAAAAATTATACAGTATAACAAACACACAGAACACAATTGTCACAAAAAATATTTATAGTACAATTGGTGTAGCTCGTGTATCACTGAAGAGGACGACCTTGTCGTTGAAACGCGTCTGATACTTAGGCGTATTTTTTGTGACAATTGTGTTCTGTGTGTTTGTTATATTGAATAATACAGATAATAATAAATGAATAAATACAGAGGAAAATGAGGTCCTGTTTTATTTCAAACAATTGACCGACGGAGCAATGTGAGGTCCTATTTTAGCTCGACCATTTGTCGACCGGGCAAAGGGAGACTCTGTTTTATCTCGACTGTAAGTGCATTTGTCCGACTATAAGTGCATCTCAATCTATTTGAAATTTTGGAATGTACTTTTCCAAACAAGGCCGACCAATTACAAAGTACGAAAAATGTAGTGACGTCGTTACATTTAATATGTTGTGTTGTCACTGGTTATTCTCATCTGGAGTAAATAAAAACAAGTTTGGTAAATTTGAAAAAAGATATCTGTCTATCTGTTTGTCAATCGAACTTTGTAAAGAGTTTATTTTCAATGTCACGAAGGTTTCAATTGAAATAGTTAAATTTAAACCGAATAGAAATAAAATACGAAAAGTGATTAAGAAATACATCTAGAGCTGTAGAAATGATAAAATTATTCTTATCGACATTAAACCAAAACATATCAACAATTATGGTGAAACCTTTTCTTAGCGCTAAAAGTTCATATTTAACACTGTTTATTTCAGAACGCCATTCACGATTTCAAAATTAATTCAATTTATTATTTAAATTGGGATAGCATCATTTGTATATGTTTACAGTTTATAAACCTTTGTTTCCTGATTTGAAAGATATTTTTATTTATTGGATATAAATGCTTAACCTGTCAAGTATAAAATGTACAAATTTTTCAACGTAAGAATGAAAATTTCAAGCAAGTTACACCACATATTGATTTAAACTTCCCCTTACGTAACGTAAGCTGATAATATATAAGTGGTGTTCTACCCCTGACCACAACCACGCACCCTTGCCTTGTAATTAAAGTTCAACTTGTAATTTTCCTTCTTATCGTTAATTCTAGAATCCAATACATTAGTGTAGAGTTAATTTAAATGTCCCATAAAATTTAATTAGAATAAAAATTTCCGTTACTACATTCAAACTTATAATCAATTTCCCTCCTTTTTTTCACAGTATTTTTAAAATTCTGACCATATGTTTTTGTTTCAAAATATATTGTTGATAAGAATTGCATTAAGGTTTTTGGTACCGATAGTACATGGATAATTGCAAGGTTCGAGTTTAGTACAGTTCTGTGTATTTTGTATCCACGTTTATCCAAATATTCAAATTACTTGGTCCAAATCAAGTTTATCTCAATCGTTTCATCCACTTGGGCAGTAAGACAATTCACGTGGTAGACAAAAGCCTCAAAAAGTGCATTTTCGTAACACTCTAATTCGGTTTAAAAAACGACATTACATTTTCTGTAAAATATAAAATAACCATTTCATTTAGCAACTGAAGCAGCTCCTTAACAATGGATACATTATGAACGAATGGAAGACTGAATTTTCGACAAAATCGCTCTGCCTGACGTCAACGAATTTATTATTCAAAAGACGTCGCTGAGACGTGCATTACGTCTTAATGTAAAATGTTTAGTATTTTATCGACTACCATACAATACAACACAATACTACTGTTATACACAATACAACTTGGGTTGTTATGTTATAAGTTATAACAGAATTTATAATATAGGCTAGATCAAATTAAGTTAAATTAAAATTTCTGGTTTAAAAATTTTAATCTTTAAAAGTTAAAGATACTTTTTGTCTGTATCTCCCAATCTGGTATGTTAGCGAAAAGCCTATGAACATTATTGTTTGTTTATTTAGTTTAATGTATGGGTTAATGTTTTTACCTTGTTTATTTTAAAGTATTTGCAGATTTTTTTTATAGTTCTCTATTTTTTTGTTTCTGAAGATACGATGTGTTACACATATATGTAAACAAGAGTTCAGTGTTGTGTTTGGTTTTATGATAGTGGTGAAACAAAAATTATATGGTTTTATGTCAATGGTTTAATGTAACTACAAGTGGTTATGTAGTGAAATGTATTCATTATGTAGCTCAACCTACTAATCATTTAAAGCTTTCTAAGATAATTTCACCACCACCTAATTAAGGCAATATAATATTCTACATTATTTGGTCTTTTTTCACCTAGAGGTCTGGGTTTGAACAGCTTGAACTAAAATTGACAACACACTAGCGTTTCCTTTTCGGTATTGTCACCGGGTATCTCAAATAATCTCAATTACAAATATAATATAACTTTTAATACATTTGTTTAAAATATCTACTTTTAAACAAATTCAAATATATTGTCTTATTTTTTCTAAATCTCTACATTCTCTATTGTAGAAAAAATTAACGATATTCACAACTGATTACAATTATAGCAATTCTTAGAAAAACAACAACTTTTGTATACTTAGCGAAATCCTGTTGACGTTTATTACAATTTCCTGAAGGTTTGCTTGTTTTAGCGTTACTTAATGTAGCAGTGCTGTTAGAGAGATAAAAAGTTCATAATATTAGTGACAGGCGTGCTAGCTCCTCTACAGAGAGTGAGGTTTGATTGACAGACCAATTAGATAGAAATGACATCTATTTATAGTGCCATCGATCATTTACAACCTTCATTACATTGTACATTGTAGGTTAGCTAATTATATATAAATAATTAAATGAATTGTAATTACTGTATATGTTTGCTACAATTTAATATAATAGAACAAAATTTTGTGGGAAAATATATACAGCTATTAATCATAAAAAGTGAAGCAGAGTTGCTGTCTTTACACAGATAACCGTTAAAGTACAATCAACATTAAATGGGAAATACGTCTTTCTGATATAAATATTTTTAGGGTAAACAATCTATAGAAAAGCAAATTTCAAAACGACTAATGTTTAAATGGTACTCCACATTTTTGATGTTACACTCGATTTAAAAATAAACGACAGTATACAAGGTACGTTTTCCTCATTTATTAATGAAATACAATATCTAGATAAAAAATATCGTAATTGACTAACGATTAAAAATGTATCGTACTTATTGCGGTAATAATTTTTAAACATTTTATTTTTAATTATACACGAAACCATTTCAAAATGAGCATTTAAAGTAATATTGCTTGCTCCATATTTTTTAACGGTTTCGTATTAAATTAAAATATTATTGAGAACAATTTAAAAAATGTATCATCTATTGTAAACAAAATATGTTCTTTGTATCTAGGACCGTTCCATAGATTTAATAAAAATAAAAAGATAAACCAATGACAGATAGACAATAAAGCATTTCCGAACATAATAGAACGATTTGTCTATTTGGATGATCTGACCTAGATCATCAATGTTATCAGAAATATACGTTAAAATAAAATTTTAAACATTTCCATCTACAATTTGTAAATTAAATTGAATATTTCTTGTAAACGACAACAATAGACCTGACTCAGAAAAACAATTCAGGAATGTATACCTATATATACACTTCTTAAATTACTGATAAAAAATTTCATTTTTTTTTCTATAATTAAAGTTTCGGAAAAAAAAACTATTTATAATTTATTCCTACGTTTTCGACCTGTCTGGTTAAAGAACAAATCCATAAAATTATTAGAGTACGTTAGGCCATCTTTCTATACTGTTCAATTGTTTTTTTCCGATGGACTAGTCACTATGGCAATCGATTTTGTTCTTATATTTTGAAACTACGAAAACGTTTTTAAAATTAGAAAGGATAGACACTCCTACACTTACGTTTCTCTTAGAGTATTTAACAATATTTCAAAAAAAGTTTGTCTTTTTTCTTTTAAATGTTATATTTGTTTTAATTATTTATGTGTTATTAAATGGTTTTTGTTTTAATATGAAAGAAAATTATTTTCAAATAATTACATCAAGTATCATACAACTTCAAAAGCTCGAAAGAAAATGTAATAAATTAAATTTCGATAATTTTATTAAATTAGTTAATAACAAAATAGGTAGTATAGAGGAAAAAAGTTTGTATACATGTGACAACTGAAAGTAACGATTTACTGATTGAAACGTCGTATCAATAAAAATAAGTGTGTTGCGAAAACTTGTGTATACAAGTGTTGCTTTAATTGATTGAATAGCTTGTTTGAGTTTATTGGGAACAACAAAACTATTCCAATATAATTAAATTAAAAAATATATTTTACGTTTCGTCTTACGGTGATAATTTTAAGTTATTCACTAATACAAATTTATTTAATAATAACAACAACATATATTTGTTAAAATACTTCCATATTTTTAAATTGGGCAAATATGATACAACTGTAAACAATAGTTTATTTTGGGTACCATGAACATTTTTACCATCACCCTGAGTAACATTTAAAATATTTTCACTCACATATTAGCAAAATTATGTAGACACCTTCTATTCAATGGAACATCAATAAATAGCTGCACTGAGTTCCAGTGATAAGGAGAATTATTTTGGAAAACAGTAAACTGTGAACAAATTTCCAACCACCTATTGATAACATTTATTTTAAAATCATACAATATAATGTCCTAGGTTTTGCATTAAGGGATGGAACTGGTGGTGAATTGTTTACTTAATAAAAATGTTAGAAAATCGAGAATAAAAAATTCTTCCTTGCGGCCGAGAAGGAAATTATTGCAATCGAAAAAGATATAGTGGCAAGAAAATAAGATAAGGTGATCAAAAGTATTTGGGGATTTAAAGTAACTGTGAAGTAGGTTTACAGTTTACAAGGAAGGAACGTTTGTGCAACAACGTTTTGCGGAATAATCTTTTCTACTCTTTGATTAACTTGGTGTAATCGCGCTTACTTCTAATTACTCTAGAAGCGTAACTGTTTTTTAATTGCTATTTACAAAATTTGATTACGTTATATTATCATTGTTTACCAAAGATTAATCAAAATCTATAGAGGATTCGATATGAATTTCTTTTTTCGATAACTACAACAAACGGTAACTTTCCAACTTATTGACTCTTAAATGTCTAAAGAAGCATTTTTGAAGAGGAGAGCAGTTGAAAGTAAACGCAGAACTTTCCACAAGAAATAGTTTATTTGAAGTATTACACCGTTTTAATGACTAAGTCATACTGTTCAATTGCATGTACACATTTTTTTTCTACAAATTTACTTTTTGTTACAGGTTTGTGTATTTTATCGTTTATACAGTAACTAAAAAGGTATTTCACATCTAAAAAGTGTTATGTATGTGTAACTACTGATAATGACGACTTAGTCATTGAAATGTCTTCTTCATAAAAATAAAGTGTTTTGTTGTGAAATTTAGTGTTTTCATCATTGGATGTAAGAAGTTTCCACAAGTGTTGCTTCAGTGTTGTTTGAGCTCTTGTACAATACAATAACAACATTTCTTTAGTAATAATTAAATAGAAACAATAACATTTCGTGTTCATCTTACGTATGGTTATCTAAATATTGAAATTCACGGTCCAAATATTCCCATATAATATTTTTGATTGAAATCGTTTCATCCGTTTGCCATGTACGTAGACGACGGTATAGCCTAAAACGTACTTTTTCGCATCATCCTAAATAGGTTTTTTGAAAAATTAAATAACCTTTTCGGTATAACGTAAGTAAAAAACCTAAAATAACAATATAGTATTTAACAAATAAAACACAATATTTCTTTTGTAAAATTCTATAATTTAAAATGGAATTCTATCAAGTACCGTCGGTCATCAGTGTAAACAATATATAGTATTTAACTACTAAAATAGATTGCTAATTTAAGGATACATTATGAACCAACGGAAAAATGAAGTTAAGTTGTTGACAAACTCGTTCTGTCTGAAGTGATCGAATTTATTATTCAAAAGCCGTCGCTAGGGACGTGCATTTCGTCTTAATATAAAATGTTTACATATATTGTCGACTGCCATACAATACAATACTTGGGTTATTACGTAATAAGTTAAAACGGAATTTATAATATACATTAAAATAAGTTTTAAAAGAAAATTTGTGTTTCAGGTTATGTAAATGGTGATGCCTAATACAACATTAATTCAAAGAATGAATTATCACTTAGTTTTCTTGTTTGCTTGAAAACTTTTTCCTTGCGTTTATATAAAAAATCAACACCACAATTTTAACCGTATCATGTATGTAACCGCATACATATTTAATTTTCCAATCCATAAATTATACCCTTAAAAAAAAAAACTTTTCACAAACCATATTTGGTTTGAATTCCCCATTAAAAGACAAAACAACAACTCCGTATATTTATTAACTTGTCTATCCTTTCATTTAATTTATTTCTTATTATTATGATTCATTTGATGTACAGGAAATATTTTAACAAGATTTCCGTCACAAAGACAGCAATAATTCCATGATAATTATTAAAATATAGGCGTCCATGATTTAAAGCCAAACTAATTAAAAAATAATTCTTGTAGGAACATTTTAACCTAAAGTTGAACAGCATCTTCAGAAATTTACGAAACATTATACATTTTAAAGCTTGACTATATAAAAAGTGCATTTTTAATTACCTTTTTAACGATTGTTTAATGCTGCTGTCATATGTTTTTTTTCCTTTCCTTTTCCTGTCATATTCTTTTCCTTTTCAATATTTACATTTTATTATTGTTTTATTACGGCTTGATACTATTAAATAATGTAAACATGCATCTTAACAGGTATATAAAGATATAGACATAGTATTTAAGAATATAAAACTTATCCTTATCGAAAGTATATACCTTAACACCAGTGTTTTTTATTGTCTAAGTGCTTATATTTATAACTAAGCAAACAATTATTAAATAAACAAAATATTTTTCAAGTGACTAAAATTAGCTGAAGTGATCTGCATATGACAACTGCACGTCACAGCTGAAATACAGCGTGTTTGAGTGGCCGAAGCGTTAAATTAATTATTTTGCAATCCAATTAAAATTCGCGTCACCGCGTTTCTCCGCTTAGATTGACCGCGTGAAACCTCGTGACCCTTCCTCACCCACTAAATAACTCAGATCTACGATGTCAGATTTTATTAATATCAATGGACGTGAAAAACCGGTAAAACTAGTGGAAACAATGTAATAATTAATCTGACAATAAATAAATTGTATGTACGCGATCTATATCAGCTGTTGAATTGATAAACATAGTGTGAGATTTAGCGTGGGAAATGCACGACAACTATTAATGTATCAAACATTTAATAAAGGTGAAATATAATATATATATATATATATATATATATATATATATATATATATATATATATATAAAGGTAATACATATATATATATATATATATTATATATAATCTGTTTAATATAAATACTTCTGCAGAATTAATTTAAACAAAAAGATTTAGTTTGTTCCCAGAATAAGAAGGAAGATAATTATCACAAGTGGTATATCAGATCTCTTCATTTATTAGTCAACTTTCATTAAATCTCAAATACCGTTACACATTTAACTATTTTACTTTGCCCGAATACAATAAATCTCCCATACTGTGTGCATCTAAGACAAATTATAAGTGACTCCGAGTGTCATGTGCGTATTTACGTAAAGATATTTAAATTAAATATTGCAGAAATGTTAAAGAAAGTTCTAAAATACAATAAACAATATTTAATGTAATAGCAGAAATTACTTGTTGAAACTCCATATTGTAGGTTTAAATAAAGCACTTCATTTTATTAATAAATAATTCATGCAAGAAGGTAAACCATTCAAATTCGTTTTACAAATAGTAATCTCATTCTACACTTTTGTAAAAAAAAAAAAAAAAAAAATACAGAATTACAAACAAATTACCCCTGAATAATTTAGTTTGTATTTCATTAATTTTTTAACTACAAGTGTTAGATAAATTAATTAGGGTTTTATATATTACTGTTATTGATGAGAAAGAGATGTCCAGATATCTGTGAAAGACAGTGTCGATAAATGAAAATAATATTAAGATGGCTTCATTCTACAACGCAATACATGTCACACCCAACTCATCTAGGGCTGTTATAGAATACACAATGAGCTTGGATGTCGAAGATGCTGTGGAAAATCCGTTCTCTACTGAAGCTACGTTGACAGTTTCTCAAGACTTATTTATTAAGTAGAATATTTCACAAAGAATAAAATATTTACTACTTCATAATTTTGATAAATTTCAAGATACGAAAGTTATCATTGCTTGGTTATTATTTTCAGGTTATACAGTTAAAATGATCAGCACAATATTTCAACGAACGTATAAAATAAACACAAAGTTTGATAAATAGTTCACTAGGTTTGGGAACAAGTAACAAAATTAAAGTTGATGACTTTGACGTGAAAAAGTCGTCTTGTTCAAACTATAGGTTTTCTTTCATTTATTCACAAATTTCAAATTTCACATTGAACATCTGTGGATACAGATTTAACAAGTATAACAATTATTGTAATACATATACATAAAAATTAGCCTAGAAAGTTTATATATATATATATATATTATATGTAAATATATTATATATTTATATGTTATATATAAGGAAATCTATCGCTGTTTTGAAATAGTATAATAAATTTTTCTCGTTAACGAATATGTCTAACTTTACGTAAAACTAAACTTGCATCAATAATTTAAATAACCCAGCATTCAAATTGTTAAACTTTTATAACGTTACAAAGACCAAAATACTGCAATGGAATGGATCTGTGGCTATGAGTAGTCTTGATTGTCAACGCTTTCATTAAGAAGATATAAAGCGTTTATCGCGCTGTTCTATTTATCAGTAAATATTATATCAAATTTTTAAGCTCAGGACTCATACAAACAGATACTGAGTTAACTGTACAGAAAAATGAATGGTCTTTTACTTCGATTCTGATTCGCTCTGGGAAAAGATTACTTTCCTTTAGCCTTTCTCCGCATAGCTTCTTCCAGTTTTTATGTACGTTTGCGAAAAAGCAAATAGTCGCTGAGGTACAACAGGGAAACAGGACCTCCAATTGTTTTAAAACTAAAAGCTCATAAAGCCAATAAAGAACTAAGGACCAAATCCAACTAAGTAGTAAAAGTAAACTGAATTTTGTCACGATACTAAAAGTGATAAGGAAGCCACAATAGTTGTAACGAACATTTATATCGAAATGATAAACACAACGAAAAACGAATTTAGCTCTAATGGAAAGCAAAATTATATTATTGTACGAGAACATTTCAATTAAAAAAATAAAGTCATCCAGAATACTGGTCTCGCAAAAACAATACTTCAGTGCAAGGTGCATGAAATCTGTTCGTTTTAGTTTTCTGGCTGTAAATAAGAGGAAAACAATATCTTGTGTAATAGATACAAAAAAATAGATTGTACAGACGAATAGCCCTAAAAGAAGCTTATAAACTTTTATTAACTCAAAAATAGCTTCAACAGTTACACTCTATCTTCTGTAAACCCTCAATAAATGTTAACAAATGATAGTACATCTGCCTAAATGTTTATATGTACCTGTTATTTCTCAAACTTTTGGGGGTGGGTGACCCCAGGGTTAACCCCAAATGGAAACCCCCCCAAACACAGTTTTAACTGGATCAAATTTAGGTTAAAGAAGTCCAAAACTTTCATTTAAGTCTGTCTCTCTGTTGTTATCCATACTCTGCACTAATGTCTACTTTGCTGATAATAATATATGAAAAAATCTACGTTTTACACTTGGGTTACCTCGGTAGCAATAATATATGGAAACCCTCTTCGCTTTAATCACGTGTCAACTCTGCTCAAATGATTATACCTGATACAGTATTACAAAAAGGATATCTGATTGTTATTATCGGATAGCATTTCAGTACTTGAGAACATATGTAATATACGAACAATGGCTATCCTCATAATTACAATTTATCTTTAGGAACTATTTCTTACTTGTGAATCAATAAAACACTCTCTGTACTTATATACATTAAAATAATACTAACTTATGTTAAAGCGTTTATTTCTATTCAATAATTTGGTGTTAAATTCTCTAAAGAAGTCCAGCAATATCAAAGCTTATACTAGACACAACTTCAGCTTGAGTATTAAATCATCTCAAACTAAACCTCCAGATTATTAACTTTACTTTGTAATAATAAACTTGTTAATACCAATACTGTACGAACTTTAATTAACTGAACATGTTTTCATTGAGTTCGTAATCTCGGTGGTTTTATACTGATTAGGTCAGTAGACAATCGATAATTATTGTTATTTTTCATCACGGTTTCAATAATAAACAGCGGTGAATCTATAGTCAAAAGTGGGGTTGTTTCAGATAATAAAAACTCATCCCCCTCCTTTATGTTGATTAGGAAAACTATAAAACTCCAAGTTTCTGTAGTCTCTATCGAAATATTGCTATTAGTACATATAAAAGAAATTGTTAGTTAAAAACAAATTCATAAAAACAAATACATGAAAACCAGTTTTCATGTATTTTTTAAATGAGAGTTAGAAAAAGATTAAAATTTAAGTTAAAATAAAAATATTTTTCAAACTGATAAATGTCTTGTCAGAATTAGCTTAATAGTTTCTCATAAAGTTGAATAAAACACATTAATAGTAAACATTACATTTTAAATTACAGATTATCTAAATGCAAAATTCATCACTCTCTAATTTACGTTTAGTTTATTTATTTTACTATTTGCAATGTAAAGATGTTTGTTATAAAATGATACCGAAACAAGAAATACAGGTTTATATCTTCACAGTAGATTATTATTGTCGTAATACCTACAGTTCCATCTATTAATATATTTTGTTTAATCCCATTTCCAATGCTTTAAATAAAACACTGCTGTTCTCAACATCTCTTACAAACATGTATATAAGAATAACTTTACGTGAAGTTGGTTACTGCAAACCGTAGTTAGCTAAACTGCATCTCCAATTAATGACAATTTTCTTTTCTTTTTTTACAATAGGATTTAAAACATTATATTTAATAAATCGAAACATACCCTTAGAAAATGTTTGATTAATTTATATCGCGATTTCTTTAAAACGATTGGTCCAAATTTATACATGATCTTGTAACGATATTTATAATACTCCTCGGCAAACTAAAACTTAAATTTGAAGTCGATTAAACTAATTGAAGTTGTCAGTGTTTAAAGTAATAAATAAAAATTATCCCCATTGAAACACAAATATTACCCCATTGAAAAAATAAATAAATATGAAAAAATACAAGTTTATCAGTGTCATTCCAATTACAAAAATAATGTAACTTTTATTCATATTGTTTATTAAATTTAATCTACGTTCTACTTTTCAAAAAATTAAAATTCATTTGATTTATAACTTTGATATCTATGAAAATAATCCGAACCACATTTGATAAACGTCCAATCAGTGGTGTAGTTAGTAAAGTCCCAAATTATAATCATGGAGATCTTGCTTCAAATCCAGAGCTAGATTTTTTCTCGTTGAAAAAAGTAAAACTTTCGTAAACTTATTTTCTGTTGATATTTATCACACTTTTCTAAAGGTTTGCTTATGTTAGTATTTTTAGTGATTGAAACTGCATAATATTATTGACAGGTGTGCTAGCTTCGCTCGGTGCATACACAGAGTGATTGACAGCCCCATTAGATGGAAATGACATCTATTCTTACTAGCATCCATCATTTATTGTGGTGGGAAGATAGGAAAAATATAATTATACATGATAGCTATGATGTAAATATAATTCAACAAAATCTAATTGGACAAAGTTTATTAGTGTTAACAAACAGTTTGTACACAGAATGGACCACCTTTGCTATTTCTGCAAGCGATAAAGCTATAATGAATTTTTAATGAAAATATATTTTTTTTTTGAAAGAATTATATTCTATAGTAACTGTCTTGTGGTCTAATTACTCAACTCGTAAAGGCTACCGCGGTTTCGAAAACTCTAGGTTTCCATCATCAGGCCGTACAAAATAGTCAAATCACTCATTAGAGGTCGTCACATAACAATAAAACACTAAAAACACAACAGAACATAACACCGTAACAGCACATATTTATTTTGGCCAAAATATCGCGTGTGGTCAGGTACCGGGCAAATCTAGAATTCTTTTTTGTTGTTGTTAAATGTAATATTAAGGTAAAAAATTTACAGAAAAAAGAATTCGTTTTTAAACATGGAGAATTGAAAAATGTTTAAATGATAATTTATTTATTTTATGTTAGAGATCGAGTTAATCTAATAAAAAAAGGATAGAATGATTTTTTTTGTCTTTTAACAATGATTTCTACGAAACGAATTAAGATAACATTTCAAAATTTGTTTGGATATAATTTTCTTAATGGCCTCTTTAATTTTTTAATAATTCACTAAACCGTTTCAAAATGACCTCCTAAGGAAATATTTTTAAATGATTTCGTGAGAAATTAGAATGTTACGTAGAAGAAAAGTTGGACTCTGTATCTAAATTTGTTCCAAGATTTAAAATAAAATAACAGGCAAACTTACAAACCATTTACGGTTACATTTAATGTGACAACATCTATGCCATAAAAATATATTGGTTACAATTTAAAAACATTTCGATCTGTCAATTTAAAACAAAAAATAATTGTCTAAAAAAGGAAAAACTAGTTTTCCTTTTTTTCAAAACAAGAAGCTTTTTTCAAATAAGTACATTACAATTTTTAAAAAACCTTGATAAATAGAAACTAAACTTGCAATAAATTAAAGCGAAGTGGTTATAGATATATTATAGAAGGGGACGTGTAACCAGGGGGGCTGTAACCAAAAGTATTTCTAAATATAGTGTCATCAAAAATAAAGATTTTTATTCTTAAAAATTGAGTTTATTCTTTAATTTCGTGTTTAAAGTCTCCACAAGTGTTGTTTCAGTGAACTGAATAGTTTTGTTTGGGTTTTAGGAAGATGCAATATAGAAATTGCATCAAAATATTTAAACGGGAAAAATAATAGTTTTGTGTTCTGTCTTTTGAGTTATTTAGTTTTTGTGTATAATGTATAATTCTATAAAAACTTCAGTGACATTTAAAAAATAGCTTCATTCGATTATGAATGCAGTTATGGAATGTTACACATGACACAATGATTGGCAGCCACATCGGATGTAGACGCTGTCTATTCAAAAGAACATCAATCACTGTAAACTCTCATCCTGAGTTCTAAAGATAGGGATAAATATATATATTTTTAATAGTGAACGGAGAATAAATATCTTCTCTGCGTGGAAAAAATATATACACGGAAGTTTGAAACATCGTTTAATATAAAATAATAAATAATAATGAACAGGGTGTGCATTAAGTTTTAAACCTATAGGAATTTTGTGTCATAATGTAATTTTAGAAGATCAGGAGTAGAAAAGTCCACCTTATAGCCGAAGAGGAAACGAGTTCATAAGAAAAGGAAACAGTGGCTGCCGAATTTGATTTAAATTTTCGTTTATATGTAATAGAACTACAACATCTTTGTCAACATGTTGACTTTATCAGGCCTGCCACATTAGAACATTAAACAGTATACACTACAAATCGCGCGATGAATTACACTGAATTACAAAAAAAAAAAAATAATAATAAATAAAAATACATATTAGATAATTCAATGCATTGATGCACAGGTGAACATTTAAAACACATCTCTCTCTTAATGTTATTTAATCCAATATTACTTTACTTTCCGAAGTTTAAACTATACAATTGAAATAAATAATCTTTGTAGAAAGTTTCACCCTCTTGATGTAAGGCGATCATACCCGCAATGATTCGCCTAATAACTAAAAAAAAATTCAGCCTCTTGAAGTTCATCAACATTTTCAGAAATTGAGAAGATATTATATATTTTAATAATTGTTTTTGAAAAAGCGTATATTTAATTATCTTTTTTAACGCTACGGTATGTTTTTCATTATTAATATTATTACATTCTATGTGTTTTTTTTACTACAATTTATTACTTATTAAATTACATAGTAATGAAGTTAAAAAATAAAAGAAACAAATGCATGTACAAAACGACGTATGTACACTGTAGTATTTAAAATTAAATAATTTAAAAATTCAACATAGAACGAATATTATTCCAGATACCTGTTTATTTTTTATCTGATACTTGTATGTGTAAATAAATAAATTAGGAATTAAATAACGAAAAAACACTTCCTAACAACTCTATTATTCCACCACTGATCCCTCGCGGAGTACATCCCCTTATATGTTTTGATATGAAATAAAATTAGCTGAAGTGAGCTCCATATGTCAACTGCACGTCAAGGTTGAAGTACTTTGTGTCGAGTGGCCGAAGCTACAACGTCAAATTAATTATTTTGCAATCCAATTAAAATTCACATCTCTGCAATTCTCTGCCTAGAATGACTGCTGAATCCTCGTCACTCGTCCTAAACCACTACGAATAAATAAATCATTCAGATCACTGACATTATTACATGGTCCGTATACTTATGTTACACAACCCCAAAAACTATTCTAATGAAACTAGCACATTGCAACAGATAATACTAATAAAGAAGTTTTTATAATTGATGTTAAACTTTATATTTAAAAGTTAATAATATTATTAACGTGATTTACAACTGTTATGTTGTTACAAGACTCTTCCAGTTAAAATGTTTTATTAAATCTGAACTGTCGTTACACTCTACAGTTTTTAATTTGTCCGATTACAAATAATTTTTTATACTGTGGTTATCTTAGAGAATACATAATATTAATCTTGTATATTATACACAAGTAACGACATTTAAGAAATATATTACAGAAATTAATTTGTTTCTGAAATGTGTAAAATACATTAAATAATTTTAAATTAAAGTAATATAATTTTTCTGTAGGACTTCTTGGTTAGTCTACAAATACAGTAGTTCAAGATAATGATTGTTAGGATTAAATATATTTTGTCCCAAAATTGATAGAGTTCGATGATTACCAACCTTCTATTTCTGGTAAAACCAGAAGTACTCTGGGGTGCAGAGTAGCAGGCCTCCACGTGGTGCACCCTGGGTAACGCTAAATCTGCCACAGCTATCGTCAGACCGATGTGGGAGAACCTCGCGCCCCAGGGCACATGCCTGCTGATCTGAAGAGAAGTGAAGCTGTTGCAAGGGTCCGTCTGGAAACTGAGCACGACTACCTGCAGGCCCAACTACACCGCCTTGGCTTGGCTGACTCAGACACATGCCCTCTCTGCTCAACGGGAATCATGGTGGGAAGTCACCTCCTCATCTGTACCAAACTCAACCATCTTCCTGACGATCTCACAATGCGATACTTGGTGGCTCGGCGTCAAATGGCACAACCGCCACCGACGGGCGTTGGCTAAAGTAAAGTAAGTATTTCTGGTAAAACCCAAAATCTATTAGTAGAAATGTAAACGTAATTTGTGTGAGATCTTGTGTTCGAGTTTTATTTTATCTTTCAGTTTATGTTAGTTCTGTTTATATTGAACTGAGTTTAAAGTCTCGTCAAGACGTCAAGTGCAAACAATATGGATGTAGATAATTTAGGCGTACAACAAGTTATTCACTCTGTAGGTAATAGGATTTTTACTTCCCAGCTGTAAACTTTTATTGTACAGTTTGTCATAAATTTAAATTAAATAAAGTTTAAAGTCAAGAAAAATATAAAGATCGATCATAAGTGTTTCTTTTAATATCAGAGAAACGTTAAAGTTAGAGCGAAGTGTCAAATTAAGTCTCTTTACAGAAGATATACATAAGTAATTTGTGCTATAAAAGTTTGTTCTTAATTTAAGAAATTACTTTTGTTTCACGTGTAGGTGTGATGTAAACAGATTTTATAGCAATACTCCAACGCTCAAAGACAGGATAAGCAGAAATTTCGAGAGAAAATATGATGAATCCTTGTATTTATTAAAAATTAAAGGTGTATAACCGTCTGGTGTATGACTGTAATTAATCAGCGCTGATAGATTTTGTTCCCTTCATAACCTCTTCATCTATTTTTAAAACTGTCCAATTGGTAAGATTGATTTGGATTGAAAAAATCAGCAAAAGCATTTTAAATAATATTTCTATCATAGAACGAATTACATCTGTATAAGAACTTCGGTTGTGTAGGTGTGGAACTCCTTTTAGAATTTATAATGTTACATAATATATTTGGTTTTATTCTCCATATTCAAGTAATGTAAAATCTAAAAAATGTGAAATAAAACAAAACAAAGAGTTTGAGGAATACTAAAACTTTGTTTAAATCTTTGAAAATAGTTGTTTGACGTCTGGAGAAGAAGATTTTTTAATCTCTAATGGATTTTACTACATTTGTCTATGAGTGACAGAATTGTTAAACGGAATATTTAGAATTTTGAAATATATGCTTTGGAAAGACCAAAGTTATGATAATATTTTAGGCAAATGTAACACTGAAATCAGTGTGAAAGTTAGCGTAGCCGATTAATCACAAAGAAAAACTAAATTATCAGTTCTTAATTACAATTTTATTTCTTGAGAGGTCGATGGTCCACAGAGGCTCATTATAGTGAGTGAGTTGTGGTAACAATACTGTATAAATACGAGGGAGCTCTACACAGTCTTTGTAAGATCCTACTCTTTCATATTTTTTATCTCTTGATTAACTTCCGATCCTGAGTCTACGAGGGCCTTTATTTTATTATATGTTCTTAATTTTTTATAACGTGGTGATGACTGAGAGGAAAAACCACAAACTGAATATTTTTAATTGTAACTCTTTTTTTGACAAATTTGAACAATAAGAATTTGTTTTATGTTTTTATAACTATTTTTAAATGTTAATAACATATCTGGAATAATAAAGTGATAGTGTATTTGTATATATAGGATAATACATGTAAGAGGGTAAAATTTTCAAATAATTATGATTAGTTTTTTAGGACTTAGGAGGTAAAGAGAAATTACCATAGAAGGCTCTATACCTCATTAAAATTTATAGACTAATATTTTAACAAAAATTACTATTAGGGGAACTTCCTCATTATGGTTTCATAAAAAATCTTTTGATTGAAATTAAAATTTAGTTTATTGTTTGTTTATTCCATAGTTATTCAGAAAAAGACATCCAGAAAGCTGTCTGACTCAGTGTCATTAAATGAATATGATATTAAGATGGTTCCAGTATGGGGAGCAATATATGTCAGGCCCAACTCAACTACGCCTGGTATAGAATAAATAAGTAACTTGACGGTGGTGCAGAAAAACCGTTCTATAATGCAGCCTCCTTGACAGTTTCTAAACATTTAGTAACAATCTTATTTAACAAATAGTAACAAATTACCTTACTTTTTTAATTTCGTTGTTTCCATATAATGAAAGTTTTATTATTATTTTCAATTTATAAATATTTTACTTGAACAAAAATTGTGGAAACTTCAAATGGAAGTTTACACAAGTTTCGACAAAATGCATATTTAACCATGGACATAATTGGATACAGATTTAACAGTCACTCAAAAATATCTATTATGAAACGTTGTAAGACCTATACGTGGAACTTTTGTCTTCAAGGATTATTATTTTTAAATTATAAAATCTAGTTTTAAAAAAAAATACTAAATATTTTCCTGGTTAACAAACTTTACCAGGAACTCGTAAAACCAAGCGTACGTTAATAATTTGAGCAAAAACTTACTAATATTCCATTACTTCTTGAATATTGACTATGACAAAAATACTACTATGAAAAGGATTTGTGGTTTTTTAATAGTTTTGATTTTTTGAGCTTCCTTGTTAGCCATGTGAGAGGTGTATAGCAGTGTTGATGCTATAGATCAGTAACGATTATCTCAAATTTTAAAACTGAGTAAAAGTAGATGCTCACCTAATTATTGGTGCTAAGATAATTTGTGTTTGGCAGAGGGTATTTACTGATCACCAGATGGTATGCAATCGAACGGAGGGTAAAGTTTGGGTCAGACTTCTGTGAAACAGTTAAGGGACGCGTCATTCCGGAGGGCGAATATGTCGAGTTAACAAAATACGGTTTCGGCTTTACTTCTCTCTGGGATAAGACAACTTTTTCCCCATCTCGTATGCCAATCTTTCGTTCCATTTATCCTGGAGATTTAAGGAAAAATACACTGCAGCAGAGGTTCAACCGGACTTCGAATTCCGTCATAAAAAAACCTCACGAATCTATAAATCTAACATAACCTAATGTTGGAACATGTCATTCTATATAATCAAAGTAAAATCAAGTTTTGATTACCCTATTGAAAAAACAAGTCGACCACTACGAGTTGTTAGAACAATTTGGGAATGATAAGCATAAGAAGACACAGATGTAGCAGTGATATGGAACAAAATTCAGTGTTTGTTCATGAACATATTTATATTATTCTTTTAAACATTATTAGTATAGTAGACTCCGGAGAAGAGTTTTGACTCGATGGTAACAGATGAAGAAGTTGGAAGCATGAAAGTAAGTGAAATGAACAAAAATATTACTCCTAAGACATGAGACAGTGTAGCTACATCAAGGAGCCTCAGCAGCGTTAAAATAGTGATTGGTCTGTCAATAGGACACTGTTTTCTGAACATATACACAAAAACAACTGGCAAGAGATAAACCATTTTGCAATAGATACAGAGAAATGCAGATTAAATTCATTCTTTGCAGTGCATTCCGTTAAAAGTGGAGACGGAAGTATTTACACCTGTGATCTCACCATATTCTGACATAGCACACATTTTAAGAGTAGTCAGGGCAGGGATTTGGCCCCAACATGGGCTCTTATGGAGTTATTCTCGACCAATCAGAATCGTCCATTTGGTCACGTGACCGCTTCTCGTCCAATCAGAATGCTCCATTTATAACTTCAACTGCATCGCCGCTTCTCATCCAATAAGAATTCTCTATTTATAACTTCAACTGTATCTATGGGTTTGTAAATCGGTTGCTAAAAATATATTTTGGTTGGTAAATCGGTTGGTAATGGTATCTATGGGTTGGTAAATCGGTAATAGATACCATTAACAACCGATTTACCAACCAAAATATATTTTTAGCAACCGATTTACCAACCCATAGATACAGTTGAAGTTATAAATGGAGAATTCTTATTGGATGAGAAGCGGCGGTGCAGTTGAAGTTATGAATGGAGCATTCTGATTGGACGAGAAGCGGTCACGTTACCAAATGGACGATTCTGATTGGTCGAGAATAACTCCATAAGAGAGCATGTTGGGGCCAAATCCCTGCCCTGACTACTTTTAAGTTCTAGAATAATCAAAAATCAAAAGCCATCATAGTCTAAAGTTTTTAAATTTTATATTTTCAATGTATGATATATTAATTGTTAACGAGACAAAGGATACAATTGTGGAATATATTCACGGTGGATTATTATTTACATAACACCTTCCTTCCTTCTAATTAGTCGTGTATTTTTAAACACAACCACTTCTCCACCCTACACTTCACTTCAACCACTACATTTACAACCACCCCTAACATTTATGAACGACTAAACTTTACGCAAAGTTGATTAATGCTTCCTCAGTTAGCAAAACTGCGTGTCTAATTAATAGACAATTAAATTCTGTACGGTAACAGTATTATGTAAATAAATTGTGAGTAAATATTGAAAAAACGTGCTTACTGTTACAGGTGCTCAGAAGTCTAAATATATAGGTATATTGATAAACACTTTACGCGAAGTCGCAGCGATTAAAGGGTCGCAGTGAACTCTAGATGTTGTACGTTTTTTTCGCATGTCAAATTTTATTTCCACGAGATTTCCAATATTACAAAAATTCAATTTATTTCCAATTAATCTCCAAGCGTAATTGCCCTTTATTGTAATTTAACCTATTTATTTGAGCTTCAATTCAAGTTTTATCAAATTTTAATGAAAATATGTTGATGATTTGATCATTTTTTAATTTAACACCAAAAATAGTTAATTTCAAATAAAAATGAACACACAACATTCAATTATAAACTCTTTAATTGTATCAAGGACGTTTCACGTCATCCTCTCCAATTGTTCAATTTTAAAACAGTAGTTCATTACAAAACGTTTATGTGCATATAACAACTGAAGATGACACTTTAGAAATGACGGTCATCAATCTAAATTCTACCATTTTGAACACATAGACCAATCGCAAAACATCACCATATGGTATTTAAAGCTAGCATATACTGTACTGTGTTTGTTTTGAAAATAATTCAAAATATAATACCAGATTTACAACAATAAATTGAGAACTTTTGTCGAGCAAAATCATAAGGTTTTGAACAATTGGCTAATTGCAACGGTAAAGAAAAGTTAGTTTTTGGGACCACGAAGAATTCAGAGTAAACCTGAGTGACATTATAATAGCTTCACTCGATTATGAATGCACTTATGGAATGTTACACACGACACAATGATTGGCAGCCACATCGGATGTAGACGCCAACTATTCAAAAAACACATCAATCGAGCACTGTGGTGAAATTCACAATAATGATTCGAATTTGCCCCTAACCACAATCACTAGAAACTATAAAATAAAACACAATTATCAGATTAGTGGAAATAATTAATAAAGAACAATTAATCAAATAATTGTGTTTTATTTTAAAGTTTCTAGTGATTGTGGTTAGGAGCAAATTCGAATCATTAACATCAATCATTGTGAACTCTAATCCTGTGTTCTAAGGACACGTAGAAATATTTTGGAAAAAAAACAATAAACTGTGAACCAATTTCCTTCCTTCCATAAAAACTATTAAATATGATTTTTTTAAATCTTAATAATAATAAAACAGCCCAGGTATGCTGCCAAAATGTGTCTATCTATTAAATTAGATCCAACGTGTTTGAGTTGACAATCTACACAACAAACTTCTAAGCTGTAGAATACTGAATTGTCAACAGGCAGATATGATACTGAAAACAATTGTTTTAGCCTGAGGGGTTATCAAAACGAATACGTATTTTGTGGAAAACTCAATATCAATTTTATGACCCCTCATATGACTGTCTACACCATGAATACGTACGAATGTAAAAGTTATACATTTTCATTTAGCTCAATATATTTTCCTTGGCTTCCGCCATTATGCTAAATTGCAATACAAAATATTTAACAGTTGCGAAATTACAGTAGTGATTACCGTAGACTCAACAGTTTATTTTTAAATTTAAGTTATTTTACCAATATTTTATACCACAGCTGTAGAATACAGAGTGTTTCAGAACTCTTTCCTGATATTTTATGGGATTCTTCCTGGGGGAGAAGTAAACACAGAACGAGCGTTCATTTGTTTGAAAGAAGCTTAATAATCTGTCCTACCACCATTTTGTGTTTTGTACAAAAACATTATATATTTTTAAATAAATAAGTCGAACTGTTATACATATTTTTTGTGACCTTTTTCAATCTAACCGAAAACGACGATCTTGTTTTGTAAAAGGAGGCCGTTCAAAATGTTTATCGTCGAATATGTTGTGTTTCCAATGTAAGATTATGTGAGAATCAACCCATGAGTCTCCTGGCATCCCAGTACAATTTAGGAAAATTCTTCGAGATCTGGTGCTCAGAACAACGCATGGGGCACCTCAAAAGATGTTCCTTGCTATCGTCGAATATCTCGTAATCTATATAAAGAATTTACAACAGACAAAATATTCCCTTTTAAATAACAAAGAAAACTGTTTTGGAATTTTACTATAGCTTGAACGATAACGGAGTTATTACAGAAGAACTGTAAACATATTTTTTTGACAGTTGACTGCAAAATTAGTCTAAAACCAACGTATATTTTTAATTGTGATATTGTTTAATAGTAATAACATAATCCACTGCTGAATTTACCATGTTTTATTTTGTCAAAGATAACCATTTTATCATTTACCTTGTATTTAGCATTGTAATTCACAATCAGCTATTACTGAAATGAAAAATAAGCAAAGGATTTTATTATTACTATTAAAAACACCACAAAACAAACATATTTTGGGCTTAGATTAATTTTGGGAATGTCACGAATTATGTTTTCAGTTTTTTTATAATAACTTGGTTATTCATTAAGGTACAGCAAACATACAAAAACAGCCATACTGTTTTGTCGTTCAAAGGGGAAACGTTTTTGTCTCTTAACATTTTTCATAAAGTTACCGTTTTTCGAAATATTCAACATTGAACAAATTTTAAACTGCAACCATTTTGCGTAGTATAAATTAAATCTGTTGGTAATAAACTGTAAAGTTTGAGAACATAACACAACCAGAACCTTTTGATTAAAAAGGAAGGCAATAATCTCCGATAATATAGAACATCTCTTTAATTTAAGACACAAGTTTCATTAAATGCCATTTCCTTAATTTGTATAAATATCCATAAATTATTTATAAACAAGTATTTACGTTACATATGAGTACCATTACTGATTTATACTTTCATAGATAAACATAGTAGCCTATATAAAACTATTTTAATCCGAAATAAACAAAGCCTTCGAATGTAATGGAAAATCATATTTAATGAGAGATATTTAATCATATTAATAGATAGATTATTTTATCAAAGAAGACACACATTTTTCTGTTTGTAATAAGTTTTTACAATTCTTTATTTTGAACAGGCTATATTATATTTTTTCTATCTTCATTATTACTTGTCATATTATTTATTGTCGTACTTTTTCCACAAGCAGTATCTTTAGAATTACTTTACTACTATTTTTAACAATTCCAGAGTTGTATAATTCTTTTTTTGTCAGATATAACTATTTATATAAACTGCAGTATTAGCTGTCACATTGGATATCCTAGTTTCATCAGAATTTATAGCAGTTTTTGAGGTCGTCTTGGATAAATAATGGATGTTAGCGACAACTTACGCCAGAGTTTAGAATTATTTATACACCCTTTGAGGGTATGAAGAGTTCAGTCTGGTCAGAGGTCAATCTATGCAGAGAGACGGGTTGACACGAATTTAAATTGGACAAAATAATTAATTAGACGTTGTAGTTTCGCCCACTCGACACATAGTACTATATCGTGTCATATGCATCTCACTTCAACTAATTTTACTTTACTTCAAAACAAATAAGAGGACGAACCCTGTGAAAAACACTGTTTTAAACTGAGCTGTTGTGGGATATTCTACTGGTTTTTAATTTTTGATATCTTTAATTACACTTATTATCGTCAACAGAAATACAATTCATCAAACTGTTTCACTCTTCTTCATTTACCTTGTTTAAATAAGCTTTATACTACTTCCCTTGAAATAAACAATATTAAAACAGAAATAAATTCAACTGTAATGACACATTGTGAGTAGGGTTAAAGTGCATGTAGTAACTCAATATGATGACTTAGTCTTGTATTTTCATTGCACAAAAAGTGTTTTTTTTTAAGGGAAAGGAGTTATGTTTTCTATCATTTGGTTCAGACATCATTATAGAATAGAATTAGGATATAAATATTAAAAAAGGAAAATGAAACGTCTCTATGATTAAATATACAAATTTATAGTGTCTTCTTAATATCCAAAGACAGCTTTAATTGTCAAGAAGTTGGAAAGATTCTACAAACATGATTTTATTCCAAATTATTTTACTTGAAACAGAAAAGTAGGCCTAACTTATATTGAATTCATTAATCTGCAAAATATTTGTATTTTGTATGGCTTTCTCGATTAGAAGAATATCATTAAATCAATTTTACTCCTCGAAACTTCAAATAAAAACTAATTAAATGAAAACTCTTGATAACTAGAGAAATGAAATTCGAATTATTAATTAATTGTCTAATGATATTAAAAATATAAATTTGGTATTCTGTCTTAAAAATATATTGAAGTTATTCAAACTAAAGCGTAATTTTGTGGAATCATTATTTTAATGTACCTCCTGAAGAGTTTATATGTATATACTAATCGAAACAAAGTTTTATTATAAGTATAAACTTCTGAAATAGTAAATAATTAAAGAAATACTATTGATATAACGTCATATGATATATCCGTATTAGTCTCAAAAATCTTTTTTTAATGTTGTCCGTCTATGGTCTGTATCATGTTCAGTCCTCTACTGTACTTATTTTATCGAACTTGGTACGCGAGGATAATTTAGAGTAGGAAAAATTAAGATTTTCTCAAAATCAGTTCAAACGATTATGATCAATTTATATTCAAGTGTACATTCCAAGAACTCCATCAAAACGTAATGGTCACCATTTATCTAAAACATGATTGTTCTTGAATAATCTGTAAACAGAAAAATACTTGTTTATTTATTTTCCTTACCGCTATAGTTCCGATGCGGAAGTCAATGACTGAAACCAATATGTAAAATCACAAGCAAAAATATAAAAAATCAGAAATAATTTGCAAGAAAATGAATCTTAAAACAGAGTCCTTAAAAATTTCATTTAAATCAAATACAGTCATATTTGCAAATATAAATTATTTTTTAAATATATAAATATTTTCATAGTTCATTTTTACGTTTTGATTGACAACTCTCCGTAATGACATTTTGTGAGTGGGAAAATCGGTGCAATTTTATTTGATTTTTTTTTCTCATTACAGTTGTAAACAGATGAGACTTTAGCAAAAAACTAACAATATAAGTTTGTTTATTTGTTATTCAGTAACGTAATATGTTGCTAGAGGTAAAGGGATCAATCCGGCAACGTACGTCTAGCTAAATTGCAAATCTGTGCATGACAGGTGAATCCTTTTAACATATCACTCTTATTTCTTTTGTATCTCACTAAATTTAAATATATTATTACACATAAAGATACACATAACAACATTACAGTAACTGAAAATCAAAATATAAATAAACTTGATTGATATGGTGGTGTTTTTGTTAAGAAAATGAGAGTCGGAACCTACAATTATGATTAAATATCCTTAACTTTTGTTGAAATTAAATAGAGCCAAACTATTCTTTTCGGTGACTGTAACACTTGCTGCAACACTCTTCCGTGGTTTTCATTTGTACAGACAGTACAGATTTGTTTGTAGTACTACACGCTATGTTTAAAAGTTTTGAACAATACAGAATTTCTAGGCGGTTGTTTTGTGTGTGAAAATGTTCCTGAAAACGTAATGCAGTGTGTGGCAAACTAGGCCCACCCGCACGGAATTCCGTATGAACGAAAATAATGCTCTACGATAAAAGCTTTCTCTGCAGTAGTTAGCACCATGTCAGCAAAAACTAACCTCAGATAAGAAAGAAATAATAAACACGAAGACGTGGGAACAATCGAAAGTTGACACAGCTGATCGATAAGACAGCTACAGCTGATTCAGTTTCAGTACTGTTTATTTTAGCGCAAACCATATATCTATGAATAAAGAATATGTAATATATTAGATATATGGTGTTCGAAACACGATTTATGATATTCAATACAAAAGTAAGGATATTGTTTGAATTGCATGTTTGAATATTATGCAAAATTATATCAAAAATATTACAAGTCTAACATTTTTCTTTGATATTGTTGGTACCATACGAAAGCAAACTATTGTAAAAAATAAATCTACAGATAATTTATCTAAACTGTACGATGTATTATTTTTGTTTGAACTCTAGTATATACAAATAAACCAACCACGAATTAAATATTAATTATTTGTAATAATTATATTTTCCGACTGTTTGTTCGCAGGATTCATCCCCTTACGTGTTTTGAAATGAACTAAAATATGCTGAAGTGAGCTACATATGACTACATATAAGCTGCATGTCAAAGCTGAAATATTTTCTGTCGCATTGCCGAAGTGACACCGCTGAATTAAATATTTTTAATCCAATTAACTACCTTATCTCGCATAGATTGACTCCTAAACATTCGTGGGTGTTATTCATCCACGAACAGTACATAAATAAATAAAACTGCAACCATAGTTTTTATGCTAAACATCATTAGATACAATGAGCTACAGTGGATAAAATTATTTTACAAATCATTATTATTTAAATTTTAAAATTCATCATCGATTTTACTAAATAACAATCTTTTAAATTTTACAAATTTGAGCAAAATCAGACTAGAATTGCAACTTTTAAATTATTTAATAAATATCAAAATAAATAAAAATGGTCACTAATTTAAATAGTATTAAAGAAAAATAATTACCTTGAAAATATACTAGGATGGGGAAACATGGAATAGAAATATATAGCAAAATAACCGAAAGGTAAACTTACTTTTGGGAAAATAAGAGTAACCTAATATAATTGTTTACTGTTACTGAAAACGCTGTTATATTATAAAATGTTGAAACGTTGCTGCAAATTTTATTTTCCTTGATAAACCATAAATATCAGGAAATAAACTTACATTGCAGATATTATCGTGGAATTCGATTGTATAATTTATAGGTGCCTTGGAATCAAACATTTCTTTAAACCACTTTCAAGTATTATCAACGTATAACATAAATTAATTGCATGTAAAACTCTTGAAATTTCAAGTGAAACGAAATTAGTGTTCATCTTTATTGTCTAATTAAATAAATTCTCCCAAATATAGAGTCGTTTATAAGAAGAAAATAATTTTGTGTCAGGTGAGGAAACGTATAACATAAAAAGTGCGTACGGTATATTGTGGAAGATTTCCACCCCAGAATTTACGTATTATTATCTACAGCATGTATGTAATGACAAGAGCCATAATGTTGTTAGTTTCCCTCATCATCTCCTGCCAATAGCAGCTCTATTATTTCCTATTTTTTATAAATAGTTAAGGGTGAAACAAATGCTGTGAATCTATTTTTATTTTTATTTTCAACCGGTAAAACAAATATTATGGTATAACTGAACTCCTTCACATTTGCTAAATGTATTTTTTAAATGTACATTAGACCTAATTAGAAATTGAACAAAATACAATGGTTCATTAAATAAAACCTTTTCCCCCTACTGCGTACAAAGTTTTGGAACCACCATCCTGCATAAGTAAAGCAAATGAAGACTAATACTCCTTTCTGTTCCTTACTTCTATATAAAGTAAAGTCACACACACAAAAAGAAGTAAAGTTAGTCCACTACCAAAGATAAACCACTAAACCATACAAAGTTAATATGAAATGTACAACAGAAGCAACAAAATGTTGATGGATATTTTAAGATACAATAAGGGAGTCAGACGAAAACAATAGAATCAGTACAAATACATAATATGTCATTATGTAATTGTTTAGGACAAAGGAACCATTGTTTTAGTGTTCACAAATTATATAGAATGACAGGTACGATAACTAGTTCTGTCTCTTTTTCTAAAGGTGTCACTTCCACTTATATAAATCCATGTTGTCTCACTTTACATCTAACGTCTCTGTGATTGTAACTAGTCTAAGTGGCAAATGAAAATACGAGGTTTTGGGAAGGAGGAAATCATAAAGTAATAAGGCTATACCGGTATTATATAATAATATAACAGTTGTTATCTAACCACAGAGTGTTTTTGTTTTATCGTAATAACGGATAAATACATTGTTAATTTCTGTCACACCTGTTTTTATCCCGTTAACGTAGTTATGGCTTGAAATAATTGAAGACGTAAACTTAGATCTACCTAACTAAAATTAAGATATTATGTTTTGATTTTTTTGTGTCCCTCTTTAAAAAAATAAATAAATCTTTTATAATATATATATATATATATATATATATATATTTAATTTGTAAAAAAAAGAGAAGATATTGGAAAATTTAGGATGAAAGTAATATTAGATTTACCATAGTAGAATAAAATAAGCAGTTGATATATTTAGAGAAATAGCAACCCATAGATTTTGTTAGGGTATTTAGAGGCTACATCTGAGCAAAATGAGATCATTAGAGCCTAAAACTTCCTTCCAGAGATATGGCCAAAATAGGCTCACTTACGAAATTTGAATAAAACCAGTAGAAGCTTCCGTGGAACACTGAACTAACGAAACACGACAGATAGTAAAGAGATACAAAAAAATTATTTTTTGGATTCAGAGGAGACCTTGAAAAGAATATGTCCTAAAAAACTAGACATTGATTTATTGACACATCACATAAATTTATCTATATTATATATTTGAAGGGTAATAAAAATAAGAGTTATAAAAGTAAATAATGTAATATTTTCACAGCATCATTATATTGTATTATGATCATTTACCACCTCAGATGAACACGTATTTATTAGACGGGGAAAGAGGAAGGGACATTGGTAGATTGTTATCCAGTCTATATAAACTTGTTTACTACAATTTCTCGAGAGTAACTCCAGGATGCTTTTTTATCGCCAATGTTCTAACTTGTTTTATCGATATTTGTATATTTGTTATACAGTAGAAAGAACATTGTAAATATAAAATGAAGACACAAACTGTTAAACATATACATATGTACAGAAACACTTTTATTTATTCTAGAATAAAAATATATTGTTAGACGGATCTAAACTAAGAATACAAAAAAAAAGTGTGTACTGTAAAAGTGAGTCTGCCCACGGGTATAATATATTTCGAGCTCTTGAATTATAATCATATTATTTTAAATACTATGTTTATTAGTATGTTTTTTATATTTATTTTATAATACTGTTCTGTTTTTCCTCTCCTATATTCTTACTCTTTCCCATATATTATTTTACTACTCTTTAATTTATGACAAATATGTAGTTAAGGGAGAATTATGTAATGAGTCAAAAAATCGATGACGAGATTTTTGAAGATATATTCGTTTTGATGTTCCCTGAGTTCAATTAGTGGTTTTGAAATTATGTCAGTCTGTCATAGGTACAGTGCTCTAGAACCATAAAGCCCATGCTTTAATTTAAATAAATGGACCAATTTAAATAAAATTTGGTATTTGGGTATATTTTGGCAATATATATGGACATTACTTTGTCATTTTTGTAGAACTTAAATTTATGGTAGCTGTCAAAACTACATTATTATGATTTCTCAAAAAAAGGTTTTAATGATTCAAACAAAACATGTTAGTTACCATCTACATAATTGCATAATCATGAGTTATCAGTAAAATATATAATTCGGCCATAGGGTTGTTATAAAGACTTAATTTATTAAAATGAGATCAGAAATTATATATATATATATATATATATATATATATAAATATATACTGATCGAAAATAAATAAAAACATTTGCAACAAAAAAATAAATTAAAAATAATGTACACTCAGAATGTTTAGCCAATTAATTAAATATATAAATGTTTGTTCAAAGACGAAGTAAATGCTTAATTTTGATTTTTTAAGCTGACATCTTCCGAACTGACATTTTGGGTGACGATTAGTTTTTGTTAATGTGATTTGGTGTTGGAGGATCGTTTAATTAGTAACTGTGGGCCATATTGTTGCAAGCTTTATTAATTTCGTAAGCTGGATGGTAAAAATATGATAATTATAGGACTGTATAATGTACTGCGTTGCATTTTTAAATAAACAAATCACTAATAAAAATTAAAAGGATAGTTTTAATTCAAAATTCAATTAACCACTATGTTTACGTTAATTTTTCCCCCAGAATTCATCACATTACATATTTTTTAAACTAATAACCCTAACAATGAAATTAAATACGGTATGTAGAAAGAAAAATAGAAAATGGTTTCACATAAATCGAGAATGGATTTTAAATTTGAACAAACTATTTTATATAACGTATTGTACGAAAATAACTTAATATTTATATTTTTAAAATTTTATAATAATATTCTGTTTTAATTTTATCTATTACTTTTTTCATTTTATACTAAAGAATGTTATCAAGAAAAAGGACAAAGAGTAAAACTCTAATTAATTATTAGACAATAGTGAGAATCGCGAATTAATTATGGAAAAGATATTTCTCTACCTTTATTTTACAACACTGTTTTCTGCCACAGTTTTTCACTTTAAATATTTTCGATAGAACAAAAATACAAAACATATGAAGTGAGTTGCATATAAAACTGCATGTCAAGGCTGAAGTACTTCCAATTTAGTGGACGAAACAACACCCGCTATTATGTCACCGATTTCTAATCCTGCATTTATCAGTGATCTGTTTTCGACTCTTCCCTAACTACTAAGGGTACATAAATAACACCAAACTCTGACTATGGTTTCGCTAACATCAATTATTTATCGTAGTCAATCTCAAAATAATTGTTACAACTTGTGATGAAACTGGGACAAACATTGTGACAGCTAAATCTGCAGTCTTTGTAAATGATATAAAATTTGATTTACAAAACAAAGGATAATATGTACGAGATTTATACTATTGTATTGTTATTGGCAATAATTCTAAGTGTACAAGATGTGACTTACGTACGGCAGGTTAGGTATTCATATTTCATAAACGAATAAAATTATAAAAATATAATATAACCATTCCTGCAGAGTTAATATAAAATATTTATAAACTTCACACACTAAGAAGGATGGTAGTCATCTAAGCTGATATACCAGACATCTTCTATTTACGAGACAATCTTCATTAAATCTGGATTGTCATTACATTAAATTTAAAACCATTATAGTGTTAAAATATACTAGAGATAATATTTTTAAAAGTTTGTAGTTTAAAAATACAAACTAAACACCCATGATGGTTAGTTGTTTTTGATGTAAACTTGCGTTTTACTATCAAGTTGACATCTTCAACACTTTATTTAAATATCTTAAATAAGTTGTTCAAAATATAAAACAAACGTCCTGCCTTGAAGGGAAATACTATTAAAATATAGAAAATAACACCTGGGAAAGTGGAATATTGCTCTATGCAAACTAGTAGGGTCGAAACAAAATCACAAATCTGCCATAAAAAGGAATGTAGCATATTTGTGTACTTTTGCGAACATGTAGTTTGTGTCTTATTTTGTATTAAAAATATTTTTATTTCGCGTATTATTGTTTTCAGTGTAACCCACACTATGCAAAGAATTTGGATGTAGAGACATAAATTTAGAAAATGAATGTTAAAACAACTTGTTTTTAGTCAAATCCCCTGTGGATTTACAGTAAACAAGTATATAAGCATGTCACAATATCTCCCACCCTTCCCCCACGTAATCCATACTTACTTGGTTTGTTTCACCATAGGAGGTAAATTGATTAAAACGCAATGTGGTGTTTCTGTTCAAGGATATTATTTATACTCTTAGTGGTTGTAACGAATGAAACTCTACGAGGCGACAGTGGAAACTTACTCGGTCTTAAGGTTCAATGTAGGATTGTTTTCCTGTCTATACACTATCAATAGTATATTTCATCACTAGTAGTCTACCAAAAGTGAAGCTTTTCGATACAACACAAGTTTAACTGGGAAATGAGCTAGGATCGAAAAGCTTCTTTTGTCCTAGTGATGAATTAAATTTTTCGTTATACTCTACTGCAATAAGAAAACAATTTTACAAAAACTAAAATTGTATAACCTATTTACCTTCAAATCGATGGTAACAGCTGTTTTAACGGTTATTTATAATCGAGAGTATCGATTGTTTTAAAATATGCTTTATAATCGTAAATAATACGTATAAACGAAGTAACAACCGATGATCTCAACATCAGCTGATGTTTTAGGTCCCAGGACTAAAAAACAACTTTAGCATCTCAATCCATGTATTGAAAACAACTGTTTTTGAAACAGTATGACGAAAAACACATTACAAATGGTAAATTAAATCTGTACAACTGTCACACTACCTGATGGGAAATAGTCACCTTATTATTTATAAAGTTATTCTCATAACCAGAACCGTGTTACGCTCATTATTGTTCATTAATACCTTGTATATTATAACTAATTTCTATTTTGTAAATACAACTATTCCAACCGTCGTTATGGTGATACGACCATCACATATGCCCCGATCACAATTTGTCTAGAACTAATTTGTTACTAAATAATCAAATGCATACTAACTAGTCTTTATACAAAAAAACGTAATTCAAGTTATAGTAAGCTGAAAAAGTAGATATATTAATTAATGTATGTTGAAAGTCTGCAATTCTTGATTTTTGTCTTTTTTTTTATGCAACAGCAATGTTTGTATTCTCAGTTACACCGTAATTAAGATAATTATAATGTATACAATTCGTAAAAGGCAAGAAAAAGTAAGGTTCTGTCATTTTATGGCGTTAATCTCACAATTATTTTCTTATATATTATTTTTATATATAAATGTTGCGGTTGAATCTTTTAAAAAAAAGAGTTAAAATTAGTTTCTTTCTGTACCCTTTACCATTTTACGTTCCTCATTAAGGAATTTAATATTTATAAATATTCAGGATGTAGCTGACACCCTGAAACAATTTAAGCCAATATCTTTGCTCTTTTGGCGTATCCTTGATGTTTTGGCATTGCTAACCGCAACCTTGATATTATAGTAGGCCTATGTAGACTATTAGTTCTTCAAAATAAGCCATTGCATGATGCAAGTTTTACCGCTATCACATGTCGTAACCTTTGTAAAAAAAATTTTCAGTCGTGCACCCCAAATAATGAGAACCTAATTTATATGCCAAATTAAACTAAAATTTCAATGACTTAATTTATTTACTTCTGATTTTCTTTAATTTTAAGGTTATATTTTTCAGTAATAACTTCAAACGTAATTTTTTATCGTAAACATCATTAGATACAATGAGCTTCAATGGGGAAAATTATTATCAAATAATTATTTGTGAAGTTTAACTGCCATTTCAAAAATGTATTATCAATTTTTCTAGATAACGAACTTTTAAAATGTTTTGTATAATTAAGACTACATTACAGATTTAAGCAAAATAAGATTAAATTTGTAACTCTTAAATTGTTAAACAAATATCAAAAAAATAAAAATAAATCACTAATTTAAATAGTATTAAACAAAAAATATTAACTTTAAAATATACTAGGAGTAGAAAACAGAATAGAACTATAAAGCAAAATAAGCGAAAGGTAAACTTACTTTTCTGAAAATAAGAGTAACCTAATATAATGGTTCCTTGTTTCTGCAGACGCTGTTATATTATAAAAGTTTGAAAAGTAACTGAAATGTGATTTTATTTTCTTTGATAAACATAAATATTAGTAAATATTGCAGATATTAAAATACAGTACATTTTTTGTATACTTTATAGGTGCCTCGTATGCAAATCTCTTTGCAGCATTTTAAAGAAAACTAACTTAGAACAAAAATAAATTTTATACAAAACTCTTGAAAACTCGAGGGTGTATAAGTTAGGGTTCTTTATTAATTGTCTAATTAAACAAGTGTATAAAATATAGAGAAGATCAGGAGGGTTATTGAAAATATTATAATTTGAGAGAGAGATAGAGAGAATCATCACAAAAGGATTCACCTGTCATGCACAGATTTACAATTTTAGCAAAACCTACGTTTCCGTATTGATCCAATTATGGTACGGTACAGAAACACAATATAGAACAATAAAAATACTGTTTATTTTTTATGGCTTTTATAAAAACAAAATGATGAAATATGACAAAAAAAAGTCTATAACAAAGACTCGGTATACAAGAGGTTGGCAAAACAAAATTAATTTAGTTAAAGTCTGACGGAAATCACTTCGTTTTAAATTACACTTAAACGTTGTTGAGAAACAAAATATGTGGAGCGTGTGTATGGAATAGGAAGTTATGCAAAACATAGTTTTTCTTTTTATTTACTACGTTATTGTAAGTTTAAGGGGAATTTTATTAATTTATAGTGTGTGAACAATGTGGGCGACTAGGATATACACAGAATGTATTAAAGGTATATGTCAAATTCTTTAAAAAATAGATTAGACTTTGAATAATGTCAACAACCATAAAACTAATATAAGCAGAAATATTTATGGACTTCTTAGAATAAGGAGGGAGTTAAACACAACCAGTCATAAATCATACCTCCTCTATTCATGAGACAACTTTAATTAATAATGAACTCTTATCCCTCCATATTTAACGTATATTGTATAACTACTATAGAGAAAATGATTTTACAACATTAAGATGGTTTTGTGATATTAAAAATTATCCTTATTTACATCATTGCTTTAATACGTTATATTAATAATTGTACCGTATGGAAATAAATTATGGTTAACGACAAAAGAGCATTAATAAAATATTTGCTTTAGATTACTCACAAACGCACCCGAGATAAAATACTTATAGATAGATACATTAGATCATTCACTGAAATTGCAAAGTAAATAAAGTATTTAACAAATGACAACATGACGTAATTTGAATGTTTGTCCTGTCTTCCTGAGGAGGATTATAAGGTGTAATCTATGTTGTAAATTTAACCAGAAGAAGTGTTTTTTAAACTTGTAGGATTACAAAAATACAAATTTCATTTTTATATAAGTTTCAGTTACGCTGTTATGTTACCTTTTACGATATGTCACCTCGTAAGCACTATAAAAACAGAAAGTTAATTATAGAGCTTTGCAATTTTATACAATGGACATTTCGTGTACTTATATATTCTTTCAAACCTAGTTAATTTCAGATATAACGACTATCATTTATATATACATTTTGGCTCATTTTCGTGGGGAAAATTCAGCTTACAGAACAATAGATCGAAATTTGTAATTTTTAATTCTACCTGTTATGATAACAAACTTCAACGATGAAAATTACGAAAGTGAGTCTCAAAATAGTAATTTTTAACTGATCAAAACTATTTGTATTTTCATTTCACTTGTATACTATTTCAAATCAACATATATAAGCGAAGCGGAAGCTGTTCTACGTACACAGATTCTAAGCTCAATAGAGTCTAATCATAGTTACGAGAGTAATGATATTCATTAGATTCAGTAAATCTTTCAAACGTTTGGTTTACTTGTAAGGGTTGGTACCATGATGACAAATCATTAACCTGTTTAAGTCATAACATATAAACTTTCATGAGTGTAGATCAATTTATTTTAAATTGCAATTTTCAATTTTATCATTCCAAAAACGTTTTGCAAAATGATTAGGATTGTTTTAGAAATTTTTAAAACTATATATATATATATATATATATATATGTATCTTTTCATTTATATAAGAGCTAATATAGTTATAAAACTGATTATTGCAGTATTAAATTTTATTTATATTCAATTCATTACTCCAAAGTAGCTTTTAGGTGAGCAACGAATAAAATAAACTGCTATTACATTTTAATGAAAGGAAATTATGTGATAACAAATACCATTAAACTTTATTACACTCCAAATCTATAAAGACACAGATAAAACAGCAGTTATTTAAATAATCTGAAATATTTTAAGTTAAAATCATAAATTTTAATAACTTTCCTTTGTTAAACAGTTTTTTTTTATCTCGAACAAAATCGGCTAGACTTTATCATTGCTTAAATTTTCAAAAACAATACAATATTTGCTAGACATTTTTTGGTAAGTCACAGAAGACGAGTATATTGGAGATAGACCAGAACTGTGTCATGAAACTATTAGAGATTACAATATTTAAATTATTGTTACTTTATAAAAGTAGAAATAATTGATATAGCATGAACATGAACTTTGAACTACATACACGAATATTAGTAATACGTTATAACTCCATGACTTTGTTAGTAAATTAGTGGTTCTCAAATTAGATACGTAAATCAAATACAAAAAAGCACTTAGCAAATGTCGCTAACGAATTCATCTGTCATACACAGATTTTCAATTTCAATTAAACATACGATTCTGTATTGATCACATTTAGGGTACGGTACAGAAGCACAAGAACGGTACAAAACAATATCATCATACTGTTTTTTTAACGGAAATACAAAACAAATGAACAAATGTGACAGAAAAACAAAAAGTATACAACACACATTCTGCAAACAAATGGTTAACATAACAAAATTGATTTAGTTAATGTCTGACAGCAATTACCTATTATAAAACTAAAATCAATCGGTATAAGAAAACAAAATATTTGGAGCTTATGAAGAGAATGAATAACTAGCCTATGTGAAACATGTTTTTCTTCTTTATTTACTGTAATTTTTATTGTACGGGTTACTCAATAAATTTGAATTTTATGTACATATGGGCAACTAATACAAACATTAAATATTTTTAAAATATCGGACATTCTATTAAAAACAGATTATACACGTCCTCGGATTATTTTGAATAATCTCAATAACTTTACAACTCATTCAAAATGAGTATGAGTATAAATTGCGAAAACAACTCTCCTTTTATAGTTAATGTGAAAATATTTTATGTTTATTTAAGACAACAAAATTAATCCATTTGAACATGGTCTTTAAAGTGTTTTTGTTAACAATTATGTGTTTGTTACAAATTTTTAACATACACCAAATTTTTAACAATTGAATTGATATAATAAAACTCATCTCTAAATTAGTGTCCCCTCCGGTTAACGAGGATTTTCCTATAATTAATTCTTTGTGGATGTTATCTAAAAACCGTTGTACATGAAGGTCCTTTAAAGAGATTCTCCTTTAAACTCCTTACAGATATCTCTTAGCAATAAATAAGATATTTTCTAATAAATAAGACGAGAAATTGAAATAAAATTAAATTTGTAGAAACAATGACTTCACGTTAAAGAGAACTTTTAGAAATCGGAAGCACCAAATAAATCTGAAAATTTAAACTCCTTGCATTGATTTTACATTTATTTTCTAATGCTACTTTATTATTTTATTTTCTAGATAAATTCAAACAAATGTGCTTTAGTAATATCTACTTCTTTCAAATTTCGTACTAAAGAGTGTATATAAGTTAAATAACAGAGTTTAAAAATATGATTTGTATTCAATCAGAAACAATATTTGTATACAGATAACATACGAAATGAATAACCAAATAATATTTTTTTAAAATTAGGTTTTAACATCTCTATTCACTCGCAGGTTTCACGTCCTTACTTATTTTGAAATGAACTATAAAAAACTGCATATGACACTGCACGTTCCTTGCGTTGAATGGCTGAAGAAACAACGTCAAATTAATTATTTTAAAATCCAATTAAAATTCATGTCACAGAATTTTCCGCTTTAATTGACCCCACCTATCCACGTTACACATCTTCCTCAACATAAGGTACATAAATAACTCAAAAACTCTGACGTAAGCTGTCGATAATATCCATTATTTATCCAAGACTACTTCAAACTGTTTTATAAATTCTTTTAAACTAGATAAAACAACGTGACAGTGTGCTATATTGGAGTTTTTATAATGATTTTATCCAGAAAAGAATGAAAAGTGCATAGTCTATATAACTATTATATTGCTAAGGACAATCGTTGCGTTGTAGTAATTATATAGAGGCGGGAAAAAGTATTAGATCACTTTACAATCTCTAAATATAACAAGTAAAAAATGTAATATAATCAGTTCAATGGAAACATTCCTGAAAAACTAATATAAACAGAAAGATTTATGACTTTCTGTACAAGGACAAAGTAATCATCACCAGCAATGTACCAGACATCTAACATTTATGAAACAACTTTCATTAAATCTGAAGTGTCATCCTTCATTATGTAACGTTTAATATACAATTACTACAAGGATAATAAATTTACATCATTAACATTGTTTAATGATATTTAACTATCCTTATTATCATAATTGGTTTAATACAGTATAGAAATATTTTGCCTTAAGATAAAATAAATTATGGTTAATGTCATTACTTACAAAAGAACAACAAGGAAGAGATTGGTTTAACTGCCCATAACTTACCTGGAAAAAACAAAAAATAATAAACATTATAACATTCAATTAATAGAGAAATGTATTTACATTAGAACTTTTCTAAAATAATATTTTAAATAAATAAGGGATTAAAACGAATGTCTCTGAGTGTCGTTTTATTAACAACTTCCTTCCTCCTTGAAGAAGTTGACCTAATATCCATCTTCCTGTGTAATCATAGACAAAGTTTTATTTTAAGTTTCACAAAATTGGAAAAACAACTATCAAACAAAACAGTTTGACTGTTTTTTCCCCAGTGATTTTCTTTTAATACAAGATATATACGTTCGTTGCAAATCTTACCTTATTATAAGTTAGGGTTTGCAACAACTGACTGATCATGAAAAAACCCACCGACTGATCATGAAATATCTAGATTTAAGAAGCCTAGAGCCATGAATTTTTTAACGTGGTTTGGGGTAGGGCTGTAGAAGCGTACTAAGAAAGGTTATTAAAAATGTCCTACTCCAAGGGTGTTTTTTTTATCCCTGAAGGATATCTCTGGATCCAAGAAGCCTAGAGCTATAAATGTTTTAACATGGTTTGGGGTAGGGCTGTAGAAGCGTACTAAGAATGGGTTTTGAAAATGTTCCACTCCAAGGGTGTTTTTTACCCCTGAAGCATATCTCTGGATCATAGAAGCCTAGAGCTATAAATGTTTTAACATGGTTTGGGGTAGGGCTGTAGAAGCGTACTAAGAATGGGTTTTGAAAATGTTCCACTCCAAGGGTGTTTTTTACCCCTGAAGCATATCTCTGGATCATAGAAGCCTAGAGCTATAAATGTTTTAACATGGTTTGGGGTAGGGCTGTAGAAACGTACTAAGAATGGGTTTTGAAAATGTTCCACTCCAAGGGTGTTTTTTACCCCTGAAGCATATCTCTGGATCATAGAAGCCTAGAGCTATAAATGTTTTAACATGGTTTGGGGTAGGGCTGTAGAAGCGTACTAAGAATGGGTTTTGAAAATGTTCCACTCCAAGGGTGTTCCCCTGAAGCATATTTCTGGATCCAAGAAGCCTAGAGCCATGAATTTTTTAACATGGTTTGGGGTAGGGCTGTAGAAGCGTACTAAGAATGGGTTTTGAAAATGTTAGACTCCAAGGGTGTTTTTTACCCCTGAAGCATATCTCTGGATCCTAGAAACCTAGAGCCATGAATTTTTTTAACATGGTTTGGGGTAGGACTGTAGAAGCGTACTAAGAATGGGTTTTGAAATTTTTCCACTCCAAGGGTGTTCCCCTGAAGCATATTTCTGGATCCAAGAAGCCTAGAGCTATAAATTCTTTAACATGGTTTGGGGTAGGGCTGTAGAAGCTTACTAAGAAAGGGTTTTGAAAATGTTCCATTCCAAGGGTGTTTTTTTTACCCCTGAAACATATCTCTGGATCCAAGAAGCCTAGAGCTATGAATGTTTTAAAATGGTTTGGGGTAGGGCTGTAGAAGCGCACTAAGAATGGGTTTTGAAAATGTTCTACTCCAAGGGTGTTTTTTTACCCCTGAAGCATATCTCTGGATCCTAGAAGCCTAGAGCTATGATTTTTTTAAACAAAATTTGGGGTAGGGCTATACATGCGTACTAGGAAAGGTCTTTGAAAATGTTCCATTTCAAGTGTGTTTTTTTACCCCTAAAACATATCTCTGGATCCAAGAAGCCTAGAGCTATGAATTTTTAACATGCTTTGGGGGTAGGTCTGTAACCGCGTACAAAGAAAGCGTTTTGAAAATGTTCCACTCCAAGGATGTTTTTTACCCCTAAAACAAGTATCATATCTTTGTTATTTATGGGTCGATTTTGATCAAAATTAGTGTGTTGCTGTATTTGGGCATAATTTACTTCTACCATTAGGGTTGTGCTAAAAATCATAAATCATAAACATTTGCGTGCGAAGCCGCTGGTAACAGCTATTTATATGTATAAAATCAGTGGTCGGATCGTTACAGATAATTCAGACACCAGGCACCGAAGCCCAGCAATGGTAAGCGTCTACTCGGAATATATTCATAACTCAAACCGTACTAATCTGATTGTATAGTCTTAGATGTTTAGAGACTGGAGCAAGAAAGTACTCATGATAAAAGTAAGTCAATTAAACTAATATCCTGTATTTTAATATTTATTATTGTAACAACTACAGCACACTCATTTGATTACCCTTTATAGTTGGTGTTAAGTATGATAATTGTGAACATATGAAACCAGTTTGTTGATTTATTCATGGCCTAAGGCATCTCGAAAATAAATTTGTGATATGCTGAATTTATAGCTCTTTCGTTGTCAACAATAAGGGATCTAAGTTAAGATAGAGAATTGAAATCGTTAGTGTTTAAATTAACAACTATTTTCTGGTATTTTAAAAAATTATATTTATTTTACGCTTCGTTATTATTTTTAGAACGTAGAAATAAGAGAGGTTTTTCTTTCTAAACTCGTTTGGTAAACAAAAACCAAAATTGAAGTAGAACATTGCAAAACACACATCAATACTGTTTAGTTCCATAAATAAAACGTCCATTCTAGTAAGTTTTATTTTATTCTCTTACATTTTACCCAATGATTTTCTCTAAAATGAGCTGGATTTGAGAAAAAAAATTGAAAACTATCAAGTATGTAATTTCAAATTAAGAGTAAAGTAAACTATAAAACTGTTCATGACACATCCTATTAACTAACATCCTGAAATATTGAGAGGAGACAGGATAAGATATTAAATAACCTGTAAATCTAACTCGAGTAGGAATCGCAAAATTTATCTCACCTTCTACCGCTCCATTTAATTGGATAGGATATCGACTTAGCTGTTGGGACAAGTACTTGTCCTCCATTGTTATGTTGTACTTTAAAGAGTTTATAAAAATACAGGAAGCTGAAACCGGTACTTGAAACCTTGAACAAGTCAATTAGTTTTAGAAAGGAATGTTTATAGGAAAATAACTTCTCTTTCAATTAAATACAATACGATTTATAGTCTACTAAATACAATGAACTTGGTAAAAATAAATAGAACACTAACTTAATATATTGTAAAATTCTACAATTTATTGAGACTTGTTGATTAATTACCCCGTAAAATCCGTTACGGACAAAATATAATTGGCAATGTTCAATAAACTGTAGAATTTTACAAAATATTGTTTCATTTAATAAAAACAATGTTTATACAGTCATAAATTGGAAACAAACAAATTTAAACAAGCTAGATTTTATCTTGGTAAAAGATGATTTACTAACTTCAATAAATCTTGAATGTTTTAAATAATTGTCGAATTCATTAGACAAAGAAATTGCAGTATAAATTTATTCGGTAATGGGGATTTTGATAAATTATTTATTTTAGATATCCATCTTGTTTCGTAAAATACCTCTTGACTCAATCTAGATAATCTCCAGGATTTTGTGGAAATGAATTCAAAGTCTTTCAAAATTACCTGTCTTAACATGGTACAACTTTACATGGCTGTTTACTGGGGGGGGGGACAAAGGTGTCGAAGGTAACGAGACGAATCATAACCTATGAGAGGTAGGCTCTGCAAGAGGTCCCATGAGATTGCCAAACACATCTTTCTAAACTGTGAAAGATTGGAGTATAAGAGAAAGAGCCTTTCAATCAGTGGCGTTAAGTTGTTCAGCCAGGTTTAAGACTTAAAGGTCTGTTAGGTTTAATAGGGAGCACAATAACCCTGGGTAAAGTAGAGGAGCTTCGATTTCAACTCACCCAATATAATCTAATCTAATATACCCTGCTTATACCTAAAGTAACATAGGGTATCAAACGTTTATTTTCGATGACTTATCAATTTTAATTACGACAGCATCCTTTCAAACTTTTGAAGACTCCATTATGGTTGATTTTGTAAATAAATCTTAATAAAAAATTACTTAAAAACAGGTTTATTATAAAACTCGTATACATGTAGATTTTGCTCCTGTTACAATGCATTCTAAATCAGACGGAGATAATAATGGCGTTACGGTTAGAGCACAATTTAAAGTACTTATAATCAATAATATTCTTTCACATAAAAATCAAAAACTGTGATAAGAAGTAGTTACTTGTTTGAAGTGAACTATCTGATTTTGCTTCTGTATCATTGTGTTGGAGAATTTTGGTTTAATTTCATGTTCGTTGTTATCTATTATTTGTTTACTTAATCCGTTTCTTTCGCTTTATGAAATGTGTGCCGGGTTTTAGGGTATTTTGGTATTGGCCGTTTTAAATAAAGGGTCGTATTTCTTGAGTTCCTTTTATTTGTTTTTGAACCTGTTTAATAATAGATTTTAACTTTACATATTTGTAAATTTTCACATTTGTTTTAATCATATTGAAAGTTGTAAGTTATTAAATTTCTTACTGTTGATGTTTGTGGTTTCGTTTATTCTTTTTTGTTTCCCGTACTTCTAAGTTATAGTTTATAAACATTTGTTTTTAAACAGATTTATTAAAAACTACAAGGTATTATTTTGGGAGCGGATTTTAGAGATAAAAACAACGAAAAATAATTATATAGTCAGATGACGCTTCACATACTGTCTGTCGACAATTAAGTGTTTTTACAACAACAAAAAATCATCTGGGATGAGATAAGCTATTCAGTGAAGGTTTGGTGAAGGCATTATTTATTAATGTACTAGAAAACGAAGACATTATTTTATACATTTTAAAAATGGCGTACATTTAAAATGTTTAATTCCAAATATCTCAAAACAACGTAAAATTACAGCAAAATATTTACAAGAGGCAAAATATTTCCCTCTATTAATGGTAAACAAAATGATTTTTAATTTTTTTTCTGTATGTGAATACCAACAAAAACCTCAAAAAAATAATAAAATGGTGATTTTCTACAGCAACCTAGATTAACGTAAACCATAATGTTACGGGACTAATTATCATATTTATTAATAATCATAATCCATTTCCCCAGAAATATTAAAAAAAAAAAAAACGAAAATACAGAGTTTCTCTTAAAAGTGATACCCAGTTAGTTATACTAATGTGAATTATTTTTTATAACTAATTTAAATATTTTTCAGCATAAGTTGACAAAAAAATTGAAACTAAATTTATAGAAATTATAAATATTATGATAAAATTGAATAGTTAATATGTTTTATCTATGTTTACATAAACTTTTTTAGCTCTAACAATCAGCTCCTGAAATATGATCACTCTGTATATAGAATAAATTTACATTGCATTTTATTGTAACTAGTTATTACAAAATCGAGGAAACAATTATGTTTGAGATTACAAAACTTTTTCTGTATCATCTATATGTCAGGAAGTAAAGAAGAAACAATTTTAAAAAATAATAATTACGACAAGAATCTCTGTTCTTTGCTATTGTACGAAAGTAATAAACCCATTTTCAATTTCTTACATACAATGAATTGACAGATATTAATAGTTTTCAAAGATATTTTGACTTAGTGTTGTTTTAACACGTATAATGGACCGTAATTAAATGTTTGTAATGAATGAGTCTGGGGTAGATTTATTAATCGTCTTTGTAATAACACAAGATGAAGGAATCCGAGCACTTAGCTAACAGATGAATCTGACAGAGAAGATTAGTTCTGTTAAAGCTGTTTCACACTCTCTACATCTGTCTTTCTTTCTCTCTCTCAATACCACTATAGTTAGGTGTAACATAAGTCACTGCTAGTAGCTAGCGTTTCTCATTCAATTACCAGAGAAATAACTAGAGATAGACAAGTTATTTCTAGAGATAAACAACTCAGAGTGTTTTAAAAATTAACAAAACTTGTTTTTTTAACTTTTTAAATGCACTGTTATTTTTACATATTTTAATACGTCAATTTAAGATAGTTAAAAGACATTTTTAGTGAAGTATTTAAACTCGAAATTTTGTAAATGCAGAAAATTAAACGTTCTGTGCAGATCTGAATTAATAATTATCCTTTATTGGGTGTTCAATAAGCTAAAAGTAACCCTACATATTTCTTAATTACACAAATTATTAGAACCAAATTTTATTTTAGTTTAGTTTTATTATCCAATTATATAAGTTTTAACAAAACTCACTAAACAAAATAACATATCAGTTGAAAGTCTACGATGTAAATTAATAAACATTAAGAGTAAAAATAATTTCCCATAAACATTTGATGATAAAAAAACAATTTTAATCTATTACAAAATTAACATTAAAAAAATGTTACATACGTTATGTTCATTACTGTACTAATTTTATATTACTAAGTAAACTTGTAACATCTTGCTAGGTGTAGCTACTTCTTATAGCTATAGTAATATATATATTTTTAATGTAGTTCCGCTAATACAGTATAAATTTAATTTATTTAAATAAGATTTATTGTTTACATCAGTACTAAAGACGGTAATCTCAAGAAACTACTCCAGTGAAATTTCTGGTTTAGAATTTGTTTTAAAATATTTCTTTATGACATGTAGGTCGTTTTTCAAATAATTTAGTATCTATTCATAAATGAAGTATTTTGATTTTAAATCAATTAAGTTTTTGAGACATCCGGATATCGGTCATATTTATCTACATTCTTCGTATGCATATTAAAGTAGAAATTATTTGCAATTCATTACTTAAAGAACTGACAGATATTAATAGTTTACAAGGATAAGATTTCAAATCGACTTAGAGTCATTTTTAAGACGTGTAATGAACCGTAATTAAAATTTGTGTTGAATGAGTCTGGGGTAGATTTATTAATAGCCTTGTAATAATACAATATGGAAGAACACTACATATAATGACAGTATCTGTCTACCTACAAACAATAAATACTGACAATATTGAGAGAACAGGATAGTTAAAGTCAAACTGGATTAAGTGAATCATTCTGCAGCTAACTTGATATGAAATCAGATTATTTATCAAAACTTCAACTGCTGTATTTAATTGGATAGAATATCAACTTGGCTATTGCGACATACTTGTCATCCTTTGTTATATTGTACTTTCATTGAGTTATAAAAATACTGAAAGTTGAATCCGTTGTTAAATAACAAGAGGGATATTTACAAGGGGTATTGTTTTACAAACTATGCTTTAATAACTAGTTGAATAAATGTTCTCGTGGATAAATGCGATGTTTGTAAAGTCATACATGACCAATAAATAGTAGAAAATTGACAGTTTTCTATTGAATAGATGATTTATTTACTCCAATATAATCCGGAATATATAAAAAAAATTGTTTTGTTAGTTTTCCTTGTTGTTTAAAGGCAATAATAACTTATTCATCAACCATTGTTTATTAAAAAAAAAGAAATTAACATAAAATAAATACTTCTAGCCCTGGAATATTCTAGTAGCGTTATGGAAGGAATATAACAAGGGTTGGTCAAGAGAGGTTTGCAAAGATGAAAGGGAGGGACGTAATCTTAAATTAAACTAGGCTCCTTCGGGGTCACCAAGCCCATACTCAAGAAAATGAACCCTAGAACATGTACGGAAAAAGTATAGAATTAGTTGAAAATATAGGAGTTGTCCAGTTGCACGGGCGCTCCTTTTAGGGGAGTGTTCCAGTTGCACCGGCGGTCAGTTTCAATTTTTCAAGAAGATTGTTTTAGCGAATTTATGGAATAAGTTATTACCGTAGCTGGTATTTTTTTTTACTCTCGAACGAAATTTCCGATTTCGATGAAATTTGGTATGAACGTGTAGAGCGGACTTCGCCTTCATAAGTTCGAAAACCAGTATAATAACTAGGTTAGGTTATTATTATTATGTGTGTACATACGCTTTAATGTTTTACGGTATACCGTCGAACGTAGAGAACTGTTTAATAGGTAAGTCAATGTTCCGTAAGTGTGAGTAAAGAAAGGTATATCCTCATTCCAAGTTTATTTTGCAATGTAAAAGTGTTAGGGTTGCCACGGATAAACACAAAATTAAACATTTAAAAATTATTTACCATACTTTTTTATTTGTTAGAAACTTTTAGTCTCCCATTAGTATGTGGGAAACTTTTAGCCTTGAACTAAATTAAGCATGTTGAAATGATAACTTACGTATAGCCTGTATTACTTTAATAATATGTGTTTACAGTGTCTGTTATGCAAGCCATTGATGGCGTTAGTTTAAGAATTAGTTAGTTTAAGCCATTGATGGTTACGGGCAAAGAACCATCGGCAAATGTTTGATACTGTAATAGATTCGGTTAATAAATTATTAAACTCTCATAAACCTAGTTACAAATTCATGAGGAAGCTTGGCAATATGTTTGAAGATAAATGTAGTGGGGTGGGGAAGGGAAACAGCGGGGAGAAGTAGGGTAAGGTTTGAGCGGGAAGGGTAGATTTTGACCACCAGTGCAACTAGATACTTTTCGTACGGAGGAATGTTTCAACCCTTGCAAATTCCTTCAACCGCCAGTGAAACTGGATATCAGCCGAAAATATAAGCACGCTTAATTTCTTCAAATAATACAATTTTAAAGTACCTGAAATAAAAATATTTTAAGATAAACGCTATACATTAAATTTACATATCAATTACATTGCAAAACTGGGCTCAGCTATTCCACAAAATAATCCTAAGAATTGATTAATTATCTATTTTGTTATTTATCATTTAATTCTACTAACAATGGTACAACGTTTATTTAACCCGTTATTAAAGTACCTTTTTTAAAAACGATGGCACAGATGTTCCCTACATTTTTCCTCTTTAAAAATAATTGGCTTGGATTAATTAATATCAAACACCGGATTCCTAATCCAGTATTTTTACAAATTCATTGAAGTACAAAATAACAATGGAAAAAAACAATATATCGCAATAGATAAGTTGATACCCTATCCAATGTAATAGATCAGTGTACGTTTTGATAGGATAATCCGATTTATACTCGAGTTAATGTTACAAGATTTACGTAAGCTGGTTAAGTCTCAAACTAAAATATTTTATCCTCTATTCCCTCAATATATCACGTCATCATAGTTCATACGTTATGCATTTTTAGAACCATTTTACCTGTAATTTGATACCCAATTAGATAGTTTTCAATTTGTATGTTTTCCACTAATTCTAGAATATTGAAAAATCGTGATACCCATGTTATAGAATAAATTATTTAGTTTGGCAAAACTAAACTGTATTGAGGCCAGGACCATTTGTATCTTTTTTTTCAAGAGTTGTTATTTGTTTACTTTTGCATGACCAAACGAGTTTACAAATCAAAGACTTATCATTGGTTCTAAGATTTTTATTTACTATTTTTAAAAACGGAGAGAAAATTAGCAACTTTGAAATAACGAATTTGAAAAATATGATATGTAACAATAAAATTATATTCTACACTTTTACTTAAGCATAATTGTGTATTTTCGTCAAATTACAATTAAGTCAGTATTTTTTTTTTTTTTTTTTTTTTTAAGAATAAATATGATAATAAAACACAATAGATACCTGTTCATGTTGGTAATTGTAATGTAAAGATAACTAATGTCATTGGAAATAACTGACTTCTTATTTTAACTAATAGTAAAATCTAATAACAAATGACGTTTGTCGTGAACTGTATTTTCTCTAACTAGAAGATATCTTAACCGGTAGAGCTGATTTATGACAAAATATCGTTTATTACACCGGTACAGATATTAAAATTGATTACATAATTTACCACATATTTTGATTCCATAACCTCAAACCAGTACTTACAGAAAGTAGACGTCCAGTCGGTTTTTACTGCTTATCTTAGAGAGTATTTCTAAATCTATTCATAATTTAGAATCAAAATTAGAAAGATTCATAATTCATAATTAGAGAGTAAATCTATTCATAATTTTTAATCGATTTGTGAAAACCCAATGTTTGTGTTTTGTTTTAGGCCATATACGTAGACAATGAGATATATCAACTACATCCTACTAAGAACTAAATTAAAACTCTCCTAAAAAAAAAAACATTGTTTTTCTAAGAGGCAGCGTCAACGAATACTCTGACATTTCCAATACGTATTTTTTTCATATGAAGAACACAAAACAAATACAACCTCACACATTTCAACTTTATGTATTTATTCATCTTTTTTCTCCCAAAATACGAGAAATAAAAATCACACAATTAAATGTTCGTTTAATAAATCAGAAATTTAAATTAAATTGTAAATCTAGACACATGACACGAAAATCTATTTTAGCTAACAAAGTTGTCTGTATGTAAATAACTATATCCATATAATCAGTGAATAAAAATAGGGCCGTGTTCGTTAGTTAGACTGAGTGACGGAAGTTTCAAGTACCGAGACGAATTGAAAGCTCTTCCCTGTGTTTGACATTTAATCTAAAACACAAATAAACTTGTAAACTTTGAAAAAAAAAACACGTTGAAGAATACTTTATACAACCAGACGATGAGCAGGAAAAACATGTTTTACTTCTTCAGATGATGGTTTTTGATAATACTTTTACCCTATTTATGGTGAGAAAATAATGTGTTGAAACCAAAATCCAATTTGAATCTCGCTCGATCGAAGGATACAAGAATGTTTTCTTTTGTTTAATTAAATACAGGTTTTCTTTATAAAACAGCATGATAGATAGGGTGATGTGGGGATGGAGAAACTATTGATTTTAAAAATATTCCATTTCCAAATATCCTGTAATATTAGTAAAGTAACATTTCAAATACTTATTTCCAGTAACCTCTTAACTAAAATTATAACACTCTTTCTCTCACTTATTATTTAAAATGAAGTATTTTCAAATTATCAAAAAAAATAATACAATAAAATTTAAATTATATACAATTAATTAATTCTTTTACAACTTTACTTAATAATTTTACAACCTTATTTCGTATCGAAAACTTGATTTCAATAAACAGGAGCGTAAGGAAGTTAAAGGAAGTAATTGCAGATGTAGGAGAGGGTGGTAACCCTTACGTCTAATCAAACTTATCAGCTAATACATTATTCATGAAACGCACAGCTTGACATATGCGCTGACAATATGTAATCACATCTACGTGACAGACAATATATTGACTTCTTAGTTCACTCAGTTACATATTTATATCAGTATTGGTAACTTTATCGTAGAAAATCCAAGTTTATCACGTTAACGTGTTAAAGACAATATTATTTATTTATATTTAAAAAATGTATATTTATTTTAATAGACGAGAATAAACATAAACAGATAAAATTATAAATATTTCAAGCCTCAAACAATATTTAAATACAATTTCATTTTTCAATTTTAATAAGACCTCCCCTTGTTTCACTGAGGCTGAATACTCTGCACTCCCTAGTATAGGCTATGTATTCAGTGTAAAATAAACTTATATCATATAGTAATAAGGACCGTAGAAATAAATAAAAATTCTGTATATTCAAGCAGAAATGAAAAACCAAGAATGGTAAGAAGGGTATATATGGACAGGATTTTATTAATCTTGGAAAAAACATAGTTTTGTAAACTATGCAATAATGTGGCCGAAAAGAAACCTTGTAAACTTCCACTAGCTCTCCTCTAACACAAGATCTCACAAACGACAGAGATACATAATAAAAAATAATAAAAAAACGCATTTCTTCAGAATTTTAGTTGGAATTCAGACAAATTTTGGTGACAAAAATGCACATCAGTTAGATTTTGATAATCATTTACAATTTTATGCCAATCATTGAGGATAGAAAGCTTATCCCCGACCATCAGTTTGGTTTCAGGCGAGGCTATTCTACAGTAGACCATGTCCATAGGATCACGAGTGTAGTGGAGAATGCGCTTGAGAACAAGGAAACATGTGCAAGTGTCTTCTTGGATGTGGCAAATGTCTTTGACAGGGTTTGGCATGAGGGACTGATGTGGAAACTACAAAGAGATTTACCAAGGCAATACTACACAATACTGAAGTCGTACTTAACTGATAGACACTTTCGAGTGAAGTACGAAGGTGAATACTCTGGACTGAAAAGAATTTCGGCAGGGGTCCCACAGGGCAGTGTGTTGGGCCCAGTCCTATACCTGTTGTACACAAGGGATCTTCCTACACCAGAAGAATCAATAATTGGTACATTTGCAGATGATACTGCGATTCTAGCAACCGATAAAATACCTGAGGAAGCGGTAACAAAGCTCCAGAGGGCCACCGATGAGGTGTGTAAATGGACCAAAATGGCGAATTGGTCTTAACGAAGCAAAATCAGTCAATGTTAACTTCACAAACAGTAAGTCCATTCAACGGATCCCAATCTTAATAAATTCTGTTCCAGTTCCCTATGCTAATTCGGCTAAGTACCTGGGAATGACACTGGATGTAAAACTCAAATGGAAACAGCATGTCAAAAAGAAAAAAAAACAAGAACTAAACTTGAAGTTCAGGAAAATGTATTGGCTGCTTGGAAGACAATCACAACTGTCAATACGCAACAAGCTATTGATTTATAAGAAGGTCTTAAGACCAGTGTGGATCTACGGAATTAAGCTATGGGGCTGCACTAGAAAGACAAATGTAAATATCATTCAAGTGTTTCAAAATAAAGTGCTTAGATGTATAGTGGATGGACCCTGGTACATTAGGAACGATAATCTACATAGGGACCTGCAGATAGACCTAGTCAGTGATGAAATCAAAAAACAGGCAAGGAAACACAAACAACGCATCATTCAACATGAATATCATGAGGTACAGGGACTGTTGGATGTCACTCGGGTGGAGAGAAGACTGAAGAGGACCAAGCCTTCAGATCTGATGGACTAGAGTGATAGGGAATAACCATTGGGTCATATCCCTTACAAGTGTAAAAGTATGAAGTGTAAATTGCTAGATGGGTACATACTCAGTTGTAATATTGAATTAATAAAAAAAAAATTACAATGTTTATTTCGTAAAAATAAATGGAGTGAATTTAAAAAAAAAAATCAATTATATTTTATAATTTTAAAACAGCGGGCGTTTGCTATACTTTTTACTAAGTTTTATCTATATTATCTCATTTTGTTCATCTTTGATAATTTTCACATGTCGACACCAAAGTAAACGTCGTCAAACAAGCTCACCCATAAATATGATTTGATCAAATTCAACTCCAAACGCCTTATCACTGCATGATAAATATTAAATGTGTTTCTCGTGTTTTCACCTCATACGACAAGACTACCCTTTATAATATCCATATACGACTTTTGTTTTGGGTTACTATTTACATATCAAATAAATTCTGATGTCAAAGAAGAGTGTTTCTAAATCCAATTAAAAAAACAAGAGTGGTATAACTCTACAAGATAATATTTGTATCTATAGGTTGCGGTCGAATAATTAACTTGTTATGACATAACTATGATACTCAAAGCATATTGAAATTTGTTCAATTAGGACAGAGCAATTCTAATAACAGATCATTATAAAACTACCATTCAAACGTGCTTTTTTAAATATACAAATGTATTGCTTTTGAATGTTTATTTATTAATTGGCAAATATATAGAGAACATATAAAACTCAATGACTGTAAGCTTATAACCGCTGTTCGGAATGTCATGATGATTTCTTTCCTATATAGGTACGTTGTTTCAACAGGTTTTATTGTATATGCGATTAAAACTGGTGGGAGATTCTTAAATTAACAATATTTGTCTACTAGGCCAATACGAAAATAAAATTTTCGACTTAGAGGAGATCGGAGCTTTTTGTGCCAGAGGGAAGTTGTGACATCTACTATTTGGTAGCTACTGTAGTTTGTTGTGTAAAGAACCCTGAAGGGTTGTGCAGAGCAAGTGGTGGGGCGAGTCCTGCACTATGCAAAGGTCAGTCTTGTACACATAGCAAACGGGCAATATCAGTCTGCTGTTGGAATTTGGAACTATAAAGTAATGTAGTTTTCTCGTGAATGTGATTTATAAGTTTTTAAGAAACAAACTTTTTTCGCCGAACTTAAATGACCAAATTGTAATAAATTCTTCACCCCTTCTAAAAAAAATCCTTAAAATAGTTCATCAACCTTCATCTACTTGCATGCTCATTCCCCCTACCCTTCCCGAAATTATCAGTTGCCAGATGATGCCTCAAGGCGAAACAATTGTAGCTCATTTATATTATTAAAATAATTTTGAAACTTTAGCTTCATTGCTTTGTTTAATCGTTTATTTGTGAGGACCTGGACTCTACATTCATTACAAAATTCACAATTTGTCTGTATTTGTTTTTCAAAATTTAAGATGTAAAAGTTGAATTGACACGGAGTAATAACAAAATAACTTAATGTTTTCATTTAATTTCCTGCATTTAAATGACTCATTAATGGCATTATAACTATTAATTTAATCCAACAATAATAGTTTATTATGATTAAATATATTTTCTATAACAAGAGTGTTTCAGATAATAAATCTCTTAGACTGGAAAGTGTATAATCATTACATAAGGCCTCCACCCGTTTAGGGTATTCCATCTAAAACTTTTGTCCTTTAGATTAAATCATCTCCCTCATGGCTTTACTCACGACCTGTAATTAAACACCGCTGTATAAATCTCTGTTTAATCAGGGAAAGTCTATCTGTTGAGGATAGAGGATTATTAAGTTGTTATGCTGAGGATTATTATTTCTTATTACTTAAAACTGTATCTTTTAACTTTGTAAAACATACATAATAACTTAAATTAAAATACAAACAGCTGTGTAGTGTGAGCGAGGTGATATGTTTAATAAGTTATATTATGAGGCTTTTATTTTAATTATGTTTCCTCAAAAATTAATATTATTAGGGTACAAACAAAATATACCTATCACGTATAATTTGTATAGTTAACGATCCTTTAACTACAATTATCAGATAAAACAGTAACTGTGGAAACAATTGTTTAAATAGTTTTTTTTTTTGTTTTTTTTTCAATATATCACATTACAAAAGAAATAGTTCTGAAAACAAACATTTAAAACTTGCTAAGTAGCAACAGTTTCAAATGATATTTCAAAATACGCCTTATTGAAACTGAGTACAAACACGCACTGAGTGTATGTAGGCCTTCGGTACTGGTTTCCGTGAATCTGTTGTAACTGGGTGTGAAGGTAAAGTAACGATCACAATCAAACAAATCCTTCCCTGCCCCAACGTATATTGTATATGCATCATGTTACAAAATATAATTCCATCACTAAATAATATGAAATTCGATTACGCCATTTTGAAGTAATTAAGTAATACGACAGCTTTGCTACTAGAATACATCACAGCTGTTTAGTCGGACCACAGTGATCATTTTAGTATATTCCATGTAGTTTTTATATCCCTTTTCAATCTGTAACTATAGAAAGGAAATCTAATACTACATAACAATGCGGCTCCACTAAATTTAACCTACAACTTTTATAAACAACTTCATTTAGTTTTACGAGTCAGACAAAATCGTAGTTTTGTGAAAAGCTGTTTAAATATTGTTAATATTGTATAATGCTTTAGCAATTTTATACTTAGTTATGAGTAAAAACTGTTTTAATTGTGTACGGCAATTATTTGAATGACGGTACACAATACGCCATTCAGTTACGTAAAGACACAGCTGAATGTATTTAGTACTTGCAAAAAGATTGACGTATTTTATCTTAAAACTGGAAGTTGGTGTTAGGGTCAGTAACTGATTAACGAAGAGTTCAATATTCTTAGCTCAATTTTCAGAATTCAAAAAGGGTGGTTAATTATATCTATACCACGTCTTTAATAATTTCTCAAATTTATATCATTCTTGACTTAGGCCTATATGTATAGTTAATTCTAAAATACAGTGTGAACAACCTATTTTATATACAATTTTCCGTTTTAAAACTAAAAATCCGGGCGACAAAATTTGTTTGATATAAAATCTAAATGCAGCTAGCGATATGTACGACTTGGATACAATCTCTAACTGTAAATTGTGAGGGATATCCTGTGTTACCCCATATAGGTGTACTAATGATTACGTGTACTAATGAGCTCGGGGTACTAATTGATTGCAAATAATCCCTCTTCTCCAGGGTTCATTTTACTGTCCGCGCCTTAAGATTGCGTCTAAATTGGAAAATTGTATATTAAACCAATTGAAATCATTTTTGAAAGCGTACTGTACTTGATTCTGTCTATGGTACTACACTATTTCAACATTATTCTCAATGTAGCTCTAACACCAAGACTCAGGACGGTAACAGCACCTCGAAGAGCTGGTAAAACCTGAAAACAGCCATCCATTGATCCTCTCCTTCAAATACATAGCTAGATCTTGGAATCTTCATTTATACCAATATTCTTATTGCTGTGGTAACTTCTATTCTACTAATCTGAATAGGTTAACCTTAGGGAGCCGGTTTCAGACATCTTCATAACAATATCCACCGGCGGTAAGTCCCAATAAACCCCGCAGTCGAACCTGCCGAACACAGAGACACTAGATTTTAAGTCAAGCTTCTATTTATGTCAAGCTTCCACCTGAAATATACTCCCTAGCCTCCATAACATAGCAGCGAAAATATAGCATCAATATACGCGAAAAAGAGCCCAGCTAGGGGAGAATCATTAACACGAGAGTACCAAGTGAAGATATTTCACATATTTATCTTCAAAGATTTTAGTTCTAAACATCAAGAGGGGCGAAGCGAAGTGAAGCTGTTTAAGCTGCTCAACTATGAAGTCCATCGGAGTGTCATAACAATAAGCTCATTTACGAAATTCAGTATACAGTAATATAGGTTAGTCAGTAAAATAGTAAAGAGTGCGTAATACAGTACTTGTATTTATCAAGCCGTTATATTGCGTTTCGTTCAGAAGGATAGTAGATATAAAAGGCTCAACAAAGTACAACTTTGTGACAATTTATTTAAAGTTTGTAAAGTAAATATTAAAAGAACTATCATTACAATGTATTATTTGATCTCCAAAAAGAAATATGAGGAATCACTATTGCTACTATTGAAATATTCCAATTTATAGGTATTTTATAGATGAAAGAATATGATCCCGTATTTCTTTACATGTTTAATGCCGTACACAGATTTGTATGGAAATACACCAAATAAAAACAATACGGCTGATTATAAATCCCAACAATTTATTCGCTTATATTTTTTTTTCGTTATTCCGTATCTTCATTAAGAATTGAGAATTCCATACTCAATTGGTTATAAAAAGAAATGTAAACTTAAAGGAATTAATTGAAGAGCGTGGTTACCATTATATTTCATAATACATCTCTGCATGTCAGGTAATACAATATTCATGAAATTCATAACGTGACATATTCCCCGACAATATATAATCACGTTCTATGCATCAAACTAACGTCACTGTCAATCTATTGACTTCTTACTTCTCTCTTTTATCAGTATTAATTTATTTATAACAGAAAGTTAAATCTTAGTTAAACTCATAAACTTTTATACAGATATTTCATTGGATAAATTACAGTTAAATTTTTTTTCTAGATTATGAATCAGTAGGCTACTCTTATTAGACAATATTCAACATTAGCAGATATTAAAAATTACATTTTTTAAAATTTCGTTAAATATTTAAATACTATATAATTTTATTTGTATTTTAACAAGGCCGTCTCTAGTTTTACTGGAGTAGCTCCGTCGCTTCTATCGGTACTATTAAATAGTATTGACATGTGCATATGTGGGGTCTAAAATCAAAGTTCACTTTTTATACAATTTTAGTTAGAGGGTTCGTTATGTTTAGCAGAACAATAATTATAATTTAAAATAGACTAGTAAAATGGCATAGTTACCAAACAGGAGAGTAGTGTAAAAATTACGTAACAATTACAAAAAAGAATCGTACTTATAGTATGTATGAAGTAACCTGTCTCCTGACCCTTCGACTACCTGGGACAGGCCCAGGTCATTCACTTGCACTCTGCGACATCCACAGCTGTTTTCCTAAATAGTCACCTTTTAGTTTCTCCACTAGCTTAAGTAACTTTTTTAGCCGAATCTTAATTTCCGAAATTTTATCAAAAATTTGAGAAGTACATAAAAAAATAAGATCAACGATACTAAACAAGGGCAAATTTGATAAAAAAAACAAACAATAGATTATAGAGGGAATAAGAAATATAGAAGTAGTCTATTTTTTTTTTTTTTAATAGAGACATTTTCATGATTGATTTTTCTTTAAAAAAATATAAACTATCTTATTAAGGCTCGGCTGTACCCGTGGACCGGATGCGTATATTCCCATAAGACTAATGTTAAATTTTAAACCATTTTGCTGCCGTAGAACAATGATTTATGTGTCATATGAAAGATGTGATTAATACGCATTGGTTTTCCTTTTTACTTTTTTGAATAACAAATTTACATTAACAGGAAAAATATTGCAAATTGTTATCATTTTTAGAGATTAATATTGATAAAACGGTTAACCTGGTAAAAAAACTGAAAAGCAATGTTACTGCGTATTAACCACATCTTTCATATGACACGTAAATTATTGTTCTACGGCGAAAGATACAGCAGAAAAATGGTTTAAGGTTTAACATTAGTCTTATGGGAATATACGCATCCGGCCGACAGGTACAGCCGAGCCTTAAATTTAATTGACATATTTTACAGCCCTTCTTTACTTGCAGATTCATGGTACGTGATGGCCCCTCGCTGGAATCAACAAACTGCGCTAATGAAAACTACCCTGACCCCATATTCATCTAAAATAAACATAATTTATAGTCTAGAATATTCTTATAACAGTTTGTAAGATATTATTTGTATTGTGCCTATAACTTTGTAGTACAGTAGTTAATGTAAATAGTTAATATTTATTATTTTTGTAATATATAACGTAATTTCATTGTCATATTGTTACATAAAACCAACTTTATTATTACAAGATTTAAACAGACTACTTCTATATTTCTTATTACCTCTATATTGTTAGTTTTTATCAAATTTGCCCTTGTTTAGTATCGTTGATCTTATTTTTTTATGTACTTTTCAAATATTTGATAACATTTCGGAAATTATGATTTAGGTAAAAAAGTTACTTAAGCTAGTGGGGAAGCTTATAGGCGACTAATTAGGTAAACAACTGCGGGCGACGCCGAGTGCCGGTGAATGGCCCGGGCCTGTCCCAGGTAGCTGGAGGGTCAGGAGACAGGTTACTTCATACAGACTGTAGACATATTTGTTCAGAGTTTTTTTAATATTGAAAACACCAAGTTTTGCAAATAAACAACACACAATGAAATAAGCTTGTATAGTATATTATATTCCTGCTTTAAATGTTTGTATACAGTTTAAAATACACAATAATAACTAAATGTGACTGTAATGCTTGTTTGTACATATGTCTGTATATTCAAGGAATGATAAACACCAGGAAGGTAGTGCGGATTATTTCTACAGAGTTTCATTAATAAAAAACACCAACTTTTTTTTTATAAACATGTAAAAAACTAGTTATTTGAGGCTCTGCTTAACCACCTAAGTGACACCATATCATGTTCACGCTATTCAAAGATTGTGGAAAAAGTTATAATTTTTTTTAAACATCTCGTTGCTGAGAAATATTTTCTCTAAAATGGTAATTTTAATTAGTCCAATGACAATGCTGTATGATTGTAACTTTTTGGGATAAAACTTTCAATTCAGATGCTGGAGAGACTGAGACGTCAATAGACAGTGAGTCACGTACGTTGTATTGCAGAACGTGATTACATATTGTCACGTGCGTTGATTAGTCTGATATGTATGATTTGAGGAGTAATCACCTTCCCGACAGGCGTTAGATTCAAAACTAAGATGGTAGAGATTCAGTAAATATGTACCTAAACTTTTGGATTGATGTTTAGCTGGTTTGTTATTAAATCGTGGATTGCCGCAAAAATACATGGACGACATTAATTACTTAGTAAAACAGCTCTAAAATTGTTTGCTTGCATTCTAGATATAAACATACTATACATTTGTAGGATAATCGGACAGATCTACACCCGAATGTTAGAAATTAGGAGAGTTTTAGTTAATATATAGATAAATAAAAATAATATTAAAGTCAGAATGGAGACCAACTGTTGCGAAAGGCAAAAGTGGAACAATAATTATGTAGAAGTGCTTACCTTACAAAGGCAGTCAACGTTACAAACAAGAGGGAGCTATATAAGCTCTTGGGAAAAAAAACAGAAGAGGTCTTTGGATCACAGAAGGGATCACTGCTCGAGGAGTGTTCGGAAGATAACCATGTAAGAGTCCAGAGAGCCCGATAGTTCGAGAGAGCATAGTTGGAAGAACTTTGCAAGAAAGGTGAGCAAATCATTGTGTATTGGAACACTTGTAATTGTTTAATACTAAAAGTAAACAGCAAAATCATAACGGTTGTAAGCATTCTGCGTTAATATTTCATATTACTGTAACGATAATATATATTAAATAATAATTGTCTATGTATGATGAATATTGATTAGTGATAAACAAAGTTAGGGAAATGCTATAATCCAGTTTATATATGATTATAAAATAAAAATAAAAGAGAATATAGTAAAACTGAACCACTGAGTTTATTGAAAATAAAGAACCCAGACATAATAAAAGAAACTTCTTCACAATTTTGTACGGCAGTTTTGATTAAATTCTTTTTTCAGAGATCTAATTGTGCAGTTCATGGGTGATTTCATATTTGTCTATGTTATTAACCCTTCTATACCTAATATTTTGCAGTAACGCCATGACCAAGAGTCGGGTTAATATTGCTCCAAAGTGTCTAAGTATAGGATTGGTGGACATTTCTTATTCTCAAGTGTCAGCGTTTTCTTGAGTGAGATCAAAATATAGTTAGAATATCTAAGATAATTAGCTAATACATTTTAAATACCTGAAACTTAAAAATGCCCACCATCAAGTATTTACTTGAAATAGCTCAATGAATTCTTAATGGTATTATTTATAAGGAAACCCATTTAAATTGTAGTGCAACAAAATTTCTTTGAATGTTGTAAACAAATACTCTTTTGTTAAATTTATTTTTATAATTTAAAATACAAGGCTCAAAAATAATAAAAATGACTACGGTAAAGAAAGAAACAGCGGATATTAAAAAAATCAAATTAAATATGTCTTCTGGAAGGAAGATAATTATCACAAAAATTCTAACTCATCTATAAAACATGTTTTATTACGCTTATTATATCTTGTGAAATCAAAGTTACATTTCGTTTACGTCATCATATACCTTTTGAGTGTAATTCAATATTCGAAAGAAAACATATGTCTAGGTTCATTTCAGATAAGCTAAGAAGAGAGAATGGGGATTGTTGTAACAAAATGAGTTATAATATGCTGATATAAGGTCCTACAGTTAAGAAAAAACTTCCGGACATCCTTTTTAAACTACCTTCAATTATCCACATAATTATTCCCTTCATCATTTCCTTACGCCAGTGATGTCGGGGCTACGGAAATCAACCTTCATATTCAATGGTTAATTGTCCATTTCATTTCTATTTCGTATTCATCTATTTCTTTCCATATTCACAACGTGGTTGTACTCTGATTACTTTTAGTTTCTATTCCTAAATCGTAATATCTTAGGGTGTTACAAATAAAAATTATTTGGTACCCCCTGGACTTATGTTTTCCTTATATCCGGTACCCGAATTTTTCTTGCTAAAAAAATAAAATAAATAAATTATGAATAAAAAATAGGAGCCCTTATAATATTACACTATGTATTAATTTGTTTCTTTTAAAAAAAAATCAAGGACGTAGTTATCATTGTGCAAGAGATTGAAGAACTTTAACACTTTCACTTTAAAGCATTTATTATATTAAAATTAACCTTGAATAACGATATAAAAATACAATTTTCTTAATATATTTAATGTGTTTTATTAATATTATCAGCCAATTTGAGTATAATGTATATGCATTTCTTTAAACAAGTACGTTTCTTATTCATCTATATAAGTCTTCTCCACGTATAATATACGTCGTATATCGTATTCAATCTAAAACTTTTGTCATTCAGATTAAATCATCTCCCTCGAGGGTTTACCCTCGGATCTGTAATTAAGCACCGTCGTCTAAATCTCTGTTTGTTCAGAGAAGTCTATCTGACATTAGTAGTTATACGAAAGATTATTACTTCTAATTACTTAAAACTTTCTCTTTATACTGTAAAGGTTATTGAAAATATTTGATTTAAAAACTAGAATTCAGCACTGGTTTTACAATAGCGAAATGACATATCTAGTATTTTATTTCTCAGCTTATATTTTTGATTTTAAAATAGAGCGAAATGACATATCTAGTTTTTTATTTTTCAGCTTGTATTTTTGATTTTAAAATAGAGCGAAGTGACATATATAGTATTTTATTTTTCAGCTTATATTTTTGATTTTAAAATAGAGCGAAGTGACATATCTAGTATTTTATTTTTCAGCTTATATTTTTGATTTTAAAATAGAGCGAAGTGACATATCTAGTATTTTATTTTTCAGCTTATATTTTTGATTTTAAAATAGAGCGAAGTGACATATCTAGTATTTTATTTTTCAGCTTATACTTTTGATTTTAAAATAGAGCGAAGTGACATATCTAGTATTTTATTTTTCAGCTTATATTTTTGATTTTAAAATAGAGCGAAGTGACATATCTAGTTTTTTATTTTTCAGCTTGTATTTTTGATTTTAAAATCGAGCGAAGTGACATATCTAGTATTTTATTTTTCAGCTTATATTTTTGATTTTAAAATAGAGCAAAGTGACATATCTAGTATTTTATTTTTCAGCTTATATTTTTGATTTTAAAATAGAGCGAAGTGACATATCTAGTATTTTATTTTTCAGCTTATATTTTTGATTTTAAAATAGAGCGAAGTGACATATCTAGTATTTTTATTTTTCAGCTTATATTTTTGATTTTAAAATAGAGCGAAGTGACATATCTAGTATTTTATTTTTAAGCTTATATTTTTGATTTTAAAATAGAGCGAAGTGACATATCTAGTATTTTATTTTTCAGCTTATATTTTTGATTTTAAAATAGAGCGAAGTGACATATCTAGTATTTTATTTTTCAGCTTATACTTTTGATTTTAAAATAGAGCGAAGTGACATATCTAGTTTTTTATTTTTCAGCTTATATTTTTGATTTTAAAATAGAGCGAAGTGACATATATAGTATTTTATTTTTCAGCTTATATTTTTGATTTTAAAATAGAGCGAAGTGACATATCTAGTATTTTATTTTTCAGCTTATATTTTTGATTTTAAAATAGAGCGAAGTGACATATCTAGTTTTTTATTTTTCAGCTTGTATTTTTGATTTTAAAATCGAGCGAAGTGACATATCTAGTATTTTATTTTTCAGCTTATATTTTTGATTTTAAAATAGAGCGAAGTGACATATCTAGTATTTTATTTTTCAGCTTATATTTTTGATTTTAAAATAGAGCGAAGTGACATATCTAGTATTTTATTTTTCAGCTTATATTTTTGATTTTAAAATAGAGCGAAGTGACATATCTAGTATTTTTATTTTTCAGCTTATATTTTTGATTTTAAAATAGAGCGAAGTGACATATCTAGTATTTTATTTTTCAGCTTATATTTTTGAAGAAAATATTTTCCGCTAAGCAAGAATTAGGCTACTTATTTTATTAGGCCATATTAAACACTAGCAGAATTTTTAAAAAAATATAATTAATTGTTTGCAACAAAGCACATATATAAAATTTTAATTTCTTTTAAGGCTTCTAATTGTTTCATTGAAGTATTAGTCTCCATTATATCAATGCGATTTATACACTCTATGGTAACCAAACAGGACTACAATTCTGGAAATATATTGAAAAAGAAATGACAAACACTAGAAAGTTGATGTGGCACATTTGTACATGCTTCTGTTATTTTATTACATAAACATCAAAACTTGATGCGTTGAAACTATCCTAGAGTTAAAAAATTATACCTAATTACGTCCTCACAATTCAAACTTTGTAGAAGATATTCCCTTTTTTTTTATCTTCAGCCCGTTGAAAGACCAAATCCATGAAATGTTCGGTCGCCCGAAAATGTACAACTCAAATAATATTCACGTTGTTTTCACGAATATGTGCTTTCCTTCATTAAAAAAATGAACCATTAAAGCGAAAAATATTTTGAAAATTTTATTAGATTTGGCTCTTCCGTGCGCACTTTCCCCACGTTCTATTCTGGAAATTCCCTAATAAATCCTTGAAACACAAGAATACCGTCCACTATATACTTTTTTTTAATGACTCTATGAATTTTATCTCTTTGCCATTTACATAACTTATGTTTGAAAAACATTTGTATTTCATTTTTGAAAAGTCCTTGAATATTGTAGTTTTATTTCTTTGATTGTACAGTTTTCAATATACTTTGAGTATCAGTACAAACTAATTATTCGACAGAAAACTATCGACGCATGTATTAAGGTATATAACAATTCCACTCGTAGTTCATTTAATTGTATACAAAACCACGTTTTTTCTACTTAACGATTTATTTGATAAGTAAAACGTAATGTAGATTAAAATTTACTTTTGTTTCGTAACGTGTAACGTTAAACAAACAAAAACTCATCCAATGCTTGAAATTCATAGAATGTTATTATTGGATGCGTTTGATTGACGAACATGGAATTAATAGATTAAATAAGTTATCCTAATATCATTCTTTGTGGTTACAGACTAACTTTTGCACAATATATGAAAATAGTTAACTATTCTAAATAAACATTTAGTATACATATATTTTAATCTTTGTATTTATTTATAATAGTGTTGATTAACATGTAATGCACATTTATAGCTATCCAGTTTCAAGTTCCTTGATTTATTTTTCAGTTGTTTTTCTAATATTTCCCAGATAAATGAACTCATATACTCAAGTTTTCACTCCTTATCTCTGTGCCCTATTTCTCCCTTTCCAAAACCATAGCTTTACAGGTTAACGTTTCGTTCCAGTGTTTTAGCACTGTTTATAATTTACTTTCAGTATCAGTAACATATGTCGTGAGAAAATGTTAGAGAATTAGGACTAAATAAAAATGAAAATAAATGTAATAATATATAACAATATATATTTTAAACATTTGGAATTGCACTTCTAAATTCTTTATTTTTGTGTGGAAGAATTATTCATTACGTCAAATACAACGAACAAAAGATTCAAGTCAATTATTGTTCCTCTACTGACATATAATCAAAAGTAATCTAGACATTTCCATATATAATTTTATTATATTAGTCCCGATTTTAGACTTTACAACAACAATGGTACCTTAATTTTCATGGAAATTTACTAATTAAGACACTACTATGCTACTTTAAAGAAGTGGAGTAACATTTCAAGAAAATACTTCCTTCTAAAATTATTAACACCATAAAACTTTAAGAAGTACTGTCATTAAAAGAAGTATTTTCATTATAATGAGCTATATTGCTCCATTATAAAATAACGAATTCTAAGTTCAAAGTGTATAAAAGTCCTATAAACAAAATTGATATAAACTGAATGTTGTATATTTCACGACTGATTTTAGCAACAAATTTAAATTGTTAGAACTATAGTTAATAAAATTATCGTTACTTATGAATAGATGAATTCATTATGCAATAAAAACTTCATCAGGGCATCAAAATACATTATATAATTTATAAACTTTATTTAACATACAATGTTTTAAGCTTCCTAATATAAATACACAACTATAACTTACTTACTTGCAGTGAAGTAGCACTAGCATCACTATTTACAATAGTTTAAACTTGTTTCTACAAATAAAAAAAAATAAAAAAATATTTACTACCTCTAAATCAACTTTTTAATGAGGCTATTTTCTGCAGTTAAATGAACTTTATTGTCGGCACTAATACTACTATTGTATTCAAAAATTAATTCTTAATTACTTTTTTTATTTTTAACGAGAGTATTTCAGTCAAATTGTGTAGTACTTTAGTATAAGTGATTTAAACGAGAAAATGTGAGTTTCATATAAGATAGCTCCCCGCCTATGATATTTCATCTAAAACTTTTGTCAATCAGATTAGATCATTTCCCTCAGGGGTTTACCCTCGACCTGTAATTAAGCACCGCCGACTAAATCTCTGTTTGCTCAGCAAAAGTCTATCTGTGACAGTTGTTATACGGGAGATTATTACTTCTCATTATTTAAAACCTTCCTCTTAGACTTTTAAATTTATACAAATAATTGTATTTTGTATAACTATAATACCTTATTATTTCATTTCATTTTTATCTTTGTTCAAACAATGTACACATGATACAAATGAATGACGTCGGAATGTAAATCTAATTCTAGTTAAATTTAACTTAAGATAATGTATTCCTTAACTAAGTAAGGTATTTTACGTAGTTCATGTAATCTTTTATTCTGTACTCTCAAAAAAATCAAAATGGACAATATTGAATAGCACTATTTAACTTACAACTTCAACAGAAAATTAACTTAACTATTTACAAGTCCTAAAACTCAAAATAAACAGCTGTTGGTTTAGTACTATAGTGGAGTTTTTATATTGTTAACTTCTACAAATTTAATGGGAAACATATAATAAGGTTGTGTAGAATATTTTAAATCCAATTTATTTAATAGGTGATTTTAAACAAAGTGTAAGGAAATGTATTTCTAAAATGCTTTTTTTTTAATAGACAAAATGGAAGTTCAGGAAACAACTATTTAAATATGTGTAATGGTTTAATAATCTGATATAGCTGTGAGAACAACTGTTTACAATTTATTGTATGGCAACAGTTTCAAATTATAATTGTATAAAACTCACTTGACTACAACTCCCTACAGAAACATACTGTGTGTATGTAGGCGTTAAATATTATCTACAGTTTATCTAGATAAAAATGGAAGTAATGGGGGGAGGGTTAGGAGTCAGTAACTAAGTAACAACAATATAAGGTTCTTATCACAATTCATTATTACATCTTTGCCCACCCATAAAGTACTCTAACTTTAGACCTACACTAGACTTAATATCGGATCAAAAAGTACATGAACCTAATTTTGTATAATTGCCTTTTATCAATAAGTAAAAACCAGGCGATAAGTGTTGTTTTGCTATTCAATCCGCTAATTTCACATACGATATGACACGCAATTCTTATATTACAAACCAGATATTGTGAGCTCATTACTAACATTTTCAAATCCTGTCGGCTCTAAAACGCAGTTTTTGCAAAATTTTAGGTTATGTTACCAACGACTAATTTTTCTACATAACTTTCTTTATTTTGAATGTAATATGTCATATGCGCATCGTTAGATGTTAATTTTAGGCCGCAAAATGCTCTATTATTCGATCCAATATCACATATATTGACAGAAAACGAATTAAAACAATTCCTCTTTGAAATATTTTAACGTTTTACCTCAAAATTGGTTATATCAGTCATCCTTTAAACATTTTCACTAACTGGTCAATATTTGATGTCAAACCGATTACTCGGTCGTTAGTTATCGTGCTTACACAAAATGGAAGTTGCAATCTCATATCGCTAAAGGAATAATTTTAAAAACAACTGTCCCTAGGTAGTTTTTAGGAGTCGCTTATGTAATATGACTACACACCTTTTGTGAGACATAAAATAATCTTCAAATGTTTTATCGTAAGGAACTGGTTACGAATCTTTCTGTTCAAAACCCACTTGAATATTTTACAACTACTTTATAATTTGTAACATGACAGTGGGTAAAGTTCACCGTACACAGTATAATATATGGTTGACGGGATTAATTTGAACATATAAATCTCACACAGTTTATTCGATGTTTTGATTTAATTATTTTTGTTAGGGGAGCGTTATGCTAGAATACATGGATGTGACAGCTAAAACAACAAAACGTAGCACATATAAAAATGAATACAATATATGTATAACAAGCAAGGGATTCCCACGTCCAACAGTCATCAAAACGTTGAAAAAATTATTATTTACTTCAAATTGAACATAAAAATACTGCTCTAACATTCATAGTCTCATACAAAAATACCAAAACCCAAGATATAAAATTGTGAAACGAAGCTAGTTCAGGAATTTTCGGTTTAAAAAGTAACCAAGGACATTCTCGAGAAAATACAATGATTAAAATTGAATTCAAAAATCTTTTACGAAAAATGAATGTAATAAATCAAACCTATATACTAACCAATCTAGAAGACCATATTCAGTTCGTTTATAGTTGAAGACATTTTAATAAAGAGTAAGAAAAATAACAGTCAATATGTTTTGTTTGGGATTTCAAAAGCTATTTTATTGGACAATTTTTAACAAAAACTAAACTAAATTTTTACTAATAAAATCCTTACGTCATCATCAACTGATATTTCTATACATATGTGTATTAGTAAAAAGTTTACTAATACAACTTTAATCTTAGTTAAGTAGATAGAGTTTATCTCATTTTATTGACAGTTCTATAGTATCGTAGTACATTAAAACTAACTGCTGTAGTACCATTTTAAACCTTAGCAATAAACTGAGATAAATACGGTTTAAAGTATCAACTTGTAAGAAACCAATAAGAAAGAGAAGATATATCACCGAGTCTATGGTAGGAGGTTACTAAGACACGGTAATAATATGATGTAATATATCAAAGGGTATCCCACCGGGTGAACCGTTTTTAATAAATATAAACGTGAAGTCAAACTTTTTCACTTTTAACTCATGAAATATTAAGAGTGCCAACTAGTTTCAAAATAACTTCCCAAAGGTTTTGACAACTAGTCTCAGATAAAAATCATCTCTCTAGAAAAATAGGAAACTAGTGAATAAACCCTACACTCATGGTTTCATTTTACAGAGAAGCAGGATATTATATCTGTTTCAAAACATACTATAGTAACACGATTCTGTCAATTTACACCCTTAGGCGTTGAGTCCATGTAACTTGATATCAAGTAAGAATTATAATGTGTTTCCAGATATAGTTTCAAATACATAGCTCTCGTATTACTTTGTTTAATTTGTATGTATGAGATATTGTGGAAGTTCTAGTATTTCAAATGTTATATACAAACACCAGTGATGGCAAAATTGAATTTATTGTTTGCCTTTGAATAGCTTATATAATATTTAATACATTTCATTTATTCCGTTAAAAGGAATATTCCTTTCTTTCTGTCTTAACTATTTGTTTCTCATCATTAGAGCACCATATTATCAAAAAACACGCACTTATAACAAAAAAACATCAGATCAATTGAGTTTTTCCTTACAAATAAGTGCCTTAAAATTATGTAAATGATACCATTGTAAGGAACGATTTTTACTTCACGGGATTACATGTTAGACAAATTTTATGAAAATTGTTAAGCTTAGTTTTAGAAAATTTGCGACGTAGTCTAAATATTGTCGCACACTAAATTTCATCAAAATCTCGTTTGGACTATAGAGAACTGTACAGACTGCATAGAGACATAATTAAAAATACGATATTTTCGGCTCATGGACACACAAAACGGACATTGATTTTTCACCCAGCACAAAATGTAAATTATGTATATGTGAGAAAGTAAAAAAAAGGGGGGGGAGGTGCTTAAACTATAGCATCACCTGATTTTATTTAAAACATTGTTGGGTGAATTATCGCTAAATAATATAATAAATTCTGTATACATTATATACATAATTTTTATAAATCTAAAAACATTTTCTATAATATATGGGTATTAATTATACAATGATTCATTAAACTTTTTAACAAGATACGTTTTCGCAGGTTCATTCAAAGTTACCAATTAAGTTTTGCCGTCACGGAAATCTCGCCAACCTCCGCGAAAAGTCCCCCCCCCCCGCGGTTTATATCCACAGTAATTATTATTTCAGACAGAAGAAAGTTTATCAATAACTTTTGATCACGTACGTTCCTGTGGGTGGGGTGGGGGGTAATACACATAGTCCTATACAAATTTGAGAGGAGTTTATTAATAATAAATATGTTAATGTTATTAGTTTGACTGATGATGTAACATGTAGCCATTACTCTAATATAAAGGACTACTATCGACTTGAAATAAGGTATGTTAGTTATTAATTAACGTAGTTCTAAGGCAAAACAATGAATATTAAAACAATTCTTTTTTTGTCGGCATTTTTAAACTGTACGTATTGGTTTAAAAGTTGTAAAAATATTATGTGTCTGTAAATAGGACCAAAGTTATGGATGCAAACAACCGCAATGGAGATGATGTCGCCATTTTACAATTTACCGACCTTTTTTATCGCAATTTTATTAGGTTATTGTCTAGGCATTTGTAGTAAATGATATACATTTTTTTGTCAATCGGTTTACATGTTTGTTAGTTAACACGATTCCACTGTGGACGTACTTACGATAATGTCTCCGATTTTGCTCAGAAGATTTGTCGCAGTTTTCGAAATCACCGGTCAATATCACCTATGTTTACGTATGCAAATTTTAAGAAAACAAACGCCTACTCCGAAATATATGCTACTTTGAAGGACCCGAATTCGAAAAATTATATTTTTCCAAAATTCTTCCATACAAATTAGTAAGATAAACTTGAAATCAAGTTTCTAGCTCAACCGCTTGTCCTAAGAGTAGTGCCTTCAGGTATAATGAAAAATACTCCGATGTGTCCAGATTGCATACCGAGGACGGGGTTTTTAAATACAATATTTCAACCTTTTAATCTTCATATTTCACCAAATTGAATTAGTATCTTATAATTAATATATCATACTTTTAATTTTTAAATCACAACTTGGAAATGGACAAGGGTGAGGTGAAAAAACGGAGCCTGTTAAGAGTGGAAAGTCTGACGAAGTGGAATTAATTATTATAAAATCCAATTATACGTTTCTGTTATACATCTGTTTTCTACCCTCTTCCCCTAAAATCATACGCTTGAATCAATTGAGTTGAGGTTTATATTATATATACAAAAAGAAAATATTTTCCCTCTTGAAATTTAAAATAATGTAAATATAAAATAGATGTACACATGTCTTATAAATTGATTTAATAATAATAATATTCAATTTCATATTAAAGCTTTAAAACATAAATATTTTAAGTTTATTAAAAATCGGTCGATATAAACATATTTCAAAACAATGAGGTTTATTTATTATTTTTATAAAGAACCAGAACCCATAACCCATTGTCAAATTCCTACTAAGAGCACTAAAATACTTTAAAACATCATGTTTCAGTTTCATAAAAATTGGTTTAGAAATATGTTGTCCTTGTTGTTTAAAGGTAAAAATCACTCATTCATCATCGTCTTATAAAAAAAATGAAGAAAGTAACATAAAATAAAGACTCCTAATCTACGTCAAAAAAAAGGGACTTAGCCGAAGACTAGATGAAAAAGGTCCAGGTAGGTTACCACAGGATTACAATGTACGCACTCTCTATACTCTACAGTGATTCCATGAGGGTTCTACAGATGAAAATATAAAAAATACATTTTGGAGTCAGCTCTTATTTTCACTCACGCCTACAAAGCAAATGTAATGCAAATATTTTTCTTAATTAAATCGGAAGAAGATTAACTTCCGAAAAAACTTTAAAAAATCTTTGTTCACGCAATTATTAGCATAACTGTGATAATAAATATATACTTGCTGATCCAGCAATCACGCAGCGACAATCAAATGAACGGATAAGAGTAATATATTGTTAAAATAATTACATTGCACATTACAAGGAATGCTGGAAATGTTTTTATAAGAGATTCCTTAATAATCTGTTGTAGAATAACTAGCATCGATATCTCAACGTTCCGTTTAATTCTTCGAGTGTATTTGCTTTGCTACTGTAGAATTCTTTTTTAGATGTCTCAGAAGCTAAAAGTCTGAAAGAGAAATTTCTGGTGAACTAGGGGCCAGAATCATCAAGAAATCATGCGAGGTTCTGTTTGGAATTCGCTGTATGTGCTGTTACTCCAAATTGTAACCAATATTCCATTGCATCCCTTTATAGCAGCGATATGAAGAGATTAATTACTTCCAAGTAACATTTAGTTATAGTTGTATCTATAAAGAAGAATGACCCGCGATTTTTTCCTTCTGGAAATCGCACACAATTTATCAATGTTTGAGAATGAACCAGATTTTAGTTGTGGGTTTTAGATAAAGTCTGGGTTTTAGAAACTTCAAATTCTACTATGTTTCTGATTGTTGATAAAACCGCTACTGTAGAACTACGTTTAGTAAAATACTGTACATCAAAAGTATTTAACCCACAGACAGTAATAGATCGTTATTACGTTTCAAAGTTCTTTCATATTGTTCATCCTATCTGGACGTAGGAACTTTATTGTAACTAAATCACGTCGAGTGTTCATAAAGCCTTATTCAGAAAACGCATCAAAGATTGATTGATTATTACAAAAGAATCGTAGTTTAAGTCCCAAAGTGGTTTTTCTTGTTATTTAAAGGCGAGAATCGTGCGGTCATAACCGTACTATAAAAATCGGAAGAAACAAATCTAAAATAAAGATCCTAGCCCTGAAATACTCTAATACCGTCAGAGTTGGAAAAAATAACAAGGGTCATGAAAGTCCTGATAGGAAAGATGAAAAGGTGGGATCTAATCCACGACTACATGAAACAGCTGTAGATCCAGTTAGGTTCTCTAGGGATTGCCAGGTCCGTACTCGGATCATGGGAAGTTGTCGACTTATTTAGCAATTCCTATTCAGGAAAACTTTGACAAAATTAGTTTCACTATTAATGAAAAACCGATACTTGAAATAATATTGAATAACGAAGGTGGGGTAGAAGACATGCTGCCTCACGACTCACATGCTACTCCAAAGGTTAAGTGTAGAATATATGAACAGTACATGACCACTTTGGTCAACGCGTTTTTGAACTTGACTTGTACAGTCAGTCATAATAAAATATTCTCATCTAATGGTTTAATACATCAAGTATTAAAACACAGAAACAAACAATACTAAGGGTTGCGTAAGTGTATCACCCTGTTCAACGAACCAATTTAAATATATATTGGTAACCATTTTGTATAGACTGAGGTTATAACGTTTCCAAGTTTAAAATGGCTAACCGAGAATACTTAAAGATTGTTGTTCACCGATTTAAAAAATCAAGCCCTTTACGACCCTTCATTGAGTAGAGTAGAGGGAAAGTTGTACATAATTTGGAAATTTCCTAGTAACATGACTACCGATATCAACAAACATACACACTTCATAAATACTGAAACATTTGTAACTTTTTAAGTTCAATAAATACAATACTCACGTCGACTATAAAATTTCAACAGCCATACTACTCCATCAGTATATTGATGTCAATGTATACTATGGACTCGCTAATAGAATAGTTTTACGTGAAAAATTGTATTAATTTTGTTTTTTAAATAAGTTTTGACTTTATATTCATGAGGGGATATAGTTTATATATTTTGTCAACCTGAGGATGCTGTAATGATTAAAAAAGAGAAAAGGATGAAGAATTGATTTTGTAAGAAAAAAAGTATTTATTTATGAAATATTATACAACAAATTCAGAATAAAACAAATTAATAAAATGGAAATAATGAGACGATTGTTCAATTCCAAAAAACAGCTTTAATTGCGACATATGTTTCGTCGTTGGGCATTTTCAAGCAACTAAATTGAAAACAAAACAAGTCTAAACTAAAAATGTGAGACAAAAGGAAAGGTTACAGTAAAGGGGTTGAGAAATGACAAAAGAAAGGTCAATGATCTAACATTAAAAAATGAAATTAATAAAAATTGAATACGCCTGCTATTTACAAATACTATATGAAACAAGAGAACACACCGAATGTTTCACTGATTCAAATTAAACAATGTAATACATACAAGAGTTATGTATTTAACTCTGGAAACACAATATAACCCTTACTTGATATCAAGTTACATGAACTCAACGCCTAAGGGTATATATTGACGGAATCGTGTTACTAATAGTATGTTTTGAAACGGTTACAATATCCTGTTTCTATGTAAAATGAAACCATGACCATCATCTCTAGCTTCCTATTTTTCTAGAGAGATGATTTTTATTGGGAACTATTTGTCAAAACCTTTGGAAAGTTATTTTTAAGAAAACTGCACTGCACTGGAATTCTGAGCATTGTTATTGTGAAATAATATAAATATAACCTCCGATTTAACTATGTGTTCACAGTTTAAAGTTTTAATTAATAGGAAATAACAATCTTCTGTAGCGACTGCCAAAGACAGACTTCGCTGGATAAATAGAGATTTAGTTGGCGGTGTTTAATTACAGGTCGCAGGTAAATACATGAGGGGGATGTTTTTATCTTAATGACAAAGTTTGAGATGAAATACGATAGACGGGGAGAAGACTCGTATAAAGCAATACATCCACATGCTCCTACACGGACATATTTACTGTCATATAGTCCTTCAAAAATGGTAGTAAATTAAATTAAATTTAGATAGTGGTTGAAATTTAATCATCAAACTATTGCTTCTTTCAATCACTCCAACTTGTATATCTCGATAAATATTATTCATTTGTAAAAAAGAAGAAAACATAAACAACTGTATAATATTTATTGATGTTTCTGTGGAGCAAAGTTATTATACATATTTATTTATTTATCATAAAGCTTGAAATACCAGACGTAAGGAAAAGATAAAGTGTAGATGTTCTCGAATAAATCATATCTGTAACTAGATCTTCAAGAACTTATAATTCAGGAATGAATGTTTTCAATTGAAGCGTCAATAAAGACCGAAACATGAGACGATTTTGACAAAATAACAAATTTAAATGTCCACAATTTTGAAATTCACCAACACACATTTTCCTAAAAATTACGTAAGATTATTCAATATTGTGAATTGCACTAAATGGTCCTAATCAGATATTTCGTTTGTAATTTTTTTTTTAATGATCTAATTTTGGTTACTCTAAAATAGTAATTTGTTTTACTTGTAGTTTGAAATATTGGTTTAACTAATAAGAACATTTATTTGTAAAATACAGTTATTGCTTCTGCCCTCTTGGTAAATATGAGACCATCTAAAAACCATAGAATTGTATTCAGATTCTGCATACGTCTATAATACCTCATTTTATGTAACTACTAGGCCTATATATGTCGATGTCAATACCAAGGTCGAGATGTAAAGTGTTCGAAGTCGTTTAATAAATAGCATAAATCAGCATTTAATTCCTTGGAAAATATTTAATATTCATTTTCTCCAGTGAATTAATATCTGCAATTAATTAAAATACACTTTAAATTTTTTAACTCAATAAAATGAACAAGAGTAAAATGGGAAAATACTGATTCTGTTAAGAGTGATGAGCAGCCAGGCGAAGTTTTTAAAATTTGATTTATTAAAGAACTACAACTTTGCTAACATCTTAAAACTAATTGACATCAATGATGTTCCCATTGGTGACTCACAGTTCGTCTCGTCAAATACTATGTTTGTTGTGTTGATTACAATGTCGATTTTCAAATCACAAGGAAATGGACAAGAGTGAAGTACAAAAGAGATTCAGTTAAGAATGGTCAGTTTGACGAAATGTAATTAATTAATTATTATAAAGTCCAATTATAGTGCCTCGTTATAAATCGCTATTATCAATGGCTTTAAAGAAATAATATGTTTTAACTTACTGTCATAAAGACAGGTAAATACGTTAAAATCGGCTAATAGATACCATATTTTAAAGTATTTGGTTCATTTTATATTTCTAATATATCCGGACAAATATCAAATTTTAACAAACTTACCTATGTAAATTGTCAGTACCTAGATTGATTTTTTATGTTCTTGTTATTTATTTGCTTACATCTCCAAATAGGTTTCTTAGTTAGTTATCAGAATATAAAGGCTTCATTTTTGTTTTATTGTAAAATTATTTTAAAATTATGTATCATGTGATCACATAGTTATTTAAAATGATAAATTTTGATGAAGATAAAGGGTGTAAATTTTAAACCTTATCTAAATTAATATTTTACAGATTTACACATCTGCATAATTCTAACGTCAAGTTACACATAATTTTGAAATATTAAACTGTTTAACTTTTCAAACAATCTGCATATTGAAAAACTGAATCGCCAGACATAAAAAGGATTACAGTAGGCTTCGTTATAATTGTCGATAAATAGTGTGTATATGATAAATATTTGGCTCTAAAATCAACAAGTGGGAAATAACACTAAGGTATAAATCAGATGTGGGAATAATGTTACACTCAAATATTAAATCATACAAATCTTTCTGACGTTAAGTTAAGCTATAAATTAAGATTCAATAAAATTTGAACACAAAATCTCACAAACAGTAGGCCTACGTTTATTTAATCAAACGCGTTTCAAAGACAAAGTCGCCATTTTCAGTGGTGCTCGAGGTACAATAATTAAACTACAACTATAATTTGAATAAATAAACGAACTTTGTGAGAATTGTGTTCAAGATTTTATGTATCAAGTATACCATCTCACAAGTCAAGCTCAATATTTATTTATGTATATAAATTAGGTTAACTTACTTAAAATATAAGAACGATTTTTTGAGCCTTACTACCTAGCAAGTCTCCAACTGAATATGTCCCTTGTATTTCATATATCGAAGACAATGGCGGACGAATCACATAGTTTGTATTCCTTAGATTATAAATAACAGTTAAAAGGAGAGAAATTTTCGTTTTATGAAGTAGGCCATATTGCCCAATACTAAATATATCTAATTAATTGTATAATATCTATTCTTTTAGCATTTCAACGTATACAAAAACTATATTATAATGGCTGGTTGAAACTGGTAGACATAGTGATTAAAATGTTATTGTCCTGGTATTGGTGAAGTGTATACGTCCCTTTCACAGTCGAATTTCTTTCGTATTTATATCTCTTCCAGTTTTAAAGTTAGGCCCTAGTACGATTTAGTTAATGGAAACTAAACTTGTTAAGCAATTTATTTTTCCATAACGACTAATGCCCAAAATGTAGGTATTTTTTGTCTAAATGGACTTGATTGCCGAAAGTATAAAGTATGTGTGTGAATGTTTAAAAAAATGTGTGTATTTAATTAGGTTAGTTTTATTATAGCACTTTTTTTTTAACACGGTATCTTGTTTGTGTGATAGTGTTTTACATTTATTGACTATTCTCATATGTTGTATTTTTATTGTAGTCATTAATAAAAATATAATTCTGCTTATGTAAAATTGGCTAGTGTAACAACTTAGGTTACATGGTATGAGATTTTTTCCATATTATAAATAGCTTAATTTATATTCCAAATCAAATTTATCAAAATTCATCAAAATCTCTTCAGAAGTTCTTAAATTATAAGACGTGAAAAACTAAGGAAACTAACTAAACCGATATGAAAAAGAAAAGTTTGTCGTGATTTAAAAACATATTTTCTCAAATCTTATACACAAATATTTCCGTTTCACAGGTTATCTATCCATTGGATATATGAGAATGGGATATGACTATCTTTTTGTGTAGTGCACAATAGCATTGTAGTGTAGGCCGCTACTACCTGAAGCGAACACAGCATTAACGATTCATGATATAGCGACTGTATTGTGATATCCAGACATACCGCAATATGTTAGGATTCCAACTTGATAATATCTGTAGAGGTAACATCGTTCATTCATAGAGATGATTTCACGTATCTATATAGCCTACTACGTCCCTTGCATGTTCAATAATCCAACAAGAACCTTGGAGAGTGAAACATACAAACTTTCAGAAACAAACAATACATATCGTACTTGGATCACAGTACATTTTAAAGTAAGAAAGAAAATAGGTTAAGCCACAACATTTTATAATCAGAAATTTAGATGGAAAATACAAAATATTTGCCATGAACCGAACATACACAAAGTCTTTAAAGGTGGAAGGTTTTGTTGGTTGAGGTTTGAGCACAATAAAAAGTTTTCAAAGAAGTTGGTCAGTGGTCATTTTTTGATTTCTTTGTATTTTTAATGTGAAAAAAGTCCAATCAAAACTAAATACATTTCTTATGAAGCCTAAAATACAATTTTCATGAACTGAAATTTCATAAATTGAAAGGAGAACGTAACACTAAAAACTGTTCCTTTACCCTAATAAATTTCCTAAGCTATTAGGGGTTAATATATTTTTTACAGGGCAACATAAAAGAAATGAAAAGTTATAGAATAAATAATCACAACTATTTTAATTTTTTTATTGAAAATCAGTGCTTCATGATTCCACAAAATTTGTGTACGTTTTATTTTCAACATTTCGAGCAGAATTTCAATATTTTAAATTTCACGAAGCTTGAGAAATTGCAAAAAGAAGAGTTAATACAGTTTTGTAAATCTAAACACAGTGGATAATACATATTTAAAATGAATTGCCGGTAACCTTTAATAAATTTGAGGTATTGATATTCACATTTCAAATTAAGAGTTTTCTTTTCAGAATATATATTTTTCCATGAATAATATCTTTTGAAAATCAATCTTCTTACTATTATGCACTATGCATAACTCAATTTTACATTTCAATAAGGCAAGGGAACTGAAATATAGCGGGTTTTTCATTTTTAAATATTTGTTTTAAATGACGTCATTTTTAATACCTACAGTAGTTTTTATTGTATCCCTTATTACTTCATACATTACAAAAATGGAGGTTTGAAATGTTTGTTTAAATATTTATATTTACATCTAATAAAAAGTTAAATAACAAATGCAGAAAGTCATGTTTTCAAAATCACCGTTAAATTTATTTTACTGTAACTTTTCTACTAATATGTAAAACAGACAAAACTTTGGGATTATTTAAAAAGTCGATTTTTTTTTTTTCACAGAAATAATTTGTTTGAAGTTCTTTCATACAAAAATTATAACTGGTTTTAGATATGATGCCTGTATCTTGTTTGACTGTAAGTGTGGACATACTTTAACCAAATCCAGATGCATTTATACACTATTTATTTAAATAGTTATTAATGTGTATATAAATAAAAGAAAAGGTAAAAAGATGTTAATTTATATAAAAAAAGTTCATTTATTCCATAAAATTATATTTTTTTACTGCGAATAAGATATTATTAAACAAATATTAGCCAAACATTATTCGGTCCTCTTTTCTTTACTTTTCTGTTATTTACTACATACAAGAAGAACTTTATATATTCACCTAGCCAGACCTAATAAAAAAATTAGTCTTTACCATGTAAAGTATATGTTTAATAATGTTTCTTAACTTATAACATAAACATCAAAAGATCAGACATTCACTAACTAACCTCACCAGACCTATATTTATCAACTAATCACATCGAGAGGTAGGCATACATAGTTTCCATTACTGGTACAGCTAATTTTGGTTATAATTTTTTCAATTTATTTAATTCCTTTGCAACATACTTTACTTCATAAGAATAAATTCTTTTTTCAATGGGGAATTCATTTTTGCGCAGAAAACCACAATTTGAAAACAACGAAATCCTAGGGTTTATAGGTTAGACATAATGCCAAAGATTGCCATTACGTTAGTAAACAAATTGCAATGTTTATATCTGTGATCACAGGTAACGTGAAATACTGTCTTTCCTCAAATATTTAATAATTATTGACCTCATTAAATCTACGACAGTTTTAACTTTGCATTATATACGTCGTTTGTAAAACGTATTTGTAATAGTAATGATGTAATGCGCTTGCGTCATTCCTATATCTACATAATCTAAAAATACGTGGATTGTATAGTTTTTAAATTGTATTTTTTTTCGGTTGAAATTCCGCATTGAAAAAATGATTTATTTTTAAGAAATAAGGTGTGTAGTAAAGAAATAAAAAAAAAGAAAACAGTATTAGCTGTAGCAGCTACTATATTATCGGTCATATTAAAAATTTTATCACAGTAAAAAATGTATTGTAAATAATCTCGTTAAACCTTCATGCTTTATTAGCAAATATTTTCGGACTGCCTTGAAATAATTTTTCTACAAAACGAGTGCTACATAAGAGTTTTTAACTCTAAAACCTATTTCGACTGGGTTAAAAAATACACACCTCGTTTTTGTAATATAATTCAATCATTTCAAATTTAATCTTACCTTTCTTTTTGTAGATATTAGTTAAATAATGCTCAATTATTAATGAAGGTCACACTATACACAATAATACACCAACACTTTCACTTTTACGCGTACACTCACCGACTGTACAAAGAGAACTGAAGTCTATGAACAAATAAAACACTGCCAAATTGTTATCACATTGAGGAGGAGAGAGGAGGGGAGGGGTAGCGACCAGTTGAAACCTGTTTGTATTATGACGTCATTGCAGTTGATAACAAATAAATGCAGTTACAGATATGTAAACGAATAATAAAGATAGAGTATCAATGCATTAGATTGTTTGAAAGATGGACAACCTGTCTGATGTAGTTCAAGGTTAAAAAGCGACTTGATAAATTTAACTGTTTTTACTTCTTAATATGATTTCTCTAATATTTGTAAAATTAGTTTTCAATTTGCGAAGGTTTTTTTTTGTTATCGATTTATTCCTAATTAGGCTGACCAATTTGTTGTTATTTATATTTAAAAAAGTATTAAAACTTACTATTTACATATTAATTATACTCAAATTCCCCTCTTAATTTAAACATTTTTTTGGATAAAGCTGGATTCTCAGTACCTTACTTTTATACCTTCTTTAAGTTCTTCCTTTGGCCTTGACGTCTTGTTATTTAATAGCGGATAGATTGTACCCACTTTATTATATCCACAATGTCCCGATTAACAATTAATCTTGTAAAATGTTTGAAATTTTTAATTTAGGGTTTTCTTTTATTACGCATTCTTCCATTGTTTTTAACTACCAAAGTTAATATTAGTTGGAGTTCATTCTTAACAATCTCTACTGCCCAGTTTATGTTAAGGACCGCCTCTTTTAACCAACGGATAATCCCGAGAAATCTTGTAACACTGAATTATTTTGCATCGAAAATAGTTTTGGTTCTTAAGCCGCCTTTACACAATAAACTTGTCTTTTATAACATTGCAACAAGTTAAGAACCCAACAGAAAAAGTTGCAAAATGTTTTAAGACAAACGTGTTAAAAAAAATCGAGTTGCAGCCTTCACGGCCCGAGTAATAATACAAAATATAGAAATAATATTTTATAGCAGAAATAAACTTTTTACTGAAAAATTGGAAAGTATCTTTTTTAAGTTATATTTTTAAATAATAATCGTGTGCCCAGTCTTCATTCATTTTGTCCATAACGTTATCATCGCGGTTGCCCTAAATGACACAATACAAAACAGGAATCTCGATATTAGGTGATATTTGGCCGTCAGTGGTAATGTAGAAGGCTATACATTAACACAGTATTTCTATTTAAAATTATATTCTCTTTCATTTTTGTGTTGATATTCCAAAGTTAAAAAATTACTTTGGTTATTATGTAATACAACTCTCAATGGTATTTAGTTGAGAAATGTCTAAAAATCGTTTACTAGATAGCTTTTTTTTGAAAAATGAAATCGTATTTGAGCGCGGAAGACACGTTTCCGAGATTTGGGCAGGTCACTCTATATATAAATATATACATACATACATGTACATTGTAACGGTTATCTTACCTTCTTAATAACGAGAACACATTCAGAGTGGAAACACATACCTGGACCACCGTATACAAAATTAACATATGTCAAACAATAGCTCCTAGATTGTACTTTATCCAATAGCTCTCTACGTTTTCAATATCATTGCCCAAAACTATAGGTTAATTTAACCAAATTTAATTGTTGAGTGAAAGTTTATAAATTGAAAGCTGATGTTAACAGTTCAATTTTATCATTTAAAATAAATATTCTCATTTTCTCTATGGTATCCTCCACACCTTCCCTCCCACTTCAAAAATAAACTCTGTTTTTTTTTTAGGATATCCACTGATTTTATTCATAGGAAGTCCCCTATGATTGAACAGAAAAAGTTACAAACGAGAAAAGAAAAGTCGCGAGAAATATTTAAATTTGTATTAAAAGAAATGTTATCAAAGTAAAGCTTTCAATTTAGCAAGGAAACCAAATTAAATTATTATTTGACTTTTTTCTAGTTTTTGCATCTTTTTTTAGTTTTTTAGAAAATCTCTATATAAAAAAAGTTTGATCATGCGAGATTCGAAACATAAAAGGTATGATAATTTTTCTTCGACTTCGATCTAATGTTTTTACAAATTTTATAGAAATCGGATTTCCTTTTTTTAAAATAAGATCCACGTTTCCAATTTTAAAAATAACTACATTTTTTGTTTTCTTTTCTAAACCCCCGTCTTGTACTAGTAATTATGTACAAGATATTTTACCTACTACACAATCAAGGTGGAAACCCAGAACTGATTGCCTTGTACATAATTTACAATAATCTAAACAATATTTCAACAAAAGCGAAATACAAACTACAAATAATTTAACTCTAAGTCTTACCTTTTATTTTTTTTTTAATGCCGTGGGCAAACAAAGGAAAACAAATTTTCTAAAATTATCCTATTTTATATTCGCCTAATATAAATAAAAACGCTTCCTATAATATTGTGGCCCAGCCAAGGAGCCCACCAAAACCAAAACCATAATAATAATGAATTAGGATGTAAAGGAATTTTAAATAATAAAATATGAATTGGCACTTGCGATTTTGATGAGCAGTGCAATATGACGTAGAAGAAGGGAGGGAGAGACGAGGAGTGGAGGGCTTGAACTAGCGAGCCGACCGGAGTTTTTTCCGAGAGCCGCTAGAAGAAAGACCGCTACGGGACGAGGTCAGGTCAGTCCATTTTCGGCCACGTGCTAGCTAAATTAAACGGTATGCTTTTCGGCCACTATTAAGGCTTTATCTTGCCGTTATGTCTTTTTTATAAATCATAATTAATTTTGTAATCTTTTAATTCGGCAGCAAATAAAATACAACATTTAATTTCACTTGCGTTGCTTGCGTTCATTAGCGTCCTAACCCGACTCCTTGGCCCATCCTGACAAGATTCGGCTAAAGTGTCCGCGGTCTCCAGCTAGCCGGAGCTTCCAGCTGGTCAAAAGAAGTGGAGACGGTCACAATATGAATACCGCAAAGTATCTGTAATTTGACTGTCAGTACGTAGTTACACGAACATACTATGAGTTTTCTGTACTTTTAATTTACTAAGTTTAAAACTGAATTTGTAGGAACTATTTTATCCAATTAATGTAAATGGCTTACTTCATGAAGTCTTTATTCGATTTATAATGGAAAACTTGTTAAATTTTTACAAGATGTCATTTAATTAACTATGTTGTAAGCTCCTAAATTCAAATCTTAACTTATAAAGTGCTTGATTTAATCGTGATAACAGCTGTTATAATCCTTGAACGACCTGCAGAATTTGTGATTAATCCTTAGCAGTACCCAAAATAATTATAGACTCATGCACATTTGAATATAATGTATTAGAGAGGGTAGCCAGATCCCTTTGTGAGTCCGATATAGGATTAGGATCGCGCATATTTTGTGTTGCGATGGAATTTTTAATTTCCGGTTGTCACAATCCATAGACGGAAGTGGGGTTTAAATGCAATGTCGTATGATGTCTGTTATTACATTGTTGACAGTTATGTGTAGATTTACTAACTAGTTGTATGTCGATTGCTCGAGCAAGTTTTACGATATTGTTTATTAGTGATAAAGTTTAATATCTCGTGCGGAGTTAGAGTTTTAAAATCGTTACAATTGTAAATGTTGTGTGAATATCTATCACTAAATTGGCACTTAAGTCTAGGCGTAGGGTTTACGTAGTAAGCATTAGAAGGCGGTCTATTTGGTATTAAATTCTGCGATTTTGTGGGAAAATTATGTTTTGTAGTATGAGTGGGTTTTGATAAATTGGAAGTGGTTGCTAGGCAGTCTGCAAGATGAATAGATTCAGTGTTAAGAATTTGTATAAGTTCACCAATTGTAGGGATACTATGGTCGGACGTACGTTGATTTTCAAATAGTTTTCTATTTCACAATCGATTTTTTTTTCGGAAGAATGGTTAGAAGGGTTAATAAGAATTGACTGACGTCATAATTTTAAAGTTTCAAGGTTTGTGAATTTTCTGTATAGGTGTAAAGAAAGTTTCTAATGCCTTTCAAATAATTATGAGTAGTATTCGGTAAATACAAGATTTTATTTATTTGGAAACTAATTATGCGTCTAGGGTTCTGATATCTCTTATTTAAATTGTCCCAGGCTAATTTATAGTTTATTGGGCTAAGTGGTAATCCTTTCACAATGTTTAGAGCTTCTCCTGATAAACATAATAAATAATTATTTTTTCAATTGATGCTAGTGTGTCAGTTTGATGTATAGTGGAATCAAATATGTGATAAAAATTTGTCCATTGTGATAAATTACCATCAAAAGTAGGTAAAGTAGGCGAAGTAATTATACTGAGATTTTATGAGACTCAACTTGAGAATGCTCAGAAATATTCAAATTTAATTCTGTTGAACAAAAATTTGGAAGTAAGAGATTAATGTTTTATTTAGCTGTAATTGCTTATTCGAAAATATTATTTGGTATTTCAAGGACATATTTTAATTTATAGTCAGATGTTTCTTCATCTGTTGCCAATCTATTAATTAGATTATCAAAGTCAGTTAGTCTTTTTTTAACATTTTCATAGTATTCGGTTAGTTTTGTTACATATGGAGATAAGGTCTCTGCAGTGAAATCATCTGCAATGTTTTGAACTAATTCACAACTTTTCGTGAATATACCTGCAATTATATCAGATTGACGACACTGTCGCACTTAACCAAATACTGTCACTAATTATTTAAAGTAATTAAACATAAACATAGATAATTCACTGTTAATAGCAGTAATACAAATATTAGTCTTTGTTTAAGTATGATGGACACTTAGTGAAATGAGATGCGAACTTTATACGAGCGGTATCCAACCCGGAATGTCATGGTCATGTCCGGTTCTTATTTTCTCCCTTCTGTGGGTAAAAAATGGCGTCGTTGGCAGGAAATTAGAAAGCGCGGACATTCTCACCCCATCCCCAAAATCAAATAAAAACTAACAAAAATGAATCGTCAACTGTTCGGTAGTTGCCAATAAAATTAAAAATAAATAATGGACGACGTTGTTTTATTTATATATTTTAATTTTAATTCTAAAATTTATTTTACTTGCGATTGTGCACAAGAATTTAGAGTCGTTCTTGAGAAATCGTATCTTTTGTAACACCCCCTCAGGACGATTTTTTAAAATTTTTACCAGTAACTCACCGACGGGAATCTTTGGAGAGATAGCGACTAATTAGTTTTTTTCCGGTCCGCTTGAGCAAAATTTGATAAAATTGTTAAAGCTGAGTAAACAAAAATATATATGTGAAAAAGTAGCAACATCAACTAAAATAAATACAAAAAGTATACGAAATGTATAAAGCACTAAAAAATGTATAAAGCACAAAAAAAAACTAAAACTTTAAAAAATAAAATGAAACAAGCCAGTAAACTTCCTTTTAAAAAGCAAGAGTAAATATGTGTAGTGACATTATTTGTTCATAATTATTAGTAGTTAAACCGTTGTAAATTGTTTACTTACATTGCCAAATACACGAATAATGGTAAGAAATCTTAATTAAAGGAGTACTCCAAACGTTGCCGGGTGGAATTATTCATTGTTTATATTACAAATAAAAATTGGCTTACAAGATGTTTATTATTAAATCAAACCTTTGTATTGGCACAGTCAATTCATAAATACACAACAGATGTAATATTCACTTCACTAATGAAGTTTCTTTGTAACAATATCGTGTGCTTTACAACGTCACAAGTGGAAATGTTTGAAGTTTGCCCTAATTAATTAATATGTCTGTTTCCTTGTGTCTCACATGATTGAAATATCTGAGATTAATTTCCTTTATCCCCTTTGTCTTTAGATGCATTACCTCTAATTTACATATCATTCATTCTGATATGCATATTAGAGGGAAGGGAATCACTTGGATATTGAGATCTCTTGTAGAGGCTGTGTTACTCGGAGTTGAAGGGGAATTTGTATCGGATGAAGTTAATATGTAATTCAAATCCAATTTTATTTTGTGTGTGTCTCTATTCTCACATATACTTACTAGATACTGGTTGTGTGAAAGTTTAGAATCAGTGATAAATATGGTTATTTACGAGAACAAAAAATATCACGGGGAGCCGTAATATTCCATCGCATCTGGCTTAGCATTTAGAAATGCAAAGTTGAAAGATTATAAGGATGTTATACGACCAGTGATGATGTATCAAAGTAAGAAATAGGTGTTAGCTAAGAGTAAGAAGTAAATATTAGGAACATGAAAGATAGAGGTACTAAGATGAAGAATTGGACCTGATAAGGAAAAAGGTATAACCTGGATACTGAAAAATTGAACCGTTTTTGCAATTAAGATCAAAATAAATGTTGGTTTCTAAATCTCTTAGTAGATGGAAGAGGGAAGGGATACAAGAAATTCAATAAAAGGAAGCCCTGGAAGAGAAGAATAAGAGAATGGCCAAGATTGAGATGGGTAGGATATGTACAATGGATGGTATAGAGAAGAGATAAAAAATGCGCGGGTAATAATAGTAGGAGGACGAAAATGAGAATAAGGCAAAAGTAAGATGAGGTGTCGACCTACGGAAAAAGTAAGTGAAATTTAGAAGATAGTAGCGGAAAACTGAAGAGAGTGGGAACAATGTGGTGAAAAGTTTAAAGTCCTACTGCATTACTTAGTAAAGTTAAGGTGCCGGTCAAAACATTCGCATTTCACGATAATTTTATCGATATTAGTTGTGAAACTCGACCATCCAGTTCATGACTCATTTTGTCGTTTTTTATCATACCTTACTGAACCGTATTTTTTAAATAAATTGAAACACATTTATTTGTTTACTTATAACTTTGTTTTGTGAATGAATGAGCGAACACATAGTGCAATATTTATGGGATACAATACTAAACTATGTGCAGCTAGTTATTGTTGTAGGCTTCATTACTACCCTGTATTAATGGATAAATAAGCTATACGTTTGCAAAGAAAAAAACTTCCATTTCCATTAGATCGATAGACAAGAATCATAAAATTATTTTTGATCTATAAATCGGTCAACCATTAACCTAAATATGAAGATATTGTCATGTTGTCTTTTTAAAATAAAATATGTTACCTTTTGCAAATTTGTTGTAAAACATTTTTTCCAGACATTTATCCCTAAACCGCTCACACTGCCGCCATTATAAAACACAGTCAGAATGACATGTGTTGAAATAAATACTTTATTAAATTCTCAAATTTGAAATAAGAAAGCGTTGCGTTTGATAATAATAATTCTAAGTTGTTGGCACATCTGGTGAGACGTTATGCATTATGGATTGTAAGCTGTGCAGACAGTTACCATCTTTAGTTGGGGAGAAAAGATTACAATATTATTCTCTACGTCGAATTTATCAATGGGCTAAAAATAAATGACTAAATACAGTTTAATAGAAAGATTACATAGAATCTACAAAACAACTTTTTTAAAGATTTATACATTAGGAAAGTTATGTAATGTTTTTAAAAAAAAGTCTATGTCAATTTGATTGGAAATATCCATTTTGGATTGTTTTTTTTGAGCCCAAATAATAGGGTGTTGGAATAATATCTGTATATCGCCTTTTGGAGCCGGAACAAATAACATGTTTCATTAAATAACTTTTGTTTCATTAAATAACATGTTTTTTATGAAAATGTATTTGATATTAAACATATTTATACCTGTGACAATAAAAAATATCTTTAAGACTATGTAATCCCACATCGAAAATTCAGGCTATCATTCCAACAGGCCGAGACTGGTCCTATAATTAGGTTTACTAAAGCACATTTAAATAAAATAGGCTATAATGTTAACAATGAAAGTATTTACTTTTTGGACTAAGTATTTACTTCATAGGAATATATAGCGGAAAAGACATATTTCAGCCTTTCCATCTCACCAGTCTCACCTCCAATTTAGGAGACCCTTCAAAAGTTGCGATAATCAAACCCTGCAGAAGGTGACTCCTGATAATTTAATTCTAGGAAACCTGTGCCTTGAAAAATTAAAAAACCAAAGTATGATCTAACATCGAGGATTCCATCGTTCATAAAAAATGAGACTAGTTCTATAATTAGACCATTGAGTTCATTTTAATAAAACCTGAGTATAATTTTAATTTTAAAAGATTTTACTTTGAGCTTAAGGGGTTTGACAAGAACATATGCTTTCGCGACAAAGAAATCTTCAGCAATATTTACACATCGATAGGTCCTTCAAAGAGTGTATCATAGTTTATAGGTAAAAAATGAGAGAAAGTAGGTTCTCTGCAAGAGTAGTCTAGGAATCCTGGATCTTGTCCTGTCCTGTGCAACAGCAGAAGGATTATACCAACTCTGTTGCTGACCGAAGATCTTCAATAAAAACAAGATTAATGATTGAGAAGGCTTGCAGCTACCAGGCAGAAAGTACTGATTAACAAAGCTGGGCCGAGAAATATCAGTTTCAAATATCAAAATCTGGTTGTTGAAAGTTGGAAGTTTGAATAACTTGGAGGACCAGTATTCTCTAAATGAGGAGAAGAGCTTAAAAGAGTAGCTGTCTTTATCCGGGGTAATCCGGGATCAAGGGAGGGTCATCCGGGGAGGGGTTAGGACTCTTATCCGGGGTCTTATACTAATGGGTAATAGTAGTTACTTTTGGTCTTAATCGTAGTTTATATAATTCAAATTGGATATCTTCTTAGGTAATAAAATGAATGGCATGTTGTAATATCGTTGCATGCAGAGTCTTAGCATATATTAAATCAAATCGACACACGTCTTTGTCAAAAGTAAATGTAGAACAATTTTAAAGGCCGTGAATTCACACTATTTTGTAATTTATCTGTTATATTTATTTTGTAATTTATCATTGAAATATTTTAATGAAACTTGGCATAGCTATGTACAATAGATTCATTGAAGTAGGTTGAATAGTTTCTGAGAATTTTGTTAACCGACTAACGGTAAGCGTTTTGTAATTAAAAAAGTATGACTTGCAAAAATACGATTTATTCTGAAATTGTGGTGTATGATTTTGTTAGTTTCATCTATTTTTTAAGATCTATTTTCACCTAATTTTATTAAAGATTGTTCTGATTAACAATTACCATAAAGTATTTTCTAGCCTTACTATGACTGTTAGACAGCACCCCCCCCTGCATCTTTAATTATAACTACGTGTAGGAGGACGTGTAAGATGGAAATATTTTCGTTGAAACTAGTGTTTAAAATATGTTTTGGTGTTTTATATACTATTTTTTAATGCTCTAAATATTATGATTCAAATTGAGACTATATTTATAGTTTTTATGGTACTTTTGAATTTCCATTATAAAATAAAATAAATTACAATTTAAGATGTGTAATACGGTATTATTTCAATTGCAATTTTCTTCATGAAAACGGGGACACATGCGACTTCAGTATATTCACCGGTCCTATTCGATTACTATTTTGGCAATATTTTTGTTTATCTTTCTACATATGTATTTAACCATAGTAAGACCTTTATAGGTTTCGTGTGAAGCCAAGAATGACAGTTTCGAATAGTAGGACAAGTTAAATCTGATATCAATTACTTTTCTTTACACTGCCAACTGTAAAACGTAGTTGAAAAGTAATAAAGGTTTATAGACAGATTTTGTGTTGTAGAGAGGGAAAAAGAAGTATATTTACACCGTGAACTAATAAACTGCATGTAATTGGAGAGACAATATCTACTCGTATGTCGGTTCAAAGAAATTGCTTTTCTGTTACAAATGAATGTCACACTAGGATGCATTCAAGTTCACCTACAATCATACGCAAAATAAAAGTATTTGTTTGGTCTTATTTAAATTTAAAAAAAAATCATTTACCCGATCAATATACTTACAAAGAATGAGAGGATTATTAGAAGAACTAAATCATTGTGATAAGGTGAAACTAAAAAAAATTGAAAAAAAAAAATAATCTGTATAGTATCCACAAATCGGTTCGCTTTCGATTAATATTCGTTACTCAAATGGTTAGATTTTAAAAATCATAAAGATGGTCGTTAAAAGAGTTGTTTTTACCACCAAAGTTTACTCTAAATTATGTAAGGTCAGTTTGTGCAGTTTATATATAGATACAGTTATGTATAGAATATAATAAGAATAATTTATTTCTCTAAGAATATATATTTTACACTTCAAAAATAACCCATGGCATTATTTAACCTTTGAACTACCAACTCTGTTATTTTAAACAGTCAATTTGTCTTTATTCAATATGTTTTTTCATCAATTTCTTATCTGATTCGACTATATTTTACATATGCCTACTCGATAGCTAAAAAATCGAGCGTTCTTATGATGTATAATAACACGCCACAAAATTAGTTTGTATGTTGGTATACGTAACAAAAGCAGTAATTATCTATATGCAGCCGATTTAAGTTATTATTTTTATTTCTTGTACGTTTAATACTTTTGTGTAATTTTATAATTGTGATGTAAGAACTATATATCGTCACTTAAGATGCAAAACCTTGTAACCCACAATTTTGCTAAAATTGAGTTATTTGTATAGCTGGATTTGTCCAGCCATTCTATACCTTCATACAAAATCTTGTAAGCCACAGTTTAACCAAAAATATTTTATTGTACAAAAAAGAAATGAATTGTGGCAAATTTCAAGTAACCCATAATATGTGGGATACATTCTTTTGAAAGTTCATTCAAATCCTTCTATGCCACAATTCAGAACAGCAGACAGAATTAATGCTTTTAACCCACATTGCTACATTTTATGTTGAAAAAAACATTATCATCAAGCAAATGTTCTTGGAAAAGGGTCACACTCAGAAGGAGTGTGACTCTATACACAGTTCTATTGAAAGAAAACTCAAGAAATATTCCTACCGAATGATTACATTTCGGTTACAAAAGAAGCCAGACATTCTCCTTTTCCATATTGAGGGAAATTATTATATTATATTTTTGTGTGTTTATTATAAAATTGGAATTCTTTTGTCTTCATGAAATTCAATTATTTATTATCTGTGGAAATTATGTTGTCAAAATAATCGATTTTTGTTTTCTTTTTCAGGGTACAAAATAGAAAAATTTGATACAACCTTTTTCTTTTATAATAATCATGATACTCAGAATTTTCTGAATAAACTCATGTATCTCAGTTTCCATTTATTTTCAATATATGGAAAATTTATGAACATATGCCAATAAAATGGCAAAATATGTACTGCAGTTAAATCGATATATATTTTTTATAAAATTATTTGCTTTAAATTCAATGGGTTAAAATAGACAAAGTAGGATATGTGTACATGGTATGATCCCGTTGTCGTAATAATATATGGATATCTGCAATAGTTCAAGACACACTGAATTGATCTCATAAGTCTGACAATACTTAGTGCCTTTGTACGTACGTGTCCCAGTAGGTATATTGGTACAAACTCATATAAACAGATTTCTCGGCATACGTGATGATGCCTTCCTAAATTGTGCCAATTTCAAACAGGTTTATTGTTATAGCGTGGTGAGTTCAATTTGGCACGTTACTCAAGCACAAAGTGCAATTATACATCTTGCAATATGAATTCACTAATTAATTCAAGAAGAGACGTAATTGTTTTGTAAATATTAATAATTTCATTGTATAGGGTGTTAGAAAAGTCTGGAAACTGTTTGATATTACAAAACTGGGTGTGACAAAAAGGTAAATATATGCTGAGATTTACATCTACAATAAAACTATTTTACACATGTTTTGAAATTTCTGTACATTATATTGCATCCGCTATTTAAATGTGACTAACTTTTTAAGATGGTCATGTAACACATAATGTTCATGTAAACTCGTTGCTATGGAAGCAAATAAATAGGAATGAAAATAACAAATGATGATAATAAATCCCAATGAAGTCTGCATACAAAAGATCTTTTTTTCTCGGGGATTAGACAACAAATAATGAAACCAGAATTATTTAAAGTTTTAACTTACTGTTGAAAGAACCCGTATTTTCTTGATATTACGTATATTGTTGACAGTTACAGACGTATGGCTTATTTAAAATCATTTTTTTGCATTACTTAGTTTACGCTAAGGTTTTTTGCATGTATGGTCTCTTTTCCATTGTATATAATATATATACGTGTATTTTGTTAATTAGTATCCGATTTTACAAAATTATAAAACGTTTTATCCACATTCCAAATTAGGCTTTTATAGAAAAGTAAATAAAATCACTTTAGAGGTTCTTAAGTCAGGCCTGTGTATACGATTAAGGAACTAAACAGACGGATCTTCTCAAAAAGTTTCTCTGCAATTAACAACATGCCCAGCTTTACTTAAAAACTTAATCTGCTACAAAAACACGTCCAGTTGTTTCACTTCCTCTATCTTTCGGATGCAACAGAATGGAATATGATTATCTTTTATATAGTGCGCAATAGATATAACGACTATATTGTGATTTCCTCACATAACACACTTTAATATCGGAATATGTTACTTTTGGAACTTTATATTATCTGCAAACTTAACTCCGTGCATTCATAGAGAATATGCATGTATGCATGTTTTGTCCATTGCACGTGCAGATTAGTAAAGGGGCAACCAGAAATAAGTTATCACGTAGTTAAATGTATTCCTTGGAGACCTTAAGGTTGAAACTGATCCCTTTTCAGGAAAAAATAGTTTGAATACTTTGGTGTCTAGGTCATTATAGTTAATGAGGCAGCAACAAACGGAATTGGGGAAAGATTGGCAAAAGGAAATAAATGACATGTACTGTAGTACCAGATTTTATAGTCAGAAAGAGGAGCATATCAAGAAAGCTGGAAAACATCAACTATGTTCCATGAATCAGACATACTAGAGATCATAAAAGCAGGAAAGAAGTGTTGATTGGGATAAGGTAAAATGAATGATTAGAGAGAATTTAATAAAGTCACAGAGAATGGAGGATGAGAGAAGATGGTTAAATTATGTGGAAGAATAGGTTGTGAGGAAGATATGAATGGATGATATTGAGGAGTACCAGAAGAATGTGGATGTGAGAAGAAGAATAAGAAGACGAAAAGAGAGAGAGAGAGAGAGAGAGAGAGAGAGAGAGAGAGAGAGAGAGAGAGAGAGAGAGAGAGAGAGAGAGAGAGAGAGAGAGAGAGAGAGAGAGAGAGAGAGAGAGAGAGAGAGATGAAGAGCTGCTAACTAAAATAGTTTTAAAACGTAGATATTTTAGCAATAGTATTATATGTAATATTTTGTAACTATTATATCGATACATAACTTTCTGGTTATCCACTCTATAATAATCTCCATCGAAGATAGTTTTTGAGGTTCAGTAAAACTTCGATAATTAGATTACTTAGTTTCTTGTATAACATAATTAACTACTATTTACTGTTTTGAAATTTGGTACATAAACTCGCTCGGTGTAATTATTCTCGGTTTTAAATACAAATATTATCGAAATTATACACAATAAAATAGTTAAAATAAAATAATATTATGAGCTGTACTTACAGATAGAATAACTTTTACATGGCTGCAATGATGCACTTACCTAAAACAAAATAAAAATATAATTATTTAAAATTATAATAAATAAACACTTGAACATATTTTAACAAAGTTCGGTGAAACCAATCAGCCGCAACGTCTATCTCTAGCTCTTGTCTTATAGATTCTAAGTTTCATGTGTATCACCCCAAACAGGTTTTTTTTATAAACCTCGGGGTCAGACTTTATTAGTCTTAAGTTTGTAAAGTTTTGTAATCTGAACATGTATATGTATATAGTTGACTAATAAAAATATTTCATTCATTCATTTAACAGACAAGAAATTGACCTCGGAGTTTCTTGAATGTCAATATTCAAAGTGAACTCTTACATATAGATATTGATGTCGTAAATAAACAACATATGGAATGTTGAATACTAATGCAATAGTGAGTTTGGAAATAAAATTTTAATATTTTAAAATGAACTAGATAGAAATTCAATTCAGAGGCAGATGTACATCAGGCTATAAACAGATAATCCTGACCATACTTATTAGAGAAGTGAAGGACAATACTCAAGACATACCCGTTGGACAGTAATCTTGAAGGAGATAAAGACTTGCAATGAATTTTCTCATTGAACGTATGCGTAGAAATTTTAAAATGGAGTTTTTTCTCTCCTATATTTTCTTACGTAATCAAATTTTCTAGATATATTTAGTAAGAAAGTAGAAATAGAAGCCAGCCTCATCAACCATGTCGGCTGCTCGACACTTATTAGCCTAGCAGTTTTTATTTCGAAATCTATTTTTTTTATAACTGTCGGGACAAACGAATACCTACCCTAACCTTCTTCAATCATCTGATTTATGACGAAAACTTTAATGGACGTACTCGTAATTAAATAAATGAAACCCAGAATTAGGTCAAATTCATTTTAAAAGTTTTAGATAGGTAAATCTGGAAAACTTTAGTTCCATAACGAAGTACATTTAAAATGAATCATGAAATACAAATATCATGATCTGAAATTATAAAGTAAAAAATGAAAAGAGAACACTAAATACTGTACGGTGCCTTCAAGGCATTAAGTAGATAACACTTTCTACGCCAGTGTGTATACTGTGAACTTCGGTTACAGGGTAATATTAAAGAAATATTAAATTATGTATTTTTAAAACTCTTTCTTCTTCAACATTTGAAGTAGAAAGTTCTAAATTCTAAAATTCATGAAGCCTGAGAAATTGATGCAAGAAAAGTTAATAGAATTTTTAACAGGGCGGATATTACATATTTAAAATGAATTGTCGCTTGCTTTAATAAATTTGAGAGAAATTGATATTCAGATCTCACGCTTAGGGGTTTCCTTTCAGAGGACACATTTTGTCATGAATAATATCTTTTGAAAATCTGTCTTCTAATTATTATGCACTATGGATAACTCAATTTTACATTTCAATAAGGCTAGGGGAGTGTATTGTAGAGGTTTTTTTCTTCTTTTAACAACGCGAGTTTGAATGATCAGTTTTTGTTTTATGGGTATTCTTTTTAAACCCAATATTTTATTAAAACAGGTTGAAATGTAAATGTTTGTTTAATTTTGTAAAATTATATTTACATTTCGTCAAAAGTTAAAAGACATTTATAGAAAGTCATTATTTTCCAAATTGTTCAACTGTTTAATATATATATATATATATATATATATATATATATATATATATATATATATATATATATATATATATATATATTTCATATAGAGCTTAGATAACATTTTAAGATTGGTAAAAATTAGATTTCACAGAAATTCCTTTTTTAATTCTTCCCAGTAAGAAATTTAAGAAAGTTTAAAAGATTTCGTTTGTTTGTTGTCCCATATGGATTTAATAAAAATTGGGATGTTAGTATATTAGACTTTTTTTGAATTTTCACATATCTCACAGATTATTGATATTTGACAAAAATTTTATTTTGGTTTAGATCAAACATCCCACAATTGTTAGAACCACTATCTTCCCAGTTTCATTTTCCTAAAAAGACCCTTTCCGAAGTTGTCAACCATAGAATAAATTTGAACCATGGTAAAATTATTTATAAATTGTCAGTACAACAATATTGACTACAATTTGATCAAATGTGTAGGTTTATAAACCAATAAAAAAAACCTCAGATAAAAACACAATATGACGAGAGTTAACCACACACAAAGTTTTAAATCCCTTTCCCTCTTCCGCCTCTAAATACTCTTGAACCATCTTCCTTTTTTTTTAATAAATAGAAGGACAAAACGTGTACAAGAATATTGTGAAATAAAATCACGCGATGGTTTAAAAAATCAATAAATTTCCATTTTAAAAATCAAGGTATATTTTTAATAGCGACCTCATCTATGCACAGTCAGTATATTTCTTACACCCCAAACAAACAAGAAACCGTGTATAATGCTAAAAGTTGTTATTAACTATTTACGTGGATATTCAAATTTGTTTCGATGGAAATTTTAATTGTTTGTATATACCGTACGTTGAAATGTCATTACATAATGTGTGTTATTAAATAAGGCTTTGTATAAGCAGTCAATTCGTAAACTATAGGTATAACAAGTATGCAATATTCACTTCACTAATGAAGTTCCTTTATAATAATAGTGTATGCTTTACAACAGTACGAGTGGAAGAGCTTGAAATTTGCTCTAATTATATCTGTTTCATTGTGTCTCAAATGACTGAAATATCTAAGATTAATTTCCTATATCCCTTTGTCTTTAGATGCAATACCTCTAATTTACATACCATCTATACTGATATGCAAATAAGAAGGAGGGGAATCATTAGAACTCTCTTAGGTGAAGTGGAGTTTATATATGATGGTTTTAATATTTAATTAAATTCCTCTTTGTTTTATCAGTTTTTACGTATCCAAATAATATATTGGTTCAGCAATAGTCTGGAACAAATCACAAATAATTTACATTGTAAATAATTTACAAAAACTATCACGGTGAACCGAGGTTTTTATTCGCGTCTGGCTGGCTTGGAGTAATATAGAAGGGTAAGAAATTTGAGACATTTTAAGACAATTTTAAGAACAGTGATGATGTATGAAAGTGAGACATATTAATATAAAGGAGTAAATATAAGGAACATGGAAGAAAAAGGTACTACGAGGAATATTTGGATGTGTAACGAAAGAAGTTATAAACAAGAAAATAGTGTTTTTGAATAAGTCGGATTTATTAATAAGAATAAAACTGGAAGGTTGAGAAATGTTGGACAAATAAGTTAATGAAAGATTCAAGGAAGAAATTGGAAGAGGAAATCAAGAAGACCTAGGTAGTGCGAAGTGAGAAAAAACAGAGAAGAGTGGATAATGTAGTAAAGAGACCAAAGTCTTAAAACGCATTTCAGGTGAGGTAAGTTATTTATATATATATATATATATATATATATATATATATATATATATATATATATTTGAAGGAAAAATGGAAAAATCTTTATGCTTTGTCCGGGGACTGAAGGTGTTGGGCGGCCTCCCTACCCCGGTAAAACCAAAACCTTCCATCCTCTTCTTCCTCCTCTGCGGGACCATCTTGCGACATTACTTCACAGAGAAGAATTAACTACCCCACAGGGTCATCCACCATCCCATCGACCGGTTGGTCGAACACCGAAACTGGAGTTCTATCTCAGCTCACTTTAGCTGTTTTTCTCGTTTGCCCATAATTCTATGAATGAAAGTCTCTAGCCATAAACTTTCACAATATTTTATTGCTGTCACTTGAGTATATTCTGAGATATTTGAACATCTAGATCTCGTCTATGATTTATTTTCTCTTTTTTCCAACGGTAACTTCCTGAACCTTAATTTTTGGTTATATTGAAACAATTTATTTTGTTTGATTAAAATATTTTTCTGTAAAACTGTATAAACAATGCACTGACATATTTAAGTAGGTACGTTATGTTTAGATAATATTTGTGGGAGACTTATTAATCAATTACTATCGTGTGTGTAATCATCTCTTTTTGTGAGTTGTAATCTTAACTTCATTGAAAAAAAAACTCCAATAGAATTATAATTAGGAGTTGGTTCTGTAAGATGCATTTACAGATGGAAATATTGGACCTGAAGCGGTAAAAGTGAAGGGGTGATTTTAAATTCATTTTTACGCTTGTGTAGCAAAGAGTTATACCTCCACAGTGCCATTCACTTTCTAGGTTCTCTAACCTCTTTATGTTAATATTTTCATCTGTAGATAAGTAAAATAACAGAAGCGAATACGGACAATCAACGCTTCTCCTACACGAAAACTACGAAGACTCAGACAGATAGGATGAAACGATGTGAAAGTGATGGTAAATATCACAACATGGCATTGTGCACTAAATAGACATCTGTTAATCATGGGGGTAATGTCTAGCTGCATGTTATTCATATGGTTAAATAAAACGACTGAGTATTTGGTTTAAGATATATTATAATGTTCTAAAGAGTTCAGAACGGACTTTCTGTTTGTTAGAGTCTTGAATATTGTAATTACTCTGATCTGATGCAATATATCTAAAAGAATTGGTAATTTTTAGTAAAGAGTAAAATGTTTATCTCTAAAGGGTATTAAAAACATATGAAGTCTTTCAAATTACACGAAACAACAAAATAAATCTAGCGTAGTAAAGCTTTCTACAAAATGATTATGACTTTATACAAATTACTATTGCCATTAAATTATGTTAATATTAATTAAATATGAATATAATATTGATATTGTATAGGGTACTTGTGTTGAGTTCTGATTTACATAAATCCTTTCTCAACTATATTAACTACAAAGCAAAGTACTTATGATTCTGTTGATTGGATTGTGAATAATTTACTTTGACGTAAGTTGGATATGTAAATCAGAACTGAACACGAATACCCCGTACAAAGGAAAATAAAGTAGTTATGGAAATGATGTTAAACTGTCGTTGCAAAAAGTATTAAACTTCTATTGAAATTGACATGAATTATATATAAAACAAAACTACATTATTTTGTATATTTAATTTTTATGAAAATAAAAAAATTAAAATAATGAGACTATGCTCGACTTTGACTATGCTCAAATTTGATAATTTTCATTTTCAAAACATTATAACTTGAAAAGTAATTATCGTAGAAACTTCCGGTTGTGCCTAATCGTTTAGAAATTTATTTCTCTATAAGGACTGTAAGTTTAAATTTTTGTAGTTAAAAAACTTTCACTCAAAAATCCACTTTTTTAAATGTATATGATCGTCGATTTTTAATTTTTTGAGTGAATTTTTTTTTAATTACAAAATTTTTACACTTACAGTTCTTATAGAAAAATAAATTTCTAAACGATTCAGCACAACCCGAAGTCTCTACGGTAATTACATTTCAAGTTATAACGTTTTGAAAATGAAAATTATCAAATTTGATCACTTTAAACGCAAATAACTCAAAAACTAAAAGAGATACAATACCGAGAATAGTCTCGTTGTTTTTATTTTTTTATTTTCTATAAGAATACATTATTAACAAAATTTGTTTTTTTGAAATTTTTTTAGTGGGAAGTCTACTATAATCCCTTATAACTTTAAAAAGGTTAGAGATAGAGAAGGTTCGGATTAGTTTTATTAGTATTCTCATGTTAATTTACATAAGCAATGAAAACTAGTCTGGATTTTCTATCTTTAACCGTTTTAGAGCTATGGGAGATTTTATTAACACCCCCATGAAACTACCCCATGCTGTTTTCTTTCATGCTTTAAGGTAGTTAAGCATGCATTAAAGCCGTTAGAATTATGTCTTGTCAAACTGTTATTTTTTTGTTAGAAATTATTAAAGATAGTCTTGTTAGTCGGGATAGGGTTGTATTTCTTATTTAAGGTACTTAAGTAGATTTTGGTATTGTACTCTATAGGGACAAAAACTTGTAAAATAATATTTTATGGAAAAATGTTAATTTGGGGAAATGGAAAAGGATACACGAAAAAGTGTTATTTTATTATAGTCGCTATAGGGTTGTAACTATTCAATAACACACCAAGGAGATTTTAATTTTAGTTATAATATATCGACAAAAACTTTTAAAATTACTTTTTTCTAAAAATAATTTAGACTTGGTAAAAATGGAAAAGGTAAACACGAAAAATTTGGATTTGTTTATAATCGGCATAGCCTAACTTTTCCATATATAATTCAAGTTAATTTCAGTTTTATTCATAACAAAAGGGACAAAAATTTGTAAAATGAACTTTTTTAAATGTAAGCTTTGAGAAAAAGGAAAGTCCATATAAGAAAAACTTCCATTAAAGAATAGTAGACATAGTGTTGAAACTATTTCATAACATACTGTAACACAAGGGGTAAAAATGCTACGCTACACCGGTGTTGAATAGACTAGCTCTGTGCTTCCCCTGCATCTAATTTACGTACACAATTAATATTATCTTCATTTAATTAATTTTGTTTAAATTTTGTGAAATTTCATGCATTTCATATTTAATACAATTTCATTAAATGTACGGTAGAATGATGTTAAGATACTTTATCCTTTATTGTGTAACTGATTTAATTTATTTGTTTGCTTTCTATGGGGGTTGGTAACAATTAAACGCAATTATTGCATTGCATTATCTTTGTATTTCAAAGCATTGGTTTTATGAAGGGTAGACCTTGATCCTGAAATGTTTGAATGCTTGTAACAAATCATTCTTGTAATTCCAACGTGATTAGTGTGCGACGTGACAAAACAATAATCATACCACATGGTAGTAATAACTAATACTAACATAACTCTAATTAGGGACACCACTAACAGGGAGAAGTAATCAAATTAGTTTGTTTTATAGTTCTTACTCCTTACATTGTGAGAGTAATTCATCGTCCATTGCGTAGTAAATATCAGCTTAAAGAATACTGTTGTTGTTTAAATTTTACTCTACTTCAAATACAAGTTCAAATACTATTAAAAAGAGTAAACAAGTTTGAATTTATATAAAAGATTCCATTGAGATAAATGTAACTATATTATAATAGACCGATTTTTAGTTGATATAGATGGTAATAATTTTACTAGCGATTACAAAACAAGTGGCCAGAAGAAAAAACTTATGTTAAATTAATTATTCATTTTTCGTAAACAAGCTTTTGGTAGATTTGACCGGTTTTTTAGTATAATTAACCACTGCTGAAGATAAAATATAGTTAAAATAAAATAAATCTACAAATAAGACACTTATTTCAAGTTAAACATTGGGCTTCAAGAACTAACGTTTATCATTCAATCTAACAGATTATTAAAATAATTCAAATCTCATCGTCAAACTTTTATATAACAGAAGAATAAAATCAACTTTAAAATTATATAAGTTTAATTTAATATGATATCTTAATTTAACTGTATATTATGTAGAGGTAGTCCAATTTTAGTTTATTTTTTTATACTGCATGGCAAGGTTAACAAAAATATGTTTATCCCTCATTTTGTTGTAAAAATAATTTAAGTAAAATTTATCGAATTCTAAAGATAAAACTGATAAGATGTGTTATAGTTTGTTTGGTGTAGCTCGTGTATCACTGAAGAGGACGACATTGTCGTTGAAACGCGTCTGATACTTAGGCGTATTTTTTGTGAGAATTGTGTTCTATGTGTTTGTTATACTGATAAGATGCAAAAACGTGGCGTTTATAAACTGACTTATAATATTAGAATTGCAGTTAATGTAGGCTAAACAAGACGTAATATCACTTGGTTAAGAAACCAACAAAAAAAAGGTGGCATTTGGTTTACAATAATTTATTTTATCTAAGCACTTTAAGAATCAGTAATTGCAGTGTTGTTGAAACAAGTGGACTTTATTATTATTTTTTTTTTAATAAAGGAAAATACAAGTAGAGCCGTAATGCATGTTTAAAGCATCGATGCATGTTTGATCGAAATACGAAATAAAAAATGTGCGTTTTTGAATATTCCATATGAAGCAATGACAATATAGTTCATATATGGAATAAACCTAAGCTGTCAGTTGTTAGCTATTTTTAAGCATTTATTAAATTCAACGTAAAAATGAATTATGTAATCGTTCTACCCCAGCTAAATGATAACTGTCTGCACAGTTTACAATCCATAATGCATAACTTCGTACCAGATGTTCCAACAACTTACCTCTTCCGAACCCAATGCATTCTTATAAAATTTTGTGAATTCAATTAAAATGACAATATATTTTTATTGACATTTTAAAAAAATTTTAATACTATGTGATGTAGCTAAATGTATAAATTAATTAAAAAAATGGTTTTTAACGTTATGTCTGTCCTTTATTATCAAACTAGTTACGTTAGCACACTATGACTATATATCGAGATTATTTTTATTCCTTTTTTTGCTAACATAACAATTAACTATACCTGTTGTGTGAAAAAACACAACGTTCCTATTTTCTCAAAAACTATCCTATGGAAAAAAAAGAAGAAGAAGGAAAAGAAAGAAAAATCTAAAAGAAAGAATGTTTATTTATGACAAACAGATAGCATACAAAATAAAATATAAAAAGACTAAGTTTCAAAATTTGCATTCATCATTTTGAATAAAATATATTTATGAAAATATATCTTATGAAAGGATACCCTTAAGCGTGAGCTCTGAACATCAATTTATCATAAATTTATTAAAACAAATGACAATTCTTCTTAAATATAAAATATTTAAGTTTTTTGAAAATCTATTAACTTTAATTTAACAATTTCTCAGGAATGTAGAAATTCAACCGACTGAATGTCGTAGAAGAAAATCGTGCATATGTGCTTTGGAATTAGGAAACTCACGTTTTTAATAAACATTTTCGGCTTGTTATGATTAATTAATATATATTTTAATTTTTTTAAATATTATCCTGTAACCCTAGTATTATAATTCGAGGGTTAAAAGAATTCATTTATATCTTATCTCGCGATACCTATAGAATAATATGTATAGGCCATAATATACACAATGGCGTAGAAAGTGTTGCCTATAAAGTCGGTGAAACATTATGTTTAGAAACCATATTTAGTAGGATGGAACTTTTCTCTTCTTCCCGTTATCAAACGCCATGTGAAATTTCTAATTTATTTTGAAATGTATTCAATTATGGAATGGAATTTTTCCTGCTTATAAAAAATCTGAACAGGACTATTGGGCACCTTAATTAAAAACGGCACGTTATTCAGTCAAGAAATACGTCTAGAAAAATTTCGTCAGTTAAAAAAGAAAAACTTACTTCGAATTGAAAAACTGTTGCCCCAATAAGAGTCAAATTTACAACATGTTCGAAGCAAATGGTTTCTCTTTCAACACTCTCAGCCACATCCATCCACATTTTCCTTGCTCTACCTCCAAATCTATTCCTCCTTATCCACCTCTCTGATCTTTCATTATCTATGGCTGTTTTTATTCCCTTCTCTCCTTCATTATCCGTTCTTGCTCCAATCAACGAAACCTTTCAGCCTTTATGACCTTCCGATTCATAAAATAGTTAAATATTTTTCATCTTTGTTTGCATGTTTCTATTTCTGAATATAAAACGTAGTACTACAGTACTTATAATCTGCTTTCTCCCACCATTCTTACCTCAAGTCTATTTGTTATTTCATCTTTCACTGTGACCAAGACAACAAAGTATTTAAATACGTTCCACTCTCCAGGGTTTTGACTGGATGTTTTTATCTACTAGACAAACATATACTTGGTTTTATTTATGTTAATCGACATATGCAAGGGACGGAATATATAGATACGTGAAATCTTCTCTATGAATGCACGATGTTACTCCTACAGATATTATCAAGTTGGAATCGTAACATATTGCTGTATGTCTGGATATCACAATACAGTCACTATATCATGAATCGTTAATGCTGTGTTCGCTTCAGGTAGTAGCGGCCTACACTACAATGCTATTGTGCAATACACAAAAGATAATCATATTCCATTCACGAATATCCATAGGATGGAGAAAGCTGTGAAGATGAAAATGTTTTTATATTAAATTTGAAAAGATTACTATATCAAGACAAAATGTGCACCTGTACATCGGTCCTTCTGTTACCTTAATCATTTGTACAACACCTATTATAGTATTAACGTCTAAACTTATAAAGTTGAAGTTTGATATATAAATTAAACTTCAAATATAAATTGAGGAATTTATAATATTACAAAGTTGAATAAGTAGGGCCTAAGTGAATTTTTTCACTGATCGATTTTATTTTGTACTAGCAGTATTCATTTTATTTCCTTACTCATTTCTACACTTCTGAATACCTAAACTCACCCAACTTGACTAACGTACCAGATCAAGGTTCTGCTTCTTATAACCTAACCCTAACCTGACGTAATATATGAAAATAGTAAATAAATGTAGATTGAAATCGCACAAATAGTTAAGTAGGTTCAAGTATATGGACATAACTAAGGGTAATATGGATATTCTTCTTATTACTAATATTTATATTTCACAATCTAAGGAATACAACAAATAATCGACATAAGGAATACGATAAGGAGGAAATAAATCAAGATAGATAATTGATAGGTGGTGTATCTTATGATAGTTACAAACCTTATTAAAATTCAGAAACATTATTAGAATAAATTTAATATGGCAGTAATTTAGCAGTTTAACTTTCTTATACTGGAATTAGTTTAAGTCAGTTCATATTATATTATGTCCTAATTTAAATGATTTTTACTGTGGAATATGATCTTAAACTTCGAAAAATATACTTGTCGGAATTACAATAATATTCACACATCTGATTTATAACTCAGATTTATTTCCAAGTTGTTTATTGTAAAACGAAATATTTATCATAATCAAACTGTTGCTCAACATTTACAAAAATGATTAATATTTACTTCTATTCTAATCCTTTTATATCTGGTGATTAACTATTAAAATGTATTAGAAAAGTCTGTACTAAGTGTAATCTTACAACACTGAGTTTGATTAGATGAAAGAAACAGATGCAGATGTACACATGTACAAAAATACTGTTTTACTGTTAGAAATTTCTTTCCGTCATCTTTTATCCGGTTTTTTTTTTCAATCCAACTCTAAGCGGTTAATATTTAAAACAAAATTATGTCTCTTCTTCAATTAATTAGTGAATTCATATTGCAAGCTGTATAATTGCACTTTGTGCTTGTGTAACGTGCCAAATTAATATCACCACGCTATAACAATAAACCTGTTTGAAATTGGCACAATTTAGGAATGTGTCAACACGTATGCAGAGAAATCTGTTTATGTAATTAATACCAATGTATGTGCTTGGACACGTATGTACAAATTAAAGCATTTTGGATCAATGGATACATAAAATCAATTCTTGTATATTTATAGCTAATGCATTTGTCCATATAGTACAAGCCTAGGATCATACAATATGCACATATCCTATTTTGTTTGCTATAAACTATTCATTTAAGCATTCATTTAAGTTTTATGCCCTAACACTTTTTACCATTTAGGGATATTTCATAAATAGAAACTAAGAAGTGTTATGTATATTGTTTTACTCATACAAATATGAATCACATTTTTATTTTAATATAAAAACAAAGAAACTAAACCTTTACATTTCTAAATCCCCCCAAAAAGCTAAATTCTAATTTTGACATAACATAATTTCCACAGATACTATCAAAATTTAATTCTATTTGGATAAAAGATAACTTTGTATAATACACAATAAAATATATCATGTGTAAAATTAAAAACAAAAACCCATGTGATCGTCTAAAATAGAATGTTGGTAGATAAAGGGTAAATTAAATTATGTAATGAGTTCTTTTTGAAGTTAACAATATTGTCTTCACAATCTCAAATTATAAATATATATTGTTAGGGAACTAAATTATTCTTGATGTATCAGTTTCCGAAGGGAAGATTAAGCGGCACAACCTGACCTTCTATAGTCTAATGTTAACTCAAAAACTCTTTTAGTCGTATTTTTGAAATTTTACGACCTTTAAGTAACAATACATTCAAACAATAATATAAGTTATCAAAAAAAATACTAAACAGATAACTTGTTTTAAGTTTTAGAGTTGTAAATTTAAAATGTAAGTTGTTTTAAATCAATTATCTTATTATTTATAATTTACGTTTAGGGTAGATGTTGATATCTTTTTGAGAGATAGTACTTTTATTTTGTGTACGAGTGAAGGAGAAAGTGCAATATCAGTGTGGCATTTATTTTTAAGTGTAAACCAATTTCAACGAAATGACAAAGATATTGAACTATAATTACATCCTGTTTATTAGTTTGCTTAGGAAATTATCCCCCCCGTATAATACAAAATCATATTTAAAATCTGTCTCTAGAACTAATGTTTTACCCATACAGTAATAAGAAGAATTGTGTATCGTATATAGATAATAAAGAAAAATATCGGACGTAATTAACGAACAGTAACGAAATAATCCAACGTTTCATAAGACTAAGACTGAACACCAAATTTGATTAAAACTACAAAATAACAGAGCACTATTTAATACATGCGTCTAGTAAGCTCTGTATATTGACCTTTCTCCTGCGGTGCGATAAAAAATCAGCAATCCCACACAGATAATTAATTGAACATGACCGTGAAAGAAGACATTCCAACCACCTTATACTTGATACAGTTTTAGAGAGTACAGTTAGACGTATTGAGATATGTTCAGAACGGTGGGAACACTATCAGCTTTGTTTTACTACTTATCATAATAGCATTTTAAAATACACGAAGTTAACTCTTTAGTTTTTGTATATTGGTTAAAGGTTAATATAATATTAAGCATTTTAAAATTTATATTTTTTCTTTGATACAAATACTAAGAAAACGACAGAAGAAAAAGAGACCTCTTTCTGACGAAAAACAAAAATTTTCTTTATTTTTGTTGAATTTTCACAATATTTCCAGATTTCTAAATTAAACTACATAATTCTCCATGTTTAAAATCGTTCTGTATAAAATATAACTCGACAATGATTAAACTGTGAAATAAGAATAGGTCCCTTTGAAACTAACATATGCAAAAACTGCAAATAAACTTTCAAAATCATAAATAGGCTTCTTACTGGAAAATATGACTATTTAAGGAAAATCATATTGAAAATATCTTTAAAAAGCTTTATTTCTTTCGAGTTGTTAAACGTATGGTGTGTTTTCACATATACACACTACAAAGTAAAGGCCGGAAACTAACGTTGTTGTATAATTTATTTATTCGAATGGATAATAGTGTTTTGGGAATATTAGAAAGTTGAATAATGTATGAGAAAAATATTACAGATAGCAAACACTACAAAGTTCTATATTAATGTAAAATAAAATGTATTGTTAGATATAAGATTCGTTTATAGTATTGTATTAATTAGATGTTAACTCGTAAGTTATTTCGAAGAGTAGGTTTAGGCCACGCCTCTTTAGTTTATATAAATACGGGGGTTGGCGCAGTGGTAGGTTAGTTATAGTTTAGTTAATGTAGCTCATTTATCACTGAGAATGACGACTTTGTCGTTGAAACTAATTTGACTAAATAAACGTAAGTTTTGTGAGATTTGTGTTCGAGTTTCATTCTATCTAATATTATCTCACAAATTAAGCTCAATATTTATTTATATACATATTGATTAAAAACAAAATAATTGTGGCCCCAAAATCAAAAACTGAGCTTTCCGTGCAACACTCAAAAATAAAATAACGAGATCAGCGGTATGAAAATTGTTTCACTTATTTAAACCATTTTACATAATATTCATTAAATGTAATTCTACGTAATATCCAATCCTTGACAATAATTACACATTTTTTTTACTTTATCAGACTAAGAATGTTTGAATAATGTGTAAGATAAATATGAAAAACAGTTAGAAAGACATAAATTACGTAAATAAATTAAAAAGTACTTTAAAACTTCCAGAAGCATTAAAAATCATTTTCTCTTTCTCTTAATAATAATTAAACCAGTTTTAATGAAGCGTTTATTATTTTTGAAACTTCAGTTTAACGAGATCATTTCCATAAATACTTTACATATTGTAGTTTGTAAGGGTACTTGTGTTGAGATACGATTTACATATCTAACTTACTTCAAACAAAGTTATTCACAATCCAATCAACAGAATAATAAGTACTGTATTTGTTTAAATGTAGTTGATAAAGGATTTATGTTGTTTTTACTAGATTAAATCAATTTTAATGAGACAGTAGTAACTATTTCGGTACTATCAAAATATAGAAAATCTGTAAATTGGGGATCGTTTTATTTTGTTGTGTATATGAAAAGCCCTTTTTCTACCTTCAAGTTCAGGCAGAGAAGAATATTTACCCTCTAGAAATCCATCTGCTCTTTTAATTTACTTATCAGATCGGAAAATTTGATATCCTGCAAGTTCAACATCCAACTTATATCAAGGTGTTCATATATTATTTTAATCTACTCCAAAAGGACTGGTTGCCTCAAGGTCGATCTCATTCAGAGCAAACTTTCTTCTCCATAATTAAGTGATGCCCATTTAACGTCCTGTTACGACTACTATCATTATTCACAGGTTATGCTTTCCTCGCCCGATAAAACACTTCTTCCTTTATCGATTCTGTTAAGGAAGGTCTATTATTGTCCAAAATATTTTCTGTCATTCTAATTACTTAGAGATTAAAATATTATGGGATTATTATGAGATGGGAATATTATGAGATTCTTCATGGGATTATGGAAGCCAGATAAGAGATGACACTAGTGGACTTATGATTCGCTGCTACCTTGTAATGCTTCATGTCTAATACTTCCATTTGTAAACTCAACTTACGGGACCAGCTCCTAAATGTAGTTCTATAAGACTTTCTTATAAATTTTAATGCCGATTTAGAGCTTACAACAACAGTTAACTCCCAACGTTGTAGTACGTCCTGCCTCAATTACTCTTTAAATAAATACTACACATATATTCCACAATATTTTCACATATCCATACATACAATCAAATTTAACAAAATAATTTGTTTGAAACTACAAAAATATTACGGGTTAGAAAGTTATGACTAAAAAAGAGAAAAAAAATCATGAAATAGTTGGTCGAGTGTCTCAAAAACTGCACAATCAATACGGATTAAATTTTGATGAAATGAAAAGCTTTTGCTCTGAACTGGTGTACAAACACAATCTAAACTAACGATTGCAGTACGACTTTAAACCCTTCACCTCACTCTTTTCCTCCAATGTTTTCCTCCTAAATTCATACTCTCATTTTCCAAAAGTGGTCGTCTGGTTGGTCAACCCTTCTAGACCTTTGCGTTACTACTTCTTGATATATTTCTTTTTTATATTCTTCTTTATAAACGGCTGATTTTCACGTCCAACATTCCAATTTAGTCTTGATAATCATCGATGCTTTGAGAATATTATTCCATTTTTAATATTTACAATTTTTTTTAGTAACACCTATATCTTATTTTATACCTCACCACTATACTTAAAATTGTCTCATAATATTTTAACTTTGTTTTCTTTCAATATCCCATTCTGGATTGAATAGTACGTTTAGTCTTAACAGCATTGCGTTTATAAAACATGTGTTTCATTGATTCAATACTTTTACACATCCAATATGTACAAAGCACTTTTAAAAACGTAAAACTGATAAAATTAAATAGCAATTTAATTACATATTAACTCCATCCATACAATACAAACACCCCATCAGCTGCGAGTAACAGAGATTCTACAAGAGATCTCATTGTCTAGGTGATTCCCTTCCCTGTATGAATGGTATGTAAATTAGAGGTATTGCATTTAAAGACAAAGGAATATAGGAAATTAATCTCAGATAATTCAATCATGTAAAACACAAGGAAACACACATATTAAATTAATTATGACAAACTTCGAACACTTCCACTTGAGACGTCGTGGAACGTAAGAAATTGATACAAAGGAACTTCATTAGCGAAGTGAATATTACATACTTGTTTAATCTGTTGTGTGTTTTATGAATTGATTCCTTACCACAAAGCTTTGATTTAATAACTAACTTCAGGTAAGTGAAATTGATTTGTAATAAAAGCATTTAAAATTTACTTCTGACAAAAAACGGTTCTGTATCACAATTTTGTAGGCAGTGTCAGATATGCTTTGACTGTGTTAGGAGAACAATTCGGAACTACTAGTCATAATGAAAGAATAAGGTCGCCACACAAATTTAGATTCACTTTTAATAGGGAAATTACTTTCTGGTTGTAATTGTAATTTCATTTTTAAACGTTTATTTTTCTTTTGACGGATTATGTAGGTTTTTAAGTTACCTACAAATAAATGTTGTGTTTATTTTAGTTGATGTTTTTTAGATGCATAGTAGCGAAGCTTCATAACATTCAATATTCACTGCCAAGTAAACATGAAATATAGAATAGAGATCCGAAATAAAGTTTTAATGTAGATTTATGTGTAAACTGATATGACATCAGTTATGTATATGAAAGTGAATTTAATATTACATACTTGTTAATCTGATGTGTTTATGAACTGATTCCAAATATAAGGTTTTGATTTAGTAGCAAACATGATGTAAGCGAATGTTCATTTACAATAAATTAAAATAATTACGATTTCCTCCAAATTATAATTGAAACACCCATTTAAAATAAATATGATTTTTTTTAGCATTATACTCGTTTTCACATTTAGTTGGCAGTGTAAGAAATGTATTGACTGTGTGAAAGATGGGAGACAAGCACTACTAGTCATGATGAAAATATCATGGATGTCAAAAACATTTACGTTGATTTATAAAATTGAAGTTTATTGATCAGATGTGCAAGTAGCATTGTGGTGATTATCACAATAAGGAAAACAAGGTTTCCTTGTACCACAAAACAGGACTCAAAACTAAGACTGATGAATCCAGTTATCTTTATTCATATTTTATTCTATTTTTAAATGTTCAGATTGTTTTTCTTTTCTTTTTCCTTCATATTATACTGTTTTATACGTAATATACATTTTATTTATTAATTCATTTATGTTTATTAATTGCATAATAGCGCTGCCTCGTTGCATTAAATGAACATTTGTAAAATAAATTGTACTGTAAAAACCGTATTCATTCAAACGTTAGATTACCGAACTGGTATACACATCCGAGATATTACCGTTTTATTCCCAACATTAAATAAACCCGAGCAAAATCCCGTGTGTGAGCTTTTTGTTTGTTTTATTTTCAGAACAGAAGGACAAAGGTTTATTTAAGACGCACGTGACGGTCAATGCTTAATCACGCATTCCTAATTTATTACGGAACAGATTTGGCGCGTAAAACGAGTATACTAGAGACATTAAACATCCTAACGTGTAAAATTCCTTCCGAAATATATCTTTTAGTTATGTTCGTCAAATCATGTGACAATTGACTGGAATAATTCGTCTAAATCTTTATCTAGTCTAGTGGCAGTATATTACAATAATTTTATTTAAGTTTAAAGTGAGTTATAAATGTGTGTATAAAAAATTATTTTAACATTGTAATGTGATAAATGTTCTACATATTCTGATGATGCCTGACAAATAGACGAAACAGGTGTAAACTTTAATAGTTTATAAAAGATTGCTCAGGCAAGTAAGTTGTGCAACGTATATATATATAAAAGTTTTTCTTTGCTATATATATTAAATAACAGGATTCATTATAAAATTACTCTTTGAATTCTTCCTTTGTATTATGAATAGCTTAAAACATTCAATATGGTTCAACATTCACTGCTCATATTAATTTTTTTACTTATTAGGATTATCTGGGAAATCTCGACTTAGACATTTTGTTCGGATTCTAAAGATCTAAAATTAGGCAAAAGTTTATTAAAATCTGTCTACTCTTTGGGCTGTAGAGGGAAATTATCAGAAGGTCAAACATAATTAAAACAAAGTCTTAACTAAGTGCGAATATTTTCATGAAAGTCCAACCTAGATTAAGTTGTTACAACAAAAAACATGATCTATGTATAAATAATAAAAAAACCAAAAATAAACCAATCAGAAAAATAAACTGCGCAAATTATTGCACAAACTTTCAGACTCAGTACTCGCTAAGTACAAATGAACCAAAACTAATAGTAAGCAATAATGTAATTTCTGTAGTTTTCAATCAAAATTGAAAAGAAATTTTTCTATCTCATTAAATATTCTAAATATATATATATATATATATATATATATATATATATTTAAATGGCTTAAACTAGTTCAGCTTGAGTCATAAACACATCCTCATAGTAAATCACGTTTAATTAAAATGAGGTTTTAATGGCAGCTTTCAAGGTTCATTTTAGTTTATAGTTAAATTATTCTAAAAACTAATATTTTTTAAAAAATTGCTAACCTTCAAATTTCACTAATTGATAAAGATGGAGTAATTACGTATTTTATAACAGCTATTCAAGGACGATTCTTTGGTAACTCAAAAATATGCGTTGGAGGGGCGGGAAACAAAAACGTCTGGTATAAAATCGAAAAATAGTAATTTTAAGTTTTTTTTATAATATCAAAAATTCAAAATTTCTGACTTTCAAAAATTTAGAATTATCCGAAATACGAGATGTGAACGAAATACTCCCATATATCAATACTAAATAATATCGGTGCAAACGTTTGCTCTGCATATCACTTCACGTACAACAAACAACAGACGGACAACTTTCCAGAAATCACGTTTTTGGACTCAGGGTACCTCAAAACTGATATATCCGCAAACCTTTACATTCATTTATTGACTCATGACACACTTTTCTACGTATCTGTAATGTAATAATTCCAAAATATATTGCACATTGCGAATACTTTCTAATATGCAATTATTTATTAACATTTCCCAGTAGTGCTAGCCTGATTTCGTTAATAAATTATTAGTATTCTCTTTTATTTTATTTTTGTTAAAAAAATAATAAAGTTAGTAATTATAAACACATAGTAGAACTTTTTTTTAAATAAGCACGGGTTTCTATAAAAAAACAAAACTCAAAATAAAACAACAATGTAGGCCTACGTAACAAAGATACCAGCATCTTTCTTTAAAAAATCTTACTAATTCGTATTGTAAATAAAGTATATTATATATTAGTAACTAAACAATAATTTGAGAAATTACAATACAATTATTTTTATTTATTTATTATCAATTATCAATATGACGAAATGATCCAGTACACGGAATCAGGTACACGATATCATTTTGCACCAATCATAAAACTTATAATGCAGAGAGTCGTTTCTTAAATTAATGTTGTAAGAAAATGAAGTCCTAATGAAGTATAGGAAAGAAGAATCTAATGATGAAATTGTAAAACAAGGTTCGTTAGCAAGTTTGATTGGCGAAGATTTGAATTTACTCTGAGATTGTCAAGATATTTCCTGCATCTGACATTCAACCCGGGAGGTAAATATATTCAGTAATAAATGAAGAGTTTGGTGAAATAAAAGTAAAGACATTTGAAAATTATTTGTAAAAGAAACAAACAAGAAATATTATACTGTAAACAGTCACACAAATTGTATTTTGTTTAACTAAACCTATTTATAGTTAGAATCCATTACTACGTGGGTTTTCATATTAATTAGTGAGGAAAATATTTTGATAATCAGAATTTTTGTTTATAGCATTATAAATAGTTCTGTCACTAGGAGTATGTTTAGACCATTTCAGAATAACAAATATCTACCTATTTGACTGTGATAAGCGTTATTTCTAAAACAGGTTTAACTAAACATTTTAAAGTTTCAAGTAGTTTGGACGTATGAAATGATTAGTTTTGGATAAAGTGAAAATAAATAATCACTCATCTCAAGAACGATTTTAAATGAACGCGCAAAAGTTAATATTTGTTTTTGTCAATTATTCCTGAAACGCGATTTTCCACACGGATTTGGGTCATTAATCTTCACATTAGTCGTAAAATTTCAACAAAAGTATCAAAGTCAATTTTGCATTTTGTAATAGCCCCAGCCAATTTTATATTGTTTTATTCTTTAATATACAGGTAGTATACCAAGAAATCAGTAACTGACATGTTTAGAGATAAAGGGATAAATAAGTTTAACACGTACATTGGATCAAAAGGTTATAGTTGAGTTTTATTAAGGATCCATAGATAAAACTAAGGACCCTTATAATTTCACAAATGTATCTGTCCATCAGTCTGTCTGCAAGTCTTGCAGACAAGTCTTGAAAACCGTCTCCACAGAAAATAGAATAATATATAATTGAAACCTTGCAATTTATACCTTTGTGTTTTCAATCACATAAGAAACATATAGTGTCAACAAAATATCTTTGGAAAGATAAGGGGCAAAAACTATGGTGTTGAAAATTTTGATTTTTCTCTATAATAGTGTTAAGTGTCAAACAAAACTAGAAGCTCTTCTCATTACGAATATCTGTCTTATCTAACAATGAAATTAATATGTTGGCGTTAGGCAACTTACAAGACTTCGACCTAACCTAACCTAACCTAACCTTAAGAAAACTATTTGTTCCTAACTACGGAACCTTAGTTTTGTGGTTTTAGCTCATCTTCCATTATGACAGCTACCACCAATTTGTAAGCTATCAAAAAAAATGGCATTGTGAGATATGTAAAATATATGCTCAACCTAACCTAACCTAACCTAACCTAACCTAACCTAACCCCACCAATTTGTAAGCTATCAAAATAAATTGGCATTGTGAGATATGTAAAATATATGCTCAACCTAACCTAACCTAACCTAACCTAACCTAAGTTTATTAAACTCAGACTACTCATTTTGGTTGTAGAACACTTACGAGAAACGGCGGACGACAGGGATCAATAAAAAAAGTTTTGTACCCACGAGACTCAAAATAATATATTAAGCTCTGTAATAACTAATATCCACAATAATAAAGTCTATTAGCAGATAATTAAATGAAAGCTTTGTTAACCGCCCTATTCAATGATTAACCAATCATTATTTTGCCATAATCGTCAATTCAATAAACTGAATACTGCAATTTAATCAACTTGTAATACAAGTATTGACATCAATATAGGGGAAAAGAAGATTTCACGTCTCTAATTAAATCTATACAAATCCTTTATATTTTCACAGATTGAATAAAGTGGCAATTAAATTTCGCGTTAGTTCTATATTGCCAAGTTTAAATAAAAATAAACTGAGCGAAAACAATGACCTAACTTTCTCACATAAGGATCCAAATAGATAAAAAAATTAATAAATTTTTATATAGGCTACAAAATAATACTTCTGTACTATATATTGGGGAGGAAAATTATTGAGAAAAATGTTAATTCGTTTATTACTGAAGCTTTGGATCAAGTACTTCTTATGGGTAAAATGTTTGTATAAAATCCACCATCCATATAAAAATTACATACTTAAGTGGAACCAAGGTTCATAAATTTAAATCTAATTTGATTTAAACTGAGTTTTAAATGACAGCGGTTTATGTTCAATTAAATTTTGTGACAATTATTCTTGAAAGGTAATTGTCTTTTCCTTGAGCTCTTGCACCCTGGCTTGTGATTAATCGTCGAATTTCACAAAAATTTTAACAAAATCTGTGGACCAAACATGAGATATTGCATGTTTTATAAGAGCTCTATGGTAGATTTTTTCTTTAAAACACAAATAAGCTTTCTCAGAGAGAATTGTGATTGCGTGGCCCTGAGAAGCTACATTTTCTTGAAACGTGATTAAATGCATTGAAGTCAATTTGAGAAAATTGAAATTTTTAACACTTTGAAGCCTAACTCTCTAACGCGCTGCTTTCCTACTGTGCCTGGGGGTTTTGGACATGTTTTTAAAAAATTGCGGTATATCATTTTAAACCTAAAGAAATTACTTTTTTAAATATATATACATGTAAATAGATATTTTACTCACAGTCAACACTCCTTAGTCTTGAAAAAGGGTAAAATACACACACAAACAAAAATAGCTACACAGCACTTCACTAAACATAATTGGCCTTTGTATGATACAGTTTGAAACATTCAGGTACACAAAGAGATACTGAACATTCTGGGTTCACCAGAACTCAAAAAGTATTTAGTATTCAAGAACAACAACAAACAAACATAACGAATCTTGATTACTCAGTCTCTAACTTTGAACTAAACAAACGTCTGCTACGTTCCTCATAGACGTGTTACGTTGCCTAGCATCAGCTTTATAATATTTATATTTAGTCCATATCAACAGCACAGACTATTCGAAAATCAAAGACATGCAAAGATAAATAACCAATTAGCTAAGCAAAAGTGCCGAAACCCGATTATATGCCGACATCTAGATCGTATAGAATTATTTAGCGCAGCCCGATGTATACTCGGGCTTCGGCGTCGAGCGCTGTCGCGACTTCCCGACCTATACTCGGGCTTAAGCTTCAAAGTGTTAATGTTGTTATTGTGGCAACGACCCCCTCACCCGCTCCACTCAAATGAAAAACAAGTCTTCAATATTGGGCCTAAATACGGCCACGTTTTGAATTTGATCAAAATCACAATATCTCGACCTGCCAAACTTTAGAATTATACTTTATCGAACACCGAAAATATGCTCCTTATATTATTACATAATTTAACAAATGACATAGCAGCATATAAGACAGGTTGTAAGTTAAGAGTCGATTTAAAAAAAATAAACTTTTTAGTTTTCGTGTTTGGTGAGTTCAGGTTGGAAGCAAATACTTAAAAATTTGACAACAAATTAGCGAATTACAGTACAAAGTAATCTATTCATAAAAGTGAAAACCTTTTAATACACATTCGAAATAAACGTCAATCTAACAATTCAATGTATTTCTTGCCACAATATTAATCATGTAAAAATATTTCCAAAGACATCCGTCAATAAATCTTGAGTAAATTGAATGTTCTGAAATATTTGGTTGTACGTGGAAGAGTGAGCGACTTTTAAGGCGGATCTAACGAACCATGACTCCCGACGTTCAAACTCGTTAACCTCCATAACCTAAATTTATCTGCTTCTCTGCATTCTTCATCTCAAGTTATTCTTTACTTCTTATTGCTGTATTACTTCCTCAAGTTGTATGACTACATTTGGTGGATACACTTTACAAATAGAAGTAATAAAATATTATTATTTAAAAACAAAATTGCAAGTGTTTCAATTACATTTCTTTCTAATCAATTTCCACATAAATCCAAATCTCTGTATAACAAAATATGCTGACAGGAACCATTATAAAAACAATCAACCTATTACAAAAGATCGAATTGTTCAAACAGACTCTAAATATTTCGATTAATTAAGTGAAAATTTGACTTTTATGAAATACAAAGAAAAAAATTGTTATCTCAAACATCACCGTATTGATTTTGGGCTTGATTTAGGAATGCGGTAAATCCGAAATTATGACCCTTGCACTGAATAAAATTTAGGCCAATACGCTCTCTTTTTTAACGTGTCGAAGTGTTAATTAATAATGGTACTGTGCGTGTGTTTCTGTTTGTTTGTACGAGAGAGTATGTATCAGTTTTCTTTTAATTGTGAACTTTAAAATTTTTATTCTATTTTATTTTTGTTTTATATACATCCATATTTTAGTGTAATCCACTATATGTTTTAAATAATCAATATATAAAATACATTCATCGTTCATTTCTCGTGACCGTTAATTACTGACTTAGAATTGTCTGGGAAAGAGTAAAGAGTAATTTTTATGAGAAAAGTTGATTTAAATCCAAAAAAATGTAAATTAATGGCAATACAATCTTACTATAAGAAAACCATTATTTATTTGTTAAGTTATGAAAATAATTGGAATTTTAAATATGATGTTTGAATATAATATAAATATTCATTATTTAAAGAAATATATAATTTGATTTCTTATATAGGTCAATTTTATATTAAGGGAAAATTACGTCTAAAAAATTATATGACCAACGATTTTTGCCTTAAAAAATAAAAACAACAACAAACCAAACAAAAACACGTAAAGTTAATTAAAAACAATGATAATTAATAACAAATATTTAATTAAGGAATGGGTAATAGAAACAATGTTTTTAGGATATCCTTCGATTTTTTTCTTTATCAAATATATGTGGTGTAGAAGGATTTGTGTATAGGTTATAAACTCTATAATAAATGTTTCACGGAAATATTCCTTTAAAAGGTAAACTTAAGGGAAATGAAAACTTTTAAATTATGTTTAACTCTCTGCTTTACTGCCGGTCCTTCCACTACCCTACAACTCAATCTCAATCGAATAGATTGCATAAACTTTTAATTGTGGGCATATTTGATATATTTTGTTCAACTCCTTCAAACAAATTGTTGGCTAAATAATAATAATAATTAATATTATTACAATATAACTTCCATTCATTTATTACATTTTGTACTCACTTTGCCGCAATTTGTGTTTGCATTTTTACACATTTTGTACGATTATCTCTGTTTTATTTTTGATATATATATATATATATATATATATATATATATATATATATATATATATATATATATATATCTTAGACGTGGATAAGATATGTTGTAAAGCACTAAACACAGACAGACAAGCATTAAAAAAAAAAAACACACTTTTTTGGATTTAGGAAACAATAAAATGGATATATCCATGAAAAATTTGATTTTAATTTTATCATCACATAACTTTCTTTATGATACATGTATGTAAGAATCTTAAACTGGAAGTTCCCCATTAAAGCAATTTGTAGCTTGTAAGATTTCAAAGCTGCAAATACAAGTCAATAATACTTAATGTAACATAAATTATGAGCAGAAAAACCGGTAAAAATTTGTAATAAGTAGTGAATAAAACAATTTTCACAACAATGGAACACACCAACGAAGAAGACGTTTCGGTGACTATGTAGTCATCCTCACATAATATGAAATACGAAATATATTTTTTAAGTAAGACACCATTGTGGATAAGTCTTTATAATATGACTGTTAAGTGTTCACAAACACTACAAAGACTTATCCACAAGGCTGTCTTTTTCATAAAAAATATAATTCATGTATTTGAGGGCGGAAGAGATTTTACCCAAAGATACACAAAACACATTGTTAAATAAACTTTAGTTAGATAAACTTATCTTTGTCTCCGTATTCCATGAACCGAACATAGATAAAATTATAATATGAAAAATGTCTTTAAATTACATTGATTTCAAGCCTATGTTTGTTCCAATCATCTACCTCTTCGCCAATAAACTGGTCTAATGAACCGTGACCTCCATATCCGTGTACAGCTCTTCTCTACTCTAAGTGAATAAACGAGTAATCCTATATTTTATAACTTTTGTTTTAAATCCACCCTTTATATTTTGCATTAACTTCAATTTAGGAAAGTTAAATTATAAGCTAAACTCAAAAATCATTCTTCAGTTGAACATTAATTTTGAAACCCACTCTACATACAAATTATTTATATTATTTTTTTATAAACCTAATTGGATTTTGCAGTGTTGAAAAAAGAAACTAAAATTTATGTTCTAGTTTTGACCCAGGTGAATGCTCCCAAAATGTCTTTTTTTTAATAATTTACTTGCCTGAGTAATAAGAAATAATGTCAGTTTTATATAACAGTTGTTTTGTTTACTTTTCAGGAACTATCAGAAAACCAGAAGAAAAATGGAGATGTTTACTTAGAGAATTTAAACACATTTATATTAACAACATGTTTTCAATTTTCAATTATTAATAAATAAGTTGTTTGGAGTATAAGGCTTTGAACCATAATGTTTAATATGTTTAGCGTTGAATTATATATGTTATATTAGTGATATGAACACATTTAAGGTTTTTAGACATTTTATTGAAAAATATGAAACCCAAAATGTTATAAACAATGTAGTTGCGCGAAGGGGGACGCTATTTTAAATACTATCAAATCCGTAACAATAATTAAATAATTTGAATTGCGTCTGACCAATAGTTCTTGAATAAGGCGTAAGAAAAATATGACAGGATGTTAAACAGATATAAACCGACGGTATAAATTAAATTCCAACTGCTTGAAAACTTCAGAAGTATCCCCCCATAGTTATGAGATGGCTACTTAACGCACAATATCCTGTTACGACATCTACCAATGCTTTCAGGTTTTACCTTCCTACCCCCAACAAGTCCCTCCATCCTTCTCAATTCTGTTAATGTAGGTAATTTTCTTCCATTCTACTTACATAGATATGAATATATTGACATGAAGGGGTTGTAGAAGCATGATAAGGGATGATACTTGGAGATCTATGATTGAATGCCACGTATAAGTACAAAACATTTGCAATCAGCGCATCCCTAGCAATTCGTGATGTCTAATACTTCCATCTACAAAAGCTTCTTACAAGACCAGTTCCTATCTTTAGTTCTATCAGTATTTCATGAGAATGTTGAGGCCGATTCACAGCTCACATAAACAGTTGACAGCAAACCGTTATTTTATAGTATCCCAAAACTAAGTTTTCACACATCCATAAAGAAACCAAAGTTTTAAGTATAGAAAACAATTTATTTGAATCTACCCAAAAATTACCATTCAGAAAGTTATTACTAGCAAAGAGAAACAAAATATTGAAATTGGTGGTCGAGTATCTCAAAAACTGCACAATTGATATCGATTAAACTTTGATGAAATGTGAAAGTTTTGCTCCGAACTTGTGTAAAAACCTTATCTGAAATAACTAGTTCAGTATATCTTTAGACTCATCATCTCACTGACCCTTTTGTGTTTTCCTCCACTGTTCTCTAAATTCGCACTCCCATTTTCCGTAATTGGTCTTCTGTTCGTGATTCTCTTCATTTCTTCCACCTCATTTCTCTTCCAGCGCAATCTTTAAATTTCTTCCGCTTTATTCTTGATATTAAATTCGGGTCTTCCAAAGCTATACTACATGTCTTCATCCATAACATTTCCCAATATCCTACTTATTTTCCTTTATTTACGGTTTTTTTTTATTACACCTAAATCTTGTTTTATACCTCATCACTCGTTTTAAAAGGCTGATGTCAGCCTAATACCAAATTCCATTCAAATAAGAGATAACACTTCTTTTTAAATAACAATATAAATTTTTAATTAGTTCTTAAAAACAACCATATAAATATTTTTTATTTTAACAAAAATTTAATCTATTTCTTAGATGTATAAAATTATTTAAATACATAATTGTTTATAATCGACAATAATTCACGGATACGTCACTTTTTTAAATTAAACATATGCACACGCAGGACTAGGATATTTGAAATCGGATCTCAGGGTGTTCTGTAGGTACAGTAGATAATATGCAGTGGTAGTATATACTGATGGGACCATTTATCTGTGCGCGCGACTCTGAAGCTACTAGCCGTTCTGTAAAAGTAGGGCTCGCTCACCCAACTATGTTTGTCTACCTTTCGCGAGACATAATTACAGTTTACAAGATTTGTAGTGCATATAGAAACATGATGTTTACAAACAAATTTTATTGTTTTACGTCCTTTAAAATATCAGTACTGGCAAAGGTATAAATCTAAAAAAAAATGTGATACTAAAAGTTGATTTGCAATATTAAATTTATTAATTAACTACATACATTTTAATCCAGCTCTTCAATGCTGCTCAAATCATCGTCGTCATCGTCATCCTCACTGCTGTCGCTGTTTCCTACTGATATAATCATTGATTCCATGAGTTCGTCGATCCGCGGCTCAGCTGAAGCGTAATTATTTTCAATAGTTTTTACATGCTCGCACTTGTTCTCCCATTCTTTTGCACCTATGAGGTTTATACCTTGTTTTATACCTCATCACTCGTTTTTAAAGTCTCTTATAATATTTCAACTTTGTTTTCTTTCAATATCCCAATCTGGATTGAAAAGTACGATTAGTCATAACAGTATTGTGTATATAAAACATGTATTGCATTGATTCAATACTTTTACACACCCACTATGTACAAAATAGGAATTTAATTACATATTAACTCCATCCTATCCAAACTCCTATTCAGCTGAGAGTAACACATCCTCTTCAAGAGATCTCATTGTCTAAGTGATTCCATTTCGTCTAATATGCATATCGGTAATAATGGTATGGAAATTAGAGGTATTGCATTAAAACACAAAGGGATGTTGGAAATTAATCTCAGATATTTCAAACATGTAAGTCACAAGGAAAGAGATATATAAATTAATTAATTACGCCAAACTTCAAGCACTTCCACTCATGACTTCTTAAAGCATATGAAATTGTTACAAAAGGACTTATTGTACATATGGACAAGCATATGAAATTGTCGAAGTAAATATTACATACTTGTTTAATTTGTTGACAGTATATGAATTGATTGCTTACACAAAGCTTTCATTTAATAACAAACATCATGTAAGCAAATGTTCATTTACAATAAAAATAATTTCGATTACCACCGATCAAAATTGAAACGAAAATATAAATATGATTTATTGAACGTTATAATCGGTTTTACATTTAGTAGACAGTGTAAGAAATGCATTGACTGTGTAAAAGCTGGGAGACTAGCACTACTAGTAATAAAGAAAAACTAATATAGCACACGTTATGGTAATTTATAAAAGGGAAATTTATTGATCAAATGTCCAACGAACAATGTGGCGATATTCACAATAACGAAAACAAGGTTTCCCTGAACCACACAAATATATATATATATATATATATATATATATATATATATATATATATATAAACTATGACAGCAATAAATCCAGTTATCTTTTTTTTTGTGTGGCTAATATTAGTTTTTTGTAATACGTAGAATTAAAAGTCCAGGTTTTTTACGTTTATATATTTTAGTTAAAATACAAAAAGATTGCTTATTTGATATAAAAACACCAGACTACATTTTCGATGTATTGTCAACATTTAATAGACAATGAAAGCTCACGTATGCTCTCTTTATTTTATTCTCAGAAAAGGACAAAGGTTTAATTTAAAACACACGCAATGTATAATCACAACCTTCTACTTTATTATGAAACAGATTTTTCCAAGAACTATACTTGGAGACATTAAACATTCCTTACAGAAATATTTCTTTTTGTTTACTTTGTAAATACATTCGTGTGAAAAATAACTGAAATTATTAGGTTACGGACTAGCTAGTATTGCGGCAGTACATTACAATAACTATTTAATTTGGTCAAAATGTGTAATGCAAAGGAAAATATAAACTTTTTTGTTACATATATATTGCCTGAATTCACAGAATAACCAAAATCACGTCTCTTACCTATGCGTTAAAAACAAAAAAATTATCATACCTCATAAGACTATGCTACTTCTTAAAAACTAACCAAAATAAAGTACTGCGGATTAAAGATTGGAATCAACGTTTTAAACGTAATTAAAAAAATAGTAGGAAGTAATTATCTTCGAACTTCATTTTGTCATAATGTAGACGGGAAACTTCCTGTAATAAGATGTGAGGTTACGTTGGTATTGAGTGTTTCCACTTTTTTTCTGCTTAAAAATTGTTAATGATATATGGAGATGTTAAACTACACAAAATAAGCTATAATACTCTCACGTAGCTTCTAAATAAATCTTTTAAACGGCAGCCATTTTGAAATGTTGTTCTTACTAAATAATATTAAACGAATAGTATCCACCATCTTCTTACTTATAGAGTTAGTTTTCGTGTTAACGTAAATATCATAATCGATTATTCCAAATTTAAAAGCAAACGGAAAGAAAACTGTTCATAGAATTTTCAAGAAACTGGGAATCTACTGCCGATTCATTTGCAACTCTTTTGAGTAGATCAGTGAGCTTCAGAAGATATCTTTAATAACAGGGTCTTGGAGTACATGAGTATGGACTCGGAATGGACTTCTGTGTAATTGAATACAATGGATGTCTACTTCGTTTTATAAACCCATCTTTCCTTACCTCTTCTTCCTAACTGTAGTTTTCGGTATAACAAATACACTGTGCAGATGTATGACCGTATAACCAGCCCTTCATAACCTCTTACAAAACAATTAAATCAAATTCCTGTAACTAGAGTTATTGCTAATTTTCTCTTAGTTTTTGACTATATTGTATTTTAACGAAAACTATAATACTAAATATCATGGAAAACACATACATATCATTATTGTATAGTTGTATACATAAATTAAATTTACTTAAATTGAGCTGATGTAGAACTTGGCTCATATTATTACGTGTGTAAAACACGGCTGTGTTTCTACCGCCAAACTGCAAAACCTTTTCATGAATATCTCCCAATAATCGCTTCCTAATGGTCTACTTGTTCACCAACAAATTCGAGAGTTAAATTTATACCTTAGAAGATTTTAAAGCGTGATATTTCTTCACTAGATCCTTACAAAACGTTGATGTATTTAACCCCAGGGTTGGTTTACTAGTTAGCAATCTGACTTCAACAGTGAGAGGTTCCAGGTCCGATCCCGGTGGAGGATAAATTTGATGTAGTTGGCCCAAGTCAGTTGTAAAGCTACAAATATTATCGAATTCTGGTAAGATGGCTAGAAATTTCATTGTGCTAACTGTACATTGCCTGACTGAAAAGCCGGCCAGTAAGTCTACTTCAAACATTGCGCCACAAGTATACTTTTTAATATTATTTTTCATATTTTCTTCCTTAATAAATCTGTGCACTACAAAACCCGCTTTATGTATTTTGATTTAAATGGCTTTATCATTTATTAAGACGAAATTTTGAAAATGTAATAACAATGAAGTGATTGTAAAAACGGTCCAGATAATAATTTATCTGGACCGTTTACCAATTAGATTGATAAAACTTGCAATCTAATAATTTGTTTACAAATTTAATATGGCTGCTTAACGTTTCCAAGCTGACTTGTTTTTGATGAAGTTTAAATGTCTCACGTACAACTTAGAATACAAATTTGTAACTAAGTTTGATGACGAAATGTTAAAACAGTCTCACCAATAATTGCTGAATACACCCGTGCCTTGTTAAAAGTAAATTTCAAGAAATAACTTCTTCGTTGTATTTCTGAGAACATATTCAACTCTGTTAATGATAGCTGACATACAAACTCGTTGAATGTTCAGCTTCATTAGTGAAATCTTAATGATATACATCATTTGAGTGAAAATATGCATGTTGATACAAACCTGGAATTCATGCACTCTCGTTTTTTTTTTTCAATTGAAAGCTGAATTTTTATTTTTAGAATTCTAGACACTTATTTTCTTTAATGGAATTACGTGTTTTCATGACGTAAAACCTGTTGTCGAAATATTGACTAGATCTAAGACAATAAGGGAAATGCATTGAAGGAACCAGCCCAAATAGTACTTGACCAGCTAAGATGTATTTGATTACAGGTGGTAACAGTAGGGTGTGATAACGAGAAAGTATGGGATGGGGCAGCTGTGTCCCTCATAGACTTTTTTTATATATTATGTTATATTTACTTTATACAATTCCGATACTTTCATTTTATTTATTGCTGAACATTGTGACTGAAGTCGTCAGGCAGTCAGGTGAAGTTATAGCCTATTCAATTTTTATTTTTGTAACTTGGTTTTTAACGAGTTTTAAACATTTTACAATGAATAAATATTTGTGTGGTTACTCCATTTTAAACACCAATTGGTTATTAGATCTACAGAGTTTTGAAGTCTGTCATATGAAAAGAATTACGCAGATATTTCTAATCTATCAGTACTTTTTAGTGAGTTTTTTTAATTAGGCTTATAACTTTCTAACTCATATATTGTAGTATGGTGTACAAAATACAATTTAATTTACGGCTCCAACTCATTCATGAATATCATATTTGACTTATTCTAGTAGCCTAAAACCCTACAATCATCCTAAAATCTTTTGTAAACATCCTAAAGTTGTTTATGTTTGTTCTAAATAAAATAGAAAAGTCAAATAATTTTAAGCATAAATCAAAAGCAAAACGAACAATTAAGTCATAACAAATTGAAGAGGAAATGTGTCAGAAGTTCTACGTCCCACCGAAGATATTTCTGAAATTCCAATAAACGTAGCTAATTTAAAAGTAGAAAAAAATAATTACAGGTTCCAAAATATTTTAACTGAAAAGAAGATATAAAGTGACAAACATACGCTTGAAACTACTAAAGTTACAAGGTGTCAGAAGTCAAACCAACAAGTGTATGTCTCACTAAGTACAGGCGGGACAGTAGGAGCTGTAAAATCATAATATATACACTGAAACAGAATTTTATTTATACTTCAACAATAACTGAAAAAATTGAGAGTTTCTATGGGATAAAAACATTGTTGGGATATCTTGATTGTCTTAGAACTAGATACTACTGAATGCTTAATTTACAGTCGAGTTCATTTCTCATAAATGTATAACACTTAACAGTTTTACAAAATTACGAACAAATCTTCGATTTCTTAAAAATTAGAAGACAAAAATGATAATAATAATAATGAATATAAAACTGGTTACCTTATTTATTTAAAAGAAAATTATCTTAAATAACGAATTATTCTTGTGAGAAACTGAAAAAATAAATAACTGCAAATCGTATCCCCTGTCTCTCCACACGTTTGAGAACTTTTACTCTTATAAGCATTTAGAATTAATATAATCTATAAATAATTAATATAAATTTATTTATTTACTCAATATTTAGAACAAATCCAAATAAATTGGCATGTTCAGAGAATTGCATATACTATACAAATATGTTTGCATTCATTAACCTACAATAATGAAGATTTATATAGCGGTACAGCTGTTTTTATACAAAGCGGATTGTTCAGTGCTTGTTTAAAGCAGTATCTCTATTCATAATTTATTAGATTTTTTTAAAAATAAAGCGAATAAAAACTTGGTGATAATGCTTGATTTTATAAATTTAAAAATAGTATAAAAATAAAGTTACACTTGAACACGATATCCCACAAATACGTTTTTAAATCTATTTTGAACGATAATATCGCCATCTTTACTGATGCATGAACTATAACAATCAAACTGTAATGAATCACTAAAGGTGACGAAATTGTCGTTGAAAAGCGTTTGATTAAGTAAACGTATTTGTGATACATTGCGTTCAACTTATATTGTCTTTTTTTCTTCTTTTTTTTCATGTTGTTTGAAAGGGAATGTTCGCCTTATAAAAAAAAGTAAGAATATATTATAAAATAAAGTCACATAGTCCTCGAATACTTTAATAGGGTTGGAAAAAATACGAGAGGTGGTCAAGAGAGAATCGACAGGAAAGATGAAAGAACCGAATCAACAGTTAGGGGAGTTCTTTTTAAATGACTATATGAAGTTATCGGACGATGAATCATTCACACGTAGTCTTAGAATGTTAAACTATTCCATCACATTTGTTAAATAATTAAACCTATTAATTAAAAATAAACTTGGCGTAAACATTGTTTTATCTTTCTCTCACACTGATTAATATAACTAAAATTAACATCTGTTGATATATACCTGAAAAATATCTCTATACTGTTTACAGAAAAAAAAATAGTACATTTCTTTATTGAGAGGTTTTATATAAAATATTTCATAAGGATAAAAAGTTGGTATGAAAAACACATCCTTATTAGCATTTGTAAAATTTCGTCTTCTTTTTTGTATATTTTGTAAGATAACAAATTATGTTTAATTGGAGCCTAAGAGTGATTCACTTCTGCGATAAACACAAACCTTAACAATCATTTGATTTAAATTAGTTTTAAAAACGACGGTTGAGGCTCATTTTCATTTCGTGCCGATTATTCTTGAACGGTAATTTTCTTTTCCTTACGCTCTTGCACATTGGTTTTATTATTAACAATCGCACTTCACACTAATTTTAACAAAATCTGTAGAGCCGAATTTGAGATATAGAGTATTTTATGACAGCTCTACGTTAATTTTACCCTCGTTAAACCACAAAAAACGCCTTTTTGGAGAGATGGTGACAATAAGTTTTTTGTGGTTCTGAGTAGCTAAATTTAATCAAAATTTGATAAAATTCGCTGAAGAAAATTTGAGAAAATTTATATTTTCTATTTTGTTTTGTGGGAACTCAATTAACGTGTTAACGTTGGATTTACACTTCATCTGGACAGCAATATTGCACTACGCAATTATTATATAGAATAACAAATCCTAATTTTTAAAATAGAATACTATTTACCAAAATGTAGATCACCTTAAAAGAGAGATTCATTGAGGGTTTAAAGTCGATTTATAGAAAATCAAACTTTTTATCGTTTTATGAGAAGAAAATATTTTAAAATGTTGTTATCAAACAGCCGAACTATAATATGCTATTCATAAAAGTCAAAAAATAATTTAATAAATCTAACAATTCAGTGTATTTCTTGCCACAATATTAATTATATAAAAATATTTTCAACGATATCCGTCAATAAATCTTGAGTAAATTGAATGTTCTGAAATATTTGGTTGTACGTGGAAGAGTGAGCGACTTTAAGGCGGATCTAACGAACCATGACTCCCGACGTTCAAACTCGTTAACCTCCATAACCTAAATTTATCTGCTTCTCTGCATTCTTCATCTCAAGTTATCTTTACTTCTTATTGCTTTATTTCTTCCTCAAGTTGTATGACTACATTTAGTAGATATAACCTAGAATAGAAGTAATAAAATTGTATTATTTTGTAAATTAATTTCGCAAAGTTGTAGACTTCTATTATTACTTTCCTTCCTAGTCAAGTCTCGCTACTGCTATTACTTTCTCACAGAGATTATTTTGTCGTGTTTTCACATAAAAGCGAAGTTTGTTCTTCAGAGCCCTCAGATGTAGATATGTTTACGTTGTCTGCCTGTTTGTTTATCGTACTCTCAGTTCTCTGAAGACCAGGTGAGTGAACATATTTTAATCACATTTTTCGATAATTAACAAATTAGGTGTAGCTGTCACAAAATAAAACCTTAACATTAGATTTTTTTCAAAATCGTGTTTAACGGTTTTGACTAAGGTTTGCTTAAATTTAGTCGATAAAGATGGACAAAACTGCATTGTTTGCCATCTCCCCAACAATTCCTATTCAAGGATCTAGAAAAACATGGATATATTATACTAGACCAAATATAACAGATTGATATACAGATTTCGTTCCATTTACAGGATGTATAAAGTTTGTGTAAATATTTACGGTTCAGGACTAATTTTTGAAAAACTTTCACCGCCATCAGTAAATATTCCATTTCCATCAAATGTGATTTCGGCTTACGACCAGTTTATGCTTCATGGAATTGAAGTATATTTTGTGTTAATTTTGCAAAAGTGAAAAAGCTAGTGGTTTCGTCTATACCAAGTTGTCTCTCATAACAACCAATTAGGAAATATTTTACAAATAAAGAAACTATATAAATAGGTTATTAAAATCAACTTTTTGTGCTACACTACCGCGGTTTCAAACGATATCACTCATCCATCATCAGGTGTTGAAAATATCACTAACATAAGGTCGACAGAACTATAAATATTGTTACAACACATAAACATTACACCACGAACACAAGACACAAACAACGTATACATTTAGTTTAATTAGTTTGTTCGGAACATTCGTGGTTTTCAATACGAGAGCCGGGTCAGAACTGCCTGATGATGGATCAGTGATAATATCTGAAACCGAGGTTGTATTTAGTACAACAAGAAGAACACTAGACGGGCGTATTATTTTATTAACATATTTATAAATTCAGTGATTCGAAAACCTTTCCACAACGAAAAAAAGAAACTATGTTTTTCTTCACGTATGAATAATAATTTAGAGAAATAATTTGTTTAATACTTGGTTCTGTGAATTTTGTATGGAAGAGTTTGAACAGTGATTGACTTACTTTATATATTGCGTAGAGAGAAATTATTGTTTTTTAAATTCAGTTTTCATGATATAATTTACGTTTTGGAACACTTAGAGAAAAACATATGTTTTAAATCCATAATGTTGTTTATATCATTGTTAACACTGCCTGAGCAATCCTATAGAAACGGTTAAAGTTTAGTAGCTGTTTCGCTTATTTGTCAGGCATCATCAGAACATATAGAACACTTATCACATTACAATATGTTAAACATTTATTTTCCATTACGTTCAAATGTAATTCCTAACTTTGTGTATTTGTGTATTTTTTTTAAACATTGTAATCTGATAAGTGTTTTACATGTTCTGATGATGCGTGACAAATAGGCGAAACAGCTGTAAAGTTTAATTGTTTATATAAAATTCCTCAAGCAAGTTAAGATTTATAAATATATCATTCTATAATCATCTCCACTGGCAGCTTTGAAATCGTGCAAGCTACAAATTGCTTTACATGGGGGACTTCCACTTCCACTTCTTATGTTAGTATAGAGATTGTTTTTTGATGAATCAAAATATTCTGCCTAGTTTTTTTACGGATATGTCCGTTTTACGGATTTCTTAAATCTAAAAAAGTTATTTTAAAAATAATGTTTGTTTCTTCGTGTACGGCATAAATGTGTGGACAGATTTTAATCAAAGTTACTATATAGGGATATTTTAGCCTTATCTATGATTTACCCAAAGTTTACGATTTTCTTAATATCTGTTTAACAACTTTTATTCAAACGTACCCTCTAACGATCCAAATAAACCATATTGGTCTCCTTATGCTCATGAGAAGGTAGTCAATTTTAAATTTTCTAACCCTGATCAAAATATCTATTAGTCCGGTAATACACTTGTTCGCCAACCACAATTACATCAGACTTTAAAATGATTAATTAATCACACTATCTCTTTCCTGAAGTAATATGTGACACAAATAAATATTGCAGTCAGGTAAACAGACAGTATTATTTTTTTAAATAGGTTATATTACTTCCATAAGGACTGAGAAACTTTATACAGAACTTTTCACATTATTACAATACCCTCATAGTAATGTATCAACTTAAAATGTAACAAATAACTGTATTTATTACCTTATGGACGTAAACAGCGCTAATATCGACTTTATTTCGTTCCCAAATATTCAAGAGGAAGACAATTTCCATTCCTGATTAAACGTCAAACGCAGGAAAATTCTTTCTTTTCATCCCAGTTCTTGAAATATATTTAGATCCCCTCCACCCTCTCTCCCATAACACTGGCTTTGTCAAATTGTGAGTTGTGTTGTATGTCTTATGTTCAGTTACTTTTAGCACAACTGAAGGTTAATATTTATATTTATTACTAACTTTATTTGAAAACTTTTCACGTTGTTTCTCTTTTAATACAAAACTGCATTTAATTTTTATTATCTAATGTAACGTTATTTTATACAAACTAAGAAGTGTGAAAAATAATAAACAAATTGATAATATGTTACAAGCAAAAATATACACAATTTCTGCATTTAATCTGAATATTCTTTCCTTTAGATTAATATCAGTGAAATACTTAATATATATCATAACATATACACAATTTATCCTATACTACATACATGTGACAAAGTAAATATTGAAGAATACCTGAAAACATTATTTTCGATTACCAGCTTTTCTTAAATAATATTTTTTTAAATGGTGTAGTAACATCAGAGTTTTGTTTCATTTGTTGTTCGAAAAATATATTATATGAAAAAGTCTTTGTCAGTGAAACATGAATCGAACATAGATATAAAATATATAATATAAAACATTCTTTCAATTACATTAAGTTCAAGTCTATGTTTGTTCCAAACATCCACCTCTTATAAAAATTGATATCTAATAAATTTTGATGAAATATGAAATTATTGCTCCGATCCAGTCTAAAAAACTTATTTGAAATAAATAGTGCAGTACATATTTAGACTCTTCATCTCATTGTACCACTATTATCTGTTTTCCTCCACTGTTCTCTAAATTTGCACTCCCATTTTCCGTAGCTAGTCGTCTGGTTCATCAACCCTTATAAAACTTCGATTCTCTCATTTTCTACTTTCCGATTTCTCTTACAGCTGATTCTTTAAATTTCTTCTCTCTTACATCAACTTTTCACGTTCAACCCATCTTAACCTTCAACCGTATGTTTGATATTAAATCCAGCTCTTTGAAAAGCTGTACTCCTTATCTTCTACCCTTAACTTTTTCAATATTCTTCTTATTTCTTTTTCTATATTTTTCTCTTAGTAACACCCGTATCTGATCACTGGTGTTACAATGTTTCAACTTTGCTTTCATTCAAAATACCAATCCGAATAGAATAGTACGATTAGTCATAACACTAATGCGTTTATAAAACATGTGTTTTATTATTAGGTAATACATGTAAACAGTGTATGTGAGAACGTAAAGCTGACAAAATTAAATGGGATGTGAATTAATTCCATCCAATATAAATTCCCATTCAGCTGCAAGTAACACAGATTCTACAAGAGATCTCATTGTCTAAGTTATTCCCTTCCCTGTAATATGCATATCAGTATGAATGGTATGTAAATTAGAGGTATTGCATTTAAAGACAAAGGAATATAGGAAATTAATCTCAGATAATTCAATCATGTAAAACACAAGGAAACACACGTATTAAACTAATAAGAGAGAACTCTGAGTACTTCCAATAGAGACGTTGTAAAAGATATGAATTTGTTACAAAGGAACTTCATTAGCGAAGTGAATAATACATATTTGTTTAATCTGTTGACTGTTTATGAATTGATTGTTTACACAAAGCTTTGGTTTAGTAACTAACATCAGGTAAGGTAAATTTCATTTATATTACAAACATTTTAAAATTCCATCTGACAAAAATAAAACAATCACTTAATCTAGTGTTATAGCAATGTACTCTGCATCATGTTTTATTGGCAGTGTAATATATCCATTGACTGTGTATAAAAGAAGCGATTTGGCACTACTAGTCATAATGAATATACGACTAGTCATATTTGATATATGCTTTCTGTGGTTTTCTACTTTCCAAAACCTTAGGGACTTAGTGTAACCTATTTTCAAAATAATGACTGTCTGTTTACATTACCACAAAAGTTATATCAGACATTAACATATGAAAGCATTGTGATATTAATTAAACATTTGTAAGACTGATGTAATGAGGTTGGCGTATTACAAGACTGATAATTTTTTTAACCTGGTTTGGAATTTAAAATGAACTATCAACGTATGAAGAGAGAGAGCGAATATACGTGTTATTTGGATCCATAGATTGAACAATATTTGACAAATGTTGTTAAAGACGTCATTGATATAGAGAAAATGTTAATTCTTTGTTTTTTGTTTCTTATGGCAGGTAACTCAAAACTTTGTGTTATCGAAAAAGTATTTACATCCTAGATATGGTCAAAAGGTGAAAATACCCTAAATTTTATTTAAATCCGTCCACACGTTTAGACTGTAGAACACTCCACACCCCAGAAAAACATGTACATATTCGTAACCAGTATAAATAAAACTCCAACTTCTCTAACAAGCAAATACATCTAGGAAACAGGTTTCAGTAACTAAACCGTCATCCTCACTTGTTACTTGTATACAAACCTTACAAAGACTTATGCACAAGTTAGTCTTTTGTTTAAAAATAGAATTTATGTATTTGTGGGCAGATGTTAACCCAAGATATAAAAAATAAGTTGTATCCAAAATATAATGAAAGCTTGTCATTGTCTAAAAAATATGAACCAAACATAGACAATATATATATATATATATATATATATATATATATATAAAGTTCTTTTTATGATATTGGGTTCAACCCTATGTTTATACCTAACCGTGTAAAGGACTTCGTTAGTGCAAACACATTCACTATACTATGTATACTGTAGGTCTGGTTGAGCCCTGGAGCCGGGGCTACCTGCGGCCACCCCCAATAAACCCTCCCTGACTCGGGATCGGTTTGGCTACATGTAATACTCAAACTAATAGCTTGTATTAATGACTAACAGTAATTCTTGGAATAATGAGAAGTACAATAATGTCTCTTGTGAATGACAAAATATGTGGTCAGTGTAGTCGTGGACGAACATGTGTGTGGATTAATTATTTGCTATTTACATGTTGACTGTGCTTTTGTGGTATTTAATTTATCATGGTCTAGGTTTTTATTGAGCAGTGTGATAAAATAGTTATTCGTAGTTACTTTTTAAAATTAATTCATATAACTTGTAAATTAGTTATTTGTATTAGCCTAACTTTGTAAAATGATCATATATATTAACTTTGTAAAATAGTAATTTCTATTTATTTTGTTTGTAAAGTTGTTATTCGTATTAAATTTATCGAAATCATTTGTATTAACTTTGTAAAATAGTAATTTGTGTACATTACAAATTTCCAATTTAAAAATAGTAATGTACCAAAATGATATTAAATGTGTTGACACCATAGTCGTGTTTGGTATCATTTTTCATAACGTTTTTAGTAGGTTTCAAATATATGATTAAAATAATCATATTATGTTTTATAAAAAAAAAAAGTATATCCTCGTAGGTGACTCATTCGCGTACCACTGCAAGCCGGTCCGATTTGGTGAGGGTTATTGGGGGTGGCTACAGCTCCCAGCTCCAGAGCTCAACCAGGCCTATACAGATGATAGTTTTAAAATCTTTTTCTTTTTTTTAAATTGTCTAACTGAAATCTAACACTACATTATATAAAACTTATTTTAAATCCACTATTAATTTTACTTTTAATGTAAATTAGAAAGGTTTAATTACAAACTAAACTCATACAACTTTTTCAGATGAAATAATAATTTACTTGCCTCAGTAATCAGAAATATAGTACATTTTATATAAAAGCTGTTTATTTTTCAGGTACGGTCAGAAAACCATAACACAAATGAACATATTCACAAAGAAAACGTTTCAATAATATAAACAAATTGTATATACAGAATGTCCACGATAATATCCATCTAAAGAAAAGAGTACGAGTTTTGCTTCTCATAAAAACTTTCCTATACTGCAGTAAAAGCAAAGTGAACGGGTGGAGCTTTTAAAATTGTATAAAATATGGTATTACTCTCCCCCTGCATGTGTGTGTATTCGGACTAACGAAGGGTTATACTTGGATTTGGAGGTCACGGTTCGTTAAAACAGTTGATTGGAGAAGGGGTATAACTGAATCAAACAGAAGTTTCAACCCTAAGCAATTGGAAGAATTGTTTGTTTTATGTTTTACCTACGTTCTACCCATGTTTTAAAGACGAAGTCAAGTCTTAACAAGTACATTTTATATTGGATACAGTATGTTGTGCACTTTGGGACATTCCAGATCACAAATATATATATCACATATATCACAAAACACACACACACACACACACACACACACATATATATATATATATATATATATATATATATATATATTAAATATTAAATTAGATATTAAATGTTTAAACAAAACAAAAAAATAACTGGTTTTGAGTCACTGGTGCGAGTTCTACATGTATGTATGGATGACAATCGAAAACGAAGACTCAATCACAGATACTTTATTATATTCTTGATTTGTGTGTACTATATTATTGAATTACATTACGAGCTAATGAATCAAACAAATTACAAATTCCCATAAAAGGGAAATCTTCTATTTTTTAAAACAAAATTTGTAAAATAAAAAATAATTACAAAACATTCTCTACAATACTCATCATACTTATACGTTTTACATTTTCCCATTACAGTTTATTGTACACTCAGTTAAGTGTTTTATTTCCGGATTTGTTTACGTCAAATAAAACGGAAGTGGTTCAAATATATACTGAATTTCATCACAGATAGACGATTATTCAAATTAAATCAATTTAGAATCACCATAGATTTTGTAAACTCCAAAATCTAATCACCTCATAACACACCTATTCTCTAGCAAACTCCAAATATATAAGTCATACGGACAACTTGTTCTCTATAAAATATAATTAACATCACTTTCCCCCTTCACCATTTTTATATAGTTTCACCCTTCCACAATTTTCATTTTCAGTTGGTAGTTAAATCATATATTAAATTTGTCGCTGATAAAATAAATGTTGTCTTTTATAATTGGAAGAAAATGGGTGTAGTATGTGAAAAAATGTGTTTCTTACCCGTGATTCAAGTAGAGACTAATACCTCACAATATTTTACCAATATAAGCAAAAAAATCGCATGAAAATCGAACCATCGGTTCTCGAGTTATAAACATACAAACAGACAGACAAACACTAGAAGCATATCATGTAGACAGAACGAATTTTTTTCTGTAAAATTAATGATCATACAATCCAATAAAACTTCTCCACTCTGCGGTCATTGAACGTTACAACCCTCACACATCATTAATCTATAAAATATATGTATGCTAGATATTACACAATCAATTATGATCGCTCCATTTATAATCGAGTACCATCTGTCATTGAATTCCAGTTGATATGTCCAACACATAATTGTGACATTCCACTTTAAAATAGTCCAATATAACTTGAATAAGTCATGCCAAATATTTTTACTTCCAAAGTGAAAATTAAGTTGTTTCAATAGTCGCGTATTACAATTTTTTTCATTTTAATATAATTACACTAAAGACCACGATAACACAGGTAACTTTTACAAAATCTCATTAAAACAAAATCTAATTTTCACTGGAAACATATAAAACTTCTTTGTGACAGTATAAACATTTGATAATTTTATTTAAATTGCACTAATGAAGGTTTATACAAGGGGCATGTTGTTCGTTAACGCAGTTGATTGGCGAAGAATCTGAAACTGGACCAAATAGAAACGAATGAGAAACTCTGCTGTGTCATTTATTAACTTGTGTTTTTTGACATACAAAGACGTACTAAAATTGTACTAACAATTAGAAGCTCTGATTATTATTGTGTTAATTGTACTGAATAAAGATAATTTTGCTATGGAACTAAACTTTATTATTAAGAGTGTAGAAAAAGACGACAAAGTGTTTAAATATAAAACCACTATTATTAAGCTTTTACAAAAAAAAATAATAATAACTGAAAAACAGTTGTGCTAATTTAAATATATTAATCGATAACGTAAATGTCAATTAAGGTTTGGGAATAATTAGTAAAAAATCGCCAAAGATCCTAGGGTGTAGGGTTAAATATCTCATTAAAAAAAACCCTATGAAAAAAATCGTTTCAAAGATACAATCAAGTTGTGGTAATTTAAAAAATATTATTGCTTCATTATAGTTTATTTTAACTTAGCCTAAACTGGAATTTCAATAATTTACAGTTTTACTTCCACGGAGTACATAAAGTTACTCGAAGGGTAAAATAATGATGTCAGTTTTAACGGATCTGTTTCAAAGTCCAAACAGATGTTTTATAATGATGGCTGTCTCCCTGTCGTATCGTTTACAACGGGTGGACCAATATTAATCAAATGTTTAATAAAGTAATACTTAATCCATATCTCGAGGTTTTTTTAAATTTTCTAAATTAATCATAATTTAGAATTATATGCCTTAAAAAAGACAATATTCCGATCATTTATAGCTTCAAAGAACATAATTAAAATGTATTGGTTGCCATCACTTCAAAAATCTGTTTCGTGAGATATTGATAATAACATAAAAACTCGTCTATAAGTTGTTACATAAAACGTATTTTTTCAAAAGCTTCTCTACCGATTGCGTTAAGGTTTTAGTGGAAAGACTAAAAGCTCTGTTTTAATTTATTATTATTTACGTTGAGAACGTGATTACGGCACTAACTAGACCAGTTTAAAACCTATTTTAACTTAAATTTTTTCATTGACAGTCTCAATTGAAGAAACTGGCAGTTTTAGACGAACAGTTTTGTTTGATTAGTTTTTGATTATGAATCAGTATGTATTTACAATGTTTTACACAATTTATTTTATTTTGATTGTTAAGATAATTATCTTATCTAAAGCTTAAATAAACAACCGCCTTTGAAATGTAATTAAATTAAAAATGAAATTACTTATAATAAGTTCGGAAAAAGGAAGGGAAACATATATTTTATAGGGGAAGCATGTTAGCTTCCAACTTCCATAAAAACCCTGCAGCACTGAAGGTCATCTTTATACAATATCCATTCACTCCTGCTGACTATTAAAATGTTCTAATCCACAGTTTTTCTAACAAAAAACCTCCCTTCATATAAAACAACTCCCCATCGTTGAACCCTCCGTTTTAATTGACTACAGTGTGTATATAACAACTACACAGTAGAAATATAAACATGCTCAAGTGAAATATATCATGCAGGCAGGACGTATTATTGCGGTAAAATTAATTAATGACACTTCACCACTCAACGTCCTTGACTCTTGAACCTTGCACAACCGCTTATACATACCATTAACCTGAAAAATAAATAATGTATGCACGTTAGTCATTACACAATCAATGTAGAACCCATCAATCAAGTACCATCCATCATTTAGTTACAGCTGAAATGTATTACAAAAAAAAAGTATATATGGTTGAGAGTGGTTACGTAATTCAAATATTATAGTATAATGAAAGTTTTAGATTTCTCAGAGAAATAATCTGATGGCAAAAATGGCAGAAAACCAATTCTTTCATACATTTGTAACTTACCAGTATTTTTACCTCTCAATTCAAAATAGTAAATACAAAATAAGCTCACTATATAATACGTCAGAGTTAACCAATCCTAGCACCTGTCTCTTTGAGATAATCTCTCCTAAATTTCACGGAAGACGAACATTGATTAATTCGTCTCTAGTACACTCGTACACCCACCCTACCACATCAGACTTTAAAATTTGTAATCAATCACACAACCCTTTATTAATGACACAAATATCACAGACAGGTGGACAGACAGTCATCCGAAGAACATGAAACGTCGAACAAGAAAAATACATCGACTTTTTCACATCATTATAATACAGCCATTACAATGTAATTGCAAAGTATTGACTCAATATGTGCTAATTAACTGTATTTATTCCCTTGGAAAAGTAATCATTGTTATTATTTCTTTCCCAAATAATTCAAGACGAAGAGAATTTCCATTCCTGATTAAATGTCAAACACAGAAAATTCCTTTCTTTTCATTGCGGTTTGTCAAATATATTCAGATTTCTCATCTCTGCTCCCCCTCCCAGACCCGCTACCTTTGAAATCTTATGTTATATTGTACATCTTATGATTACATTATACTTTAGAACACCTGAAGGATAAAATTTGTTGTATGTGTTAATTTAATTTATTCAAAAATGTGACAAAATTTACATTGTAATAGCGTACTTACTCGTGCAATTTTGTAATCATCTTACTATTTTACATGACTGCAGCTTCGCCTATTTTCCAAGTATTAGAAAACTGGAAAACACATAAATGTGTTTACCTAAGTGCGTTTTTAAAAATTCTTTGTAAACAAAAGATTAAAGGAAAAGAAACTCGCTTAAGTAACTAACACAAATATAAATTTCAGTTATAATAAATTATAAGTTTGTTTTATTATAAAGCACAATTTTACTTTATATAAATCCGGTGCTCTATATATTTGTGCCAGACAGATCAATGGATGGATACACTCTTGAGGGATATTTGAAAAACTAACGAATTTAATAACTAAAAATATATTAAATTATATTAGTTTTTTTTAAACTGTATACAAATATGTATTTATGTTCACATTTTCTGATAATGCGTGAAATATAGGCGAATAATGTGTCATATAATATTGACACAGATTACCTCAGATATGTTTTAAGATTACTGAGGTAAGTATACTTTTAAATTAATGATCTTTTATGGCTTTTTGGTTGGGTAACATCACATCGAAGAAATTCTTGGTTTTTTTGGAAATAATTTATATATTATAAAAACTATATATATATATATATATATATATATATATATATATATATATATATATATATATATATAATGTTCCACCATAATATCCATTTGAAGAAAATTGTATTACGTAGTTGCTTCAAATAAAAACCTGCCTAAACTGCAATTAAAGCAAAGTACGTGGGTGTATTTTTTAAAATTTTTGAAAATATGGGATCACTCGTGTGTGTGTATTTAGACTAACGAACGACTATACTTGGATATGGAGGTCACGGTTCGTTAAAGCAGTTGATTGGAGAAGAGGTCTAATTCCAACAAACGTAGGTTTGAACCCATTCCATTTAGAAGTACTGTTCTACGTCCCATGTATGTTTTACAGACAAAAGCAATTTTGCAAACGTACATTTTATTTTGAATAGAGTATTTTGTACACTTTGGGACTGTCCAGATCACAAATAGATATATTATTTGTTTAAACAAAACAAAAAATACCTGGTTGTGAGTTATTGATATGAGTTCTATGCACAGGTGACAAATAAGAATGACGTATTAATAACAGAAACGTCACATTGTTGTTTTTGTACGATATTATTGACTTATATTACGAGCTAATGAATCAAACAAATTACAAATTCCTATAACAGGGCGATCTTCTTTATTTTGAAAACACATTTTGTAAAATCTTAAATAAATACAAAACATTGTCCACAATACCTTCATCGTATGTCTTACATTATCCCATTAGATTTTATTGTACGTTTAGTTAGGTGTTTGATCCCCAGATTTGCGTAGGTGAGGTTCGTATAAACCAAACTAAAACGGAAGGAGTGTGTTCAAATATATATTAAATTTTATCACAGATTCAGAAGCACAGTTTATTTTGGATACTGTATTTTTGTATAATTTGGGTCAGTCCATTTCACAAATACATACATTATTTTTAAAAACAAAACCAAGAATACCTTATTTTTGAGTTAGTGGTACGAGTTCTAAACGTCCTAATGTCGTGTTTGCTTGTTATTATTGACTTAGATTAGCAGCTAATAAATAAAACAAATAAAAATTCCTATAAAAATAAAGAACTTTTCGTTTATATCTTAATTTTAAAACACATTTGTAAAAAAAAAAAAAAAAAAAAAAAAAAAAAAAAAAAAAAAAAAAAAAAAAAAAAAAAAAAATGTATACGTTTTACAATGTCCCATTAGAGGTTATTGGATGTCCAGTAAACTGTTGGATCTCAGGTTTGCGTTAGTTGGGTTTTAACATAATCTGGACACTTGTCAAAATTCTTTGTTGTTTGAACAATGACAGTACACATTTTTGATAACTTTATTTAATTTGCACTAATGAAGGTTTATACAAGAGGCATGTTGTTCGTTAACGCAGTTGATTGGCGAAGAATCTGAAACTGGACCAAATAGAAACTAATGAGAAACTCCATTGTGTACAATAAATGAACCAATCATTATAGAAACCCTGATTAATAGTGTGGGACTTTTAATGAATAAAGAGAATTTTTGTTCGGATCTAAACTTTAATATTAATTGAGGAGATGGATAATCAATATGATTAAATATAAAACCACGTAAAACTGTTATTAAGCTGTTACAAAACAAATCTATTACCTGAAAATCAGATGTGCTAATTTAAATAAAACATCCATTAAATAACTCAATACCCTAAATGTCCTAATTAACTAGTAAATGACAACTAAGGTTCAGGAATAATTGGTAAAAAATCGCAATAAACAGATCGCCATTAAAACTTCTATTTTAATAAACTCCATGTAAAATATAATTTCAAAGATTTGATCAAATGTTGTAATTTTTAATGTTTCATTATAGTTTATTTTAAGATAGCTTAAAGTGGTATTTATATTAGGATCTTACTGTTACACGGACTATATAGATAAAGTTGTCAAAAATCAATGCAGAGTTTTGTTAAGATATATTGCGTTGAAGTCTCCTGGGTCTACAACGTGTGGACGAATATTAACAAAATTTGAAATGTCAGAATATTTTAGCCATATCACGGGGGGCTTTTAAAATTTTGTTTCATTTATTCAAAATTTGGAACTAGCTGCAGAAAAAAAAAATTAAAAAAAAATTATGGTCGCTTCCTACTTCCATTAAAACCCCCAGAGGAGGCTACTGAAGTTTATAATATCCATTCACTCCTGCTGACTATTAAAAAGTTCTAATCCACTGATTTTCTAACAAAAAACCACCCTTCACATAAAACAACTCCACCATCGTTGAACCCTCCGTGTTAATTGACTGCAGTGTGTATATAACAACTACACAGTAAATAACCATGCTCAAGTGAAATATATCATGTAGACAGGAGGGTATTATTACAGTAAAATTAATTAATGACACTTCACCACTCAACGTCCTTGACTCTTGAACCTTGCACAACAACTTATACATACCATTAACCTGAAAAATAAATAATGTATGTAGTATGTACGTTAGTCATTACACAATCAATGTAGAACTCAACAATCAAGTACATTCCATCATTTAGTTACAGCTAAAATGTATCACATATATATACAGTGTGAGTCAAAAGTATGGATACACCCTGTTAAATTTTAAATGGATAAAGATAGAAAAATGAAACTCAGAACACCTTTCTAGGAAATAAAAGTGAACTTTTTAGCCACTATTACAACTTTGCCCATTTCTCCAAAATGGGATTTTTAGGGGGCAGCTAAAAATTTTTAAATATAGAGACCCATTAAGTGACACCTCATTTTAATGTACTTGATTAAAGAAGAAGAACTGTGGAAACTAGAGCTTTCTATCTCAACCCAGTACAAAATGGCAGCTCATTGGTTGTCTATTGGGGTTATTTACCACCTGAATGTGGATGTTCATATTTTGCCTCAATGAAGTTTTACTTAATTTCAATGAGCTGCCACTTTGTACTGGGCTGAGATAGAAAGCTCTGGTTTCCACTGTTATTCTTCTTTAATCAAGGACTTTAAAATGAGGCGTCACTTAATGGGTCTTTATATTTAAAAGTTTTGAGCTGCCCCCCAAAAATCCCATTTTGGGGAAATGGGCAAAGTTGTAATAGTGACTAAAACGTTCACTTGTATTTCCTAGAAAGGTGTTCTGAGTTTCATTTTTCTATCTTTATCTTTTTAAAATTTAACAGGGTGTATCCATACTTTTGACTCACACTGTATATATGTCTTATATACAGTTGACGTATTCCACGAAATCATGACAAAAGCTTCATTAAACGTAACTAGATTTCAACTAATGTTCCTTACAAGTGGCTCTTCACACCAATAGAATATTTATAAATGGAAAACGACAATCTCGGATTATGAATTTGAATGCTGTGGTTAGCTTATGAAATGATCCTTATAGACCATATATTTTTTTGGAGATTTGTAATTGATTTAAAAAAAAGGATGAAGGTGTAAAAGGATTGATATTATATTATAACAAGAAGGGGTTGTCCAAATTATTTAGAAAGTAAAGCTAGTTTAGTAGAGTGAAGATATACAATTGGTTGATAGATTTTTATCAAAATCTCTAAAAGTGGCGGGTTTAAAAAAAAAGGAAGTTAATTCCAAATTGATAATCTTTGTATTTATAGGATCAGGAACGCCTCCCTCTTAGTTCTAGCTCTCTAGTTCTAGTTTTTTAATTGAAACTCAAATCGAATCTGTCCATCTCTTTATCTGTAAGTTTATAAATTCAAAACCGATGATCCGATTTGGATGCGATTTTTTATACTTTAACACAAGTTGATAGGAGCACATTACTTAACCGGCCTCATGATTCAAAGCAATACAAGCAGATCCTATAATTTAATCATTTAAAAGTTGATCTCCTGAACAATATGAAGAAGCCTCCACTAGCTACCGTCGTGTTGGTGCCTAGGCCTACCGGATCTTGTAACCACTCGAATATCACATGTCCATGGGAGATCTGAGTTCGTAATTAAATGTTTGAACAATAACTTCACTATGACTCCTCGTACAGAAATATAATATGCACATTTTTATTTAATGGAGTGTTTTATAGTTTAATAACAAACCAGATATGAACAGTAAACTGTTTAAAATGGTCGCCATTTTGGTATTTTCAATTAAATGTTTCTGAATTTTATAACGTTTCTACATGATCACACTAAAGTGTCTTTTACCAAAATCCACGCTCTTATTATTGTTGTGGTTCTATCGTTACGTACAAACGACAAAGACGATGGACAGACAGCATAACCAAAATGATTTTTCGCTTTCGGGAAGCCGTGAAACTTGAATATTCAAAAAACGGATAAGTTAACTTATCCTATACTTCGTATACTGGGTGAATTAAAAAATATAATGCATTAAAATAATCAGTATAACAAACACACAGAACACAATCCTCATAAAAAAAATACGCCTAAGTATCAGACGCGTTTCAACGACAAGGTCGTCATCTTCAGTGATACACAAGCTACACCAATCAAACTATAACATAGTTTAATAGTTATAGTTTGATTGGTGTAGCTCGTGTATCACTCATGAGGACGATCTTGTCGTTGAAACGCGTCTGATACTTAGGCGTATTTTTTTTAATGAGAATTGTGTTCTTGTGTGTTTGTTATACTGTATAATTTTTCTCATATGTCAAGCTCAACATTTGATATGGACATTAAAAGAGGGAAGTAGTCTAATGACAGTACATAAATGGTTAACACATTTTTTCTAAGTACACACAGCCTAGTTGCAAACTATTACATAAAGTGATTATTTTCAAAAATATTTTGAGGTTGTGTTTTGAATGCTATGTTTTTTAGTTACTCTCATTTTTTAATTATTTCTTATAGTGTAACTTGTAAGCTTTCAAGTTTCATCAAAATTTTATGTGACTCTTATTTTGAATCATTCGACTTTTTAAGACTGTGTCTTGCTTTAATCGATAATTTTTACGCGAAATTTGCAGCTAACAAAGAATAATTTCATGTTTTTAGTACTGTAATGCTTATAAATAATTTGTTATTCCGTCTTCACATTACATTAAAACTTACAACCTGCACTAATGATATATTCGTCTGTCTGCAAATAAACTTTTGATTTGCTATTCTAAGAATGCGACAGTCCTTGACAACGAACAATAACACACGCTACACGTTCTTGGTCTAGTCTTCTTCTATAAATACTATTTCTATTAAAGCTGACATGCCAATTTGTACAGGCATTCAGCGATAAGGAATGTTGCCGTGAGATAGATTTCTTTAAATATACATTTAATGAAATGTTATAAAATTGTGGACGGTATTTAAAACCGACACAGGTAATGTAGCGAAGAGAGAAGTATTTAATTAACTTAAATTTACAAATTTTTGAACAGGTGATTCATTGCCAAATAGTTAACGAAAAATTCAGAAATATTACGTGACCTCAGCTGTTTAATAATGACTAGTGGTTAATTACAAATATAGATATTTTAGTTATGTTCTTCTTTATGGAATATGGAAACGCCAACACTCGACCCCTATGAAGTGTCTATCGATCCTACCATTTGAAGTAAATGGTCTCACTTTTTTTGCTGTTAAAAGATAAAAAACCTTTCAGTCATAATCGGCTTATAAAGGAAAGGTCAGAAATTAAAGACACCCCAGCCCTCGATTTCTCTAATTATGCCCGGGTCGAATAGAACAGAGTTTGTTAAGAGCGACTTGATAGAAAAGATGAAAGAGAGGGATCTAACACAAGACTACATTAAAAAGGTGTAGATCCAGATAGGTTACCTCGGGATTACCAAGCCCATACTCACTAAAGTGACTCCTTGGGGTATCTCAATCTTTGGGGGTCAATTTATCGTGGACACTTGTAAACTATTGATCCTATAAACAACTTTAAATGGGGTTAGTTACTCTTTCATGGAGTTGTAAACCCGTTTTACAGATCTTTAAAAATGAAACATACATTTAAATTACTATTGGTAAGCCTATTTTTAGTAGGTTTTTTTCTGATATACAAATTATAAGACTTTTAATTGTTTGATTTTTTTTACATAACCACTTGTTTAGGAGTTTTTTAGGCGCTTGTACTTTCGATATTGTTTGATTAGTTACCAAAAATTATAAAATAATAATACAAAAATAATTATATGAAATAATTTAATATGACTAAATAGGTCGAGTGAAAGGTTTAGTCAAACTGAATATTGTTGTGTTGACGTTTTACGTTATCTCCTTAGATGTTAATAACATTGAAGATAGAAATGACGTTTTCAAACTGATAATAAATAGCTTTTATAAACATTAGTGTCTAGCTACCCATTTCTCTTTCTGTTTAAATAAATACCAAAACTTAATAAAATTAATATTCTCTACACATAGCAAAGAATCTAATTTATTAAGAAATTAATACCATTGTATTTTATGAATTTTAATATTAGTTTCCTGCTGTTTTTACCAATGATTTATTTGCCTTTTACCACAAGGAAGTCTAAAGAGATAATTCAAATTAAGGGTTTTTTGATCCACCATTTCTAAACTAGAAAATATAACAGATAAATTATGTATACAGAAAATATTCAGTTTTGAAAAAAACCTATATTTTTTTTGTAAAACTCGTCATTAAAAGAAATTTTATTTATAGGCAATTGATTTCTCTTTTAAAATGGATATAGATAGTATTGGAAGTATATATATATATATATATATATATATATATATATATATATATATATATATATATATATATATATGTGTGTGTGTGTGTGTGTGTGTGTGTGTGTGTGTGTGTGTGTGTATTAAACTGACAATGTGGTGCATCATTTTAAAAGTTAGTGAATGATGTCTGCTTTGAATTTTAACCTTTTTTAAATATAAAATCATAACAAACATACTGATGAACTGAAAATCTAACATTTGAGATATTTAGGTAGTCGTTTTGAGTTAAGTAAAAACCTAAATGTCAATATTTTTCTTCTGAAAAAACATTTAGAAGTATAACATATATATATATATATATATATGTGTGTGTGTGTGTGTGTGTGTGTGTGTGTGTGTGTGTGTGTGTGTGTGTGTGTGTGTGTGTGTGTGTGTGTGTGTGTGTGTGTGTATTAAACTGACAATGTGGTGCATCATTTTAAAAGTTAGTGAATGATGTCTGCTTTGAATTTTAACCTTTTTTAAATATAAAATCATAACAAACATACTGATGAACTGAAAATCTAACATTTGAGATATTTAGGTAGTCGTTTTGAGTTAAGTAAAAACCTAAATGTCAATATTTTTCTTCTGAAAAAACATTTAGAAGTATAACTTGACCAACTTTTACATTTATGAATTCTAGAAACAGACTCATACATCCAAAATAATCTGTTTATAGTCCCTAATTCGAAAAGGTTTCTTTCTTTTTTTTTTTAGCGCCAAAAATCTATACTTTAACACAAACTTTACTATCTTTTTAATAGAGTCATTATCTTTTTTAGTGTTAAAAATGGTGCGTCTTTAAACTTGTTTTTTTATGAATTCCTGTAACATAAAACAGATTTATATTTGAATATTTTAACTTATACCCACTGGAGGAGACGGATTTTGTGTGGGGCAAACAAGTGTACCGTAGTTATAGTAATTTTCTTATTGGTCCAAACATAATCAACCCATTTTCACACTTTTCCAACACCCTGTATGAGACAAAATAATGACAATAGGTATTGGTCTGTTAATGAATATCCAGCAATTCATGACCTCTGGTGGAGATGATCTACCAAGGAAATCGGATAACATTTCATAGTAACAATTAATTAATAAAACTAAAATGTATTCATTTTTTGCGATACAAAAATATAATCATCAACACTACAGACAAAATTTGCTACAGCTTTAAAATCACTCATCGAAATTATAATTATTTTAACTATTAAATATGTCCCTTCATTTTCCGCAACAATTAAAACCACTTTGATGTTGGTACTATATGAATATTGAACACTTTGCATAGATGTCTATTCAGTTAAAATCCATCAGTATATATTTTGAAGTTCTATAAAAAAATAATTAAATTATTGTGGTTTGGTGCATTTGATATTATATTTTATTCATTTATAGTGTTCCCGAGTGAGTCCCATTTAATAACAAAATCTCTTTGAAAATGTTATTTTCCTGAGATAATATTGTTAAACAATTTGTTTTTGAAATATTCCAGCCGTCCTCACATTGAAGTGGGATCTAGGACCTGACAAGAGCACCTCTCATGACCCTCACAATACATTTTGTTTGTTCTATTTAATTAATCTAGCGGTAGCAAATTTTGTCGATTTTGTTTAAATTATTTTATTTTTACTCTAAAGAAAACCTACTATATCGAAATCAGTAGAATCAATTTATGCGTTGTAACTTATCCATCGTTTTCATCAAAAATAGTTATACCACATGATAGTTCAAGAATCAAGCAATTCATTTCATCTAGTTAGGGATTGTAATGCACGTGTGTAAAAGATTGAGCAGTGCTGCCATCTTGTGATCGTTTCCCCTCCTCAGGAAACATTTACGCAGTATAACTTTTGACTCGGTGGAATTATAACGCTGGTTGTGGTATCAATTGACAGTTCTGTTCGTAATCTATAGTTTTGGTGTATACAATATTAGTTTTCAGTTGTTTTGGTGACGTTGTATTGAGCTGATATATATAATCAACAAATTTCTACACAATCTGAGAGTTTATCCTGTGAAAAAGTCAAATCGAAAAACAGAAATCTTATGGTATTTAAAACAGCACCTGAACATTAATCCAATAGTGCCACTCAAAACCCTTATCACGTAATAAAGCGATGTCGGTAAGGACATAGAGCTATAGCAGAGGCTAACCACATCTGCTGCAGTGGCGGCCATAATAAGATTATAAGCGAATATTGTTTCTTTTATTTCATCTCCAATGCGAATGATAATAAAACGATTTCTTGGAAAACATTGTATCGTATTTGACAGTTCCCGCGATAAAGGCACATCCGGTTTTTCCATCTGCTTGACCACGTTCCTCTTACGACCCTATAAATCTTACATTTGAAATGCCATCAGAAAAACGTAGTTGAATTATAGATTGATAAAAACAAATCCGTCCTCTGACAGCAGACTACAGGGCAAAACTAATGACGAATTAAAATAAATCTCACTGAATATCTTTAAAAAATTTAAATAGTGTCATATTATGTTGCCATTTTGGATTGTAGTCAAGAAAAGTTACCCGGGGACTTCCGGTTCTGAAGAATAAGAAATAATTCTATACATTTTAATAAATATAAAATTTGTGTATGAATTTTAGTCAGATTTTTTGAAATTTGTGATGAATAGACATTTTGTATACTAACTGGGAGAAGTATAAATAAATATATATTATTTATTTATTAACTGGGAATAAATAATATATTTAATAGTAAATTGCTATCGGTTGTTTTTGTTACTAATACCAATGACTACATAAATACTATAAGACACGACATAGGATAGGGAAATAGTCTACGCTTTACGGGACACAAGTTTGACACACAGCTATCAGAAAGCGCTAGCAGCAGGTGCTTGACTGTACGCATCCCACTTGGTTGAGACTGTACAACTGTTGACCTCTCTCTCACAAACCTTCTCACTTACTTCCGTCAGCATAGTCAGTGTTGTCATTTCGTGCGCTGAGATAAGCGATTCTCGACCTTCCCTCGCATCTCTGGTCCCATATGTGACATCAGTGCGTTTTCTCTTACCCGCCTGAAACATTGTTTGACCGTAGAGCCACCTAGCGCGAGTCACATCAACTTCAGATTCTCTAGCAGTGCGACCTAGCGGGTATTGGACAACTCAAGAATAAGCGTAGAATATTTAACATGGCCATGTCGTGTCTTGTAGTATTTATGTATTCATTGTTAATACTTCCTATTGGTGTCAGTTATAATATTGTTTACGTCATAGCATTTTACATTCCGCTTATTTTCCGTTACAGTAGGCTATTTGTTCTTTGAAAAAAAAAGGCTTGAAATACCAACAGCTTAGGCTTAGTCATGATTCTTCAGAGAAACATGAGAAATACATTTTTATACATTCCCTCAAAACGTTTCAGCTGAAACTAGCATTCTAATATTTGGTAGGAAATGACCTACTACAGGATTTGCGTCAAATATATATCATAAGAAGTCGCCTTCTCCAGAGTAATTTATAACACATCATGGGCTAAACAACCCAATATTATATAAAGTTAAGAATAAAACTTATTAATAGTTTTCACATGAATTGTTGTTGTTAGAACTTAGTTTAAAAAAATAAGACAGAATATTCACCTCATAGTAAAGGCCTATTGGGTACTTCTTAACTTGTATAATACCATTAACACTCTAAACTAGGTTATCATTTCATTCTGAAGTTTACACCAACAAGGAGCATTTACACTTCAATAAATATAGAAGTTTATACCATGATTGAACAGGTATTGGTAGCACTAAACTAAAATGCAGAATCACATAAGGATATGGAATTATTCCATTTTGCTTCAGTTAACCAACCAAATAATAAAGTTTGGGAGCTAAAACTTCGTTTAAAGTAGCATAAATATTATCACTCATCGACTCTCAAATTTTATTAAACTTAGACAGTATTCGGTAAAAATTCAGAGGTTAAAGTTTAACGAAATGTAAATTAGTGAATAAACTTATGATTGGTCCCGAGACCAGAAATCTCATCTTGTGTGTAAAAGGTTCAGGGTTTTATCTCTATTGGAGGTAAAAAAGTTTGGGAATTGACCCAGAATTGTTACTAAAGGGAAGCATTGTGACGGTACGATAAGAAGGGAATTCTAGTCACGTAAGTTAAAATTACGTAGAAAGGAAATCAACGTGCTGACCACGCATCACCCGATTAAAAATTAGGTAACAATAAACTGTTGCGCTAAGGGAAAACAATTGGTGAATAATTTAAATAACTAATATAACTTACCAAGCTATTAAGTGAAAATTGCTGTGTGAATGTAATTTTGATTTATTTAAATTGATAAAATCTAATAAAAAGTAACAATAGTACCAACCTAACAAAACGTTTTGATCGATTATAACTCATAAGTTGCGCAAAACTCCCGCATACATTACAATAAATCAGCTATTACAAAAAAATTCTTTTACTTGCTACTTTTTACATCAAATTGGTTCGTATTTCTTCACATTCTTAAACATTTTAACGAAAGAGAGCCAACTTTCAAACAATGAAATGAAATTAGGACTTTTATAATAGTGCTACTGAGATGTTTTTAATTTTTACTGATAACTCCCAAAGCAATATCCTTTGGGAGATGGCGGCCATTCGTTTTGTTTGGATCTTCAGATTATTTTATAGAAATTTGATCAAAATAGTTAGTCGATTTATGAAGATTCCAATTTCGAGTTTTGATTGTTGTATAACAGGGATCTCACATAATTAAGTATAAAAAAACAAAACAAGGAACGCTTCGAGTCAATGCTAAATTATGTCTACATTCCGAATTTGACCAAGTCCACAGGTGCAAAGACGTCAGACAAACACCTAAGCAATTTGTATGTTATGACAAACACCTAACCTTTCCTAATATGTTATGTATATGTAAGATAGTGAAAAATAAAATGTATTATCTACTAACAAGCGTTTCTACTGCCCTAAGACTCTCCAGCAAATTGAAAATACACTTAACTTAACACAAAACTCTATTTATAACCAAATGATCTGACCCACTTCGTTTTGTAAAGCTTATTGTCTCTTTTCTAGGGCAGTTATAAACTGTGAAAAGGAAATCAGTTGTTCTATTTAAATTAAGCATTGTGGCCTTTAGAGTGAATAATTACCTATTGTGTGCTACTTGGGCTGCTAACAAATCAGCTGTTTTCAACATGCATGTTGCACAGACTTAATTAATTGTATATTTGTTTCGAAATCAGATGTTTTTGAATAAGCCGAATACAAAACGTGCCATCCAAATAACAACTTTATAATGGTGTCTAGGAAGAATAACCTGTACAGCCAATTTTTATTTTCTTATTAACGTAGTATATTTTTATGTAACGCAATACAAAACTAAGTTTTTCTAGGAAATATACGTTCTGGGGTCCCCTAAGTCCAAACAAAGTTATTATAAAATCCATCCACAGATCTCATGAATAAAAGAAGAAAAAAATGGGCTTTAAACATTATAACAGTATTTATAAAACAATAATAATTAACAAACACATAAAGAATACGTTTATACAAAAAGTGAAATAACCATGGCATAATCAAATATTACACAATAAAATAAATTCAAATAGAAAATTTTAAGTGCAAACATTTATACACATACGCGCATACATACAAATACACATTCTTAGGAAAACAGTGAAAAGTCACGAGTAAGGAACACTTTCTGTTTAGTATATCTACAGTTTTTAAATTTCCGCTCCAATATTATTTTTATGGAACCGTTTCAACCGGAAGTCTGAGAGCTCCAGCTGTTTTGGGGTATCCTTTGCTCTTATCAGCAGTCCAAGTTTCAACCTCAAACAGGTAGCCTTCCGGTGTTTCTTCATCCGCAGATATAAATCCTTTTTTTAAGTTTCTTTTTTATACGCATTTCGGCCAACAACTCAGTTAATTATGACTCAGAAACAATTGTCATGTTTAGTTAGTAAAAGTCAAGTGTTTTTTGTTATGTGTTTATGATTTAAAATTGTACTTAGTTTTGTGCGTTTAGAGCAGCTGTTCTCGCGTGTGCACACGGGCATTCTTGACGACAGGACATTACTAAGAAAGGAACGCTGCCTCTACAAGGTACTGTGACATTAGATTTAACTAAACATGACAGCAAAATTAATCAAAACCATTTTATTAGTTGGTAATAATTTCAAAATGTCAATTAACCTTGTCATGTCTTTTTCAATTATTCTAACTACTTCCCAATGTAAATTATATTACTGAACCATCCACTTTTACCACAGTCGTTAAACAAGCCGCAATATCAAACACTTTCGTTTTAAGTTAAAATATTTACAATATATATCATTGTAACAGTGCAAACACTGCGTAAGCAATTTATATACAATTAAAACGTTTGAAATGTTTAATATATTCTGGGATAATATTAAATTATTTTGGATCTGCACAAGACTATAATTTGTCATTATAAATCTGTTTGGTATCGGAACAGGTTGTGACACACTAGATCCATCCTACCGGGATTATGAGTTATAGGTTTGCTTCCACTCCGTACATAGAATGATTTCAATATTTTAGAAACATAAAAATGTTGAAAGGAAATCGTTAAATATCTGTATAATTGTATCGAACGTTCTTTCAAAGACCTGTGACTTATAAGCCGATATATCGTTATTGCATGATTACTGTCGGTTTATTGTTTGTGGTGTAAGTCCCTCTCCAACACAATAATCTCTTTTCAAGTCAACTATTTAAAACAAAATAAATATTTCTCAAAACATTAACAGCAGCTATTTGAGAGAAAAAACTCTCATTGTCTGATTTAATTATATAGGTAGTTTATAAGCTATTCTCGAATCCACAGTAAGATCCAAATAATAAACAGTTTCAATCTGTTATTGCAGTATTGAAAAACATTACATTTTTTATAAATCCAATTTAAACATTTATACGTCGGACAGATAAAGTTTATATTTATTTTTAGATGAAAATTTACAAACAAGATGTTACCGTATTAAGAACCATGTAATGTTTAGAAAATCAAATCTATCACTTCAATTCATTTTGCAACTCCTCTCATGTCTCCATCACGTAACATATAACAGTCTAATCTGCGCAAGAGTTTAAATGGTTAACGTCACAACCCTTTGGTTATTTGAACACCGTTTAAACTAATATTTATTTTTGTTCCTTTATATTAAAATTATTTTCTTAGAAATACAAAAACAAATTTTAATGGACCAGTGAAAGGATTTTGGACAAGTGTGTTCTAAAGCCGCACGTGCCCATTGAAATAGCATGTACGGTATTCCTTCTATTTGGCACTTGTGAACTTTTCAAAAACAATGCCAACAACTTTGCACCTGTTCTGTACAACAACTATTTAACCAAGCTTAACATGTGTAGCAAGTTGTATACAACATGTTAAAAATAAGATAGGACGTGTATGTACAGAATGTATTCATACAGTACATGTTTGGCTGTTTGTCTTTACAATTGGAAGTGATGCTCACTTACACAAACTTACATGGAAAATAAAGTAGGGTTGAAAAGATAATTTTTTAAGATGTATTGTTATGTTGTTTCCAAAACTTGTAGTACAAAAACAAAATCACCAATAATCTAAGTCATTAAAACCAAAATGATAGGTCATTTTTACTTTTGTACATGCGCATAGTAAAAAGAATATTAATGGGTAAAAAAATCTATGTGGTTATATCAGTTTAGTTATTGTGAAATGGTTTTAAAATGATGTCTGTTTGTCGTTTCTACAGTGATCCACAGCCCAAACGCTTGGATCTAATTTGTTATGTGGACATATTTTTCCCATATCTCTTTGACTTTTGTACATTTTTTCGATTAGTCAACATTTAGAGGTATCTGTTAAGGTATGTTTCCATTTAAACAAATTGTATTCAACACTGTACTTCCACAGGTTTCGACACAAATCCCAAGAATATGTTGTAATGAAAACGTTATGCAGTCGAGATGCGTGGCAGTGGAAATCTGTCCTGAACTGGTTTTAGCTGAAATTTGTGACTGAAGTTATAACATGGTAGAAATGGTCAACAAATCCCACAACATTTCGCACGAGCTGTATAGGATCTGCTATTTTAACTTTGCAGACTATAGTTATGAATCTATAGAAAGTTGTCTTCGAAATCCAGTGGAGATACTTTATACTGCTGTAACTGTCGCCAGTGGCAAAATACTGTATAACCGCCAACATTTCATCTGTGTTTTAATAACGATTGTCTTTTGTAATAAGAGGTGAAACAAGATTTAACAAAAATTTTAAATTACTGACTGTACGTCTCAAGAAGTTTTTTTAGCCACCCTGGACCGGTAGGTCTCTCGATAATGAATTGTAAGCGCATTCTGTTTATTGTTTTGTAAGAAAATTTCTTATCCAACATTCAGGACGCACCAGCCATAACTGCAAACACTACTACGGGTAAATAATCCACACTGTACGTACAATGTCTCCGATCATTTTTTAACTTTACACATCGGAGTGGAGTGAGTGTGATGTCACATGTTCCAGGTTTAATTTCAATGATATAATAGAATTCCGCAACCGTAAATCGAATAATGACAGGGAAGGATTTGTTTAAATCTAAACGTACTTTGATAAGAGGAAGAACAAATTTTTTTTATCAAATTGACTGTATAGATTTTAATCAATTTTTTTTCAAGTGAAGACTCTTATACGATTCAAAATAAATTTACTGGTCGCCACTCCAATAATGTTTGTACTGTACGTGAGTTATATATATATATATATATATATATATATATATATATATATATATATAAATTCTTTAAAGGGGCTGCTATAAAATATGTAATTTCTCAAAATCAGCTCTACAGATTTCATTCAAACTTCAGTGAAATGTAGAGATTATTGTCTGAAACTCGTGTTCAAAATCGTATGCTATGGTAAAAAAAATCATATCGGTTTATAAATATTGGGGAGAGGGAGGGAATAACTTTGACTGTCATCATTAAAAGCTTGTTTTTAATAAAATACGATTTACTTTATCGGCGTTTTTAAAGCGAAGCAAGTTTAGATATATTTATATTTAAACTGCGTTTATGATTCCTTTCACTTTTTGAATGATAATTATCGAAATGACATTTTTGCTAATGAATAATATTGCTTGGTTTATATTTACTACATTTTGGGGTGGATGAGAAGGTTTGTGTAATATTTTCGCATTATTTATTTTGTACGTAACAATGTTTGTTTTCCTTGCAGTACAATCTTTTGCCTTAATTAATATTTGCAAAAATCTATCTAAATCATCGCTCTTTAAGCTACTCAAGTGGCCATTAGATTATATAATTGAATAAAAACGTTTTATTGAACATTAGAAGGACGATTTTTTATTCATATTGTTACACATAGGTTTACAATAATGTAACGTGAAATTGAAAACAATAATAAGTCCAATAGATAATTCCAAGATATCAGAGAATAATTTCGATTGTGGGCTGTTTTCAATCATTTCAGTTTAAAGTATTAGTTTTCCACCTGTCCATGTAGTTAGGTTAGGTTTATAAGTGTTTTTACAAATGACAGTTTATATATAAACAAATACCCGCAAGTTCGTTTATTCAATTTACCTTCACTTTAAAAAAAAGTGGTAAAGTCATTGACGTCTGCAAGGATCCTTTTTCTGTGGTATTCCGTATCCTTAACATATGATCAGTAAGTGACTTTTTACTAGTGGAACACGAGAAGTGGGCTGTCAAAAGTGAACAGATGTCAGTCTTTAAATAGTTGGCACGCGAGAACTCTGGTGAGAGATTTCATGACTTCACGATGTCATACGATCATAGAAAACAAAACAAACACAGTACTTGGCAGTATTATTTCTGTGTTGAAGAGATTTAGTACATTTTAAATACCTTTAAACCAGTAGCTCATGTATATACCCTGCAATTGTACAATTCCTAATTTAGTTTTTTTTTTAAACTCTGGTGTTTTTTCATAGATTAATTAAAAGCTCTACCATGTGACGCACCTTAAACGGGAGGTAATCGTAGATTTGTTTCTTATTTTGAACGCATCAAAACTGTGATGAAATCAACTCGTAACATTTTAAATTACCAGGAGATCAAGACGCATATCATTGTAATGCTCGTTAAAATATTTCTTTAAAAGTATTTCTCGATTTTAAATATCAATTTCAAAAACTTGGGTTTAAATATAATATACTCAATTAACTACTTTCAATTTATTACATTTTCAAAATGACATATACAAAATATCTTCCAATCTATAATAAAAAAATTCTGAAAACTTTGACGAACATTCTAAGACATTTATGTTTCCGATTTATTTCAACGTGGGGAAGAGATCAATATAACTTGCTCCTACTAGTTACTCGTTTCTTATTGGTTGGTTTCGTTACTTGAGATCGTTTTCTGAAACTTTGCCACTAACTCCAAACCTACATTCAATTTACATGCTTATCTGGTTAAATAACTCGGCTGTTCTAACAACAGATTGTTTGGATTTATAAGCATGTGTTTCCTATACCAACAAAACCTCGGCAATCGATGAAACCACAATTTTGTTAAATGTACAAGCATTGAATACTAGGAATACACTTGTTAAGTTTCTAAAATAACCTGATCTTTATATTCTACAGGGAACACATTTTGTCAACCGATCAACAACGAACATTATTGTAGAATGATCGTTAATCGTACAAGAAAATCTGATTCAAATTCATAGCAAAATTACTCTCTTTTAACCTCAGAATATTTGTTATCATTTCCATTTGTGATTATTGTCAATGTTTACTGCAGCTCTTATTTACAGTTAGTTCCTGGTCTATATATTAGTGTTTGTAACGTTGATGTGGTAGCTATTATTGAGGCTTACAAGGAAGAAGTATAATAATATTTTAAGTGAAAATTATACGACCTAGACTGGGAATTGAACTCGTCAATGCTTAGTCGCTTCCCAGCATAGAGTTTTAACTTCTCACTTGACCTTGCTTTTGCTGCAATTTTCGAGTTATCAAATTATTGACCTCGTAAAGCCAAAGGTCCTGGGTTCAATTCACAGTCTAGGTTGTATATTGTTTTAATGAAACATTATTTAATTAGTAATACTAGCTAGTATAAAAAACTTACAAGCGGTAAACTTTAAAAAAATAATTCATGAAAGATGTATTGAGCATATTAAAATATCAAAGTACTGTAGTAAGAACTACCATCCACAGAATCACTAATATTTTAAAAACTATAAAAATAACAAACAGCACACGTTATGCTTCTCCAGTGAATTGAATGAAGAGATTGGTTCACTCTTTGGATTTCTGATAAAACTTTTAAATAAATCTACTACCTTTCATGGATCTATATTCAAACAGAATGTGTAATACGGATTTTATTTTTATTTTGTAATTGAATGGGTTTTATATGTTTTTAATATAATTTAAGATGGCACAATACCGAAACGTGTATAGATGAAGATATAAACAAAGCCAGACCGATGAATGGTAAAATAAATTAAAGTTGACTAGTACAAAACTATTTAACTTATTAAAAGTAAACTATTAACGGACAATTAATTATTTGCAAAAAAGCTACTAAATGCCATGTGAGAGAAATTAAAAGCGTCAATAATTTTGCTTTTCGAAAGTAGGTTAACATTACTGATTGAGGTTTTCCCAAGTGCAAACATAATCTCATAACATCTACATGTCAAGTTGAGGAAGAACAGATGGATAAACGATCAGAAAATACTAGAGTGGAAGAGGTTAAATTTACGATAGATTAGACGGAAATGAATTATTTGGTCTGTTACCAATAACAATAGATTTAAATTAAAACAGTTGTTTTTTCGAATGATAATTTTAGACAGCTCACTTATTTTTCATACTACAATAGAACAGATAAATCATAATATAAATTATTACATGAAATGGACTTATGAGTAACGCAATGAATCATGAATTTATTTCTATTAGTAGGTTTTTTATATGATCAAAAACTTACACAATTTTTGGAAAAGGCAAGTTTCAGATGGTATGTAGACTATTGATACTCACCTGAAAAAAAGAAAGAAATTAAGTATATAATATATAAAGATAATAAAACACAATTTTTTTATTTTGTAATATCCACTTTTAATTAGTCTAGCCGACCAATGGTTTCGCCTGCTAAGGCATTGACGAGGCTGTATTACAGACTGAAGAAAAAAGACAAAAACAGAAAACCTTAAAACTAGAGGGTGGGAGTTAGAATACAATGAATGGAAGGTTGGGGAAATACCCGGCCTGGGCAATGACCATAGGAACAATACATATTGGGAAAACCAGTTGATTGTTCTAAGTACAAATAACTTTTAAAGGTTTTACTAATGGAGAGTTATACAAATCTAACTGGTCATTTAAAACTAAATTAGGGTTACAGCATCTTATTCTTTTAATTTCTAAGCTCTCCAAAGCATTCAATTTCCTACCTTTATTATCAAACTCCCACCCTCTAGTTTTAATGTTTTCTGTTTATTGTCTTTTTTCTTCAGTCTGTAATACAGCCTCGTCAATGCCTTAGCAGGCGAAACCATTGGTCGGCTAGACTAATTAAAAGTGGATATTACAAAATAAAAAAATTGTGTTTTATTATCTTTAAACATGGAATTCCACCAAGAACCATCGGTCTCAACAGTAATGAAAATTATATAATATATGTATTTAACCTAATTTAAAATTATTATTATTTAAATCTAAGTTTGTTACAAAAATATGTGGAAACAGTTTCAATATGTTTGAACAAATAACTGCAAAAAATAAGAATTAGAATACATAATAATGAAATAACTTTTGGGCACACAACCAAAAGTTCTTGCAGCAAACGTCCCATGAGGGAGGAGGTGGTAGCTGAAATATTTCACTTCAAGCCTGTTTTACTAAATTGCATGCTATAATCAAATTTAAATTTATCTTATTCCCAAGCACTTTTAAAAAATATCCAAAGTGGGAGCTCGTAACTCTCTAAAGTTGTAGAAAATACGAAATGTACAGCTTCAGATGAAAAAGTAGGAATATTAACAAACTTTTGAAAACATAAATAACAGTGTAGTTGTAATATTTATAAAAAATTCTTTTTTTGTGTCTAATACGTAAATTCACAAACAAGAGTTATAAGGATTGATATATTTATATCATGAATTTTTGGTGATTTCGTCCATCCCCATTTATTTACAATTATAATATTTATAATCTTTAGTTGTAATTGGAATCCAAAGAGTATTACATCCAGGAAAAAAAAGTCAAACAACATGAAAGTTTAAATTTTACAATTTTTACTACCTTCATTTTGTAAGAACAAATTTCAGTTATAAATCAAAATGTAATTCCATACACAAAGATAAATCGATTCTTGATTTTGGCTGTTATTAGATCAAAAGTAATCAAGTGTTTCCTTTACTTTTCAATATTCTAATAAAAAAGGATAAACTTACCTACAATTAAATTAATAAATTAAGTTACATTTGATAGTATATTATAAACATTTAATGATTTATATTACAATCGTTCTAAAAACTATAATATTGAGGTTTTAACAAATTCAAAACCCGAAAGAATAGAATTTCCAAAAACATCATAGCAAGGATAATCAATTAAGGAACGCAACTGAGTTCTCCTCTTCCAGTATAATTGTTGTGTTTTGTGTTTCTGAGTACAAGTGAGAAAATTAGTGCAATGTTATAGTTCTTTACACATATAACTTATATAACATATTCGTAAACTAAAATTAAAAAACTATTTAAAACTCCAAGTATTCAACTTCAAAACAACAAACCTGTCAGTATATTGAAAAAGAAAGCAACCATGTAATACTTTGACCAGGTTTTGAAATGGGATGTGGCCTAATAAAAACCAAAGCCAAGTGTGGTTGTTATTTCCCTGTAACAGTAAATCGAACTATTTTTAAAACATGGCACCTTTGCAATAAGGAGATGTTGTGGCCAAAAGTATGTCTTGGCTATGCAAAACAAATTAGCATTTAGCCGTCTGTGTGTGGGAGCATGTTAGAGCTAAGGAAAGATTTATTGAAATCTTTCACTCATAAGCATGTGTGCTTGCCCTCGCTTCGCTTTCCCGGATGTCTAAGAGTTTTTTCATGAGTCGGTTCAAAAAGTGTTTTTTTTTAATGTGCTACAGCTAAGAATTAGCGTTAAAAGTAAAACCCTAAGAAAATTACGAAATTCAGACAAAATAGTTGAAAAATACAATTTTACTTTTTTGGTTTATTATCAATTTATTTTTTTATTCTAATTGTATAAAAAACATAAATTAAAAATTGTTTTTGACTTCCTAGAAATACTTCTAAACAACTATTGAGCCTTATCAAATCATACTAGAAACGAAAAAAAACCGTTAAATATTTTAGCCTTCCTCTCCTTCGGCCAACCATATAGAACCTATTATAGATATAGACTTTGATCAACACATTTTTAGGGAAATGTAAAAATATTAGGATAGTCCAAACTTTTTACATCTGTATATATCTTTCTTTTCCGATGTAGTTCATAATATTTATAAATTTGGGTTGAAATTTAACTCTCAATTTTACACATGTAGAAATCATGTTCCAAATTCTTAAAATCCTCAAACAAAATCTACTTAAGCATTTTAACATCATTGTCGGAATCTGATACAATTATAATTATTTATTTATAATGCGCTTAGTTATATTTAACTATAAATTCAACCATTGTTGGTTAAAGTACTGTGTATACGTATTAAAATTTTTAAGTCAAGTACCACAAAATTTTCCAATTTTAATGTATATTTATACAAACTGTTTTCCCACCTATTTTGTACAACAACAGAATGGAACCTTATCATAAGACTAAAACACATTGTATGTTCATTGAACGTAAACACAGGATAAATTTAGGCTTTGAAAGTTCACCTGGCAACATTGTATAAATATACAATTATTTAGTGCTATATACAAGTTCCGCCATGTGCAATGTCTACCGAACATGTATCAAATTGCTTTCATCGTTTATTTTGCAATCTAAAAATATTGACAACGATGTTTCAACCAAAACTATTTGAGAGTCTTGTGTCAAAATCTATAGTCTATGTAAGATTTTACTTGTATAATTAGGATTTATATAAATGATTACAACAAATAAAATTTGTTAGTAATATATGTTGAGTTATACATAATTCTATAAATTCATACAATTTTTAATAAGATAAGAGTGTTGTCATTTGTTTTATAGACATTTTAAACCATTTTGAATGATAATTTTCGTGTAATAATTCAAAAATTCGTTAACTGTAAGTATATATTTCGTAGTATATTATATCGTCTACTTGGTAAAGCTAAGTCTGATGTTGATTTTAATAAAGAATTAAACACCACTAAACAAATCTCATTTAATAATAATTGATACACATATAAATTTAACGATAAATTACTTTAAAACAGTATAAAACAAACTGAACATAAATTAATATTTTCTGTAAATACTAAACTGCATAAATGAGAATAATAGTAAAACACATTTATTTAGAAAATGGTAATCATAAAGTAGGTTTTTGTCAAGAAAATGTAAACCTACCCTTAATTGAAACGATGCTGGAAAATAATCAGGATACAATGAAAAATGTGTACAGTATTGATAAAGATACAATTAACAATAATGCAATAGTAAGTTTGTTTTAAAAACATAAGAAAAGTTTGCATGTAGATCCTAAGTAATCACATATTACACAATTTAGGAAATCATACAGATGTAGTAAATATTTTAGTAAAACATATTTTCAGGTTTTACAGAATGAGAATAAAAATAGAAAACTTAAATTTGTTATAAATTAAAAAATCCCAAAATCTAATTTAGTTTTAAATGACCAGGTTAATTTCTTCTTTTATCCTCACACTTACTTCGTCAGAATCATAAAGATTTAACAAGCTATTTGATATTGATGAATTTTAATATTATCAATGAAAACTAACGCAAAACTATTGGAAACGTAGAATATAAAAACAACAACATAACCTAGTAACCTTGTGTCATGTTGGAAACTGAAACTTAAGAAAGTAACACAGGACAAAAGCTAGCTTAAACTGTCAAAACTAAGATTATATACCTGATAAAAACACAGGAAACAGGACTGCACTATACAAACAACTGTCCTAGGGAAAAGAAAGGTAAAAAATGGGCTTGAATTCCTTTCTTATGTTTCCAACATAGTCCTACAATGGCTACTTAGGATATGTTAGTGTTATTCAAGTTTTTTAATGTTTTTGGTTTATCACTTGATAACAGGAGTTGATTTATACCCTCGAAAGTTCACTTGCCGGTTTTTTAATTACAAAAATAGTGGCAAACGTCCGATTAAACCAAATTAAAGTCTTAAATTGCTCTGTTTACCACCACAGCAACTTTGGTTCTTAGTAACAATGCAGTAAAAGGAAAAAACTGAGTTAGGTGTTTAATAAAATGTTGGGCTATAGCTATAATCACAGTTTTATTTCCTTAGTATTCATTTCACTAATAACTGTCGTTTCGCTAGTTGTTTTCTGTTATTTATTGCGTATACAACAGTATTTAACCATTTTAAAATAGATACCTGTTTCTATCCATTGTTAAACAAATTTCTATTTTTTTCTTTGGAGACAATAAAAGGAGTATATTAATAAAAAAATTCAATGTATAGTAATGTGAATCATGTCAACATTTTCACATCCCAACAAAACATAAATGAATTGCCGTGACTTCGTGTCTAGATTTTATTCACTTAGATTTATTTACTAACATTAGTAAAAACCTGGCAACATTTTACATCTGAATTCGTCCAATTGTTATAAAAATGATACATTTGTTATACAGGCGGAGTTTACATAGAAAAATTCTAGCGCCTTAAGTTTTCATTTTTCAAAGTTACGTTACTAAACTAAGCAATTAGTTTATGATGTTCAGTGGGTTATATTCATACTGTCTTCTCCCTTATTTTTTATTCAAAATGCTACTTTAACAAGGAACTTACAGAAGAAAACATAGATTATAAACAATAAAATAACATAAAAAAGTATAAAAATAACAAATAAAATAATGACATATTTCACAATCACTTCAGTGTTGAACATAACATAGACTACAACATAATACACAAAAATAAAGAACTTAAAACAGCAATATATAAACGGTTTTGAAATTAATTATAATTAAAATAAAAACATATATGAATCATTAGATTATTAGAGAGGACTGAAATGTAAAACAATGACAATGAAATTAAATATGATAAAAAATAGCAGAGCATCTTTATAAAATAAGCCAATATTCTAAGACAAACAACTAACTCTTTTATAATTTCACGAAACACTTTCACTATTTTTACTCATTTTATGCTTTGTACCACACAGTTTATTCTCCTAAACCATTATATGTTCAACAACTTCTTACATCAGCTATGCTCAAACGGCCTTTTTTTTAAAAATATATATAATTTGTTATTTTCATATAACTTTTAACTTTGGCAAGACCGTAATTCAAAATATAAGTTCAATCGCATCACAAAACTTGCAATAGATGTTTAATTTAGCTCTGCTTGTTCAAGCGTTATTCCTATTTCTAAAAGAATAATCAAATCAGTAAGTTGAAAAAATCTACTCTTAAAATGTAGGAGTATCTGCTTCTAAACAAGTCTCTTGTTTTTATGAATGTAGAAGGAAGTTCTTCGTTATTAGATTTATAATAACATTATTACGCCTTTCTACAAATGAATTGAATACCTGAATGTTATTAACTATTCGTTTGAATATGAAATGGACAGGGCTGTTTCCCTTCTCATCAATGAATCCGCCTGATGTAACTTTCAATCTGTACCTTACTCATCTGGTAAATTAACTAAATTAAAAAGAAAAATTATGTAATAGTTTACTTTATTATTATTTTTAACTAGATGATACCGACATCATAAAAAAGAAATTCTTGACCATAAACACCGATGAAAATAAATTTTAACACTATTAGTTTAATTAATAAATTATACAAGAGGAATTATTAAATTATCAAATTATTAAATTAATTAAGAGAAATTATAGACGTTCATAATCCAATAATTATATATCATTAAACACAGTAATAAATATAATTTTTATTAGAAAAATATAATTTACATCAATCATTTCTTTAAGTTTAAACTCTTTAAAACCAAGCAAAATATAAGGTAACTACTAAAATTACAACAAAATATATCCCGCCCATAATACATTTTTGTCTTGGAAAAGTTTTTTGATCGCTAATTTTGTATGAGAAACTTTTAGCACCAAATCTCCCCTCCTCAAATGTGATGACACAACTCACGTCATCCCCACTCCAAGTGCACTTGCTTATTATAGAATGCTTTCATTAATGTGTACAAATATATGTAAAGTAAAGATAATATACTGATCAAAATAATGTAAAACACAAATCTTCACAAATTTCTTATAGCTTATCCAAAGCATGTCCCATTCATTGCTAATTACGACATAAAATATGATGTGGCTCATGGTGCCAACTATGTAATTATGCTACAAACATAATCGTTTTAATTAACTACCAACACGTTCAGTAATACACATTCATTTCAATTTACTACGCTGTAGTGTAGTCTAAACAAACGTTAAATATTATTTTCATACTCAACATGTACGAAGGCAGGACGGTTGTCTTTTGCTGTGATAATAAAAAAGATTCAAACGGTCAGAAAATTGAGCTTTTCCTACACTTAGAGTAAAAAGAATTAAAAACTAATTTTAACTGAAGTACAACTAAAATGTTGTCTAGTCTCACTGACAATACTGCTAATTTTGTTCTAATTTTAAGGTTATGTTTAACGATGTTAGGTTCTAATAAAGTTTATACCTAAATTACCTGGGATCCGTTTATTTTTAACAATAGAAAAATATACTTTGTTATTTAAAGACGAAAAATCTCTCTGTCAACATCGCCATAGAAAACAGTATAAAATAAGGACCTAGAATACACTATTAGCGTCAGGTTAAACAAAAACAATAATTGGTCAAAAGGAAAGATGAAATAGTGGATCTAACACAAGACTCCTAAAAACGGCGTAGATCCAGCTATGATCCATTGGGATTGCTATGCCCATGCTCACTATAGTAATCCGTTGATGGTAAAACATCTCACTGTAAGAGCATCCTTGTATTATAAAAATTCACGAAGCAGGAAGTTAAATAGCGGCACCAAGGTCCTACACAGCCTCGTTCAGCAAACCAGTCCTTAGATATGATTGATGAATCTCGCATCTGTGCACATCAAAAACAGCTTCCATTCGGTTGGTTCGTGACGATATCCTTATAAAGATCTTGTAACTGTAGTGAGGAAAAGACACCATTGTAAAAAGGATGCCACTTATTTTAATACCGTTACCACTTAGTAAAAACAAATGAAGGAGCTTAGCGTGTTACAATTCCAAGCTTGAAAACTTAGTAATGATAATGTGATTGTCCATATTAAAATAAATAAAAGTAAAAGAACTAACCTAAATGTAAGGAACTAAAATAATACAATGTATACCTCTTGGTATATTACCACAGCACTGTATGAGCCAGCGGTGAACAAAAGACGAAGTAGAAAAGAGAATCATGAAAGCGAAAAGTTTATTTATGCAGTTGAATAAAATATGAAAACAAATACAATTATTGTTAGACTCTTTTACGTTCAATGCATCTTTACATTTTATTGTATAGCTGCAGACATAAACAGTTATAAACATTAAGGTACCTCCGTTAAGTATTTTTGTTCACTACTGTTTTAGAATGAAATTCGTTGTTAATGATACAGTTCATTTGAAATACTTGCCACAATTTGTGTACACAACAACTACAACACATGACTTTTCGAATGTATAGATCAACTATCGTTATCAAGTAAATATGATCCTGGAACATGAAAAGGAGCAACTGAATGCAAAAGTCCGAACTATATCAACAATATGAATAATACATCATTATCAAACAATTTTAAGACCAGAATAGTCGATGGTCAGGAAAGATAAATTAACAACTGAGAAATAAAATGGGGTTCAAAATCTATTAATGAAATACTAAGATTTAGACTGGCTGGGTTATAGCTTACACCTAGAAGCCAACATCAAGAGAAAAGTTTTAGAATATAGGTAATCACAATCAAAGAAGGACAAAATCCACTTGAAGAAGGACTTTTAAGAATGAAGAACTTATAGGAAGAAAGTCTAGCTAGGTTGAATTTAAAAAAGTGTTAATGTACCGTAATCAGGTGATGTGTCTTTATAGAAGTTTACGTCCTCCTTGGGATTTAGGAAATAAGGAAAGGAAGTGAACTCGTATTGTATTATTCAAAATATAACAAGAAAAATATATGGGCGCTATCATGGTACTTACCATCATATAATGTAATACATTTTTTTTCTTTGTTGTTTAAAGGCAAAAGACTCGCGGTCGTCATCGTTCTACTAAAAAAAGAAGAAAAGTACATAAAAGAATGACCCTTAGCCCTCGGGTATTCTAATAACGTCAGGGTCGGAAATGAACAAGAGTTGGTAAAGAGAGACTGAATTGGAAAGATAAATGAGATGCATCTAACCCAAGACTACAATCATATCCTCTAAATGTAGTGACCAAAAGAAGTTTTCTTGGGCATTATAAAAATGTAGTAAATGTTAAGTTCTAAGGTAGATTGATCCTGTAGAATGAGTTTTGTTTAAAACAGTTGTATACAGGTTTTCCTAACCTAACCTAACCTATCCTAACGTCGTAATTACATGGCTACTTGACGTCGTTTAGGCCATAACGTGCCTCATAGATGTGTATATTAAAAAGTCTCCACTCGCTTCGCCTGAGTCAGTGTCTCGGTTCTATCTGAACATATGAGAAGGATCTTTCACTTGTTAGACTCGAGACTGTAACTCAGAACTTCTAGGTCTCCTAACTTTATTGTATTTCACATTTTCTTAGTGAAAATTAGGGTTCTAAATTACAATTTTGACAACAACTTAAATAACTGTTACGGTAGAGAGGTGAACTTGATGCTTTTACGTGTTGAATTGAAATATATATAAGTTGAATAAAACAAGAGGTATGAAAGAAAAAACTCATTAAAATTGCCACTGTTTTCAATACACTTTTCACACTTTTACAATACGATTTTCCTGAAATTTAATAGGTATATGAGCACACTTTACCAAACATTCTGTTCCTGTTTCAATTTTTACCGCCAATATCGTACTTACGTACATACGACGTCAACGTAGATGAGCGGATACACGTCCAAATTAACTATTTTCTGTTTTCTGAAACCATGAAACGTACAGATCAATAAAAACCCAGAGGTTCAACTTTGTTTCGATTATCAAACTTACCCAATATTTCGTACACTTGGGTAAATAAAACTTTTTTTTTTTAATACGACATTTATTGTTGAATTTAACGTCAATAGGTCTCTAAATGGACGTACAAAAGATACCAAACCATATTGTTGAACAGTAATTTTGCATCTACTATTGTATTTTTTTACAACGACGACAGTAACACAATTTCTCTTTCGCACATCTAAACCCATCAAATTGTTAAGATTATATAAAAGGAGTTGATATTTTCGCTCTAACCTTAGATGCTCTTAAGTAGGAATGCTGGATTAGCGGAGAGAAACATGCTTCTATCCATACGCCTATAAAATGATAATGTCTCTATAACAAGTAAGGAAAACGATCATCACAACCATTTATGACTATAAGAATGTATATAACTGCTTGTGGTGCTATAAAATGGCAGTGTCAATAAAAGGTAATAAAGACATCCATTATGTCTACCTCCGAGAGAAGTTATAATCATAAAGTTTGATGTGAAAATTTGACGATGTATTGGAGCGTGCAAAATGATCAGGGTTCCTTGTATAGAAAGGCTTAAATTCGTAGAGGTTTTATGTAGAGAGGTTTGAGTTAGTAGAAGGTTGTATTCAGAAAGGTTTTTATGCACAGAGGTTTGTATTAACAAAAGGCTGTATTCTCAAAGGTTTATATTCAGAATAGTTTTGTATTCAGAGAAGTTTGTAATTAGAATAATTTCTATTCAGAGAAGGTTGTATTCAGAAAGGTTACATATAGAGAAGTGTTGTATTCAGACTTATTGTAATCAGAGAAGTTTGTAATTAGAATAATTTCTATTCAGAGAAGCTTGTATTCAGAAAGGTTGCATATAGAGAAGTGTTGTATTCAGACATATTGTAATCAGAGAAGTTTGTAATTAGAATAATTTCTATTCAGAGAAGCTTGTATTCAGAAAGGTTACATATAGAGAAGTGTTGTATTCAGACATATTGTAATCAGAAAAGTTTGTAATTAGAATAATTTCTATTCAGAGAGTCTTGTATTTAGAAAGGTTACATATACAGAAGTGTTGTATTCAGACATATTGTAATCAGAGAAGTTTGTAATTAGAATAATTTCTATTCAGAGAGTCTTGTATTCAGAAAGGTTACATATAGAGAAGTGTTGTATTCAGACATATTGTAATCAGAGAAGTTTGTAATTACAATAATTTCTATTCAGAGAAGTTTGTATTCAGAAAGGTTACATATAGAGAAGTGCTCTATTCAGACATATTGTAATCAGATAGGTTTGTAATTAGAATAATTTCTATTCAGAGAAGTTTGTATTCAGAAATATTGCATATAGAGAAGTGTTGTATTCAGATATATTGTAATCAGAGAAGTTTGTAACTATAATAATTTCTATTCAGTGAAGCTTGTATTCAGAAAGGGTACATATAGAAATATGTTGTATTCAGACATATTGTAATCACAGAAGTTTTTAATTAAAATAATTTCTATTCAGAGTAGCTTGTATTCAGAAAGGTTACATATAGAGAAGTGCTCTATTCAGACATATTGTAATCAGATAAGTTTGTAATTAGAATATTTTTTTATAAATTCTGACAGCTTGTATTTAGAGAAATTTGTAATTAGAAAAAAAAATTATTCAGAGAGGCCTTAAACAGAGAGGCTTGTGTGCGGGGTAATTTGAATTGAGAGAAGATTGTATTCAGAAAGGTTTACATTCCGAGAAGTTTTGAATTCAGTCAGCTTGTATTCAGAGAAGTTTTTAATTAGACAAATGTATAGTCGGAGACGTTTTTATTCACAAAGGATAGTTATGCAGCGATGATTGCATTTAGAGAAGTATATATGTAGATTGGTTTGAATTAGGAGAAGTTGTTTGTGTTCAGAAAGGTTTAAATAGAGGTATTCAAGTAGCTTGTATTCAGAGAAGTTTGTAATTAGAAAACATTTCATGCATAAAGGTTTTTATTCAGACCTATTTTTATTCAAGTTGTGTTGTCTTCTGAAATACTAGTATTCACAGAAGTGGATGTTTAGACAGATTTGTATTAACAGTGTTTTTGTAATCAGGAGAAGTTTGTATACAGTGTGTAAAGAGGTTTGGATTCAGACAGGCTTGTATTCAGTATTCAGATAACTTTGAATTAAGAATAGTTGTAATCAGAGACATTTTGTATTTAGTAAGCTTATATTCAAAGAAGCTTGTAATTAGAGAGGTTTGGATTCAGAAATTTGTATTAAGATATGATTGTTATTCAGAGGGTTTTGTATACGAAAGCTTGTATTTAGAGAGGGTATTCATTGAAGTTGGTATTCAGAAAGGTTTATGTTAAGTACTTATTATGAATAAGCTATTCAATACCAAACTTACAGATTTAAATTCTGCACCTATTGGTACCAACCCCACCGCTCTAAGATGACAAGTAGGGAGGTTATTGTTAAAAATATAATTTCAAACTCTCAACTCCTAAAAAAATGTATATTCTTATAGTTACGAGATCAGAATCACCTTCACAAGCGAAGCGAGTGGAGGCTGCTTCACATATGAACAGGTTTGAGCTCCGCCAGAGCTGAGACACTGACTCAAGCGAAGATTCTTTGTGTATATAAATATATTATATAATAAGTAAGAATAATTTTAATCATAAACAGTTGTAACTGTTTATATACAAGTTATCTTCTAAACAGTGTAGGAATATAATTAAAATAAATTATCTTAAATCACCCACGTCTGTTGTTTTGAATGCGTAGGATTCCTAAGCAGGTATAAATTTGTTTATTTCAATACCACCTACACGTATTAAGTAAAGTTTTAAATATTTATGTACATTCCTCGGAGTTTATAAAGCTACGAAAATAACTTCTGATCTATCTTAAGAAATCCAAATTGTTTAGTCATTTTCTTTATTTCATATAATATATGGTATGCAGATAATTATAACGGGTTATAAAAAAGTTTATTAATTTTTTAAGAATATATTTTGGTGTCTCGTGAATTTTTTAAATATTTTGTTTGTAATAATATCTGTGTCTCTCATCCGTGTAGCTTACTACCGTGTAGCTTAAAGAGATAAACTGGTTTTGATCAAATGTAGGCTATAATTCCAGACGGTTTTCGCTGAACCAGACGATTAAGTTGAACATAAGATCAATAGACTAGTAAGATATTTGTTAACAATATGTTTTTCTATGGGGTCACAGGTCACGGAAAAGCTTCCATCGGGCAAACACCTTACAGTACATAAATTGTAATGTCGTCCGTTTATTTTCCCACATATAAGTAGTATAATGTTATTGATTGGGTTAAAAAGATATGAGTATGTGGAGTTGTTTGAAGATAAATCCGTTTTGAGGGCCCACTGAATCCAAAAAAAAATGGAACGATGTCTGTCGTTTGTTATATGTGCAGTGCCTACACGGATGGTCCAATTTTAATTAAATTCCATATTAGGATATATTTCGTGTCACGATTTTTCCCTATAACTCAACATTTGGAACTACTGTCATAAGCTACAAAAATACGATTTTCTCAAGATCGGACGTAACGATTTTGATAAAATTTTGCATAATTTCTAAAGACCCAAACATCTTTCCAAAATTCCGTTAGTTGTAGATAAAATATCTAAAATTTGATGAAGGGGCTCAAAAAACCGTTTTCGATAAAATTTTAGTGTGCTTAATGACCCAAATCTAATCTCAAAATGACAAGTAAACATACTTACGGTTCAGGAATATGTTACCTGCATGACTTGGTGTCCATTTTAGGATGATCTTATTGTCTCTCGCTACATCATTAACCCCTTTAAAAAATTAGTGAATGGCTACAATACTGTCAGTATAGCTTGTCTATCTAAAAGCATATAGATTTTATCGTTTTTTTATCGCCAATTAAAAAATATCTGGCAATGGGATATTTAGCAATGACGTCATCTTGACGTGATGGGGGAAGATCCGTCGCCATATTTCTAAAACTACTGCTTCCAGAGCTAAAAGCTAAAAATTTAAAATAAACCATTATATCCTAAAGACTAATACCTCAGGCGGAACTAAGCATTACCTTAGACATTGGTGGACAGTTCATGGCTCATACCAATATATCCAACCTTATTTAAAGTCATTAAAATTCCTAATAAGAAAAATTGTAACAATCAAATTTACCTTAATCTTTGTAATTTCTTCTTAAAAATTTTTAAATCATTTGCGTCAGTCTTCAGATGTTCCACTTCGACGATCTAATTTCATTTGACCCATAACTTCTATATTATTGTGATTTGTTAGAATGACGTCTTAATACAATGTAAATTGTTATATTCCATGTTCTTAAAACATTTGACCCTAGTGGTCTGAAACACTTATTACGTGCAGATTCCGTAGATTCAATTATTGTTATAGATATCCTTAAACGTCTACCTATCTACCTTACACGTCAACCTATCTACCTTACACGTCAACCTCTCTACCATGCACGTCAACCTATCTACCTTGCACGTCAACCTCTCTACCATGCACGTCAACCTATCTACCTTACACGTCAACCTATCTACCTTACACGTCAACCTCTCTACCATGCACGTCAACCTATCTACCTTGCACGTCAACATATCTACTATACACGTCAACATATCTACTATACACGTCAACATATCTACCATGCACGTCAACCTATCTACCTTGCACGTCAACCTATCTACCTTACACGTCAACCTATCTACCTTACACGTCAACCTCTCTACCATGCACGTCAACCTATCTACCATGCACGTCAACCTATCTACCTTGCACGTCAACCTCTCTACCATGCACGTCAACCTATCTACCTTACACGTCAACCTATCTACCTTACACGTCAACCTCTCTACCATGCACGTCAACCTATCTACCTTGCACGTCAACATATCTACTATACACGTCAACATATCTACTATACACGTCAACATATCTACCATGCACGTCAACCTATCTACCTTGCACGTCAACCTATCTACCTTGCACGTCAACATATCTACTATACACGTCAACATATCTACCTTACACGTCAACCTCTCTACCTTACACGTCAACCTATCTTGCACGTCAACCTATCTACCTTGCACGTCAACCTCTCTACCATGCACGTCAACCTATCTACCATGCACGTCAACCTATCTACCTTACACGTCAACCTCTCTACCATGCACGTCAACCTATCTACCTTGCACGTCAACCTATCTACCTTGCACGTCAACCTATCTACCTTGCACGTCAACATATCTACTATACACGTCAACATATCTACTATACACGTCAACATATCTACCATGCACGTCAACCTATCTACCTTGCACGTCAACCTATCTACCTTGCACGTCAACATATCTACTATACACGTCAACATATCTACCTTACACGTCAACCTCTCTACCTTACACGTCAACCTATCTTGCACGTCAACCTATCTACCTTGCACGTCAACCTCTCTACCATGCACGTCAACCTATCTACCATGCACGTCAACCTATCTACCTTACACGTCAACCTCTCTACCATGCACGTCAACCTATCTACCTTGCACGTCAACCTATCTACCTTGCACGTCAACCTATCTACCTTGCACGTCAACATATCTACTATACACGTCAACATATCTACCTTGCACGTCAACCTATCTACCTTACACGTCAACCTATCTACCATGCACGTCTGCCTATCTACCTTGCACGTCAACCTATCTACCTTACACGTCAACCTATCTACCATGCACGTCAACCTATCTACCTTACACGTCAACCTATCTACCATGCACGTCTGCCTATCTACCTTGCACGTCAGCCTATCTACCTTGCACATCAACCTATCTTGCACGTCAACCTATCTACCTTGTAGGTCAACCTTCTACCTTGCACGTCAAACTATCTACCTTGCATGTCAACCTATCTTGCACGTCAACCTATCTACCTTGTAGGTCAACCTATCTACCTTGCAGGTCAACCTCTCTACCTGGGTTCCTGAGTGATCTACCACGAGGTAACTCTTGACTGGACTCTATTTCGACCAGGGTTATATTCTTGTATTTCGGGCGAATACATAACTTTCCGCCCTTTCACGGTTCATCTCGATTATTCCATGGATAGATCTCCTTACGTTCATTGTAATGATGTCAGAAGACAAACAGATTCTACGTATATATGAAAGAGTAAAATATTTAATAATTATTTCTTACATATTCTGGAGAGGTGTTGAATTTCTTCTAATACAATTTATATCTTAACATCTACATGTCAAGTCGAGGAAGAACACATGGGATCAGAAAACACATGAGGTTTATTTTAAAATTTAACAATAGATAAGATTGAAATGGATGGATGCCTTGGTCTCTTACCAATAACAATACATTTAGTATAAAACAACTTTTTTGTTATTAAAGTTGTTTGGATAATGATGTTTAAAACATATTTTTAGTTGGGAATTTTCTATTATTTGTCTGTACAAACAATACACCACGTCCTGTTATATCATCGATATTACTCTGTGTGTAGGATTCTCACCCTTGTATTAACTAATATTATTTTCTAACTAAGGGACTACTATAAACCTATTGTCAAAGACAAAACAATTTTATCTTATCTTTAAAAGTTCTCTTGCGAAATCACACACTTGTGGAGACTTCTTTCTATCTGACAGGATGTCTACAACGCCCTTAAACTCGTCCATCTCCATCTTTTGGATGAATCGACACTTTCTATTTTGTGTCCTCGAAGTTGGTTCTTACGTTATAGAAATAGGACACTATTACTGGGACGAAAATAAAAATTATTGAAAAATGCCCAACAAAAAAGCCCTTTTTGGCCAAATACGCGTAGTTCATAAGAAAGTGCAGTGTGACGAAAATTATTAGCTTGATGCACCATTCAAGAGTCAACAATCTCTGACCTGATACGAATACCCTTTCCTTGTGATTGGAAATTATATACAAAAAATTAACAGCAGACAATTTATTTTACTCTATCCTAAAGGCACAAATTCCTTACTCAAAAACCTCACATATTTAAGTTCTATTCGTTGCTGTTTTTTAATCCCTAAATTTCAATAAGGTATCACTTGAAAAAAGAGTTGATCAATACTCTCATAACGTCTGTATTGTTTCATACCTAAATATCAAACGATAAAATTAATATAATTAGGGAATATAAGAACTACTTTAAAAATGATCATTTTTTAATAAGGGCACATATATTTATAATTCTGGAAAAGCAAATAGTATACGAATGAAGGCAAATCAGAACGATAAAAGATAAGATTTTATTTACTTATCAATAATGAAAGTGAAACGTCAATATAGAAATATTAGGAAGTGATTGTAATACCAAAACTTACACACATTCTTGGTTAGGTCAATGGTTAGGTCACGGATGACCATGAGAAGACTTACCTGAAAAACAAATAAAGTATGTTAGAATATATTTTTCAAAATATTAGTTAAAATATACATAGTGATTCAATATGGTATGGCAATATTTCAGGACATCATTCTAAAGCTAAAATTTAAAAAAACGTTTAAGTAAAAATAAGTTCGGAAACTATTGGTTTTTCACCTCTCAGTCATTTTTTGTGAAATAATATACTGCCTAAGTTTATGTAGCTATTGACTTCGTAACAGATGATCGTGAGTTAGTATATATAGTTAGTATTGCCAACATAACAGCTAAAATATTTGTAACTCTTATATATATACAACATGGCACAGAACAAAATGATTGTACTGATTTTTTCATAAATTATACCATCCTAATATAACAAGTCTTCATGTAACTCGTGACTTGTGGTACAACTGATTGTTAGATTAGTATTAGAACAACATTACCAACATAAGAGACGATATAATTGTAATACTTTTAAAGACTATATTGTAGATAAAAACATTATTATTTTACATGAACGGTTGCTGTTCATCTCGTTTTTGCATATCGTAATAATACTTGTATAACCAACGTACATTTAACTCTAGACTTTAAAACAGCTGACCGTCAGGTTATTATTAGCGTAGCCAACATATTAGGCAAAAAAGAATGTAAACGTTTTTGCCCACACCCTTCTAATAATATAACTTCTGCTTATTTAACTTTTGATTTCGTAGTTCAATTAACATTAGCGAAGCGATGCCAACATAACAGACAAAATATTTGTAATAGACAAGGTGGTAACTAACAAATTATTATTGTATTATGTAAGCGTTTTTGTTCACTATCATTTTTCTAAAATAATATGTATATATATATATATATATATATATATATATATATATATATATATATATATCGGAAAGTAATTATCGTTTAAATGACGATATAATTTTCTAAACCAGTTGTACAGTTTCCAATATTTCAATCACAAATATAAAACCTACAATAGATATTAAATAAATTAGATTATGTTTATAATTAAAAAATAATAAGTAATCTAAATAGTGTTAAGGGTCTGTTAAATGCTATTCAGAGTTTTGTACAGAGTTGCAAGCATAATTCTCTTGACAATAAAACACACACAAGTATCATATGTAAAACATATATTACAAAACACATGTAACATGTAACACTCTCCTGAAGTACAAGCTGTTTTTTCTCGGTAAGGCACTGCTGGAAACGTCTAAAAAAAAGTAATTGATAACTCAAATTTAGCGTAGTTTAAAAGGGAAACAGTTGTTATTGTAATTGTTTTGGAAACAAAAACAAAAAGATATTTTTGGTCGACATTTTGATTTTTAGAGTTGGAAATAAATTATTATAGTAGTAGGTATATTTCAATTACTAAGATTTTTCCCCTTAAAATTTTTGTATAGTCTTTTATTCCGGCCATAAATGATCTCAATCTTTTCCTTATTATTTTTCTAGTAATACGGAAACTTCCAACATCCAGTGCCAATCATTTAAAGCCGTAATTTTAAGCATCCTTAGGCTAATACTATTATTTACAGTTAAGGAACTACTTCCTGCCAATCACCAATGACAAATCTTTCTTATAATTACAGAAAAAATAATAGCAAATATTACGTACTTGCAACGTTTTCGGTGGGAATACAAAGATTAATAACCAATACCCCTGACTGGTATTATTTCAGTCAATTACGAGATGAAAAGTGGGGGGGGGGGTATATTTAAATATAGACAACTATGCGATTCATTAGGATTCATAAAGATAAGACCAAAGCTAGGGAATTTTTATTACAAAATCCTATCAAAAACCGCAAAAATTTCGAATAAATTATGAAGAACAACAAAACGTAAAAAGAGAAGAATTTCTAAGACAAATATACCAAATTATCAAAGAACTCTGATTTAATTATAGTACTATTAAAGAATCAAAAATTGTGTAGGCCTATTTCCTGTTTCTTAGTTACAAGGAAAAAATTTGTGCAATGTTTAATCCAACATAAACAAAGGTATATAAATTTAATTTACAAGTTAATATTCTATGTACACTATAAATTATTAAATACTTTATTAATTTACATGTCTGGCTTAAAGTTGGAATCTGTCAGAGTAAATGAATGGGTTGAGATTGCATAAGAATGTAAGACCTTGACCGCGGTTTGAAATGGCATGTGGTCTAATAAAAACGAGAGCCAAGTTCGGGCGGCATTTCCTTTCAACTGTAAATTGGACTATATTTAAACATAGCACCTTTGCCAATAAGGTGATATTGTGGCCAAAACAGCATGTCTGGGCTGGGATAAAACAAATTGGCATTACGCCGTCAGTGTGTGTGGGTGTGTAATAGTCAAGGAAAATATGTCTACGTGTATATACTTGTAACTATTTCCCTCTATCGCTTCGCTTTGCTTTTGGTTTTCAATTGATCGATTCTAAAATAACTTCCATAAAAATTTGTGCAAACTGACAAAAATTTCCGATAAATGTCGATTACACCCCCCCCCCCAGTTAACAAAATAGTTTTTAAAGACAAAATAACCCAAAAATATCTGGTTAGTTTAGTTTATTTATACTATTTGAAAAAGATTTGCTGGAAACATTAGTAAACACTTAAAGCGAAATAAAATCAATCAAGAATCAAAAAGATTACATTTTTGCATTGCTTGAAAGCAAGCGAAAGCTATTACGTAAGAAATTCAATTTCTGTAAGAAAAACAAAAATAGGACAAATGATTAATCAAATTGACACCAATTTTGGATCTTTAGTTAAAATATGTTATTACCATAGCTAAATTCCTTCTTGGACTTACACAATTGACTTGTCTACATTCTTCTCCTATTCCTAGCATTGCCTTACCTTCTGGTGAACCGTTTCGGATAAAGCCATCCCATTATCAAAATCTAAATATAATATGTTCTACGGAGTACGTTAACAACTTTTTATAATGTAGTTTATCAGAATGGGTCACGATGAGGTCAGATAATGCTATGAATGGTAGAAGAATACTCAACCAGTTTAAAGAGTGATCTGATGAAGTGTTTAGGATAATCAATCAATAATTTTCAAAATGCCGGGTGCTGTAATGTGTTTTTGACGATAATATAGCTTCTACACGTTATAAAAGGTCTAGCACTCGTCTTATATGTTTTAAAATTAGCATCCAACTATATATATAGTTTAGTTATTGTAGCTCATGTATTACTAAGGATGGTGACTTTGACGTTGAAACGTTTGATTTAGAAAACGTAATATTTATCAGATCTTGTGTTCGAATTTTATTCTATTTATTATCATCTCACAAGTCAAGCTCAATATTTACTTATATTTTCATTTGTTAAGTGGTTTTTATTTTAATCATTCATGATTCCTATAATTAATTTGATTTATTAAGTTTTTTTTTCTAAATTAATTGTCAACTCATTCAGTGTAATCATGGTCCAGTCAACTCATGAGTTACTGTCTGGAAGAATAATTTTTACTTTGCATACATATTTTAATGTTATTGTAGAATAAGGTTTAGTTACTGTTGATTATTGATTTTTCTTTGAAATAAAGACATTATTATTCATTTTATAAATATAATGTGTTGCCTTGGACTGTTTAATATATAATATAGATCTTAGAGGTTGTCCTCAGTCCGTATTATAGTTATGGCTACAGCGCTGTTTCGCCGAACACTGTCGGCTTCGTCAGGCCCGCACTAACACAAAAAACACGTAACACAACACTAACACATATAAAATCAGAGTATGACTCGTCGTACATAAATAATAAAATTGTTTGTGGCCACATTATAAGGTCTTACTTGTCCAGCTGCAGGTATGTAACGTGGTCACAAACAATTTTATTATTTATGTACGACGAGTCATACTCTGATTTTATATGTGATAGTGTTGTGTTGTGTTACGTGTTTATGTGTTAGTGCGGGCCTGACGAAGCGGACAGTGTTCGGCGAAACAGCGCTGTAGCCATAACTATAATACGGAATAAGGAAAACCTCTAAGGTAATTAACTATATTACATTATTATTAGATAAACTTACGTTATTGGTCAATAAATCTATGTTGCGTTTTTATGGAAATATCTGTTCTGAAACACCCTGATTACAGTAAGTGTTTGTATTTTGCTAATGTTTTCTGCAGTTTTCCTGTATATCGGCGAAGAAAAAATTAATATGTCAGTGTAATTTGGTATTTGAGCATATTTTGGTCATTTCGCAAGGTATTTTTTCATTGTTTCGAAGTGTCAAAATTTAGATATAACTCATTAATAAAAAGTTTTACTTTCTCAAATTCGACTTCAAATATTTTGATAAAATATTGGTAAAATGTAGCTTCTAAGAGTTTAAACAAAACTTAATGCACCCCATTTATCAAACAATGTTAATTAGAAAGTTATAAGTAGAATGACCAAACAGCGACGACTGCCCCTTGGTTTGTGGATAGTATTCGTAAACTGAGGACTCATCACCAAGGGTCACGTTGATCAGCATATATACTGGAGTCGCCGTTTGCTGCATTCAGTATAGCGATGTTGATACTCGGGTGAAATGGATACTCGCATTACTCGGTTTCAAATGATTTCAATACTCGTATTATTATTTCGAAATCGAGTATCTGTGCGGAATGATTTTGCGCATCGGATTCGAACTCAGCTTTACCAATCAGATCGTTTTAGATAAAACTACACTTTTGCGTTCTATCTGTTAGACTGATCCACCAAGTATTTATTTTTTTAAACAATATATGATTGACACTTGTAATACGTAATTAAATGTTATCATGCCTCGACACAAATTCAGTAATTTAACGTTAGTACAATTATTACCAACATTAATAATTTAGTTGTTATTTAAAATAAGTTAATTTACTATATTTTTTATAAAGATGGTATAACCTATTAATATTTATTTAAATATAAAAATTAATAATTTAATTTAATTTTTGTTAATGTGGAAATAAATGAATATTATTATTTTAAATTGAACTTGTTAACCAATCTAAATCATTTAAACTTAAAATCGTAATGTTTAGTTAATCTGTTGTGAAAAATCAGCTTAGAAACTAATATAACCAAAGTAGAAACACCGAGCATTTTGTTTGGAATTGACACAACACTAACGAATAACATTGTCCGACGATTTTATTTTGAATTCATACTCGCACATTACCTTCTCCTTGTTCCTAGTTACGAGGGTTTCGTCCGAATATTTTAATACGAAACCGAGGATTTTAATACTCGGAATGCTCCGAGGATTTTGATACTCGGACTCACCGAGTATTTTAATTCGAACTCACACATCACTAATTCAGTATGTCCTACGAGACTTGTGGGCTTGGATATTAATCGCATGATGAAATTCCAGTTCAAAATCGTATAAATGAAATCAATTCTTGTCCCCAACTCATCTACTTGTTTCCAGATCACGGTCCAGATGCAGGAACAAAAATTCAAGAGGATATTTTTAGAACAAAAATCGTTCGTTATCTTACAACTAGTTTATACGACAAATACCGATGGAAGCTATAATATAAGACTAAAACCATTGTGGGATCATTGTATATACACACACGATAAATATAAGTCTTGAACGTTTACCTGGCAAAATAAGTGTAAATATCTTTAGCACTATAAACATGTGTACTGTCTAATCATGTAGCTACATGTTGCAGATTGCTCAAAGTATAAATATTGACAATAGTGTTTAATCGAACTTTCTCTCAAAAATATTTGCGTATAATTTCACTATTAAATTCAGAATTTATGCATATGTTTGGTTTATATAATAATAAATGATGTTTTAAAGCTGTTTTAAAATTTAATCGGCCAATATTTTGGATTGACTCAATGGTATTACGCTTTCTTTTCCCTATTTTCTCTCCCCCCTTCCCCATCAGGATGTTGATAAAATAGTTATTATACCAAAAACTACAATCTCTAACCATAGTAAGATTTCTAAAGCTTGGATCGTTGTATCAGTTACTGACAAAAATAGAACAGATGTCTTTAACTTTATGAGCACTGTGTGTACATATTGTACGCGAAAAAATAGCGTCAAATTACTCTCATTGGTCAGCGAAACTTCATAGTCGTAAAAAGATTAAAACAGCTAGAATTTATGTTTTAGAAAAAATTTTATAACTTTAAGCCGTCGAAGCAATATTTGAAATAATTTGTAGAGTAGAATTTCAACATTGAACAATTTTTTCAGATTTCTTCTTAGGGTTAACTATCTTTTGAGAACAAGGGGACACAAGGACGCATTATTCATTTGATCGTCGTCATCTTGGAACAAATTATAAATAAAAATCCTTATAGTTAATAGAATTTTGAAGTAACGACTAATTTAAAACCTTCATGTGAAACTCATTTGCTTAAAATAACGCTCGCCATCAAGTTTTTATCGTAAAGTAATTTCTTTAATTTTGGAAAAGATATTTATTAAAGCGAAAAAACATACCTTAAAAAAATAAAAAAGAAGACTATAAAATAGAGATACTTAGCCCTCGAATAATTTAAGATCAGGTTTGAGAAAGAACAAGAGTTATCAGGAAATAGGAAAGATAAAAGAGAGAGATCTCACCCAAGACTAGATGAAAAAAGGTGTAGATCCAGCTAGAATCTCACTTGGGATTGCCAATTATTTGAACTTTAGGCTGAACATGAGAGATTTTAAAAACTTCTTTTAATTTTACTTTACGTGTTTATGATTTAATTTACTTCTGGATGGCCATACCCATAATCACTATACGTAAGCACCTAAAGGCTGTGGTATAAAAATATTTTGCGAATTTATTTAAGGTTTTTTCTTCTTCACTTGTTCACAAACATACATAAATCAGACTACACAGTGCACACTTATAACAGAGAAAGGAAAGTTTATTGAAAATAGCACCAAAATGGTACAATCGTTTGGTTTGAATATACGTAAGAGAGTAGAGGTATCCTCGAATTTTCAATTTAAAAAAAAATAATAATTTGGTCCGACACTAATTCGTATTTTCTTCGTATACTTATCGATCCTCTAAAAACTTTCAATAGCTTTAAAATAATACAGTCACATTTTACTATGCAAAAGCCACACCTGTGACATATGTGATTCACATTAAACGTACCTTAATAAATTCAGACAAAAAATATTTAAAAATATTCTAACCTCCACAACCTTTATATTTTACAATAATTTCAATATATCCGTTCAAACGGTGTTACGACAGATAAAATGCCGCCAATCACTAAAGACAGGTATTTTACAACGTTTTAAACATTTCTTTAGAGGAGAAGGGTGATAACAAGAATGTTAAAAATATACAATATATAGAGATGTGAATGACGATAAAGTCGACGCACTACATATTTACATCTCAACAAAAGAGAAATGAATTGGCGTGGCTTCGTGCTTTTAAAGTCACATTTTATTCATCCGGAATTTGAAAGAGAGCGATCCATTTATTAACGTTAGCAAAAACGCTCTAACAATTTACACATTGTGTTGTGAGAAAATGAAATATTTTTATCTTTTCTTTTGTAGCAGTTATTGAAATTACAGAGGGTTTAAAAGCGGTATTTGCATAGTAAAATAATAAAATCTGAACTTTTTAGTTTTACAGAGTTATAATTATAAAGTAGTTACATAGTTATGATTCTGAACTTCGCCACTATAATTTTATTATTTTAAAAACGATTTCTCCTATTACTCTACAGGAGTAAATAAGCACATACTTACAGAATATAAAAACACAGTACCAAATAAAAACATTAATATCTTAACAAATATATAGTCCAAAAACATTGCATGACTGTCTCACTCAGCCGGCCCCAAAAACCAAATATAAAGAAATCAAAATTAATCTTCATCAATAATGTCAGTTTGGTCGTATACAATCAAAAATTTAAAAATTGAGAACATAAGTTATTTTTTAAAAAATGTAGTCCTAAATAATTCTCCTTTTGCTCTTGTTTAATAAAATATATAACACTATATATATGAAAAAAAAGTTCATGCAAATATATATACAACGGAATGCTAGTAAAGAGTGGGGCACTTGAGGGCAAAAGTGGTGGGAGTATATATACTGTCTTATATACTGCATTAAATATACACCGAGTAATGCTATGCAAGATAGCTCAGTCGGTATTGTGTCTACCTTCAAATCCGAAGTTCACAGGTTCGAATCCTACTGGGAAAAAAAAGTTAAGTGTCTGACGTCACGGAAAGGTGTGTGACGACAACAAAGGTAGCAGAGGAAAGGAAAGAGGAACTTTTATGGTGTCTGCAAATTACGTCACAAATAGGCGTCCAAAAATGGCGGATGGGGAGAGGATATGAGGAGAGGCATGTGGAGGGCAAGGGGCGGGGATAATGGCGGGGCTTAAGTCACATAGTTACCCACACCACTTTTGTCCTCAAGTGGCCTACTCTCTACTAATGCGCTTCGTTTATAGTGACGTAATTGTCATGACCACACAATAAATCTCGTGTTATATAGTGTATAATACTTATTTATTTTCACTTTGGATATATTTAAATTGGTCACACTGCGTGAAGACGTCATTAGTTTACAATTAGCTGCCTGTGTTTAGCAGACAAATATTGTATTAATACTCGCTGTATAAAGAGGCTTGTTGAAACTGCTTTAATCGGGAAAACACAGAATCTCAATGATTGCTTTAATAGCTCAATCTGGCAAAGTATGCCTAAAACTGTGTTTCAGATGCGGTTATATGCTTCAATGAGGGTGCTCTTGGAAAGGTTAATGTGCTTCAAAGGCTTATGATACAACTTGGAAGTTTTTCAATTTTAATCTTGAATTGCAATGACGCTGAGCGCAGAAGAAAAGCTGATAAAGAGACCGAAAAATAACACAAAAAGAAAAGAACATTACTAAAGAAGAAAAAGGGAGATAAAGGAGATAAAAGTTACTTTGCTAGTGGATTTTAGAGTATTTAAACTGTTAAAAGTGAAACTCAAAAAATGTAAATAGTTTTTTCCCAAAAGTTGTGGTTTTTACTTTTAGATACATAAGAAGTGTGGTATTTACAAGCCTGATATTATAACACAAACCTTTTATACACCAGAATACCCTAGCAGATTTATTAAGGTATGTTAATTTAAACCTTTATTATTACTAAAAGTATTTAAATGATCAATGTCCCATCCTTTCTAAGTTGACATGTGTGGAGACAAAAAACCTTCCGTGAACATCGTAAGGACACCTGAGGACACGAAATGTTTTGTTTCTTCGCGAAAAATCGTGTGTAATTGTTGTGTACAGGATTTTGTGTTGTGTTTGTGTTTTATGTATAATGTGGAGGTTTCCTAAAAAAGAGAGTTTTATATTTGGCTACAATTTCCTGTGGGCGTTCAATTTTCTACGAAATGTTTTGTTTCTTCGCGAAAAATCGTGTGTAATTGTTGTGTACAGGATTTTGTGTTGTGTTTGTGTTTTATGTATGATGTGGAGGTTTCCTAAAAAAGAGAGTTTTATATATATTTGGCTACAATTTCCTGTGACCGTTCAATTTTCTTCAACTTATAAGGTTGGTGAAGTCTATTAAGTAACTTTATATTTAAATTGTATTCGTGTTTGTTGGGTTTAGGTGGAAGAGATGACTTGATAGCTCTAACCTCTCCTTTAATAAAGGCATTATTATTATTCCCAGATCGGACAATTCACCCCCGAAAACATGGTAGCGACGACCAAAACACGTGAAGCAACGCAGCATTAGCAGAATAGAGCAAACGCCAATCTGGCGAAGAACAGCCATCTTGAGTAATGTTAACGCGGGTCCAGGATGGAAATCTCAACGAGGTTTAGATAAAAGAGGAAGGGTTTTAGTGGGTCGTACAGGTGGTACAGCCTCACACACCAGTCGGTCTCGCTGGGCCACTGATGGTGCGGATGCGCATTTCCCCCTCTTCGGATAAAAAAAATATGAGTTTAGAAGTTCTCGATAAAAAAGTGAAAAAGACAATAAGGATCTTTATTTATTTTATTAGATGAAGTTTAATCAAAAACTGAGTTAAAATTTTAACGTTACCCTACTTTTCTTTTATGTGTATGCTAGGTAGATAAACGAGAAACATCTACCTATAAAAAGGCAACGTCACTAAAATGAATAAGAAAAGCGATTATCACAACCATTTACGACTATAAAGATGCCTATAGCTGCTTGTGGTGCTATAAAATAACCGTGTCAATAAAAGGTAATAAAGACATCCATTATGTCTACCTCCGAGTGAAGTTACAATCATAAAGTTTAGTAAGAAAATTTGACGATGTATTGGAGTGTGAAGTGCAAAGTGGATCCCTATAGAGAAGCTTGTATTCAGAGACAGCGAATAAAATGAAACTGATGAGAAATAAAAGTAATGGGCACAAATAAAAACCTTTAACAAGATAAGCCATCTTTAAGTCACTGACTAAACCAACCATCTTATTTTTTTTTGTTGTTTAGTTAATTAAAAAATTAACTCTGCAAAAAAAATTCTGTACAATTTAATTATAACCACTAGCAAGATCCACACCATTGTTCATGTAGCCTAGTGTTAGATCCCTTTCGTTCATCTTTCCCATCAGGTCTCTCTTGTTCTTTGACTACCCTAACGCTAAAAAAATATTCAAGAACTAGGAATCATTATTTTACGATCTTTTTCTTTTTGTTTTTAAATCGATGAGGTTTGAAATAACACGGAAACAACAATTCTATCCTGCCCCCTCAACTTCCACACTACCAGCCACCGTTTGTTTAAGATGGCCCCTCCCTCTACTATACATACTACTCGTCGTAAATAACGATATTGCACAAAAACCGAAGTTCTGGTGGATTTGAACCCACGAATAAATAACTAGATTGGTATGAACATATATTTAACTCCAAAAGATCTTGCAAATCATCCTGTTCTTCGGCTTGTTGAATTTTGTAACTGTCCATATCACTTCTTTAATAACGACGATTAAGTCCTAATAGGCATCGTAGATGTTCATATAATAAATATCCTCAATTCGCGTCGCTCAATGTCAGTATTTCTGGACAGAGAATTAACTGTATGGAGAATTAATAATGTTTGAGGTCCTTATCATCATTTAAATTTAATTCTTTGTGTAATATTAACCTAGTTAAAAATTAATAACTTCTTTCGAAGTTAACCTAGTTAAAAAATATAAAACAAAATTGATTTTTAAAATTGTATGTGATTCTACATAAGGAAAGCAAGGATTCCTGGAACCACAAAAAACTAGAAACAAAACTAAAACTGTAATAAATTCAGTAAATGTATTACATTACCCATAATATAACTTCGATGACATAATTACATCCTCAGTGGTATCTTAATTATAATATAATAAGCATACTGGATTTAATACAGACTTAGTTTTGTTTCTTATTTTTGTTGATCCATGATTTCCTTATTATCGTCACAGTACTCCTTGGATATTTAATATTTCTATATGCATATGAAAGACTTGCTTAATTTAATTTTAAGTCTGTCTATTCTTTTATGTAGTTGCTATTGAGCTTGCATACAAAAGAAATCAGTCGAACTGTATATCAAAAACCTATGGAATTCCTAAAGTTTGTAGAACAGTCAAAAGTGTAGTTAGCATGTTTTACGGTCATTTTAACCACCTTTTAATAATTTTACTGAGTACTAAAGACAAACATACATCTAGGAGGCTGTTTTCAGCTGTAATCGTCTGAAACGAAGAGAAGAGAGCAGCGAGACTACAGACAAGAGTTTACATTGAATGAAATCAGGACCATCCGATACTTCAGGACACATTATTACACAACATTACTTATACCGTTTTCATTTTAAAGAGACAAATAACTGTAAACCATGTGGATGTAATATGGGTACATTAGATAATAAGACTGTTTGATTGCGCTACTCAAAACTTACTCTCAGGAATAAAACAATTATTATAAACTACCCTTACAAATAAAAATACAGAAACTATGCCGCGGCCACGCCAGTATAAAGTTCGTATGACATTTAACGAAGAGTTAACCTCTGATAGATTTTATATTGTTTTTTGTATCGTGTTATCGTGTGTGTTCAGTGTCGTTATGTGTTTTATTTAAGTGTTAAGCCTACACCTGACGAAGTCGGCTGTGAACGGCGAAACAGCGCTGTAGTGTTTCTACAACAAAATAAGAATTATTGCTCTGACTACTGAAAAAGGTAACTAATATATATATATATATATATATATATATATATATATATATATATAAAAGCAATTCGTAAAAAGCGAATAAACTTTATAGTTTTACATAAGATTATAAAGAATATAATACAAATAAAAAGCTGGCAATACAAAAAAACATGGGCAATATAATGGAAAAATGGCCGTCAGCGTTAATTGTGGTGAATCCCAGAAGTAAACATTAAACTTAATTTTATGTCAAAATACTAAAAATGTAGACTAAAACCCTGTTTTAAACATGTTCAAGAAAGAAGATAGTATTGTTTACGATTACCATACTTACTACTTACTAGTTATGTTAGTAAGTAAAAACGAAACTTGTGTCTATACACTCTGTCACTACAACAAAAGAGGTAAACGATCATCACAACCGTTTACAACTATGAGATTGTATTTTGTGGTGATATAAAATTGCAATGTTAATAAAGACGTCCATTATGCCTCCAAGAGTAGTTAAAATCACAAAGTTTAGTGAGAAAATTTACGCTTTATCATGAAGTTTTGGGTTGATTATATTGAGAGTCTTAAATTCAAATAGTAAAACAACTAAAATTAATAATTTCTGTGATAAAAAACTAATACAATTCAAGCAGACTACAACACTTTAAAGACATGATTTTAATGACCATAGTCGCATGTAAACCTTAACAAATTTTATTTACTGGCTGAGACTTTTATTCAAAGCTAACCCCAAGTTGGTTTTTTCTTGGAACAGTGCTCATCAAATTTTGTTGGGATTTTACAAAACTGACTTCGAATTTTGTTTTATTTTTATATACACATATTTTGATCATATTATAGAGATTTCCAAAATACTCACAGAAGCAATAACACTCATACAATGACGTCATAGAAACTCAAACTTATATTCTTGTGTTTGTGAATCGACCACGTTACGTACCTCAGCCTAGGTATCAAACATCCAGTTCATCGAGCCGGAGTAATTATCTATTATATTTGGTTCGAAGTCCTACACGTAAGAAAAGAGAATAATAAAGAGCATGTCAAACGGTTGATAAATGGAAGTTTTCCGACCGATATTTCTTAGAAACAAACATAATCCATGAATATTAATATCTACAAATTGCACCAAATTTGAATAAATTCCAATTAAAATTCAAGCTATTAGCGTATTTATTGATGACATTTTTCTAACTTTGATGATGTAAGTTTTAAAATGTTATCTATAACTGTCTTTTTCTACTATTATTTTTATCATAGAAAGCACATTTATATGATTGAATGCTCATTTTAACAAATGCAAAGTATAAGATGGAAAAATTATTTCCATAAACACTTAAAACAGTCGCTGTGTTTAAATTTACCAACTGACTTTTAAATTGTTTCAAGCTTCAATTCTAAATCGGAATAAAATATAATGATAATGGCGACAGTTAGAGTGTTTACTAATACTTATACATGTATAGATGTAAATTTATAATCAGCTAAAAAAGTCGGGAAAAGTCTTCCAATGGGTAGTGTCGATGGACATTTTAATATTTGAAATCAAAGTGGTTATTTTTAAATTGTTTTATTATAAATTTGTTAATTCTACACATCCCTTTCAGAGGTTTTAATACGAGCTTTTGATATCTCCTAGCTGAATCTTAACCCTTTACTCATCCAGTGTTAGGTTAGATCCTTCTCTTTTATCCTTCCTATCAGGTCTCAAGCCAACATGTGATTTTTTTTTCTGACCATGACGTTATTACAGTATTCGATGGGTAGGTGTCGCTAATTGTTAATTAGCTTTTTTCTATGGTTTTCTTTTATTGCGATAATGACAAAGATGGTTGTTTCCCTCCAAACCAAACAAAATAAACACGTCCTAAAAAATAATTGAGCAACATTTTTGTAAGGAATCACACAAAGAATAGTGTTTAATTCCAAACACCTGTCTTATAAATAAAACATGCAAGCAAGTTATGTCATCTATTTGGCAACCACGAATCGCTCTCACAAATGCCAAAGAAATCAATTTACAACTTTCCACTATATTATACAATGACAATAATAGTGCAGAGCCTAAATAACAAACATGGGGCTCTTACGCTGATATGATAATGTGTTAATTTATATTACTGATATTACGATTTACACTATTGACCGAAGGTCCATTTTAATGAAAAAACAAACACAATATTTAGTAAATTCTACAATTTTATTGAGTCTTGCCGACCATGGTTTTGCCTGCAACAGCATTTACAAGGCAGCTTAACAAAGACTAAGGAAGATATTGAAAACTGACATATAATAATACAAAAAGAAGAACAGTTACTTAGCTAGGGGGTGGGGGGTAGAAAGGAAACATGTGGTCATAAGGAAGACAATGGTTTTAACAAAGGTGAGTTTGACAAAAATTCTACCTGATATTGATATTGATTACTGATTACTGATATTGTACCTCATCTTTACTTACCGACTTTCATTCATATATACAGTTCGACAGTTGCATAGAATAATTTCAGGCTCTTGTAAAATACAACCCTGATACTAACAAAAAGGTTCAAACGGCGGCTATTTTGAAATTTTGCTACCATTTTTCAATTATATTACAATTATAAAACGTAACTTGCATACTCAAGTTTGAATATAATTCCAGCTACTATAGTTATTATTTCTGATAGTTTCTAATTCTAATTTACGATTTTATGTAATAACTGTTATAATTGTTTATCAAAATATGTTTGCAACACTAATTTCAAATTGAAAGCTTACAAAAATAATCGTGTAGGACTTAGATGTAAACAGTTAATGTTGTATTTTCTGAAAATTGCCAGGACATTATTAAATGTTAACTTTAAATGTAAACAAACTTGTTCAACAATTCGTAACATCAAGCCTACATATAAAATTTGAGTATAATTAGATAGCAACAATTGGGACTAATGAACCGTATAGTTGCACTACGAGACAAAAATAGTGTCACATTGCTCCTTTAGGTAGGATCGTTCGACGTGTCTATGTCTTTCCATAAAAAAATCATTAAAGTAATTTAAATCGTGTTAGCTTGCATCAATGGTTTCCTATACTTCGATACTTTTGAAGATTATTTCCGCTGTAAATTTATACCCAATATAATTTTACTTACAAAATAAAATAATGAATACTTTGATCATTTTCAAAAACAAATTTGAGAAGGAATCCGAAATCTTACTGTCTGTCATTAACGAACAGAAATAGAACAAATAATTCAAGAAAGCTGTTTCGAATTGTAATACTCTCTATTGAGAACAGAGTGTCTCTTGGAACTCGAGAAGTGAACTGTCAACAATGAACAGATGTCAGTCTTTCCACAGTTGGCAAACCTGAATTTCGGCGAGGGATTTCATTACTCCACAATCCGTTATTATAAGGAGAACGAAAATAATTATGTGTTAATTTGAAACTATTGTTTACGCTGCAGCTGCTCTTAATTAATTTTTGTATTCGAAAACAAATTTATAAATATTTCACTTACTTCAATAACACCTACACATTTTAAAGTAATGTTTTAAATATTTATATATTTGCCAATCAGCGTCTCGCAACCAAAATAGGCTCCTGAACTATTTTGAGAAATGTAAATTGTTTACTAGTTTTCTTTCATTCAGATATAGATTAAAATAAATGACTCATTTTCAAAATAAACTTTGTTTCTTTAATTTTTGAACATTGTATTTTTAATAATTCAATCCGTGCAATTTAAAGAAATTGATTGATTTTGATCAATCTCACATATATTTTGGCATCTTGTCTACAAGGTTTGACTCAACATCTAGCACATGATATTTCATAAAAAGTCACACAAGATTAATTATAACGACTAAGACAAATTTTAATACAAATTAACCCCAAAAAACTCTTTTTTCCTCGATATTAATACTCCAAAAATAGTTATACTAAAATTTAAGTCTCTATTAGAACTTGTATGACTATGAACGTGTGAAAGTTCAAATGACATATGAGATGAAAACCGTGAAGTTTTATTTTGCGACACCCATAGTTACTCTTGATAGGTATGCAAGGGAAGTAAAAAAGAAGCGTCTATCTAACACCACCTATGATATTCTAAAGTCACTAAAAATAATTAAAAAAACCTATCATCAATACCGTTTGAAGATGTTTTAAGCTGTTGAGGTATAATAAAATATCAATGTCAATCAAAGGTAATAAAGACATCCATTATGTCCAACTACAAGAGAAATTATATTCATAAAGTTCATGCATAAATTTCCGAGTGACTTGTGTTGAGAGTCTAGTATTAAAACAGAGACTTTCAGGTTTGTGTATTTATATAAGACCATATAATGTGGATGCCACACTATTCATTACCGGTATACTTTTACACAACACAATTGTTATGGAATTAAGTAGATTTTACAATATAGTACTTTTCTTCTGTTGGGTGTTATTTTACCTCAACAAAAGAACTATTGGTATCTAACAAATCATTAATTTTTTTACTGAATGCATTTCAAGGTGAAATAACAATTGAACTGTCATTATCTAATTTAGTTATCACTAAGTTATTTTCTGGTAATTTTTCCTAACATCCTCAATTACTAAATTTGCTTTATTATTAAACAAGACATAAAATGTCTTTTTAATTTCTTTGCTCTAATAGTTTCATCGTAGTTTGTTAATCTGAAAGTATATAGATATCTAAATCTCTATGTCTCCAAATAAGAAACTCATGTCGTAGGGAAATGGACTACATCATTAAAACTCGGTTGAAATGATGCCTCGTCTGGAATTATGAATTAAAACATTTTAATAAACTATGGACGACGTATTAGAGGTTAAATATCTCCAAAACAGCAGAAGCATTATCATAAAAAATTTAGGAAATGTAAAATGTTAAAGCTCAAAACATTGCGTCAAACCTTATTTAAAAGAGAATTACAGTTCGTGAGTAAACTGCAATATATCAACGATAACAGTTATCAGTTCATTTTGGTATTTTTAAAACCACTCCATCAAGATTTTGAGGTAATCAACCTTCTGAGATGGCATTCGTGTTCTTCTTTCACTTTTTGACCCTTTGTTAAACGTCGAAATGTAACTTTGTAGCTAGTTTCTTTGTTTACAATACTGTAGACACCAGTAATTAAAACATTTTAATAAACTATGGACGACTTATTAGAGGTTAAATATCTCCAAAACAGCAGAAGCATTATCATAAAAAATTTAGGAAATGTAAAATGTTAAAGCTCAAAACATTGCGTCAAACCTTATTTAAAAGAGAATTACAGTTCGTGAGTAAACTGCAATATATCAACGATAACAGTTATCAGTTCATTTTGGTATTTTTAAAACCACTCCATCAAGATTTTGAGGTAATCAACCTTCTGAGATGGCATTCGTGTTCTACTTTCACTTTTTGACCCTTTGTTAAACGTCGAAATGTAACTTTGTAGCTAGTTTCTTTGTTTACAATACTGTAGACACCAGTAATTAAAACATTTTACATTGTATAAAAATGACCGTGATATCATATCGTGTCCTTGGCTTCACGATTTGATTCATATATATTTCACGACACACTGTATAAAACCAGTAAATTAGTTGGTCCTATTCTGTGAAATTAATTATTGTTAAAAGTAGATTAAAGAGCTGTCATCTAACAAAGGTTAATTGTGTCTCGTGTAATTAATAACAAAAAGTATTATAGATAATATGATCTGGACAAACTCTCATTGTTGCTAAAACAATTGTTCCCTCTGTGTGAATGATAATCAATTGAGTTCCGTTTATTTTAATCAGAAAGTGAGAATGTAAAAAACTACTTAACCTTAAAACACTTGAAAATATATTTTATCCAGAGCTCAAAACTGTATATCTACAATAATAAATCTGGTATTATATTGAAAGCAAAGTAACACTCTTCATTATATATGATTCTTACTCAAAATAATTAGTGAGAAATATTTAAAAGAAACGGTTTGTCGGTAGCAAGTACTTATCTAGATGCCACACTAACACGTACTTCACTTTATAAGAAAATACACGTTGGTATTTTCTTCTCACGTATTTTGTAAGAAAATACACGTTTTAATTTTTAATAAGTTGATTATGCAACAGATGTGTAAACGATAACTAAAATCATCTAGATTTACAATATACATACTAAATTACGAGCGCCTGTTTTTTTGTATGAACCGATTTGTTTCAGAATGAATTTATTTTCAAAGTATTTATCACAATCTCCTCGAACCGGAACATAAGCAAAAATCCGATAAAAAAGTAATAATTAAATTTTAATTTTAAATTGTACTGAGTGAACATTTTACAGTCAAAAGTGAAAACACTCCCCTTCAAAAAACACCCAGAGTAAGTCATTTTATTTTCAATCAATCTACGTTAAAAACAAACAAATATCCATTAACACTCTTTACGAAATGTCCAAGTGGGCTACGTGGTCCCGTATAACTGATTATAAACTGAATTATGTATTCGTACAATAAAAATTACGGTGAAGCACTGAAAAGAGCTACATAGTTGTGTCTTGAAACGGCCTAGATTGTGGATAAATTTAGCGCCAGACTAGGAAGTTGTGAATTTGTCTGTCAGTCCGCACAACGCAGCCCAGCTACACATTACCACCGTCATCATGGTTGCTACGGTCAGTATGAGCTTATTTAAAACTAATATAACAATTTGTAAATTTTGTAATAACCGATTAAAGGGTGAGTCTAGATTAATAAGTAAGACTATTATTTCGGAAAAGTAAATGTATACAATAATATATCTAATTTATATTTAATAAAAATTAATTCGATACAGTTAGTAAAAAAAATTAAAATGTTTTTCATAAAACATAACAACCCAAAAAAATGTTAAATAATTAAAATTTGCAAATATTATTGATCTACGGCGTTTTAATACAAGGGATTACTTTTGAATTGTGATAACTAGTGCCAGTTATTTTGTGTGTGAAACTTATTTAAATAAAAACAATCGAAATTCTGAAAGTGAAATACTTAAAATAATTTTAAAATTAATTCTTAGCGTAATCAACACTTATATTTTTCTTTCTTTTTGTTTTAATTGCATAATGTTCATACCAGTTTTGGTGAAAGTAAAATAAAATTTAGCGTTAGACATGAAAATGGACGACATTTTGAAATGTTTAAGCTGATCTGTCTAGTTAACGAATTATTTTCAAGACTTATAAATAGCAAACTTCAACATTTAAAATCTAAAACATTCCAAAGTATGAAGTTCTGGAGATCACGGTCGATGCAAGTGATTGCGGGAGCCATAGAGCAGATAATTTCTAAAAATGTTTAGGTTTGTGATTGACATTCTTTTATAATATTATATAGAATACAAATAATATTGTTTCAATTAAAAAAACTTAGAAGGCGTTATCTTTTAACAAAATGCCATGTATAAATAGAAGGAACATAAATAAATCAAATTAAGTAAGGTAAAAGTAATCCACACAACACTTCAATTTAAAAATAAACTGGGTAAAAATATTACACTAGTTTTCTCAAACTAAACATACTTAGCTTAAAAATTGTCCTATGCATAAAGCGTAAAGAACTTCGGTTTTCAATAACGGCAGTCAAACTCATTTTCGTCTTTTGCTTTTTATTCTTCATTTGTAAACTTGCATTTTTAATTTTTTTTTTTATAGTGAGACACCTTTTAGTCATTATCACCTTAACATATAGACGCCAAAAATAAATGATTTGTTAGGGATACTCCAGGACCGTTATTTTTGGGGAGGATGGCAATATTTTATTTAGGTCAATCAAGACTACATTCAAGCAAAATTTAATAAAAATCATTAAAGCCAATTTTGAGAAAACTGTAGATTTTAGTATTTTTCTTATAAAATAACTCAAAAATAATTTTTTTTAATATCTGGAAGTGTATCCAAAGTAACATTATTTATCAAAACCAATCCACTAGTTTATGTTACAAAGAACTGTACAAACCATATACTTCAAACAGTCATTATTTAGAAAACAGTATTTTGGGCTCAGATGATCATAGAACGTAGTTTATGTTTCTGCTTGATACTACACATCCAATTTTGACAAATTACAACTTTCTCTTATATTTGAGAAAATAAAAAGAATAGAAAAATGCATAGGCTACTTAAAACTTATTAGAACATATGAGAGCTTCTAGTAAAAACACTTTGAATTAACAGAGTGAGGCAAACCACCCGTGCAGTATTTATAGCTGTCTTACTAACTTACTTTAACACCTTTTCTTTCTCATTTCGCACTAATTTGGCCTCACAGAATCCAATAAAATTATTTTACATTTAGAAAATGCCCCAAAAGGGCCCAATTTGGGGTGCTTTTTGAGGATTTTTCAAATGTAAACATGGGTTGTGTGATACATCAATTTAAATTTCTAACTGCCCTGAACGTTTTGGCGCAAACAAAAGGTAATTATCTTTAACCGTATGTACAGGGTGTACCAAAACGTTTTGAAATAGGACTTTAAAATAAAGTACAGTGTTACCCTACCTACAATACGGAAGAGCACCAGATTTTGTTTTTCCAAGCTTATTATTGAGCTATTCAATAAGGAAACGTGTGGTAGGGGCATTAATCACTGGATTTTGTAAATTTTAAAAATGCTGAAACTTGAAGATTACAAAAAAACTTAAAACTCAAAATTCTTAAATAGCAACTTATAAAAAATTTATATCAAATAAAAGGTCTATTCAAAACGAACATTTTTCGTATTTGATATTTTTTCTATCTCTTACTGTTTTTAAATGGCAGCCACAAAACTTAATTACTTATGTCAGTTCACGAAATGTAACATATTATTTTTAAATGATATTAAATCAAACATTTTCCTACAATATTTAATTAGCTTCATAGCTCTGAATGTCCTCTGAACTAGCCATAAAGTGAAGTAGCCTTTCTAGTGAAAGGTAAGCTTATGGCTAGTTCAGAGGACATATGAGAGAGAGAGAGAGAGAGAGAGAGAGAGAGAGAGAGAGAGAGAGAGAGAGAGAGAGAGAGAGAGAGAGAGAGAGAGAGAGAGAGAGAGAGAGAGAGAGAGAGAGAGAGAGAGAGAGAGAGAGAGAGAGAGAGAGAGAGAGAGAGAGAGAGAGAGAGAGAGAGAGAGAGAGAGAGAGAGAGAGAGAGAGAGAGAGAGAGAGAGAGAGAGAGAGAGAGAGAGAGAGAGAGAGAGAGAGAGAGAGAGAGAGAGAGAGAGAGAGAGAGAGAGAGAGAGAGAGAGAGAGAGTAAATTATGCGGTAATAACGGACTAAGTTAAAGTTTTTTATTTGAAAAGAGATCAGAGTTCGATAAAGATAAATCATGATAAAGTAGTGCACAAACTCTGTCACCTCTGCATGCAATGCACCAATGTACATGTTCAATGCAATTATTTTACATAACTACTTCATGTAATAATACTCATACATAAATAAAGTAGAAAAATTGCACGTAATTTCTTAGTCCCACGGAACTTTATAATTGAATATAACGATTACATTAAATAAAACTTATTATTAATAACAGTGGTCAATATCATTTGAGTGTTATTTCAATTATCCATGAGCCGTCATTTATTATTGCTTCTATTTTTCATTTCATTGTTTTAGGTTTTGATATTATCGGCCAAAATTGTATCGAAATTAAAATTGACAAAGGGTGATATTAAATTATATTATATCAGGTGTATCAGGCCGCCCGTATGTAATATACACAATGATATGAAGATTTTTTTTTAAAATTCTTGTGAACATATGGGAGGAAAGGGTTGTGATTTAATTTTTTAGAGATATTCAAATGTAAACGTAGGTCTAGATATTTTATGGTCTTTTGAAACATATACATTTATTTGAATAATAGTTTATTCTAATCTCTCAACATTTCAAAATGGGTGACTAAAATATGTGAAATGTTATGTTAATTATATTTTTAATTTGATTTTTGTTATAGAAAGGTTGACTAAAAAGTTAAACCAGTGATCAGCATTAATAGATTTTTAAAACAGCGTGTACATCAGTTGAAAAAACGACCACAAATCCCCACAAAATTTCAAACGAAATCATATATTGATATCTAACAATAGGTCGATATGAATTATTGAACATACTCCCACACACACAATATATTACACCATTAAAAACATTTCTCTAAATTCTTAAAACAGAAATTAGTAAGATGTACATCAAGTTTATAATTTAAATTGTTTGTCTTCATCCATTCCGTTTGATCTAATGATCTATATCACCCGGTATAAGCCTTTTTCCCTTAAGAACTTACGAAATGGAAATTTGTAGTCCTTACTACTTCAACTTATCCAAAGGATTAAATATTAAGATTTCGTGTTCACTTCTCATTTCAATGTAAATAATAAATTAATGGAAGATTTAAAATTAAGTGATAATATTCACATGATGCAAAAATTTTGTGAGGTTTTGTACCCCTAAACTACCCATTTGCTTATTTGTATAGTCATATTTATAAGTAAATTTGCTTGTCCTGTCTGCGACATTTTAGTCAAGATTTATCGTAATAACAAGACACTCTCTCAACTGACAGTTTTAGAGTTTGGTTTAATTTTGACAAAACTTCAAAGACGCTCGGGTAAAAAGTATAAAACATGAATGTCACGCATTTGTAATAGCAAGTGGACCAAATATCTTAACATTCAGTACACGATAAGTATTCTAAGGATGATTTGATTTTGGTTAAATCCGTTGAAGGTGTGTGAATTTTAATAGGGTTACAATTATGAAAAGTTTTGTTAGTCATTTCTTTTTGTCGAAATTCATTACTAATATTCTGGAACAATGAATCCGAATTTAATATTTGTTCAATTTCATAATTTTTTTTTTTTAAAGTTTATAGTTAATTCTCCCAGCATTCAAAATAAATTCAAAATTTAATTTTTATTTTGAATGAAAAATTAATGGTATTAATTATTAGTATTAATTAATTAGTAAAAATTAGAAATAATTTTTTGCCAAATCTTAATAGTTAATTTTATTAACGCTTTGAGTTTGAATTTTTACATATTACAGTTTTATTAATATTATTTTTATCAGACAGAACGATAAACATTTGTTTAATTGTACACTTTTGAAACTAGAGGACCTCAAAATCAACAGTTACACTAAAATAGAAAAAAGTTTTCCCTTAAAATATTTGCTTCATATATTACATGGCGAAGTAAATTATGACAATATAATTAATTACATCTGCGAATGAAATGAACATAATTCTTCCTCATATACAGTTACGTTAAGATCTTGGATGAAGAATTTAAATTAAATCTGAAATAGTTTGGTTTTGTTATAGGGTTAAAAAGTTATTTGTTGAATATAAAGATTGAATTTAGTTTCTTTCCAATAACTTCTATATTTATTATCTAATAGTAGCATTGGGAAAATAATATACTTAAAAAATATATTATTATAAGTAAGCAGAAAATAAAACGAAGAAAGTGTTTTGAAAATGTTCCACTCCTTGGGTGATTTTTACCCCTAAAGCATACCTCTGGATCCAAGAAGCTTAGAGCTAAGAATTTTTTAACATGGTTTGGGATAGGTCTGTAGACGCGTCTTAAGGTTGTGCTAAAAATTTTGATACTGAAATATTCGCGTGCGAAGCCGCTGATAACATCTAGTATAATAAAAAAATATGAGGTTAAGCTCAGAGGTCAATTTTGTAAATAAACTTAAAGACTAAGGTCAGATTTTTTACCACTGTATGAGAACAAGAGTATGATAAATATAGGATGTAAATGATATGAGAAAACAAATTAGTTATTCTCAAAATCGAATCTAAATTTGGTCACTATTCACTCTTTAAATCATCCTATAAAACATACTGGTTACTATCCTTTAAAAATCTCAAACCTGTAATTTATTATATAAACACCAAAAAGAAATTTAGCAAAAAAAATAGAAATAGATTAAGGTCTATGGATTTCGTAGATATTTTGTTAAAATTCGAAAGGTAATAAGCCCTAAATATGTAAGAAAATAATTAAAAGAAAGATATAGATTTATTAGACAATTAATAAAAATACAAAAATGTAACCTTGAACATCGCCATTGTAATGTACATTAAATGTAATGGTTGTAAACATGTTGATGAGTTTCTGTGTGTATGTAGAACTGAGAAACGTTTCACAATATTTGTACATTGTATTGATCTTGTAGTGTACCATCAGTTTACAATCACAATGCGGTAGACTCAAGGTTTACAGGTTGGCACATATTCAGATTCAATTAGCTAAATGTGTTCCTGCCAATTTGTTTGTTTGGTTTATTTGAACAAAGGACAAGAAATGCATTTGACGTAAACATGCTTCATACAGCTCACATGACCAAATTGTATTTTCCACGAACGAAATAAGGAAACTATTTTTATACTGTAAATATTTCTATACCATTTAATCGATGCTTAATAACGTTTGAGTCCCTAAGTCAGTTTTCGGGAAGGTAACTGTGATATTTTGTATACGAGGTCTATGAATTGAAGCGTTTTTACCTAGATTTTGATTTACTCAACTTAAAATTCGTATTTATTTTGATTGTATTTACATATCGGATTGTATGTACTAGGGTCCCAAAGATCGGAAAATTCAAAATAAAGACTGACTTTCAAATTTTTAACACAATTTTTACCAACGTATTATTTACCAAAATTTCCACAATAGATGATCTTGTGCAGTTTTAAAAGCTGCATACAAAGATTTCCAAAAGTATTTAATTTTTATTAATGGTATTCTTATTTAATTTTACTTCTTACATAGGCTTACTTTCTAGTTTCATGTTTCTTTAGTTTTTAGTCACTTGATAACGGGAATTGATTCTTATTCCCGAAACGTCGTGTTTTGATTTTTAACACACAAATGTTAAACAATTCGTCGAATAAAGTTGTTGATTATTTTTTGAATTTTTTTCGAAAATGGCGACCGTTGGAAATGGGCATTTATTGGTTCTTTCGTACCTAAAAAATAACTTAGTTTTAAAAGCGCATTTACTTTCTTACATGTAAGTAGTATAGGAAAAGTATATAATAGGTCAAAAAAAATATCTCAATTATTTTGGAGGATATATTCGTTTTGACCTCCCCTGAGACTAAATTTTATTTTTTTTGGAAATGACGTCTGTCGCATGTGCAGTGCTCTACAACCCAACCTACCGCCTACACCGATATTAAACAAATGTTGTATTTGTATATGGAGGATGAAAACAAAATACGTAAGGAAAAAACACAAAATTGCTATTTTATCAAAATCGACTGTGACGATTTTGATAAAATTTTGTTTAAGTGCAGCCTCTAAGCAACCAAAAAAACCTATTAATATTCATCTTACCATATATGTCGGTTTGTATGTTATCGGTAAAAATAACAAAAAATCGGCCATGTTGTTGTTATAAAAGACGTAAAATTACTCAATATTAGCTCTACTGATTTGGCTCAAATTTTACAGTATGAGAATAAATTAATTGTAAAAGAAAATACTGTCGTTATAAAAGGTCTAATTTATCATAAGACTTTTTGTGTTTGGTTTAATACTTATTTAAATATAGACCTATAAATATATTTCAAAGAAGGTGTCTATGGTTCATCTCCGCATTTTTTACAGACAACTATCGAACTAATATTTTATGGTTGATTTAGATTTATTTGGGGATTGGTGAAGGGACAATGTTTGTGGATTGTTTTTGTACAGTTTATTGTACAACTGACAAACTACAAACACTAACGTCGAGGGCGGCAAACGAAGGAATAATAGAAAAGTGCGTCTTAACCTAAAAAAACGTATTTCAAATTTATACTTTAAATTTTTTGAAAGAATTTTTAAATAAAAAAATAATTTTCCCTTTAATATTTAAAACAAACCAAAGAACATACTTTAAGATGCAATAACTCCAATTATTTTGCTAAATCTGTGAACGCAGTATTAACGTTCCTTCAATTATCAACAGAGAAAGCTAAAACAATGTCCCAACTGTGTCTCACAAAGCAACCCGCAATGAGAAATTAGAACGCATGTCAGCTCGTGCTAACGAGGTTAAACTAGAATGAAGACTAATTTCTTGGCGGGAGTTGTGGGGTTGGTTGGATAATTTAACGATATTAAGATACACAAGGCCGTGAAATATATACATCCCTTGTGGCCGTGACTAAACTTAGTAAGTCGGTACATCATGGAGTGTTTTTATTATATTTATACACTGAGATAGATAAATGTTAACGGGGGATGCACTTAGCGTTTTAAGTTTAAAGTGTAATTCTTTACGGAAACATATTATGGAGAAGCGAATGGATTTGTATATTACACAATTTCTAATATATTAGATAGCTGGCTCGTTAAAACTTGTATGGTGATATTATAAAGTAGATGTTAACCAATTTTACAATCTGACATAATTTTCTGCCTACTGAGTAAGTAATGGTAAACAGTTTATAGTTTCTAATTTTGAGCCAATTTTCCTCAAATTTACTAGATAAATAATTCAGTTTTACTTTCCAATAAGCATCTAGCGTCTGTTGTGGGTATAGTGATCTACAGCACAAACGTGTGGACAGATTTTAATCAAATTTTCTACGTGTGTATTTTTTTGACATACCTTGGGAATCTTAAATTGTTTTTGATAACTAAAAATTTAGTGGTAGCTGTCTTTTGAAAAAAAATAAAATTAACTTATTACTTTATTTTTATCGGTCTATAGGTCGTATTCAATGTATGCTCAAATATTTCCTCTAAGGACTCAAACAAACGTATTGATTGACACCTCACCAAAAATTCCACTTCAGGAGTTATCCGTAAAAAAAATAATAAAATCACCCATGAAGCCGAAAATACGTAACTTCTCAAAATCCACCCGACCGATTTCGTTTAAATATTAGAGACAAGTGGAAATGAATAACAAAAAACCACGTGTAATATATTAAATAAATAAATATTTTTTTCATTGCTCATTTCCATATTTTGCATTACAACTGCCGAACTGAAGTTTTCGGTTATGGTTTGATTTTAGTTTTATTTTGGGGATGGGTGAGTGAGCAAGTTTTTGCATCATTAAATTATGTGGGTAACTTTTATTTATATATGGAACAAATTCTCATGAGTTGAAGATTTTTAATTTATAAACAATATTTTGTTCAGATTTTAAAATATATGTAGACAAATATATTTAAATATTGATTTTTTTAATGATAATGTCCTTTTTCGTGTATATATATATATATATATATATATATATATATATATATATATATATTTACATCTGTGTAATATAAACATGAATGCACTATTGAAGCTACTATAATACCAAAGTTAATAACTGTATACGATTATGCATCTGATCACTATTTACACTATCTGTTCGCACCTAATGATTATGTTAGTTAATTAGCATTACAACAATATATACACAGTATCCCATATTTATAGTAAACAAATAAACTTAACCAACATATAATTATGTAATTGTGTAGAAAATATTATTTTAACCGAAACGTTTTTGCTTTTCAGGAAGAACTTGACAAGGACCAAATAGCGTGTAAGTACATGTTGTCTTTACAACTATTTAATACGGAATTAGTAAAAATTGTGAGTACTATCTTTTCCCACACTTCAATTCACAAATCAAAATACTCAAAATGATTTTCTCTAATTCATTAAAAAGTCTCGACAGAAAAAAAAATGTAAATTTCATTATTAAAGATTTTCACCGTATATTTTGTACAAACCTCACTTATGAAATTTTTATCTTTTAACTGTATTGTGTGATTAAAGAGAGCCTAAGTTGCTTCAATTGTTCCTTAAATTCGTCCTAAGCGTAAATCGAATTTGGTTCAAATCAAATTTTTCATAATGGAACTCAAGTTTTGTTTAAGTTAATCAAGAAACCAATTGTTTCTCTTTCATTTTGGCACGTTTATTTTGTCTATTAATCTACATTACTCACAAACAATTCAAGGAAGTCGGTAATGGTAACAAATAAGTTTCTTTATTACTTATTTAGAATGAGAAAGCAACATGTCAATTTGTAATCTGTTTGCGGTAATTTTATTTATTCCCCAAAACGTTTTAGGATTTTCTCCAAACTGGATAAAACATTCTACCATAAAAGTTTTTGTTATGTTCTTCAAAAAGAGAATACCATTAACAGCTAATCAAAAGACGGAATAATAAAATAGCACTAAAAACATTAGGTAAATCCATACAATCTGTTTAGAAATTTGTAAAATGATAATTTTGTTTGTGATTCGGAGCCAAATTACATCAAAACGTAAAGTAAAATAACTTTTAAAATTTTATTCTTTCATATGTTTTTATCAGCAGATTTCCTTTGATTGATTTTTTTCAGCAGCACCAAAAAATGATTTTTTTTTAATGTTTAAAAACTTACGAATTAAAAAAAAATTATTAGTTCTGCAATATATAAGTTTATATCTGATAAATTTTATTTACAGGCAATGTAAGGCCTCTTTTTTGGCTGAAGAACTTAGTTTTTATATGAAGAGTCAGTTCCATTTCACCAATATATATATATATATATATATATATATATATATATATATATACTCCAATTTTTTTATATTTGTTATTCATTTAAAAGGAACCCAGTCGTTACAATATTTTTATAACACCCTGTATACTTAAAACTAAGTATATTTTGAATAGTCTAAATAACTAACTCTGTGGTGATTTAAAATGAAATATTTTAAAATTTATGCAATTGTAATTATAATTTAAGATATAACTAGTTTAACAGTCGTCGGTTTTAAATACAATTTCGAGAATATATTATGGTAGTATTTGCAGTTATTTTTAGTTGTTTATTGTGCAATATCTAGGCTGAAAAAAAATTCTATAGTTCTTAGTCCAAATTTATCAAAATAAATCCTACTAACCATACCATTCCCTTTATAGGTGTTTATAGTAATCAAAATTCACAAAATTACAAGCATTTATTTACACAGCCATCATATTCCAAATTTTGAGACATTTAAGACAATGAAAATATATTTTATTATTTATAAAATATACTAATGTATGCCTGCATGTAACATGATGCACAGTATTTAAAATTTTTATATTTTTGTTCAGTGCTGAAAAGAGCGTTCGATGCATTCGCTCAAGACAAAGGATACATTGAGGCCAACATGGTCGGGACTATTCTGCAGATGTTGGGTACTGAAGTCTCCGACAAACAGCTACAAGAAATCATCGCAGAAGTAGACGCTGATGGTAAGTTGTAAACTTAGTAGCAATTTACAGAAGTAGACTTGATGGTGTGAAAGTAAAATGTAAAATGTCAGTTTTTAATACTTTATCCTACCTGAATTTTTCAACTGTTAGGTTTAAAATATTGTACAAGTTGGACCAGAAAAGAAGTTAGACATAATTACTTTGAATACAATATTCTACCACTTCTAGCGATATCTAATACACCAATAGTTTGTGATGATGTAATTACCCCCGAAACGGGCCAACTAAGAATATTAACTAGGAAGGAAGCATTGTATTAATAGTCTTTACAAATATCCTAACAGAAACACAGAATATTGTAATAACAATATATGATGTTGGTATAACAGCAACACAGAGTTTATTTTGTTTTTGTATTAATTCCAAATTTGATTCACCTGTTTGAGATATTTATTCAGGCTAGAGGCTATTCAGATAACAGATAATTTCAGATAAAACCGTACATAATATCTCTGATTCCCTATTATGTTATTTAATTCAGATTAAATTAATATATTCAAGGAATAAATGTCATTCAAAGTTTTGGGAACAATACGATTACAAGTATAAATTTTTACCCCATGAATTGTTCACATTAAAAATAAATAATAATAATTGCGCTAGAAAAAAAAACATAATTTATGAAACACATATTTAAATTAATTTTATTTAAAATTGTCATTGACAGCGAAATATTAAAATTTGGACAATCTTGAGCTTACATAAGTTTGAATACATAAATGATAGTTCACCTTAGCTGTCTATAAATAAATTAACTAATGATTAACTTTTTTTTTTTAATTTCAGGTTCAGGACAATTAGAGTTCGAAGAGTTCGTCGCACTAGCTGCTGGTTTCCTTACAGAAGACGAACAACAAGATGCTGCAGCCATGCAAGAAGAATTAAGAGAAGCGTTTAGGTTATATGATAAGGAAGGTATTAACACATAAAATAATATCCTTTACAGTCTATTAAAGAACAAATTGTAAATGAGTTAAAGAATTGAGTTTATGTCTGTAAAAATATTTGTTACGGCATCAAGAGAAATTGAAGAAAGATATTTATTTTTAATTTGATCATTTTATACATTACAGACAAATATTTTAAGTAATTATTAAATTAACATTCTACAGCGTATATTTCTCAAAAAATAACCAACCGCAGTAATTTCTCAAAAACCATTCAACTTATTTTGTTGAAAATTAGTACCTAGGGAATTTTGTGTTCCTAAATATACAAAACCTTAACTTAAAACTCATTGGTAATTTCTATAGGAAGAGAAAGAAACCATTGTATTTGTACAAAATCAGTGCTCAAATAGAGTTTATAACGCGAGAAAGCAAGTGGAGACTGTTTAAAATAAAAAAGGAGCCTACAAACTTCACTAACACCGAGTTAACAAAAGGGAGAAGCAAGTTGTGGTTTTATTACACAACTGGTTACTAAATACAAGTTGTAACCCAAAACCGCCTCAAATAGACCAACGAGTAGTATTCTACAACTATAGAGCTACTACTACTACTAATATTAGAGTCATTATCGGTTGTTTCTGTTAATATTCCATTCATTTAATATTTCTGATGCTTCACTAGCCTATAGTGCGTCTAGTGTCGTAGATGTATTATCCAAAAACCCTTATTGTCTGCAAGAAAGGATTGTATCTAAACATATGTTTGTTTAAGATCCATCAAAGAAAGAAAGGAAGTATTTCAGTATACTTCAAAAACATTTAGGATACATTAAAGTGTACTACATGAGCTTACCAATTCCAAAATGGAGAAAAAACCATCTTCTGTCAAAAGGTCAGAGGTCATTAAATTTACAATATTTAACTCGGTGGTGAAGTCCGACAAACATCTGTACGGAATTTATCACAACAAAATTGTTTAAAACACAAAACAATGCCGCACGATAATTCATTTCGTAAATTAGAATGAGTTTTCACCTTTAGTAAACATCTGGGCAACAACTAAAGGAAACAGATAACGCGCAAAATTCATAACTGTAACCGGCCTCTCAATAAATACAAAAGTCTGATGGTGAGTTAGGCATGATTATCTATTTTATGACTTTATAGGTATGTAATTTAACATCAGGTTTTGAACAAAAGAAAACCCTCACCATCTACATGAGAAATCACTTCTTTGAGAAGAAATTTAGTGTGTGGTGTGCTTTTTGTAGATAACCATATTGTAGAAACAATATTTTATAATACATATGTCAATACAGAAGAATAATATCTCAGAAGAACTCCAACGTCAGTTGACAAATGATGAGCACGTGTGCCCTTACTTCAACAAGATAGAACTCGTAACTCGTCTCTAAACTGGCTTAACGAGGCTTTTAAAGAAGAGGGAATTGTCAGCTAACATCTGTGGCGTGTGCGTTTTTATCTGGTGAGATTTTCAAAGATAAGGGTTATGAAAAAAATCCACAAATTGAGACGAAGTAAAGGAGAATATTAAAGTTATAGAAAAGTTGATTTTAAATTGCTTCACTCTGTACTCTGTAATAACTGCAAGTCCTACAAAAAGAGAGTGGAGTATGAATTTAGAATTGTGGTAGCGTTCCGCTCTGCAACTTATTAAAGTACCAAAAATAAATATTTTACTTTAGGCCTATATAAAAGTCAAAACCCACTGACCTATCACGAAATCTTCGGATCCAAGAAGCCTACAGCTATGAATTTTTAACATGGTTCAGGGTAGGTCTATAGTCGCGTATTAAGAAAGGGTTTTGAAAATGGTCCACTCGAAGGGGTTTTTTTTACCTCTAAAACAAGTATCATTATATATATTTTTTTTATAAGTCGATTTTGATCAAAATTGGTGTGTTGCTGTAATTGGGTGTAATTTATTTCCGTAGCACCACCATTAGGGTTTTGCTACAAAAATTATTTCTTTATAAAACTATATTAACTATGGAGCCATCAGCGAGATTTACTTTATTAAATTTACGCTGAAGACGTGTTTATTACAAATGCAAAGCAAGATTTTGGGCCTAATTATAAAAAAATTGATACGAATAAATTGAAATATTTTATTTGCTACAAATAGATTTTGTGAACAATGTATACATGAAGAACTATGTATATGTATATATATATACAGTATATATAAGTGTAAAAGTGTAAGTTTATATAAGTATATAAAAGTGTAAATGAATCATTTAAACTTTTTGATTGACAACTACCTGATATTTTGGTTACCATTAGTTTTGGTTGGTTCCTGTATGAATGAATAAGACAAATTGTACAATATTTTCCCATCATTTATTTGTATGTTTTTTTTTTAAATGTACAGTTCAGTATGACCATAGATAACTTAACGTGTTTCAGGAAATGGTTACATCACAACTGACGTTCTACGTGAAATCTTAAAGGAATTAGACGACAAAATAACATCAGAAGATTTAGACTCTATGATTGAGGAAATCGATTCCGACGGTTCAGGAACAGTGGACTTTGATGGTAAGTTTGACAGTTTGACTTTTCTAAATTCTAGAGTCCTTTAAACTTTTTATGGGGTAAATACGTTACCTTCCATTTTAAAGGAGTATTAAAAGGGGGGACCTTAATTTTTCAAATAGCAACAATCATTGTGTGACATATCATTTTAAAATCAAAATAAAATTGTTTATTGTCTGTGGTAAAACCAAGGACCGTTATAATTCCGCGCGCGTGTCTGTCTAACTAATTATAAGTCCTTTCAAATTATATTCTTTGTATTGTCCCACATGTATAGGGAATATATAGCGGCAAAAAAAAATGACTGAGGAAGATAGTCAAGGAGAAAACTATCGAGTTGAAAAATGTTATTTTTGTAAATATATGTGTGGGGTATAAAAAAACTAGAAGTTATTCTGATTACGAATAAGTATGAGAAGAAATGAATATGTTAGGACTAGACTGGTTAAAAAACTTTAACTATATAAAAATAACTGTCTCTAGATGCTAATGAACCCCAAGTCGTAAGGTTTTAGCACACGCTTGAACCTTTTAGTTGTATAATTAACAATTAATTTGGAATTAATATACATAACTAAGACATATACTCCGCTCCAGCCTAAGCTACTTGATGAAAAGCTAGTAGTCTATTAGAAAGTTAACTAAATAAATAGTTTTCTTAATTTGTTACTACTGATTTATATGATAAGAAATAAAACTAAAAATGGTATGTTTTTATATTTTTATTCCTACCAAATGAAAACACTTTATAGAAAACATCAAAACTTTTAAATGAAATTGTACGACCACAAAGCGCTTGAATTCAAGTTATCATTAATAAACAACATTATTACATGTAATGACTTACATAAAACTATTCCACTTTATAAATTATGTTTATTTCTAGAATTCATGGAGGTCATGACAGGCGGAGACGATTAAACAGCACTTAAGGTTAATAGGCATGGTTTCATGGATAGTGGACCAACGCACAACTAAATATATCATGTAATTACTTTAACAAATTTAATTTACCATAAAAATCATATATTTGTAAAAAAAAAAAAAAAAAAAAACAGTTTTTTATTTCACCCTCGACCAGATCAAGTGCAGGTGCAAGGACTTCGGCCAGGTTAAAAGTACACACTTCCACTTTGATAAAACAGCAGAACAGCTCCATGCTATGTAGTTCATTGAAAATGTTTGGATTAATTATTTGTTTACGCAAAGATGCTGACATACTGCCTTAACGAAAACAGAGTATAAAATGCACCTCAACATAAAGACTTTTATCTACGTTTTCAAAAAGCCGACTGTTAACAATTTTTATTGTTGACAACATTGAAAATTGTTAACTTTACAAACAAATTATAAAAGAAAAATCTGGCCACTTTTAAAGATAAGCGGAATGGTATATTTATTTTTCTATAGATCAAAGGCTTTGGAAGAGGTCCTAACATATCTACTGAGTCTTTTTTGTGCGTCTAAAACACACTTTCACAGAAGATGCTCTGCCTTCTATCTCTGTAAAATCAGAATCGAGATGTTCTCCACGCGATTATTTGATTTACTGCGGTTCTCCTTTACTAAGTAGTGTCCAATAGAAAACCGTTGCAAATCCTGCCTGATTAGTATGAAATAATTTATTCCTTTATGCAAGGAAAGTAGAATGAGCTTCTTTGCATCTCTAAATCCTGCAGACCGCTCCTAGGGGATAAATTTGCATTAAACAGTCCATAACCACGTATGAGGTAGTCTTTCAGCCCTATAAAGTGACATTTTACACATAGAAATCATCATTTAGCCTCGATTCTCTTCAACATCTGCAGACCATTTATTTTATTGTCTTTTACAACATTAACAATGTAAGACACCAGTCTGCTTTCAAATATTTATTGACAAATGTTTCAGCTCACCTTTGCTCTTTACGATTTTATAGATTTTTCCTTCTTTAAATCCCTTTTAAGAATCTTAAAACTGCACGTAGATGGAAATTATATTTCAACAGTAAATTGGCAAAACAGAATAAAACCGACGGGGTAAGGTATATTTTTTTAAATTTCCAAAATAATAGAGATTTTATTATTATTGTTAAAATTCTACTTTTGTTTTGACAGTACTGGAGCGTACAATTAATCATCGTTTTGTACGTGTAACTATATTATTAATCTTTATTTTTACGTATTTTCGCTGAACAGGTGTTTTCTGTAAGGGCACCTCCTGCTATCCAAAGCTCACTAGGACGAGATATACGTCACCTATCTACTATAAGTTTATTCCATTACTGGGAGGTGTTAGCTGTAACACGAACTCGCAATCATTGGGAAATAATATGATGAGGGATAGTTTTTCGATACTATACTAAATAATAAAGGGACGATATACCTTTCTTTCCTCTTATATGTTACTTGTCAGCGTGATTTAAGACCATTTAAAAACAAATCATAACCTTCCACACATTACCAATAGTTAATCGAAGTTATTTGGGTCGATTTTGAGATATGTAATATACTAAAATGGCGTTCATTGACACTTTTTGACCGATTACGTTGCAACCGATAAATCTTGAACAATTTTGAGGAGATAGTAAAAAAACTCCCTGTAAACTTTATGTACGAATCTGAAAGATTTAGAGCAAATTTTGCGACACGCTTATTACTGCAAAGAATTTAGTAATCCAAACTTGACTGAGACAATGTTGATTTCAAAGTTATATTACTCTACCCAATGACGATTTGCGAATTCCTTGCCCTAGTTTCTCACTAAGACGTTCCCTTCTATTAAATACTTATCTTGTGTGTTTGCATAGCTACAACTCTAAGACTAAAGTGATGTATTCCACTATTATTAATTTCAGAATGTTCTCATTTCTAATTCAAATACTCAACACGAAGTAAAGCATTGAGAAATGGTTAAAACGAGCTGAAATAATGAAAAGAGAATATTTGAGAATGTTGTAAAACATGTTGTTTTTTTTAATCGTTTCAAATAATAACATATCAGCGGTGTTTTACAATCTGAAGGATGAGTGATAAAATAAAATCACAATACTTTACGATACCATACCTTGCATTTATACGTAGCAATCATTTTAATCAGACATCTAATACGCTAATCACTTTGCCATCAAACATTTTGAAATAGTAACGTTTTAAAGCCCATATCGAAAGTATTCAAAGCGAACTGATATAATGAAATAGTTATTATTTATTATTATGTGCAAAACATGTTTGTAACTGTAATGATTTCAAACCAACCGGAACTTTAAGACCCACTTCCTGTAGGAAAACAAAATCATAGTCCAACTCGATACCGTGTGTCATATGTATCAAATGACAAAGAAAGAACACAATTCGTTGTCTCGCCTTAATCGGAAAACTACCTAATACGTCATAGTAACGTTTTAAAGTCCACTCAGATTTGTTAGAGGATTCTGAAGTAATAGAATTAATTGTCAGTTTCTATTGTACAAAACATGTTTACTTCCGTATTCATTTTAGTACATCCGTTTAAAACAGGATGTTTAGAACTAGGTTATGTCAATGACTACATAAATACTATAAAACACGACATAGGATAGGGAAATAGTCTACGCTTTACGGGTGCTGTTCGTCACAAGTTTGACACACAGCTATCAGAAAGCGCTAGCAGCAGGTGCTTGACTGTACGCATCCCACTTGGTTGAGACTGTACAACTGTTGACCTCTCTCTCACAATCCTTCTCACTTACTTCCGTCAGCATAGTCAGTGTTGTCAGTTCGTGCGCTGAGATAAGCGATTCTCGACCTTCCCTCGCATCTCTGGTCCCATATGTGGCATCAGTGCGTTTTCTCTTACCCGCCTGAAACATTGTTTGACCGTAGAGCCACCTAGTGCCAGTCACATCAACTTCAGATTCTCTAGCAGAGCGACCTAGTGGGTATTGGACAACTCAAGAATAAGCGTAGAATATTTAACATGGCCATGTCGTGTCTTATAGTATTTATGTAGTCATTGGTTATGTTGAAAAGAAGGAGTACACCCAATACTTGAGTGTGATTACTTTCAAGTTTGCAAACAAAATTGTTACAGTTAAAGTAAGTATTTTGCAAGGTAGTTTAGTGTGTTTTTTTAAGATATTAGAAGTTTAGAAATAGATTTTGACAGGGTTGTTAACGAATTTATAAAACATAAATTGTAGCTATTGAAATCTCTCTCATGGAAACACTGACATCCAAGAGTATGAACCGTTCACGTATCCTACTCAGAGGAATAATTATGTATTATTTATAGCCTATTCTATATTTACATGCTTTCTATTAATCATAATTTTGGCTGACAGTTGGTGTATAGACTCGGTTTAATGAACCGTTAAACAAACTCGTTAACGTCAAAAAGAGGTCAATAAATAAGAAAGAACCTACTTATAAATTAAGACATATATTTAGTTTACAAGTTTCACTTGTAGGTCCTATATTGTCCGATAACTAATTTTATCCAGGTTTAAATTTTCGATACCATAATACACAAAAGTGTTGCCTAAAATACAATATGAAGGAACTGTTACAAAACTCTAAACTGTTAAAATATTACCTTCAATAAATTTAAAAATTATTAATTAATTGTTCAATTAAAAAATAAATCTCCAATAATGATTTTCTTAACTGGAATCTTAATTAAAGTATGTAACAAAATTTAACACTTAAGCTAGGTTTTTAAGAAAGAATCGACAAATAAATTAAGACATATATTTAAATACAATAAAATTTCAAGTGAAAAATATACGACCTAGACTGGGAATCGAACCCAGGACCATTGGCTTTACGCGCCAATGCTCTACCAACTGACCTATCCTAGTCGCTTCCCAGCACAGGACGCAGATCTCTCACTTGACTTTTTACGTTTATTGCTGCAATTTTGAGTTTCTAAACTAATTACCTCGCATATGCGACATTGAAATTAATTTTTACTCATTTATCAGCCCTAACGTATGTATTCAATTTCACTTGAAATTTTATTGCATTTTCAATAATACCTGCTAAGTAAAAAATCGTATAAGCGGAAAAATTAATAAATTTAATTTAACATATATTTAGTCTACAAGTTTCATTTGTAGGTCCTATAATGTCAGAATAACTAATTTTATCCTGCTTTAAATTTTCGATACCATAATACAAAAAATAGTTGCCTAAAATAAAATATAAAGGAACTGTTACAAAAATCTAAACTGTTAAAATATTACCTTAATAAATTTAAAATGTATTAATAGTTCAATTAAAAAATAAATCTCCAATAACGATTTTCTTAACTGGAATCGTAAAGTATGTAACAAAATTTAACACTTAAGCTAGGTTTATCTACTATTTAAATATGATTGAAAAATATTGGCGCCATTTCATAATGGGAGCTATTTCGGTTTTCCAAAACTCTTTCTTATCAAACACATACAGGATGTGTGTAATACTTTATTTAGTGCACTTTTTAGATCTGCATATATATCAGGTCAAGGTTTGAACCTGAATTTTAAAAAAAATAGCTACCAATTAAAAAAAAATCGTCATATTTTAGTCCAAAAAACATTATTTACATTCATAAGAGGGATTTTTTTAACAGCCGGTACTTTTAATCTCGTAATAAAGTTCTGAATAATTTCATTCTTAAGAAAAGAAAATCCCGCTTATTTCAGATCAATCTACTCGTGTATCCACATGAAATGTTGACGTAGAGTATGATACATCATGCCTATTATTAATGTACAGATGACAGCGACTTTGTACTTTGTAGAGCGAGAGTCCGAGTTCTCTTTATAAGGTTCAGAATATAAGTTTAAATATTGCTAAACTACCACAGCATAAAATGATTTTTCAAGTATTTTCAGATAAGGCAATATTTGACAAATTAGGGAAATGTTTGTCTCCATTTTACCAAAACCTGGTATATATGTAAGAAATCCGATCTCATCTAAATGACTATCCAATAGACCAATTTTAAAGTTGTAATCTATTCCGAAAGATCAGACAGAACGGGAAAGCGTCTCTCGTCCAAAAGATTGGATACAAATCAGGTCGATTTGCGGGATACTTCTCAAGCGTCCGATAATGTGATAGGGCGGGAATTCATCATGAAATATTTAAACGCTCTGTGTGAACGTTCTCTTTTGAATCAATGATCTCTGCTGAAAATCGCTCAACTAAAGTACTAATCAGTTAAAACCATCTTTGGCGAAAGGATACTTAGATGTGCGGAAGAAAATAGAGAAAAGACGAAAATTTATATAAAAACAAAATTCTACTCTTTGTAATATATTTATTGGAACTCATAATATATATGTATTATATAATCTTAAGAAAGACATGCTATTGGTCACACCCCGCTTACAAACACCCAAACATCGAATATAAAACGAAATACTTTGATTTATTTTGTTAAAAAAATATTTTATTGACAGGATTCCATTTTAAAACGCTAATGTCTTCTTATACGATTGGATAAACTTCCTGGCCACATCATTATTTGTACAAAAGTTCCCTATGTAATATCCGAACTTCCATTATAAGATCTGGTTCTATACAGACTTGTTTAACAAACTTTACTTATTAAACTGTTATTAAGGGAGTAGTAAACTTCCTGGCCCAGTTCGCCTTACCACATTGACAACTTCTTTTTAACCTTTACTCTAAAGATGTTGTAGTTTGTAAAAGTATCTTTACATCAGGAGGTACTGGACTTTGTTAATAAATAAAGTTTTAAATAATCCCAAACTATAAAACCACTAGTAAACTTACGGATGTTTTTTTTTCTTAACTCGGTTATCTTACCACCTACTTATAGTGGAAACTGTTCTTATTGTCTTATCTATGTAGGTTTGAAAGTTTTTTAAAACAAATTCGTAAGTTTCTGACATTCTGAAAACTATTTCGATAATGTGTGTTAAGTTTCTGCTACATATCCGTTATATTTGAACTGGTTTTTAACAGATTTAGGATGAACACAAACCATTGTTTAGTAATGTTCCCATCATTATGAAACCCGTTATTCTAATCTGTGATAAAAAAATCAGCTTTGCTCGAATGAAGTTAGGAAAAAAAATTTTGTCCAGCCTAGATGTTCATTTTAAATTCCACGGGTAATAATTTTGAAAAATAATCTATAATCTCTGATAATTATTAGCTAATTTAATTTTCTCAACTTAAAAAAACTAAGTACATAGTTTTACATCCAGGCACCAGGAAAGCTGATAAGTGAGATGTGAAACCGAGAGGTGTTATGATGAATTTTCGTTAATATTGACGTCATATTCAATATACTGTACACTCGTGTAGTCTTTTAAACTAAAACCATTTATAACTTTGCAACCATTTTAATCATTCTAAATAACTTTTTATTTTCTTCCAACTTTGTGACTGATAATTTGTATATTGTCGCTACATGTCAAAAATATTCGGGAGAAAATAGACTTCATTCTAAATTGCTAGAAAAAAATTGTTATAAGTAATTAACTTGTTATGATAGGCCTTTTTGGGGGTTCAATAGATAAAAGAAACGATTCGGTGATTCAGTTAAATATATATTTCTTACAATTCTTCCACGATTTTATAATATAACCTGATATGTTTTAGTAGAAGAATTTAATTAATACGCTTTGATACAATATTAATTAATGGTTTCAATATGTATAACCCAGAGCTGTCACAATTACTGTGAGAATTGAATAAAGTTAATCTCTCTTTTTAGATCGTTCGTACATTTTAGTCTATACGAGTTTAATAATTAAACGGATCTCACACAAAACGTACTCCCTTCTGTTATTGGAGTTTCACCGTGCCAGAACTGTGGTCCTTCGTGATCCTGTGTTCTATTATCCTGAAGGACTCAACAGCGTCGACGGCACTCTGGCAACTTTGTAGTGTCTCGCATTCTTCCGGCAGCTTCATTGTCTACGTCCAGTCCGCCCGCTGATCGATTGATTTCCTCCAAGGGGGCTTCTATATCTTCGAGTGATTCGTGAAGTGTTTGATGGTTATAAGCTCAGCGGTTTCCTAACTTTTTACATCTACAATAGTTTACTCTGTATTAACTACTATAGGAACTTAACTATACAAGGTTATCATAAAAGCATGGTGGGTTTTATTAATCCATACGAAAATAGTAGAGAAATTTTGTGGTGTTGTATTGGTATCGCTGATAACTTATAACACAAAAGTTTGAAACGGTATTGAAAGTTTCGCCATTTTAAACAGTTTTTCAACGAATTGTTGATAATAAAGAAACTTTATTTCTAATTTGGTTTTAATATAAATGACAGTTGTACACATATAATTAATTAATTGAATTTCTGCTTAAAATTGGTATATTTATAAACAGGTTAATACATATATGTCACTGTATTATTATTAATGAAAACAATTAAAATTACATATAAACATTAAACAAAGAGATATAAATAAATAATAATTAATTGAGAAATTTGTTTACATTTTAATTATGAACAGCACGTTAACGTTATTATTATTTCATCTGAAAATTAGTTCTAAATTGAATTTTAATTGTTGTCATTGCTTTTATTTACGGAAATACAGGACAATTAATTTATCAACGTGTAAAACAAAACTGAAGCAATTACGGAATAAACAATTCATTATTCCCTTCCACTGGGAGGTATTTAAACATGACCAGGTGTTAAATAATTGTTTTGTTGAAATACTGTTTTTATTTTCTATTGAGAAAGTTTTGTGATGGACCAACAAGTATAGTTTCTACGGTTATCATTTCCAGTGTTTTTTTTTTTTTTTTGGAATGTTTATCTACGGATCAAACGAGTCTACCGATTTTAATAAAATTCGTATTAAGATACAATTTAGCCATATCTAGTTTTTCTTTTTTGTATAAATTAAAATTAGAGAGTACCTGCTATAAAACACAAAATAACGATTTTTTTTTTCAAAATCGGCTATGACGATTTTATTTAAACTTTGCTAAAGTGTAAGGTATGAGGGCCCAAATAAAAAGTTTTGGTTGTTAACGCTACACACATTTTTTTCATGAGTTAATATATAAAAGCAAAACATCAGTCACAAAAGTGTTATACAATAGGTAATTACTCAAATTGGGGTTGATAAAACTTTAGTGAAATATGAAGAATCCAAGCACGTGTTCAAAATCACTATTAAGAACATACTGCAATACAGAAATAATTGTAAAAAATCAAAATCACGAAGAGCTTGATTTTAATGAAATTCGACTTACGCTGAGGCACAAGTTAAGGAAGTTTAAGTCTTTTATTGTACATATAAATATATTTTGATATGCATTTCAATTTTGTTTTTACGGAACCGAGTCACAATTAAATAATATAGATAAGAATTACCTTAGTAGGTCCGTCTTGTGACTTCAATTTATATCTGGTTTTGCTATGACATGTTTCAAAGTTCAAGACTTCATCATCAGATACGTGTAGATTAATTAATTCATTCACACGATGAATGCGTCACACATCAAATGTTAAAACACAAAACACAAACACAAACACAATTAAAATAAATATTCCCGTTCGGCAACGGTGCGCATTATCCTATGTCTGGTGGAACACTGTCGTTGCTAGGAATAAACCCTCTGATAGTTATCTCTATTGAGTCTAGATAAATGCTTGAGAGCTGTGTCGTATAGATAGTGTGAGTTGAAAGATAACTGGTCGTTTAAAATTTCATCTGGTTTATTTTTGAACGCTTTATATATCTCAAACTCTTCTTGAGCGTTCATTAATCTTCCCTTTGTACACACTTGCAATGCCTCCACACTGGAATGGAAATTATCTGGGATGTGTTTGTTTTCGAACAAATGGCTAGCAAAATTAGAGCTTGTAATATTGCTTTTATTAGTTGGAAGGTGCTCTTTGTATCGACAAAGGAACGTTCTCCCTGTTTGGCCAATGTAGAATTTGTTACAATCAGGGCAGGTTATTTTATAAACACCAGATTTATTTTCTAAAGGAGTCTTATTTCTGCGTTTAAGAAATGAGGAGATATTGTTGCTTGTGCGGAAGGCGAGGGTGATGTTAAGTTTTTTAAAAATATTGCGTAAAACATTGGGTAGAAGGTTGGTGTACTCAGATGGAATAAATTTGTTGGTTTTGGTTAAGCCTGTTTCTAAATTGTTTCTATTTTTCTGTGTCTTATTATACCTCTCAATCATTTTATCAATTAAAGAACTTTTATAGCCATTGCTTACAGCTATGTGTTTTATTATGTTTACTTCGTCATGATAATCAATTGTATTCAAAGGGACAATGTTAAGTCTATGTATAAAGCAATTAAAAGACTCAATAGAGATAACTATCAGAGGGTTTATTCCTAGCAACGACAGTGTTCCACCAGACATAGGATAATGCGCACCGTTGCCGAACGGGAATATTTATTTTAATTGTGTTTGTGTTTGTGTTTTGTGTTTTAACATTTGATGTGTGACGCATTCATCGTGTGAATGAATTAATTAATCTACACGTATCTGATGATGAAGTCTTGAACTTTGAAACATGTCATAGCAAAACCAGATATAAATTGAAGTCACAAGACGGACCTACTAAGGTAATTCTTATCTATATTATAAATATATTCCATAAAATCCATGATTTTCACTTATAAATAACAACTATCGAGGTGTAATTATTGGTGAAATTTAGTTTTTGTTGGTAGTAGAGAATGGGATAGTGAGAAAGTCCATACAATTTTGTTTACACTTTTTACTTTTAAATTTGTTCTGTCATTTTCAATATTAAAACAAATTTATTAATAGACCCTACACAAACGTTCACTAGCTTTCTCACAAATATTAAACGTAATGATTCGTTATATTTTCTCAAAATTTCAAAACAGGAGATAGTTGGTCGAAAACATAAAGTCAATCATAAACGCCGTCGAATATCTCAAAATGGTAACTTAAGATTGAATATCTAAATATTCGGCTAAAGATTTGACCAACGAACATTTACTTATCATAAATTCTTACATTTTTACAAAATTTAATAAAAATGTGGTGCCAATTTTTATTATTTTTTGCCAGTAGATATTATTAGACGATATTGTAATGGTTTTTTTTAGGGTTCTTAGGTAAATTCAAGGACCCTTACAACTTCATGCCCGTGTCTGTCTGTCTATAAGTCACAATGTGTTTACAGTCAACCAGTCTACACAGATAAGACGATAAATCCTATATATTTCAAACTTTGAATTATATTATTTGTATTGTCCCACAGATAAGAAAAATATAGCAGTAATTTAAAAAAAAAAACTTGTGGTAGTTACGGATCAAAACTATGTAGTTTTTTTTCTTTTCTTTTTAATATTATGTGGGGGGGTATAAAATAAAACTAGACGATATAATATTTTGACGCTAGCCCAAATTTAAAATGTCAGATATCAAGTCCCCCTCCCCTCTAAATTCTAAATGATCTACGAATCTGAAAAAAACTTAGATTTAAAGTTATATTGCTGAATTATATCATATATTATAATAATAATTTGAATTTGCCCCTAACCACAATCACTGGAACTTAATAAAACACAATTATCTGATTGATTGTTTTTTATTAATTATATCCACTTAATGCCCTGACGTACATTTCGATAACATGGTTATCATCATCGGAGGGTCTTGCTTATAAACTAAATCTAACCTTACATATCTATTACTAAAATAAAATTAAACCTAAAACTATGATAACCTGAGTGTAGACTAAAATCCCTCCCACTCCACATATCAGTTGACCAGTAAGACACATGTAAGGGCTTATAAGCAAGACCCTCCGATGATGATAACCATGTTATCGAAATGTACGTCAGGGCATTAAGTGGATATAATTAATAAAAAACAATCAATCAGATAATTGTGTTTTATTAAGTTCCAGTGATTGTGGTTAGGGGCAAATTCAAATTATTATTGTGAATTTCACCACAGTGCTCAACAAGATTGTATATCATATATTATAGTTTTTCTATAACGAATACAACTTAATTTACCACACAATGATAAATGCGTAGCGTTTAAATTTAAAAAGCGATTTTTAGGACGTTTGAGATAAACTATTCAATAGGCAATTAAAATTTATTGCGTTATAGGTAAACACCAATGATCCTTATAATTACACGCGCTTGTCTGTCAGTTTATCTATTAGTACGTCGTAACCAGTCTAAACAAAAGGATTAAATATTTAAAATTTTGTATTGTCCCACATATAGGAAAATTAATGAATTGGGGAGAGTTAAGGGGTAAAAACTATACTTTAAAAACTTTTTTGGAAATATCATGTATGTTTATCAAATAAAACTATAGGTTATCTGATTAAAAATATGTATGTTTATTTGTCAAAGAAATCAATATATTGGCGCTAGGCCGTTTAAAAGACTTCCACTTAAATAAAAATAACTGCTCTTATACATCTACAGATCTTTTAAGCACATGCTAGACTCTTTTATTTACGTTAAATTAATGCTAATCGTTTTTATTTTAGTATTTATTGTCTAAATTTGATCGAAATCGTTAACGCCGGTTTTGTGAAATTCAACTTATATGTATTCTTAGGTGATTGAATGACTGATAAAATATACATTTTTCTAGAAGCTACGGTAAAATTTAATCAAATCTCTCCTTCCGTTTGGCACGTATGATAAACAGGCGACAAACAAATAGATTTAATTCCAAAAATACCTCGTTTTATCCAAGGGATCTGAAATTAAATATTTCACTGGAAGGCTAAACATCCATTATGTTTGATCTATTACCAAATGTTTTCTATTATACATACATATATATATATATATATATATATATATATATATATATATATATATATATATTAATTTAATTAAAATCAAAACTACGTACAATTATCCCATACCACAGGTACACATGCATTCACAACCCCATCTTGTATAAAGAAAGGGAGACAAAGCATCACGCTGGTTCTCACCCCCACTGATCCTTGTCCCCATATTTGTTTGTTGCACTTGCCTATGTACAGCGGTTGGAATTTACAGCATCCTGTAAATAGATCCGTACAGTACAAATTGTTTACAGATCCTATTAAACTGGCTACATACTGTTAGTCTAACAATTTAAACTCCAGGTACGATTCAATGTTTTGTTCTTCACATAGTTTAGGTGATTTTACGTTCTATCTTACTAGACTAATTGAAAATTCTCCTAATTTATATAATCAACAATTTTTATTAGGTTTTGTTCTGTTAAAACCTGATTTAATTTTCGATAATACGGTTATCATATTCAAGGTGTTCTATTGATAAATTAGAAGAAACATATAAAACTGAATTAAATAAATTGTGCCCTACCACCCCTTTAACTCTTAATATATTTCTGCCTATCAATGTCAATTGAGTCATTGACTTGAGGTGTAAAGTAAGAACTAATTACCCACAACTAATTATAATTAACGGTACCTAAAACTACTAACAAGTTACACTAAAAACATAAAAACTCATTTACAAATACACGATATATAGTAATCATAAGTTCTAATTATTTACAGTTGTAGTGCAAATCTGCACAAATAATAATAGTGCTCATTTGTGTAGACTTACTACGACAAAATAAAATTGTATAATAATAAATCATTTAAAGCAAGAAATCAAATAAGCTAAAGAAATTATTATATTTATCTATTTTATAAATATAATTGTTATACAAAATATTTGTTGGAATTTAATAGTTTAAACATTAAAGATTAGTTTTAAGCAAAAATTTGTTCTTAAAAAGTTGTATAATGTATCAATAACCAATCAGAAGATTTTAGTATTAGTGCGGAAAATAAAACTCAGTAAAGCTTCAAGAACTGGTAACATAAATCAAGGGTATTATTCCTAATAATGTGAATGTTTTAATGTCTTTATATAACTTAAGCATTTCAAAAGGGATCTTAACAAATTGTTTAAAAATAGAAGTTATTAATACTTTATACAAGTATGAAGATAAAGAAGACCCTATTAATTATTGTTCATCTCTTTACAGCATCATTCACAAAATTTTAAGAAAAAAAAGTTTTATATCTTTATTGATAACTTTTTTACGGACAATCAATTTGGTTTCAGAGAAGGTTTCCTAACTGAATATGTATTATTAATATTTTATATAGATTTGAAGACTCTTGGCCACTTTCGTTAATTTCAATAATAGGTCCTAAACACAGTACAGTTTCTAAAACATTGTCGCAGAAGAAAAGATGTGAAACAGGGTAGTTTTGAGGAATAATAAATCTAAGCGTTTTTCGACAGTTAAAGTTGAGCCTTATTTTTGAGACCACAGAGTAATGTGGTCGTACTATCAAGTTATCTTGTCTATTTCAATATCAAATTGTATTATAATCATTTCAAAGTTATGGCATTTACTGAACTCTCTTTTTAGGTACCTTTGACTCAAACGAGCTTAGTCTAGGAGACGTCTAAATTTGTTCCCTCTTCTTTTATTTATATTTTTTTAACGTGAATATTATATTGTTTAGGGCCTATTATGTTTTTATTTATAATTTGTAACTACAAACAAGTGAATAAAAGAGTACAATTTTTTTTAATAAGAAATACTGTGCTAATTTACATAAATCTTCATTTGCAAATATAAATTAATAGGACCAGTAAAATTGCAAGTAAAAGTAAATACAGTTTATTGTAAATTGTCGAAAGACGAATATAATTTTTTACCGCCGTTCTTAAAAACCAAATTTCCGATAAATATGATTAGCTTTTTATATAGCTATACTCTTCTATATCACCTTATCTACCACAAAAGCGTGTTTACCACATTGAAAAAAAAAAAAAAAAAAAAAAAAAAAAAAAAAAAAAAAAAAACAGAGTAATACAAAAATCTTCTTTTTTTTTATTTCGCACATATAAATAGAATAGAATACATTTGAGAAAATAACTATGATAAATTACTTGATTTCGTGGAGAGAGTGATGATGCATTAGTACACTTTATTTCTATTAGGACCTGGTTTTTTGGATTACCATTAATTGTCGACAGAAACCTACAAAAGTAAAAGTGTTTTGGATAAACTTACAAGTACTTTTCTAATATTTCAACTCGCTTAATCACTTCTTCATTCAGTAATGCGTATATAATTAGAAACATAAAGTTAAGTGATAGTGGTATACCATCACTATAATTTGAGAAATGTAGCAAAGCTAACACCCAAGAATGTTTGAAATACTAAATACAATGGAAGTATAAATTAAACTCCAATTTGAAAGCATCAGGAAACAGTGAAATACGTTTTGGATGACAGAATAGATAGAGTACTACTTTTCTGGTTTAAAATATTACAACACATTTTATTCCATTAAAATAAAGGTTTTAAAATTTAATTGTCTATTCCACTCATTGTATCGATATGCACTACAATTTTCTTGCTAAAATCCAAGTACTTTTTTTTTCAATCGATATATTGTTATTGGAAGAATTACAAAAGTAGGGAAGTTTTGCACAAACTCAAACATAATGTCTATGTATATATAAGGGCTTTCATAGCTTAACGATTAAAGTTGAATATTCCAATAAGAAACAAGACTAGTATACATTTAAAAGATAGAGGACAATATCACAAAGGAAACGTATTAATCTCGACTTTCAGAAACTAGGTCAAGGAAATTACAATAAAATAACTTTCTGATCAACATTGTCTCAACGAAGTTAAGGGTAATTCTTGCAATTATTGTATTAAATAGGAGCAAAAAGATTACACAAACTTTCTCACTCTCTCAATCGCAAAACTAAAGTAAAATTTAACCAAAACTAATCATCCTAAAAATGTCGGTTTGACAGTTATCAAACAAAACGTGAAAATGAACTATCAAAAATGAATAAATAAATTAGGGCAAAACCTTTCATCGCTTCTACATCAGAGTAAATGTTTTTTGGGTGTCCCTATTAACGCCTGATTGTGACTAGTTTATTATTATATTTTTTAATCAATTTAATTTACCTTTACATTACTCGGATATCGTAGAGTGTTTCTTAATTTAGAAAAGATTAATGTTATGTGCATTATACAAGCACCATGGAGGAATTAACTCTTCAAGCTCTCACTTATATCGAGTACTATTGTGGTAAATTCGATGTACACTAACCGGATCACGTAGTCTTCGGTTGTATTCCTATATTTTATCCTTCCTAACATGTCTCTCTTTGACCAACTCGTGGTATCTTTCGACCCTGAAGGTAGATATTCCGGTTTAAGAATTTACATTTTATATCTTTATTTCTTTATTTTTGTTTAGGTGAAGATGAGCGCGTTGTTTTTCGTTTTAAAAAAAGGCAATAAAAAACAAATGTAATTTCAAATTCAAACTCAACTCTTCAAAAAACATTAGTTTCAGGAATTTCATCGAAATCGGTTTTATTGTGTGTATAAAAAGAAGCTTCTTTAGATATGATAAAAATCTGGTAATAATCAAAAATTATAAAACTTGGTCCAAGCGTATAGGCGAAAGCTAAATTCGCGACAAAAAGCATTGTAAAAACTACATTTTCTATATGCAGAGATTGTCACAACGTATATATAGCAAAAATCATGAAGTCTATTTTCTGTCACAATATATATATATATGATAGAGGGGGGAAAGAATATATTCATATTTGTTTTGCTGTGCAAAGTTTGGTGTTATTTTAGTTAAAGCAAGTCTTCCGAAAGACAAACAGATGTATCAAGTTCATCTTGTATAGAGTGTTTAAACGCTACAAAATAACAAGGGAATCACAAATTCCCCCCCCCCCCCAGGACTCGATGGGGAGATTTACGACTCACTAATAGTCTGGCCACGATATTTTATTTCCTATCACTGCAATTTATTTTATTGTCACTTTTTGTTGTTCTATGCATACGGAGGTTGTGTTTGTACATTTTTTGTGAGGTTATATCGAGAGTTAAATTTAATGGTGACAAAGATTAAGGTACAAGAGGTTTTAAAACTTATTAAATATAACTTATTTGGGGTGTCGGGCATGACAGAAAATAAGAAAACAAGTATAATGGCTTTACAGATTGATCAACTCAAGAAAAAATATATGAAATACCAAACAATTAAAATAGGGAAACTACCAATCAAATTTTGAATATCCCCAATTTAACACAATTGTAATGTTTTACGGTGTTTCTGTAAAGGAAATTCAATTTTAAGACTTTTAATTTCTTAGGTATTTGTTAATAAATCCAACCGTTTATAATCTGTGGCCTATGAAAGATTGGCAATTTTTATTTCATTACTATTATTTTAAATAGAAGTTATAATATCAAAAAAAATATATAATTCCCTTCATGTCATAAAGCAGACAGGGTACTTGAATATGTTGAAGTGTATTTTACAAAATTATTTCACATCAAGGTTTAACCTTGAAACAGTTGAAGTGGGCTTCTTCTGACCTGAATTTTAATAATTCAATATAAATTGGGGTCTACACCATTCGATTTTCTCAAATCTTCCCGGTGTGTAAAGTTGGACATTATAATTATGTCGGACGATATATAAAAAAATAAATCAGTCATTGAGTTTTTAATAGACAGTTAATTTGATATTGATGCCTCTCTCTCTCTCTCTCTCTCTCTCTCTCTCTCTCTCTCTCTCTCTCTCTCTCTCTCTCTCTCTCTCTCTCTCTCTCTCTCTCTCTCTCTCTCTCTCTCTCTCTCTCTCTCTCTCTCTCTCTCTCTCTCTCTCTCTCCTCTAAAATATGACAACATAAATAAATTACAGTTAATGAATGTAACTAAACTGTATGATACCTTATGGCTCCTCCATTCGTCAAAGAAATAGTTTTGTTCTTTTGTCGTTACGTTATGCATGTTTTACAAATGAAAACGGGGAAATAAGTAAAACATATGGAGGTGGGAGTAAAGCCGAAAATAAATTTTGGTTTAACTTTTAGGAAGGTGGGCGCCGTGGATCTCACCCAGACCTACAACTATGCAATTCGACGTAACTCAGTCAGCCAACACCGATACTTTGAAACCGTCTTTGAAAATATATTTGTATAATTAAACGCCTAAACTTGTTCCACTTGTACCACTTGATTAGAGGTTTGGTCAATTATTTTGGAACCGAAAGATATATTTTACGTTCGATTTTGTGCAGGGGTTTGGGTCATTACTCTTTACATTTTAATATAATTTGAACGAAATCAGTAGAGTGAATTTAAAAAAAATTACGTGTTTTATAACATCTCCATTTTTGTAGAGAGGACAACTTAATACAGTTTATTATTGGACAATTTATTGGACTACCAATAACTTTTGTTTGAGTTTTTAGAGGCTACACTTGACTAAAATAAGATAAATTTGGACCGATTTATAAAAAAGCATAATGTTTTGTCTTACGTTACAGAAAAATGTTAAAAAGCACAGCGAGATATAACCTAAATACACAAACACAAACATTTTCATTTAAATCTACGCGTTTCAAGGGAATATATTAAAAACTACTTTTTCGTCTTACAGCTTCAAAAACAGCTGTTTTCATACATGCATTGAGTTGCTAAAGATGTTATTTTTAGTCCTAGGCCCCAAAAACATCAGGTCGAGGTCATCTGCTGTTACTACATTTATATAAATTAAATAACGATTGTAAAGCATTTATGAAAACAACCGATACTCTCGATTGTAAATAACCGATAAAACAGCATGAAGGTAAATAGGTTATAACAATTTAGTTTTAAAAAAAATGTTTATATTGTTTTCAGTATAACTAAAAATATAGTTCAACACTTGGACCAAAAGAAGCTTTTCGATCTTCGCTCATTTTTCGAGTTAACTTGAGCTTGTATCGAAAAGCTACACTTTTGGTCCTAGTGATGAAATATACTATTTTGGACAGAGAACACATCAAAACGGATAGATTCGTAAAATACTCGTCATAAATTGTTTTTGAACGAATAACTGTTTTTTTTTTGTTTTTTTTTTTACTTTTATTTGATGGGGAAAAGTTATATATGAGAAAACGAGAGTATTTCGTTTTTGATAAGCCAGTTGGTACAACTTATTACATGTATATTTTAAACATGAATCGAATATATTTTCCAGAAGAAAAAATAGGAGGTCAGTCACGTTCTAAACACGAGTGAAAGAATTGAGACTTAAGAATCTAAACAGCTACGAGACCTTACGAGTCGCTACAAGATAATATTATATTTAATAAAACTAAATATTGATAGATTTGAGTCACAAGGCTGGGTAAATCTGACTAACAAATCGCTCAATATTTCATCAATACAAATGATACTTTTACACAATGTAAAAACAGGAAAACTGAAGCTATAAATCAAGTTATTTACTGACTTTAAATTGCTCGATATTGAGGACAAGCCATTAGAGGAGTCTTTGAAATCAGGTCTCACATCATCCGATGTGTCTGGTGTTGTTTTCAACGCAACTTCATTTTTATTAAAAGTTTGAATTTATATTTTTAACTTTATCTACTAAAATAGAAATAAATTTAACGAATACAATTTTCACGTACAATTTGTACACATCCATTTTTAACACTTGATTTTTTTTTTTTTCAGTTGAACTGAAGAGTAATTACCAGAATGGAATTGAACTTTAGTTAAACGCGGAAATAAAGACGATTAAACCCTTCGGTTGGTCTATGGCTAGCGTTCTCGCTTAATAAGCGGAAAAACACCGGATTTAATTCCTCCAGGGGTTAAAAGGGTTACCGTGTTTATTTATACACCATCGTAAGTTAAACTGAGAAGCTACAATTAGTACAGAATTGTGGTTGCGAAATGTAGAATTTAAGTGAAGGGAACCATAGAAGAAGGAATTAGAATAAGAAAGTCACAGCCCATGTTAACCAGCGTGATACAAAATATCCTTAATTTGGCTACTGGACAACAGAAAGCGCTAGTAGCATCGGGACAAAAAGGCTTGGCTACTGTATCACAAACCCTGTTGGCTACTAGCGCTTTCTGTTGTCCAGTAGCCAAACTAAGGATATTTTGTATCACGCTAGAGCCTATATCTGTGACTTTCTTATTCTAATTCCTTCTTCTATGAGGGAACTCGACTTGCAGATCTTGAATCACGAAGCTAAAAGAATCAAGCTCTATGCGAGCTGTTACGCTACATGATTCCCTTACTCATTTATAATTTACACAAAACACAAACTATATACAAGAACTACTATTGAAACTTAAAATAACTTTAAAATATAGTAAACAAATTATCAGAATACAAAACAATACAAACAAGTAAATATTACTATTCCAAATAATTAATAAACAAATAATAAAAAACAAATAAAATATCATCTCTCTATATATAAAACCACAATTTGTCTATCTATTTATAAACTCATAACTCAAGAACCGGTGATCCATTTTTCATTCAGCTTTTCCTCCCTAGGTACGAATAGACCCTTCATTTTACTTAAATTTAAAGTAGAGTCAACCTTTTTTTGTCATGAAATGAACTATTGTTAATATGAGATAAGATCTTAGAACAATAAACAATATAAATAGAGAAAAGTAGACAGAAGGATTTCCAAATTATTGTGTGTTTAAAACTTAATTACTTCCGATAATTTTATTTAACTGTGATAATACTTACTGTCAAGAAATTATAAGTTCAACACATCGTAAAGCGTCTTACCTGCAAAATAAAATAAATATTAGTTGATAATAGCTTACACGTAGTGAATAAATTTGTATTGAGAAAAAAAACAATGTTATTTGAACCTTAAGTGTATGTTTTGGTTTTTCCGTTATTTGTTCAAAAGTTTCCATACTTTTGTAACACCCTGTATAATGTAGAGATACGATAAATATAGACGCTGTAACGGTAACAATGTATATAGTATCTATATTATTAATTCCTTAATAATTATAATCTACGGTTTTGACATAAGCTTTTGACATCAACTCTGGCGTAAATCTTCAGTGTATGTCTTTAATATCTGCTCTAATTTGCTTCTTCTCTAATGAACTTTGGATTTCTAAACTAATATTAACCTATAAAGTGCTCAGATAATTGACATAGTTTGGCGACCTCCCAGACTCGATAATTCCCTCAATACTCAACTACAAGTTCACAATAGATAGTTGTCACGACAATCATATATATAAAGCCGTTTAGAAAAATAATTAATTCTGTGTCTAAAGAGGTGTTCAAATGGTATGTACCGAAATTTCTTAGCTCTATTCAATGTATTTAATACAATGAGTAGTACATACTCTATCTCAACTCCACTGTATTCCATGGATCGGAAATCTTATTGATCCCAGTAGAAAATGCATGGGTCAAAAACGCTGCACAAACTTTCTCACTCATTCATCCCAAAACAAATATAAACGATTTTGCTCAAATTTTGCTAAATTGTAGCTTTTTAGGACCCTAAAGCGTATTGGTCACAATCTCTCCAAAAATGTAGGTTCGTCGGTTATCAGTAAAAAAATTGAAAATCTGTCATTGGACTGTGTATAATACTTAATTTCTCAAAATTAGCAGTACCGATTTCGTTCAAATTACATTGCAGTGTGAAGATTAATTACCATCACTTATGTTCAAAATAGCAAGTAACAAAAAAAATAGGTTAAGGATAATTTGGCAAAATCACAAAGAAACCTTGAATGCCGGCATTAAAATCTTTTTTTATTATAAAACTATGTATGCTAAGTAGTGTGTATGGAAATAGTGAAACAGGTTTATCATATATTTAAAGACGGAGTCCATGCTACATTTAAACTTTTGAATTGATAACAAACGAACTGTGATTTTTGTGACGATTAGTTTTTATTTTTAGTTTTATTTATTTATTTATTTACAAAACTACACACGCTAAGACAGTACAAAAGAAACATACAAATAAAATAACAATTAACTCTTAAAACTTTAATAGATTAACACATAAATCAACAAAACAAAAAGAGAAAATCCATAATTGAAACACTGTCCCGGCAAATACATAAGTCCTGTGAAATTAGGCACTGCAGAGGTAATATCTGTTGTGGAGTATCTATCACTAAATTAAGTGGCTAAAAATGAATATTTTTCTATATATATATATATATATATATATATATATATATATATATATATAATTAGATAAGGATATCTAAAAAATGTTAAAATTAAAAGGTGCCTTTCAATTTTCCTCATTTCACATAACTACTTTCACATAAACTTTTAACTCCTAAACCAAAACCCTTCACAGATTCATCCCGCAGCCTTAACACCAAACGTTCAATTTTATAAGTAGTTTCATTAGTGAACTGGCTGATTTTAAATAAAAGTGAACAACAAACTTAAAAGATTATTTAAATTTACATCCTAGAACTTGGAATCAGATAATTTCTGATTTCTAACTGTATTAAAATTTATAAATAGTATTTATAATTGATTTTAAAATAATCTCAAGGTTTTGGATACGATATCTTTAAAACTTTAAAAATATATAAGTATTTCAAAAGCAAATATATTATATTATATTATATTACTCTACGTTACGTAAGGTTACATTACAAATATATAAGTGTATCTCTTTCGATGATCAAAAAATCGGAAGGGATGGATCTTTTAGCTATCTCGCGTATAATTTTTTTCTGAGAGACTATTATTTATATTACGTTAGAATTACCACCATCTCAACAAAAAATGCCCTACTTGTCTGTAACAAACGATTCCTTTCAAGTTTGCACACGAATCCAAAACATTTCGGTTCATTCCAACAACTCCAAAACCTAGACATTTTTGTTTCAATTTAGTTTTCACGAAACTTCTACATTTACAATTTATTTGAATGCTTTTAAATCTGTGTACAGCAAAAAAGAGACAAAACAAAGTAAATTAAACCGGCAGGAAATAAAGAATGTCGTGGCGAGAGCATCAGAAAGTAATAAATCGTTTCCGGGTCTCCCTTCCTCCCTCGGGAACCCCACGTAACTCCCCTGTTATCACGGCATTTCATCGCGTTAAACGATACACAGGATAGGCTAAATAAATCTACGTGACGCCTCCCTTTAACAAAATATATAGTATTTTTATTTAAGCATAAATTTAAGGGTAAGGTGAAACTAAATAAAAGGTGAAACTGATACTCTAGCAAGATACGAGACAAATATATTCTAATCATAATAGAGTATTAATGATAAGAATATTCTTTGTATAAATGAATGATACAAAAATATTGCACAAACATTCTCACTCACTTAACCTCAAAACCAAATTTCATTTTTAAATAAATGAAATGCAAGTATATTTAAAGACCATTTAAAAACCATTGCTTGATGTTTTATTATTTGAATGTATTGACTTTTATATAGGCCTAATGATATGATAAAAAAATGGTTTAAAATATCGTATAAAACTTTCTTCAAAGAATATTTTCAGTAATAGTAATTGCAATTAATAATAAATTAGTGATTTATTCTAACCGTAAAAACTAACAAAAACTATGAAATATAAACACGAAATTACTCTTGATTAGAAATGATCAGAAGGACCATCTTCGAGTTGACGGTAGCCAGACAAAACCATACTTCATCAACATAAAGTTATATAAACAAACACTCTAATATTTTACCACCAGAAAAACTTTAAAAAGTAATTACACACTTATTAAAAATACAATTCAAATGCCGTTAATATACAAATTCATAACAATGTAAAATATAGCTGCATGTATGAGCACAGACATGCACATGCAAGCTCCTGTGCACACATGCTAAATCGATTCCTCTATCTCAATTACAAAATAATTTTTTATTATAATATACAATAACAAAATGCATAAATTTAAATACACATATAAAGATAAACACAAACAAATACACTCGATATGTCCATTTCTATATTTAAAAAAAAATAATATAAAAAGTTAGGTTAGGTTATTTATATATCTATTAATTTGAATAATAAATTTCCCTCAATCCCGTTCATCCATACAAGCTTCATATTCGTCTCTATCTAATTCAAATTTTGTCAAACACAAACTTTTTTTTATTCAGGCAAAATTGGACACCTTGCAATAAATTGGAAATGACTTTATCTAAATTACAAAGAAAATGTAGAAAATTCTTATCGTCAACCAAATAGATGGAATTGAAACCAATTACCTCTGATAGGACCTAATGTAAAAATACAAAGTAATGTAATTAATACTAACCTTATCACAGAGATAGGACTTGTTGCCTAGTTCAAGGTTGAATGAACCTTATTATCACTACGCAATCCTGTCGCTGCCTTCGCAACCGGGCTTTTGTACTGTAGTTGGCAAGTTAAACAGGTTTTTCAATGAACTAACAGCTTTTTTATTTTTTAATTTCACATATAAAGAAAATAACGTGATAGATCAAAAAATCAATTTTTTTTCACGGAAATAACTGTTCAGATGTTACGTAAACTTTAAAAAAAAAAACTTTTTAAAATTGTTTTTATTTGTTGCAGTTATCTGCAGCTCACACCTTTGTTACCGTAACTAAAAATTTTGGGATGGTTGATGTATAAAAAAAAAACAAATTTCCAAGATTTTCTCAAAATCTGTTTTCACGATTTTATTAAAATGTTACAATACAACCTCAAAACACATCTCCAAAAAGTATCAATTCTTGACTTATCAGTAATTTTTCCTTTTTAATAGTTTACATAGATCTTTTACACGAGGACCCAAATTTTCAAAATTTCCTAAATTGGTGAAATGTGAAGAATATTAATTCAATCCAGTATACGAGATTTCAAATAATAGAAAATTTCAGGAGTGATCGGCAAAAATCGAAATTAAACTTTGATCTTGATTTCTTGAAATTAAAACTTGATTTCAATCAAATTATATTTTCATTTCTTAAGAGGTTATGACAGAAAGAAAGCAAGATTAGATTCTATTTACATCATTTAAATTTTTTTTAATCCACCAAAAATTGATGAGGTGCATTAATTCACTCTATACCAACTTACGGACTTCGTTGTTTATTTATCTAGAAGTAATAAGGATATTTATAAAGAGACAACCACGAAAAACATTTTTGATTGATAGATGAACGTGGAAGGAAGTTACTGTAACGATTCTATTGTTATTTCATTCAATGAATGGTTTGCTTACTTAACCCATGCTATATTTATCATTTTTGTTACAAAGTCCCACTATATTGTAGGATATGTCAGTTCACAATACGTCAAAATGAAGTAACTAGGCTATAAATTAGATAAACAACCAATTTGGATATTTTGACTTCTTTATGACTTTTTTTTTTATTTAGGTTACAGCCTAAATGATAAATTACTTTAAATTTAAATAGTAAACTGACAACAGAAGAATAATAATAATTTAAATAAGCGTAGAAAATCATTGCAGCTTAGATAAAAACCAATATCTATTAAAAATAGTTTTTAGAAGGTAAAATATATAAAACAATTTGATAGGCGCTATCATGGTTCTTACCCACCCCTATTATACAAGCACATCATCGAGTTGTGATTTCATCGAGTTGGTTTCTTGAACCTTGTAGGAAATGTTAAATTACGAAACCTTATCCAATAAGATAAGTTTGTTTAAAGTAGTTATAAGATTTATTGTTTATATCGCTTCTTTCTACCCGTGTCATTGTGTCATTACATTACATTTGTTACAATAACATAACTATTTCTCACATTAGAGAGTTGAAATCTACAAATATTTACCTAATTTAGTGTGTTAAGACTTGAATAACACACAATAGTTAAATATGAACAAGCTAGAATACACTATACTCAATTTTAAGTTCATATCTTAATTTGTGTGACCACTATCGACAAGGACGGCAATGTCGACAGACGGACGGCATGTCGAATATCACATCTTGCCTGAGACCTTGAAACGTAAAAATCAGTCAAAAAATAAGAAGTCGACATTTGTTTTTACTATTACTATACCATGTGCTATGTAAATTAAATCAGATAAATGTGTAGCTGATGTAAAGGATAATGCTACTTTCCTTGTAAATTATAAAATTCCGAAATAAGCCCATTCAAAGTGTAGTCAACTTAGGCCGACTTTAATTAGTCTGCGTCCATTGTCTGACTTATTATTACTGCGGAACAGGTTAGTTAAGGTCGTTTGAGAAAAACGAAAATCGTTATAGTTGGTTCAAAGAAAATAAAATTTATAGAAACCTACAGTATAACAAACACACAGAACACAATTCTCACAAAAAATACGCCTAAGTATCGAACGCGTTTCAACGACAAGGTCGTCCTCTTCAGTGATACACGAGCTACACCAATCAAAGTATAATTTCATTGAGTTATAGTTTGATTGGTGTAGCTCGTGTATCACTGAAGAGGACGACCTTGTCGTTGAAACGCGTCTGATACTTAGGCGTATTTTTTGTGAGAATTGTGTTCTGTGTGTTTGTTATACTGTATAATTTTTCTCATAAGTCAAGCTCAACATTTAATATTATAGAAACCTGTTTTGATTTCCACTTTAATTGATTTATAACTTTTTTTAATTGCATATTTTAGTAACAATTTTTAAATGAAACTTTAGATGTTTCATTTTGAAACATCCTTTTTGGTATGTTTTTTCGGTGATTTTCCTCATTACTAATTTTAAACTTGTCGATTCGATTTAATTGTGTTTTTCAAACCTCATTCTTAAATTGGAAACTTTAAAAACGTCGGAAAATATTATTTGAATTTCTCTTTCACGAATAAAGTGTTGTAGTGGAATTTGGGGGAAATTTTGATAAAAAACAATTGAGGTTTTGTGGATGGGTATCTTTTGTAGAAAAATGGTGCTATTTTTTCCAACGTTAATTTATATGTATAACACAAAAATGTATATATATATTTATATTTTATATGTATATAAAACAAGATTTTAGGCTTTGTCAGATGTCTATTATGTAATATGTATATATATATATATATATATATATATATATATATATATATATATATATATATATATATTGCATAATAGATATCTGACAAAGCCTAAAATCTTATTTTTAATCTCAGTTGGACGTCTCAAAAAACATAGAAGATTAAAAAATTAAAAAATTATTTATTGAATCTACAAAATAGGAGTTTCCATAAGAAATTCTAAAGTTTTCCATAATATTGGCAAAATGGCTGATGGAATCAACATTTCAAAACCTTACGAGTAAGATAACCTTAAAAGTTCAGAGGAGTTGCCATTTGACTTTTTTAATATATCAAATACCTTCCAAGTAAAACAGCTGACAAACATATCAATCACTCTGTATATTACGAGAGGTTTTTTTAATATATAGGATCTTAGAAGGAATGAAATAAACAATGTATGAACATCCCAAAACATCCATCCTTCAAAACCAAATAAAGAACTAACTATAACTAAACTTCACCAAAAATATCTATTTATAATCGAGTGTCTTTTTTCTTTTTCCCAGTTATTAATAGTAATATTTTATTTTCTATTTTGAAGACAAGTTTATTATCTTCACATTCCGATAAAATTTGAATTAGATCGATAGAGACGGTTTTGAGAAATTAAATGTTTACCTAATGGCCGATTGTTTTGTTTATTACCGATTACTCAAGAACCGACATTTTTTGAAAGATCTTTACCTTTGTGTCCTTAGAAAGTATACTTGAACAAAATTAGATCACAACCGTTACAGCTCATTTAAGAAACTTCTAATTTTGAGTTTTATTGGTTTTGACAACAAATTAACAAAAAGAAATAACGATCCTATAATATGACTAAAATATGCTCAGAGGACAAATTTTATTAAAATCTATCCACATGTAGCACTACGCATACGATAAAAGAGAAAATCTGACAAAGCATTGCAATTTACGTCGGTATGGAATATTAGATTAGATATGCAAAACTAACACAAATTGTCCACTTTCTTAAATAACGGAACTGATTCATTTTGTATCCAATTTTAAGGACGACGACAGTTTCCAAGATAAAATGGAAAGAAGGGGAAGTACTATTATGAAAGGATTTAAGATAAGACTAAGGCTCAGCTTAGATATGATCCTTTCAGTCTTTATATACTGTATATGCGATTATTACAAACTGTTCTACCCAATAAAATACTCAGTTTACAGAATTTTGTTACAAGAAGATAATTTATCTTTATCTTTCCTTCATGATCACCCTACATGAACCTTTACTATTTGGATCGGGTCTCAATATTTTTTTTTAGGTTAGGTTAAGTTAGGTTAGGTTAGGTTAGGTTAGGTAAGGTTAGGTTAGGTTAGGTTAGGTTAGGTTAGGTTAGGTTAGGTTATGTTAGGTTAGGTTAGGTTAGGTTGTATTAGATGTACACCTACACCAGTAATGGAAATTAAAATGTGTTAACGGGCGCCATCACTGTACCTACTCCGCCCTTTCATACAATGTAATACAAGCACACCTCTAATAATAATGCGCAAAAGTTGTTTTTTTGAAAATGTGAAATTATATTGGTAGATTAAAGGGGGTTTATCCAGTAGAGGTTTTTTTTTTTTTTTTTAAATAGTTGTTACACAGGTATTCAGAACCTTTTAATTGTATATATCCGCAATGAACGGATGGCATGTATATAATAAATTACTAGGTTTCCTCTGGCCATAAACGATAAACGGAAGATCAATAAAAAAAGGAAGATCGAAAATGTTTCTGATTACCAAACTTACTTTTTAATTTCGTCATATGTTAAAATAAAATTCTTCCTTGAAATGCAATAATGCATTAATAGTAAACACTGAAAATACCAATTGTTACATATGTTTCAGTTTAAAGATATAATTAATAAATGGTAGACAGACTTTCTAACTCCCCAAATGCAAACAAAAAACGAAACTAATCATGGACATCGCCTTTTAAAATAAATAGTTGTATATTTAAGTAAGGGCTTTAACATGCTTTGCTTGTGCCGTAAACTCAATCTCAGCGTAATCGTTATTTGTAGTTTTAACCAAAAATCGGCATTTTTGGAGGGAAAGTGATCAAAATACGGTTTGATGCCTTTAGAAGCTACAATATTCTATGGCATAGAGATTGTCATGATAAATCCTCTGAATACATTCTGCAATCTCTGTAACAGAACGTTTAGCTATAACATTGTTGTCATGACCTCATTGCACACATTAAGACATTTACTGTTCCAGGAATGTCAGGTTAATACGATAAAGGGATACATTACTCAACCAGGATTGACAGCTCTGCGGTGTTTCCTTACAGGATCTATCAGTACTGACTGGGACATATATGTTTTGTTCACAAAGACAGGGTATTTTAGATAACGTTGTTCCTCGCAAGTTGTTTCTTTCATAATGAAAATAAGTTAATGGGACATCATAGCTCACCAAACCCAGTTTTGATAAAAATCGTATAGTTGATTGGTTTTGAAACTGTTTTTAATAACTTATGTAAGCCTACAGGTATATTTGGAGAGTTTGGCAACCAATATGTTTTTGGGTTTTTAGATCAAAATTTGAGCGAAATCATTTACGTTTCACTGTAAAAAGATTTGTTTTTTTCATGGCAAATTTCGAGTTAACAAAAACTTCTTTTTTTTAAATTCTAAGATATGGGCAAAATATGCTCACTTAATAAATTTGTTTAAAATCGAGTTTGGATTGAAGAGTACTCCGTATACAACAGACGGCAGACATTTTTCTTTTACCGAGTTCTGAAGTTGGCAATCCCGTTTTCTCAACAAAACACCTAAGTTATTTGTAATATTCATAAAGAACCTCAGTTTTGACGTGAAAACTTCTACTCGGTGTTGATGTGATGTTTAGCACTACTGCTATATTTTGTGTAGTTAGTTTTAAAATATGGACAGTTCAGAGGATGAAAGCCTGTCAAACACCCCGCCTAAATTAGCGGAAAAAGCTAACAACGTTGTACTAAATCTCCTTCCTGTCAAATCAAGGAAAAAGTACGACCGCCAGTAAGAACTGTTTTTATTGCCAAAATAACAACTGTAGACAAAGTATATTGTGCAATTCGTGAGCAAAGTGTCTTTTTTAAACTCGATAAAATTGACGCACGAGGCTTGCCGAGTTTAAAAAAGTGACACTTTGCTTACTAGTTGCACAAATAACTATTTTGTCTCGGAGGACTTCAAACGAGTTATTTAAATACAAAACACAACAATGATATTTCAACCCATCAGATAGCTTTCCTAAGTGAGAGAAAGTAAAATGAAACAGTTATTATAAATGTTTATTGCCTTGGATCAATGAAAACCCCAAAATGTGGTGTTAAGCTTTACGTTATTTTTATAAATATTGTATTCAAAGTTACTAAATATTGATAGGCGTAAATTTAATTTATGAACATACCTACATAGAAACTAAAACCGTATGAAAATCGAAACAGCGGTTCTTGAATTAAAAGCTACCAAAAGGAGATGCGTTGAATATATAATAGAGCTTCTCCTTCCGTTGACTTAGCACACCTATCATGCATCGATTGTCTTTATCCTGAATATTCACATATTTTGCAGGGATAATTGAAAGTCATTTAGAAATGGATATTAAATTTAATACTGGTTACTTTTCAATATTCTCCAATTTTTTCCCTCATCTATCCACAAATAATAAAAGTGGATATTCTAGTGGATTAAAACTACCTCTGATTTCACTTATAACTTTTTCCATTTTCGTATATTTGCCACAGAGATTTTTAAACTCCTATGGAACCATAATTTTATAATTTTAAGTGTTCAACAAAACAAATGTCAGAATCGGGTTCCAATAAATATTACACGACACGATTTTTCGCCTATTTTTAAATAACAACTGAGAGGGGGAAGGGTCAAGGAACGATTGCTTTATAATAATCATTTCACAGTCGTATTTCTGGAGTAGACTTTTCCAAGAAGTAGAATTTCTTTATTACAAACTCCCTACTAACCGTAAATTATTCTAAGATTTTTACGTTTTCTTTTAGTACCGTATTAAACCCAATATATTTTCAAAGTATATATCCCGCCATATATTAGATAAAACTACTTTAAAGGGACGATGTTGATTTATTGACAACATCTACTTCACTGCAGTCGTCTTGATTTACTGTTGAAGAGATTCAACATTCTATCCCAGATTGTAATTCAGTCTTCCTATCCTGTTTCCGTTGGTTGACTTTCATCTCAGATTGTCACTAACACTTCCATTACGATGAAACTGAAACACACTCAACGAAATCAATCAAATAAAAGAAGCAACAACATTGTGTAATATTTCTCAAATGTCAACATAAAACCAAATTGTTAATAGCGAATTCGTTACGAGCGATAGGATTATTCTAAGCGGATAGTTGTAGAAATCAAACAAAGCTAAACGTTATCCCACACACCTAATATCTCACACACCTAACCTAACCTAACCTGACCTAACCTAACCTAACCTTACCTAACCTAACCTAACCTAACCTAACCTAACCTAACCTAACCTAATACCACAGATCTCTATCAAAAAGTGAAAATAAACCACAAAAGACACCGTCGATGATTTATACAGATTTTTGTAACGTATTCATATGTTTCACTCCGTACGGTATTTCACTTAAATTTGGTTTTTAATGACACAGGACGAGGTTCTTTTCATATTCGGTATTATTCCGAAGTAATTTATTTTATCCTTCACATTTAAGAAGAAAAAAATTAACAAAATCGATGGAGAGTAGCTTATAAATTTAAGGCAGCACTATGGACGATTTTGAGCAATAATTGTCGAACTGTCATATTTTGGAAGGTGGCAAACAATATGTTAGTTTGGGTCATCGGGCTTATATTTTAGAGTAGTGTAATAAAATTACTTGAGCCGATTTTCTGAAAATCAGATTTGTGTTCTTGTTGCAGCAACCTTAAAATTTTGAGTTGGAGGGGAAAATCATCGGTACACCTAAAGCTAGTATAATATACATATCAATTATATTTTATTACGATTTACTATTAATCCCTTACTTAATTTTACTAATTACTACTTACTAATTAATCCCAAGCTGCAATACCAATGTCAGCATTCATTTTAATAATACCATCTAACCTCAATATAGGTGACAGCTTTATACTATATGTGACTCGAACAATACTGAATCCAAATTTGTCGTTATAGTGTTATTTTCATAATTTCCAAGATATCTTCTTCAATTTATAAAACATTTCAAAGCAAGATCTCACTCCTAATACGTTGAAAATAGTAATAAATAAAAATATTAACAAAGGTACTGGTGATTTATTTATGCAACTTGCATTACTTATGTTTTGAATTTTGGAAAATTCAAAATAGAAATTACATAGTTTGGCATGTAAATAAGGGTAAAATATGAATCTGAAATCGAAATTTATAAATTAAGTTGCAGGTTACAAATAGTAGAGTAACTAAGACGAATAAGGTGATGAGATTAAATTTGCAAGAATTGAAATGGGGTAAATATTTTAATGCAAAATTATACTATGTATGTTTTTTGTTGTTAATATTACAAAATATTTGTTTTGTTATTACGATTTTGCACGCTCTATTTTTCTTCTTTTTTTCTCTCTCATTCCCGTTTCGATTTTTGCCCTTGTATTTCTTAAAACATGTTTGCATTGATTTTACAAGTTATTACAGGAATTGTCAGTGTAAAATTCACATCTGTGGATTCCTACAACTCCACGTTTTTCCGCGATTATTTTTCTAATAGCAGAAAATTATTTTTAGTAATCCATTAGGTACCGGCAATTAAGGCGTGCAAGAAATGTGTTCTCCGTCCCAGCTTCACTCCTCACGGAGAAAGTTTTATGACCGAGCCATTGATGGATTTGTTACATTTTAAAAAAGGGCAAAACATTAAGGATCTATGTTTTTTTTAGAAAAAGAATTAAAGAAGTTCAAAGTTATCTTTTTTTCCTTTTATAAGGCCGTTTATGGCCGATAAAATTTTAAAATATTAACAGAATTAATATAAAACTATATTTGTTGTTTATTATTTGTAAAGGCGAAATTAAAAAACTAAATTATGAAATTGACTTTTTTCGATCACAACTCCTTTGTTTTTTTATTAGTTGTTCTCAACAGTTGTTATTAGGTAATAATCGGCACTTTCAAGTCACTCTAAATGGAACAGTATCAACTATAACAACAACAACAACAACAACAAATATATCCTTTTTGGGGTGAAGAATAAGTTGCCACGCCTAATGGGTAAAACACTTCCCTATTAATAAAAAAAATGCCCGCATAATGTAGTGAAGTTTATTTATGTCTCTTCTAAATGTGGAACGATTGAAAACGGTTACAAGTTAAATCCTATAAATACTGCAATACCAGGCAATTTATAGGTCAATGTAATTTGCAAATTGTAAGCCTATAAACTAATCTTTCAATAACTCAATGAAGTAGAGTATATTAGACGCAGATTGGGTAAATTATCATCGATACGTTACAAAAACTGACACGTGTGAACTAAACATAAAGGAAGATTCATTAAAACACAACGTGGACACATGAATAGCACAAGGATAAATCAAAGCATTGACTGCTTCACTGCTTCAAATTGCCAAAGCTGAGCGATGACAGGTTGTTATAGAAATCGCTGTGTCATCACGTCCCACATAAAACGCCAATCAGATGTTATTTTTCTATCGTCATACGGTAGGTTTGCTGCCCAAGCAATTTTCTTTCGAATTTATTTCGTTCACAACGAAAGTTCTTTTAATTGTTCTGATCTGCTACTTCAGGATATATTATCTGTGTGTTGATAATGAACGGTTTTTTATTTAAATACAAGGATAAAATTGATTTCACTTTCAGTTTGTTAGATGTGTTTAGACAGTGCGTTCTTAAGAAATCTTAAACTTGTTTCTAGTCGAATTTGAGAAATATTATTTATAACAACTATACAAATATATATTAATATTTTTGACGAATGTAAATTTCCAGTTGAGGATTTGAGAAATATTATTTATAACAACTATACAAATATATATTAATAATTTTGACGAATGTAAATTTCCAATTGGGGATTTGAGAAATATTATTTATAACAACTATACAAATATATATTAATATTTTTGTCCAATGAAAATTTCCAGTTGGGGATTTGAGAAATATTATTTATAACACCTATACAAATATATATTAATAATTTTGTCGAATGTAAATTTCCAGTTGGGGATTTGAGAAATATTGTTTATAACAACTATACAAATATATATTAATAATTTTGTCGAATGTAAATTTCCAGTTGGGGATTTGAGAAATATTGTTTATAACAACTATACAAATATATATATTAATAATTTTGTCGAATGTAAATTTCCAGTTGGGGATTTGAGAAATATTGTTTATAACAACCATACAAATATATATTAATATTTTTGTCCAATGAAAATTTCCAGTTGGGGGATGATGATTGGAAAATATTTTAAGTATTTCACACCTCCCCCCGCCCCAATTTTTTTTGGTTTTTAACACTGAAGCAAAATTTAAACAACATTTGAGATTAATAATCTGATATTTTCTATCTTTTGTGTATATATAAAACGAATATAAGACGTATCCAGATTATAAATTAACTCGCGTTATTGAGTGTGAAACTATAACATAAATAAGAGAGAACAATTACCTAACCTGGTAGCCTAGGGCTATGTCGTTACTTGATAACGGTAATTGATTCATACTCTCGAAAGACGGGTCTTAGTTTTCATATGGCCCAAGGGTGTTTTAAACCCCTGAAGCATATCTCTGGATCCAAGAAGCCTATAGCTATGAATTTTTTAAATATGATTTGGGATAGGTCTGTATACCCATACTAAAAAGGGTTTAAAAATGTTCCACTTCAAGAGTGTTTTTTACCACTAAAGCATATCTCTGGATCCAAGAAGCTTAAAACTATGAATTTTTAAATATAGTTTGGGGTAGGTCTGTAGACGCGTACTAAGAAAGAGTTTTGAAAATGTTCCACTTCAAGAGTGTTTTTTACCACTAAAGCATATCTCTGGATCCAAGAAGCTTAAAACTATGAATTTTTAAATATAGTTTGGGGTAGGTCTGTAGACGCGTACTAAGAAAGAGTTTTGAAAATGTTCCACTTCAAGAGTGTTTTTTACCACTAAAGCATATCTCTGGATCCAAGAAGCTAAACTATGAATTTTTAAATATAGTTTGGGGTAGGTCTGTAGATGCGTACTAAGAAAGGGTTTTGAAAATGTTCCACTCCAAGGGTGGTTTTTACCCCTAAAGCATATCTATGGTTCCAAGAACCGTAGAGCTGTATATTTTTTAACATGGATTGGGGTAGGTCTGTAGACGCGTACTAAGAAAGGGTTTTGAAAAAGTTCCACTGCAAGGGTGTTTTTCATTTCTTTATAAAACTATCTCAACAATCCCCAAGTGAAACTGGGGCAACCAGTTAGTCCTTGTATATTTCTAAAGATTTTTGATAACAAAAAAGCAATTGATCACAGTTTGTAAATTTAACGTATTAAAATATGCTTCAACATATACCCTGAGTTAGTTCATATATAGCTCTGGTTATATTCAACGATTGATGATACTGTTTTCTTAAACCCGTTGAACTCAGTTATGAAACAACCGTTTTTTTAAATTATCTAACTATACTTGGCGAAACCATTTACATGTGCCGTTGATAGATATGATAAATAGTGTAAACAATAAGTATGTGTATAAAGTTATCTAAATGTGCCACTTTTGTTTAATACAACATATTTAATTTCATAATCACATAAAACATAATTCATAGTCAATAATCAATTAAAAACATCACGTTTCAACAAACAAATTGCCATCCTCAAATAGTTATAAGTTAAACTGTTTATTACTTTAAACTAACCAAGACATTTCACAGGGCAATACTGAAATCAATGTAAAACTTGCCACCACATAAATGAGCCAATCAATCCCTTCATCCAGTATTGTTGTTTTGTCAAGCGTACGGAGTTCCTGACCCGTAAAATCCTTTCTGTTTACATTTACACCGGGTGTTCACACTTAATTAAATGGAAATTCATTCATTTCTACACATATCTTTTTTAATTCTATATAGGATGATTCAAATATGAATAGTTCAACTTTAGGATATTATCGTATATTTAAACGTAAATAATTAAAAAAAAAATTTTTTAAGTATAAACAGCAATCGTTTCGTTTCATCTATCATTCCGTTTGTGTGTTTTTAAATTATGACATTGAATAAGGATAAGATATTTAGTCCAGATTTGACATTCTAATTTTGTACACACCTTTATGCCAGTACATCAACAACCAAAACATTTCTTATAATGTTGTATTTTTTCAAGATGAAAAACCTCACAGTCATTATCGTCTTAAAATAACAAAAAAATAAGACATAAAATAGAGACCCCTATCCCTTAAATATTCTAATAACTTCAAGATCGAAAGAGTACAGGTTAGGTTAGGTTAGGTTAGGTTAGGTTAGGTTAGGGTAGGTTAGGTTAGGTTAAGTTAGGTTAGGTTAAACAAAACAATTCCAATTTTCCCGCATTGGAACTTATAAGAAAGCTGAAAGGGAAGGATCTAACCCAAAACTAGATGATGAAAAGTGTAGAATCAGCAAAGGTACTCGGTATTGCCCATTCGTAATCAGTATACGTGCTTCTGAATAATCATTATTTTACAAACCCAATACAATAGAAAATCTATTTTACCCTTTTATTGGCAAAAAAGATTATATGATCATTTCATTTATAGGTCAAATAATAAAGATGTTATTGAGAAAAATAAATCTTTGTAGAGTAATAAAACACTCAAAAGATTAGACTTATTCTTTATTATTATGTAGTGAATAATACTTATAAAAAAAACTCAAAAAAATAAATTCTAGGTGTTGTAGTAAATTTTTAAGAATATAAATAACTATGTATTAATAACTCGGTTATCATAGTTTGATAATGACAGCCAGTTCGTATTATTAATATGAAATAATATGAAACGGTTTTAAACGGAAGTTTGCAATAAGTTGTTTGTGTAGATCACGACATTTCTAGAGCATAAATCAACTTCCGTTATCAAGTGACACCAACAAAGCGTATAGCGAAGGCTCAAGTTCAAAACTAAAACTAAAATTATAACATAACAAAGGAATCCACAAATTACGGCGAATTTATGATTAAAACCATATTAATAATATGAACAACACATCATTTTCAAATAACTTCGAAAATAGAATATTTGAAATATTCGACATTCTAAGACAGGGTTCATTGTTCTTTTCACATTATGACAAACTGGTCCATGCAATTTTATATTTTAATTTATTGAATCTATATAGCATACAGAAAATTGTGATGGGTCAAAAATATATTGTTTTTAAGCGAAAAACGTGGTGTTTTGAATTATTCTATCTGTAAAATGTTCTATAGCTCAAACTAGTAACTGATTTTAATAAAAATTATGTCAGAACATATTTTGACCACATCTCAAGATATTTTAATTTTTAGATCAGTCAAAATTTAGCAACTGCAAGACCGAAATTTCTCATAACCAGCACCTATAACTAGTAGCCTTAAGGCTCAACAAAATGTATTCTTTGCTAACTCCACAAAAAATTCTGGGTGGGAGATATTAATTTTAAATAGGAAAATGCACTATGAAAGACATTAAAAATTCGACTATCCTCAAAATCATCAATAACGATTTCGACGAATTTTTTTTTCAAAAGCGATTTTCGATTCAAACAATGTGAAAAACAATACGAAAAAATACCTAGCAACTTTACGACTTTTTCAAAATTTGGTTGGATGAGTATATGACGGCCTCATCGTAAAACGTGTTCAGCTTGTGTGAAACATTACGTTATCGAAAATACTAAAAAGTGGTTAACAATGTGACAAAACATATATGTCCCAGTCAGTACTGATAGATCCTGTAAGGAAACACCGCAGAGCTGTCAATCCTGGTTGAGTAATGTATCCCTTTATCGTATTAACCTGACATTCCTGGAACAGTAAATGTCTTAATTTTTTGTAATGAGTTAATTTTCTTAAATGGTAAAACAGTCGTGACGTCATGATTAAGCATAATTTTTTGAACATTGAGTTCCGTAACGGAAGAGTTATTTTATATCCGTCTTCTACCTCAATTTATTCATGAAAATTATTTGAAAGTAGATTTGTTTTAAATGTTTTAATCTATGTGTGACGCATGATACTGCAAGACTGCTGTGCCTATTGAAGTTGGAATCTGGTTTTCATGATCTACTTGTGTTTATTTAAGTTACACAAATATTTTAAAAGATAATAATTTGTAAATAGTTTGAAGCGAAAGAACCCAAGATGTTCATTAGTAAATAATAATGACAAATATTTGTGTAAAATTAACTGACTTATTTCAGAGTAGGTGTTTAAACTGTGTTCCTCCGTTAAATACAACTAAAACTGTTTACTAATCCAAATAATTAAAAAATAACAGGTTATCCGTTGCCACCTCCCAGCCACGAATTATTAATAAATGAAAATTAATCCACCTTAATTCTCTAAAGATTAAATCATTAAAAATCTGTTCAAGCTATTTTAATTATGTTTTTTATTTAATGTGAAGGGTTAAAATTAACCAATGATCCTGCTCCAACAATATTAATCATTTTTTCCGCAAAAAGCTAGTTCAGTCGAAAAGTAAAACTTAACAATGGAGCTGTTACAGAAAATGTATTATCTTAAATTCAACTACCAGATATTAAGCATATATAGACAAAATGTGATAAATTTGTTTTTAAAACAATGTACCAGGCGGAAAACTTAACGGTTTTCGAAAACGGAAATGAAATTATCAGAAATGTTTAAGAAAGCAAATATACCCCCATTACAATTTTGTACTTCAACTTTAAGTAATGTTTTTTCCCTCCTATACATTTTTAATTATCATTTGTTTATAATAAATTTAAGTATATTACATGATGATAGTTTGGATGTTTACTACATAACTTTCCATTTATATTTATATTATTCAGGTTAAGATTAAAGACGAATGAATGGAAAACGTTCAGCTTAAAATAACGTTTACCACTTACTTAGTTTATAATATCAATTGGATGTATTCAAACATTTTAATAAGAGTTTCTATACATTATACAGTTAGTTTGCAGGTTTATGAACACTTTTCCATAAAATTACATCAATTCACCATTATTGAGTTTAAGATTGAAATCGACTAGAAAGGAAAAGATTGATCCTGACATTGCGTAATATTAAAATATCAATTTAAACGTATTAAAGATAAAATAGAAAGGAAAGGAGACAGAAGAGCTTGATAAGGAAAACTGAAATATAATACGTTTTATATTTGAAGACCTTTGAAGGCAAAGGAGTGTAAAAATCCCAAGATCTTCCTTTTCAACAGGACAATACGGAGCCTGCAGGATGTATTGTATGGAGGACGCATGACTGGTCACAGAATACATGATGTGGATGTAAGGATAGAAAGGGAAGTTTCTAACATTCAAATATTGAAAGGGATGGTCCGATATGTGGTCGAAAGTATTTATAAACCTCTTCAAAGGTTGAAGAGTTGAAATAGTTAAATGGAGCTTATGTGTATTCCAACAAATACTTAAAACGTTTCAATATATTTTGAATTTTTGGCGGCATTATTTACCAAAAAGTATTCATCATGCAGTTGTTACGCAGACATACTATATAAAAAATAATTTATTTTCTCGCCCTTGAACTTGGGATTAATACATACAGTGAACAAAATGAGTTAACACTGCGTCAAGAAGGACCTAGATAACAACGAAATACAAATATCATTTTAAACTGTAAACATTTTAATATTTTCCGACTATTTTTAGATCCTACACAAGAAATTGCAAAACTTAGCAATCTAGTACACTTTTAACCTAATTTCATTATTGTTTTTTTTTTCATATATTGCCCAGAATGATGAATGAAAATATTACTAATACATTAATAATAAATTAGAGACATAAAGACAAAACTTAACATACACAAGATACAAATTAAAAATACAATTAAAAGCGTAAAATAAATTAAGAATCTGCCTATAACAAAAAATACTCTTACATAATGAACTCTTACATTTCCACTTTTACCACAGTTTATGTCGTATTTATGTGTTCCGAGTTAAATTTAATTTGTATAAAATTATGTATACTACGTTTTGTGAAGCGTTAAAATTTTCGGTGCCCATCTTGAATCCACCATATTGGATTTTTTTAATGGCAACATGGTGTTTTGATACATAATTTCAAACAGTTTGTTAAACATGAGTTTAGTGATATAAATACTTTTTAGATATCTCTCACTTATCTCCAATTATTCACGAAAACAATACAAAATGTATGGAATTTGCCTTTTTTCGAACATTGTAAATGTAATTTACAACATTTTACAACACTAGATTTAGATTTTAACCTCAATGAATATCTACGGAAATAGACCAGTATAATTGTATGACTTGATGTATCATTCATTACTAAGAGTGTCTTGGTTTCTTATATAAAAAACAGTTTAAAAACATTTTGAAGTTGTTTTATGATGCAATATGAGTTTTAATGTTTCATTGAAGTTATATGTTATACAAATATTTATGCCACTGAACTCATTATTAAACATCGATTTTATGTACCACGTTGACATTTTAAAAAAATTGCTCAAATATGGCGGCCGAAAATTTGAACAAATCAGAAAATGCAGGATAAATAATTATACACTAACTTCCATTTAAATAAGAAAAAAACTGTGGGAAAGAGTATCTGGTAGGAACTTTATTTTCTTTCTGTATTTACGTCCGTGATTGTGTGAGTACGTACAGGCGCACGTGTGTGTGGGGGGGGGGTGTAAAATGTTAAATCGCTCAAGAACACAGATGTATATTAATGACAAGAATAGTACGCACCATCAATAAAAAGTTCTTTTAAGGCAGTTTTAAATTCAGTACCTAAATCTTACTAAAATTTCCACCAGATTTTTTAGTAATTACTGCCCTGTATAGAAAACCGGTTTAGTTATAGGGCCTAGGTCTTACAATTTCATAATAGCTCATATTATACAGTTTTAAATGTCGATCTAAAGATGTTGAACAATAATAAAAATACTTTTAGGAACTTGGTGGTTCAACAGGCAAACTTTTGAGGACTCACATAACATCCCCCCTTTTTTTAAATATTGTTGAACATCGATAGTTTGATATTCTAAAACTGTATAAAATGAGCTATCGTTTTACCTACAACTAAACCGATTGTTAGTGGATATCAAAATTGTTCATCAATTTTAAATCCAAATCAAATTTTGACTTAAATCGGCGGAACAGAAAAACCTATTGCGTTTACTAACAAGCACATAAACACATACATAGACATCATATATACAGAGTGAAAATTTTCCACATTTATTATTTAAAAGCTATACGATATAAAGAAATTATATTTAAGGTAGTGTTCCCGAAAATCAAAGAGTTATTTTTACTTTCCATTTTTTATCGTATCTTCAATTCAACTTTATTACTTATATACATTTGTGGGTTAAGACTCGATTCAAATTAATAACTAGCATAAATACTCTCATAACGAGAATTTCACAATTTCATTTCTGTATTTTAATAATAAATACGGATAATTTTAATATGAACAGAGTGTTTTTAGATAAATATACGATCATTTCAAAAAATGGAGGCATATTATTCCAATGTGGTAGATCTCGGCTATGAACGTTCTAATAATACGATTAAAGTAGTATTAATAATAAATGTATATTTTATATTAGGCAACGCTTATGGTTTTACCATTTAAGACAATTATATAAAGCACTCTTCAATCTTTTAATATTCTCTGCACGTGTAAGTTTAGACGTAGATTTAAACGTAATCGTATTAAAATATTTTTCGAAGCTTACCTCGCGGGGGGATATTTTCTACCCTGATGGGAAATTTGTCTTTGCAGAATGCCAGCTTAGTCTTTAAAGGGATTTAATTTTTCTTTTTATAGGAATCAAGTAAGACTGATTTTTCTACCCCGTGAGATTCTTTCTTACGGCACGTCACCTACGATGTTTTACTTTTTCGTTAAAATGATTCTGTTGTTCTTCACAAAAATAAAAAACTCCGAAAGCAAATTATTCGTAAACCAAAATTAAATTGACATTCCATATCAGCTCAATATTCTCAACCTCAATAATGAATCAGATCGACATTTATAAACTATTTTAAATTTATGTCGGATATATAAGAATCTGAACAGCGACCATTTTGAAACCGTCTGGACATTATTTTTTGTAACGATCATAAAAATAAAAGAACCATATATACCAAATTTGATCACAATTCAAATAAATTTGTGGGTACTTGAGCAACTGGATTTGAAAAAAAATAGGCCCCTTTAGGACTCCAAATTAGAAAATATATATATTCTCCAAGATTTTCAAACGTAAAATATTAGAGTAACACTTTATACTACGTTCCAAATTCAAACTATTTTCCCACATTATATACGATAAGGGTTCTCTGAAACATATATTAAATACAGTAACCCAAAACGGTATTAAATTCTTCTATGGATAGATGAAATAGATATTGGTATTTAAAGGTAATCACAGACATGTATGCAATTTACTAATGTACAAAAATCGGAGTCTTAAAAAGGTATCTTAAAATTATCCCAAACTATTTCTATTAAAATGAAAATTAAAGTTGAAAACTACCAAACCGCACGTAAAAGAAAATTATTATTCATGAATAATTTTTAAATAACTAAAAAAATAAATTTAAAAAGCTCCCCACATAATAACACTTCCCTTACTATAATTACCAACAATACATTGAAAAACGATAAAACTGTGCGTGACACAAACCCATTCTAAAACATGCGCAGAACCTCTATTTAAAAAGTAAAGTCGAAACCATTGATATCAATTTACAATATGTAACAACTGTTATCACTGTTTCATAATAATAGTTATCAATAACCATTACAATTGTGGAAACAGTGATTCGTCACTGCCAAATTCAAAGAAAGCCGGCCCATCCATTTACCGTTCTGAAATTAAACATACTTTTTAAAGGTAATTGTAATGCTAAATGTCTTTTAATCAGTTCAGGTAATCGTACAATACACAATGGAAAAGGGTTATCAGAATTACCTCAATTACTTAAGTTATCTGTTCCTTAGTACTGGTATATAGTCTGTACATGCTACATGCAGTCAGTAGTGTTCACTATGATAAGACAGTGTGTTGTATTGTGTCTAGTGGTAGACATCTGTCTATCGGCAAGTCTGCAGATACCATTTGTGTCTAATCTTCTAGAAGATGAGGAGGCGATGAATATTGACGACGGGATAATGGAAGGACTGATGGCAATTGGTGATAAAATATTTGGTGAACCCAAAAATGAAAGCGGTAAGTTTTAGAGTGTATTGTTTGTTAAAAGACTACAATACGTAAGTCGATAACATTAAAATAATTACAGTCAATAAAGTAGTCAAGCCGTTTCCTCATTTCAAAAAAATTAAATATACTAGGGTTTTAAAAACTGTTTATTTAATTCACTTTAGGATTTTTTTAATGGAGGAACTAAGTTTCATTAAAATCGTTTGAGGAAAAAATAAGCTTTCTTGTTTGGAGTTAGAATTATAAATTATTGAGTAATTTAATTAGTTGTTCTGTAAATTGCGTTATATTTATAATCTTCTAAATTACGTGATCTCGTTCAAATTATATTTTCCTACCCGACTCATGAAACTCTCGCACGGGTTTTTAGCTAGACGAATATTTAGAGCTACAATTTCGAAAAATTATTTATAAATATCAAAACTGTGCTGTTCTTAAATCGCATAAATTAATTCTGATAACATTTGAACAAAATATGTTAGAAAATTCACATTCAAATCAATTAAAACAATGAATTAATGTTTGTGTAATTCAGTTCTTTTTATTATTGTAATATTTTAATTTTTGTAAACTATGTGACGATGCTGTGCTGTTTTTACGTTAAAAAAAATTAAAGTTCTCTAACAAATAATTCCTTTTTAAGTAATTCCGAAAGAAGTACTTTCCTTATGTCGTTCATTTGTAAATTATTGTTTTCCATTGAAATTTATTAGTCAATTATTAAAAGTAGTATTACGTCCAGGTTAAAGTCTTATTTCATGTTTAAATAGATAACATTTTGCAGTTTGAAAGTTTTTAGATTTGAATTTTCAAATACTGAGTGAGATAATTTTGTGTAATTTAAAATAACGTTTGTCATAATTTAAAAAAAAAAAAATCTGGAAAGATAAATTATGATGCAAACGAATATAAAATCTAATAATTCTGATTTTTTAGGGCGCTGTTATGAATTTATGTGATACGCCCACAAAAAAATCACACCAAAAGTTAGGTTTTAAAAGATTTTTAAGATGGAGCCTTTAACCCATACAACTTGACCCATGTAAATTTGAAAACCTCTAATATCAGATACCCTCACTTCCCTTCCCCAATATAAAACTCGTTTAAGAAAACAAATGGAAAAAAATATAATCTCTGGTTTTTTTTCAAAAGAAAATTAGTAAAATAAGTGAAACATTAAACTCTAACTCAAATCGTTTTCCCGCAATATATATATATATATGATAAAGGTTGTCCGAAAGAGGCGGTAAATACAGTAATACCAAAATGGTGTCAAATAATTCTATAGAGCTTAGGATACTTCAAACTCCACAAAGGTAATCTCTGACCAATATCGAATTAGTTAAAGACATATTTTACCGTTTTAAAAGATGGTTTATTTATCGCAAAATAATCTTATTAAATTTGAACAAATTGTGAAGATATAAGACAAACTAAACTACGTAACAATACCTAAAATGAAATTACTATTAATGGATAATAATTCTAAAATAATAATGTTTTGTAGTATTTAAAGTTTATCTAACACTAAACTAAGCATAAGCATATCATTAAACGTCTGAACACCGTATAGTCTAAAATAATATAAATAAACATTATAATAAAGGATATAAAGTTATTACGGCGTCCTGTATACTGTCTTGCAATTATTGTTGAAATGTGACAGCTGCTTCACCGCCTAGAGGTACAGTAAGCAATTCAGGAGAAAGTATACAACCGTTAAAAATCATCACCATCGCATCAAAAACGCCGGTTTGGAAATTATCTGAGATAGGTCGACTTGTTTCTAAATAGTGGCATAAACCTATGACTAATGCCATAGTTACCGAAATACAATCCTAACGAATTCAATCTAATTTTGTGGAATATGACGTTTTACGTTCAAAACAAACGTGTCAACCTATTGTGGTCAGGGTGCTCGATAGCATTTTAAAATGTACTCGCAAACCCTATTCTACTTTTACTGTTATCTAAAGTTTAATCTTGGTGTTATTTTGAGACATTCCACCTTTTTTAGGACGTTCAGAACTCATTTACACTTAATGAACGAACCTCCAAAACCGTCGTTTCTAGTGAGAATACAATCAAATTGGTTTATTTTATTGCTCGGAGAATACATTAAACAAGATGTGATGAAGATTGTTAGAACAAATGTTTCGTTTTGTTCTAACAATCTTCATCACATCTTGGAGAAACACCAAAACTCTGATTTCTTGAAACAATTTTTTTTAAACCGAGGTATTTTAAAATAAATAAAAGAAAATAATATGTAAAATATATTTAAAATAAAGAATAATAGTTTTAGCGTTTAAAACTAGCAGACCTATTAGACAACACTTTTTTTTTAATGACAGGGATCCTTAAAATGAGTAAGTTATAGATTACTACCAAATATTGATTACCACTAGGATACCTAATTCTATCATAACTACAAACGTGGGGACAGAGTCGACTTTTCATTTGTAGCATTATAACTTTGTGGGTAATATTCAGTTTTTCTATAATAAGTTCAAGTTTACAATTTAAAGTTACTCGTTTTTATTTTTTATATATTGACTAACCAAAGTTTTGTTTATTTCATAATTAAATTATTGATCTTCATACAATAAATAAATAGTGCAGAAACATTCCCAATCACCCATCCTCAAAACCAAATAAAAACAACCAAAATTAATCATCATCAAAAACATCAGTTCGGTTGTTTTCAATCGAAAAGTGAAAATGAATCACGGATGCCAACTTTGAAAAAATAATTGTATATTTAAATAACGGCCTGAACTCACCCTCATTCGCTGTGACATACACCTCCTCACCATATATAGTGTTTAAAAAAATCAATTTTGTAATTATTATATTTGTTTACTTACGATTTTCCTAACAAGGGTTTGTGTCACTAACATTTATATTTCACTAAAATTTGAACGAAATAAGTAGATTTTGATAAATTAAGTATTTTGTAACACAGTACGATGACCAATTTTTTACCGGAAACTCACGAACCAGGACTTTAGATGATATGGCAACCAACACGTCTAGTTTGGCCTCTTAGAGGCTATGTTTGAACAAAATTGTTATAAATGTTTTTCAGTAAACCGTAATTTTGTGTCTTTTTATCCCAATATTTTAAATTATTAACAATTTTTTTTAAATATCTCGAGATATAAAGCCAAAATATGCATACAATTAATCCAGTTTGACCTGTAGAGCACTGTACATAGGTTAGGTGACAGACAACACACAGATGTCATTCCGAAAACAAATCTTTAGGAGTCAAGAGACGTTAAAACAAATATATCTATAAAATACTGGACATAAATCCCTATACTACGTATTACTAAATGTATATTAGAATTAAATGAAAAAAAACAAATCTTATCGTATATCCATTGTTCCTATCATAGCAATACTAATTACTATCTATATGTCTTACGTACGAATTCCAGAAAACCTACAGGTATGATAACATGATTTACACATTTACAAAGAACGATGCCGGAAATTGAAAACAAACTCTGAGCATGTATTCTTTATCTATCATAACCAGGTCACCTACATTCAAATTGACTTAATAGTGAGTTCAAGGACGTAAAGCCAGTTGGAATAATCTAATTTATTTTGTTGTTGCATTGTTTCAATTTATAATCACCCGATTGTTTTGTTTTATTTATGTGTTTCTCTCTTTACTTCTCTTATTCTGTTTTTGTTTCAATACTGTTTGTTATAAAATCAAAACTAATAATTCGTTACGTAAAAACACCGATTTCTAAACTCACCTGTTATACTTCAACCGTAATAGACAAAACTACAGCATTTTTCAGAAATCTAATCTACTCGCGGTTTTTGCTTAAAAAGAATTTTTGTATTCAAAAAATGTACTAAGTATCCTTCCATTTAGTTTTTAATGCCACGCCATTTAAATTGAAAATAAATAAAAAAGTGGGTTTTTTCCCCTTTTTTGCAAGTTAATTTGTTTCATTGTATAATTATTTAAATATGAGATTGATACAAGCTACAATCGAGTAAACCTTTGAGTCAGTTATAAGGGTTTTTTTCTTTTTTCGAAACGTTACTAAACACCCTAATAAATAGTTTGTTCATTTCAATACCATTTAAAAGGGACGGTTAGGTGTTAATGAAGTGAACAAAACAGCAGTACACAAAGTGAGATATTTCACAGTTATATACATTTTGTAAACATGAAGTGGGTTCTAAAATGAAACCACATGGACTTTACATGTGCATGTTTTACACTACAAAGGCAAAATTTACCATACAGCATGTGTAGTTTTATTATTGTACTACTAAAAGATCCATGTTTTTTTTTTCGTACAAAAGACTGATAAAATCAAACAATTTCTGATATATCGCTCTCCTAACAAAGTAAAATAAAAAATTCACTGAAATAAAGTCTTCGTTATAAAATCCCCTAAAAAAGGCTTAATTGTAACAGAACGCGTCTTATTTTTGGGTTTATTTTATAACGAACATCTTTGGTCTTTTGATATTTCAAATCCAATGCGTTGTATTGTTGTTTAAAGACAAAGAACTTGATGGTCATCATCGCTTTACGAATGGAAAAAAGATCATAAAATAAAGACTATTAGACCTGGAATACTCTAATAGCGTCAGAGTCGGACAAGAACAAGAGTTGGACAAGAGAGATCTGATAGGATAGATGAAAGAAAATCTAACTGAAAACTAGATGAAAATGTGTAGATCCAGCTAAGTTCCCTCGGGATTGCCAGCTTTGAACTGAGAAAACTCCCGTATCGGGATGGACTTGCTTCAACACATTGTAAATGTAGATGGCGTACGATTCCTTCCTCTTATGCTTCTTCTTCCTGTCTGAGCCTTTCCGGCTTTCTTGACTGCTTTCCCATTTGGTTTAGGTGGCATGGTCGAGCTAAATCTGTGGGGAACATTTTTTTAAATTTTAAGTGAGTCCCGAGGGAAAATTTGTTGAAAACATGTTAATCTACAAGAACTATTTAAAAATAGCTTTTATCCAGTTTTCTACTGTAAAATGACGCTACAAAAACCGGATAAAAGGGTATGTTTTCGGATATCCCGAACTACACTTTTAAGTCAATAAAATAAATTTATGCAAAAAAATTTAGTGTGATCGGTCTAATAACTAATATATTTAATGTTCACAATATAGAACATATATATTACATGCAATTCAAATATGATGTATCTTTAATTGTTTTAATAATAATTATTAGCCAATTTTATTTTAAAGAATTGTTTTAAATGAAGATTATATTTAATATTTCTCCGGAGCTTTAATCTTTATGAAAAGTTTTATTAAATCAAACACGAAATTCAATAATTATTTTTCAAAACTTGAGATTCCCCAGAAAAATCCCAAATTTGAGATATTCGAGCTTTTACGACTGTATTCATAAATTATTTCACTTCTTAGGTGATATCTCATGAGTCATAATATTCAAGGAACATTGATGAATCTTTAGGTTTAATTAGGCTTTAGGTTTTGTGTGGTGTGTAAGAAAATGAATCTATCGTTTATAAACCATTAATCTTAACATTAATAATAATTATTTTTGTTTAATAACTTAATTTTTAGTAAAATATTTAATATGGATTTTAAAATATCCAACAAAAATTAAAAATTAATATAAAACTTTTTGAAAATGAAAACCACAGACAATAAAAAGTTATTTACATATAATTTAATATATTGAGATCGTATACTATAAATGGAGTATTGATTTCTGTTTATCAATAGGTGATGCAGTTTCAAAATGGGCGCCTGATAGTGAACTAAACCCTGAAGAGTTGGGTCTCTATGTTGAGGGTGACATATTGTTTCCAAGTAATCCAAATAGTACAGCTAGAAATGGACTGAAAGCTGCTTCTGCTCATTGGCCTAAAGGCGTTGTGCCGTATGAAGTGGGGCCTTATTTTAGTGAGTTCTAAAATATAATACAATAAGAACTAGGTTTATTGTTATTCATATATTCAATAGAAAATAAGTTAAAAGTCGACTCTTTTTTTTCCGTTCTGGGCTGTGAAAACCTTCTTCAGAGGCCTCACCGGCGTCGACCTAGAGATCTTTTGCCGCCCCAAGTTCCTTCCTACTCCCACTCAGTAATACCTGTCATCCTTATGAAAGAACAGATACTACCTATAGGGTTGTCTAGGATGGTTTCCATCTCTTTCCCCGGAGGGCCTAGAGAGTATAGCCTGGCTCGTCCTAACGCTTCACACTCTAAGAGAATGTGTTCTGCGGACTCTTCAGCCAAACCACATTTCCTGCAAGTATTATCTGCAGCAATCCCTATCCTGTGTAGACGTTTTCTGAGATGACAGTGGCTCTTTAAGGGCCAAGTCGACTCTTAATATTATTATATATACTCATGTTTTTACTCTTTCTTTCTCTCTTTCAAGTTGGTGGAAGAGAGAACATGACAACCTAATTTCACCTTAAAACAAAGTCAGTTATTAATTCATGCAATATGTCTTTCTGTTTTGTTGACGAAGGCTGAAGTCGAAAAATACTAATTAATGTTAATTATATTTATTACCTAGTTTCTTTTATTTGTTTATGAACATCTTTTATTGAAAGATCTATTAGATCTGCTCCAGAGTTCAGAAAAAAAAATTAGTTCAAAATTAAATTTACAGTTAGGGTGATTTAGGTTTAAATAATTAGTAGATACGTTATCTAGTGGTTAAATAAACAAAAAGTTCCCAATAAGGTCCTGCACTCACTTCTTTGATATCTCTCTGATTAAGTATGGCTTTCTTAAAAACATAATTTCTAAGAAAAAAAGAATTAAACATCATGTTGCAATAGTTTACACTGATTTAGGTTATGTTAATAGACTTTCATAACAAAAATTACAATTGATTATACGGTCTTTCAAGATGAAAAGATTGAATTATTTATCTAATTTCAGGTAACCACGACCGTGCAATGATCAACGAAGCCATCGGGGAGTACCATAAGCTGACTTGTGTAAAGTGGGTACAGAGAACAGGTCCTGAAAGGGATTATGTGTACTTTACAAGTGGTAACACTGGATGTTGGTCGTCTGTGGGACGGACAGGAGGACGTCAAGAGATCAACCTTCAAAGCCCTGGATGTCTGACGAAGAAGGGAACTGTTGTACATGAAATGATGCATGCGTTGGGTTTCTTGCATGAACAGAATAGATGGGAAAGAGACAAGCATGTTGTAGTCAACTTTGATAATATTCAATCAGGTATGTTTAGTGTAAGGCCGAGACAATCCTATTCTTCCATATGGGAATATTTTCGATTTAAACATGAACAATTGGACGCTTATCTGCTGAAAGAATAAAGTAAGTTTATAATTCAACTGTGTTCCGCCCTACAAAGGTCGAAGGAGACCTATCGAAAAAAATTGTTTTAATTTTTATCTATTGACATGTTATATGTATCTATAAAAATTTTGAACATTGTTTGTGACCAATGTTTTGAACATAAAATGTATAAAATATTGCACCACATATTAAAATCCTAAGAGGCAATTTTACGAAAATATACATTTTAGTTTTGTCTTACGATACATTCCCTCGTAAATTTTGAGATTGATTGACGTTTTATATATGGTTGTGTGAGAAAATTTGTGCAAAGTTTATGTACTGATCTTCATAGAATGTCTCTCAAAAAGTTATTTTAAAATAAAATATATTCTGGAGATATATTTGTATGCATTACATCTCCTCATGTTATGCCTAATGGAATTGCTTCGTAATGTATTTATTTCATTTCAGGTCGGGAAAACAATTTCGAGAAAGCCAAGAAGCAGACAACTGATGCCCAGGGAGTAGGGTACGACTACCGGAGTGTCATGCATTATTCATCTAATGCTTTTTCAAGGAATGGGCAACCCACAATAGTAGCCAAGGTCAGTACTGGAACCTAAAACCTTCATTATGGATTTTTTTAGTTCGTAATGAGAAAACAGTAATTTTACCGAAATGAAATTTCTATAGCAATCCGGTTTTATGTAGTTAGAAGGATGTATATAGATTTATTTAATGTTTTACTGCCCCTGGTGACCTATTGAAAATGAAACATTAAATTTTTCTCATATAACTACATTTATTTTTAGAAATCTCAAGGAGCTGTATTTTTTATTTTCAAGGATGATAATTCATTTCGTACCTGGAATACCGCCACTGCAACCCCTAAACGGTTTTGAAGTCAAAAAAATTTACATATTAAAATGAAGAGTCCAGTAAGCTAGTTTTCAACAGTGATTTATTTTTTAACGGGGACAGTAGGTTTAGGGAAATTATTTTTTAACAAAATAAATAATTATAAAATTAGTTTTAAAGTATATATTTTGTAACAATAACTTACGTATGTTTAGGCTGGACTCTATGAACACTTACCTAAAAAAAGAAAATACATACAATAAATAAAGGATGTCATAGTTAGCTGTTAATTAACTTACATATGTATTTCAGTGGCGTTTATCATTATTTTAAACAACACTCTTATACATAATTTTAAGCTTAAAAAATAAGTGTAAACAACCTAAATCACGTTTCTTGATGTACATAAATTCCTTTATTATTATTTAAGTTTGTATACAGAAATGAAATTTAGCTTCTCAAAATAAACACCAATTCTCTTTTTTAACACGCGGAAAGTTGGTTTACGCGGACAGCAGCTATGTGTAAAATAATACCAAACTGAAGCTATGTGCAAATATCTTATTACGTGCAAACAATAATATCTTATTAAGGAAACAAAATTTTTGTTGTCTTCAAATTCAATTTTTGTTGATTTGTTTATTTTCCACGATAAAATCACAATGCAATATGTTTACCGACATTTTTATATCTTTGAAGAAATTATGAAAAACACAGCTTATGTGCATTTCTGCCGTAAAACTTAACATAAAGAAAGGGGTAGGAATTTAAATAAGCTTGTATTAAATTAAAAATAATTGTAAATATCTATGAAAGCTTTCAATTTATTTTGGTTTACAATATTCCGTTTTATCTAATCCTTGCCATTAATATCAGTCTTTTTTTTTCTTTTATAAAGATCAAATGCAACAAAACTGTAATCTCATTAAGTTTCTGACAACAAAAGAAGCCATTCTAAAACTACACTTTGATCATTAATAATGTATTATTAGAAAGATGGAAAGCTTATAGAAATGATGTTTATGAGATCCTTGAGGTGTCGTTAAATCACAAATTCCTTATATACAATAACTTAAATATCGAAATAGAAAAGTTTGATGTTTTCAGTTTCGACATACAGCGGCTTAGTGATGTAGAGGATAATAATTCCTACGTACGTACTTTTTTCTTCGTCTTTTAAATTTGTCAATAATTATTACTGAACAGTACAATAAACACGCGAGAGGTAAATGTTTAGCGAAAAATTATTTAAACTTTTAATTTCAGACGAAAGGAGTGACTCTAGGTCAAAGAGAAAATCTAAGCAGGAAAGACGTACAGAAAATTAGACATATGTACAAATGCAGTAAGAAACGCTCAGCTGACTGAAGAACTTAAAATCCCACGTAAAATGTATATATTTTAAAAATAAATAAAATAATTTGTATCTAACAAGAAATATTATTAAATATTATCCTGATTATCTAGTTTAAACATCTAGATATATTTAAACATTGACAGCTGTATAAAAAAGTAATTATCATGGCAAAGCTTTTTTATATCTGTCAAGAGTTATTGTATTATTGCTACCTCAGTTACCCTTTCTCATGAAGCACAAACAAAGATTTTACTACAATTATCGTTAAAAGAATTAGCCTCGATATAGATATCAATTATTAGATACAAACGACAGGTAGACGCAAATTGAAGTTTTGTTCTTTCAGATTTAAATAATTATTTCAGACATTACGATATACTTTGTACCGGGTAATCAACTCTCAAAATTGTTCAATTAACAGTGGTAATTATAAAGTATGGTCATATTATCTTATTGAAATTATGCAGTGTTAATTACAAAGTATGTTCATATTGTTTTGGTGAAATTATACAGTGTGAATTACAAAGTATGTTCATATTGTCTTGGTGAAATTGACAGTGTTATTTAAAAAGTATGTTCATATTGTCTTGGTGAGATTATACAGTGTTATTTACAAAGTATGTTCATATTGTCTTGGTGAAATTGATAGTGTTAATTACAAAGTATGTTCATATTGTCTTGGTGAAATTGATAGTGTTATTTACAAAGTAAATTCATATTGTCTTGGTGAAATTATACAGTGTTATTTACAAAGTATGTTCATATTTTCTTGGTGAAATTGATAGTGTTTTTTTACAAAGTATGTTTATATTGTTTTGGTGAAATTATACAGTGTTAATTACAAAGTATGTTCATATTTCTTGGTGAAATTGATAGTGTTATTTACAAAGTATATTCATATTGTCTTGGTGAAATTGATAGTGTTATTTACAAAGTATGTTTATATTGTCTTGGTGAAATCGACAGTGTTATTTAAAAAGTATGTTCATATTGTCTTGGTGAAATTGACAGTGTTATTTAAAAAGTATGTTCATATTGTCTTGGTGAAATTGGCAGTGTTATTTAAAAAGTATGTTCATATTGTCTTGGTGAAATTGACAGTGTTATTTAAAAGTATGTTCATATTGTCTTGGTGAAATTTACAGTGTTATTTAAAAAGTATGTTCATATTGTCTTGGTGAAATTGACAGTGTTATTTAAAAAGTATGTTCATATTGTCTTGGTGAAATTGACAGTGTTATTTAAAAAGTATGTTCATATTGTCTTGGTGAAATTATACAGTGTTAATTACAAAGTATGTTCATATTGTCTTGGTGAAATTATACAGTGTTAATTACAAAGTATGTTCATATTGTCTTGGTGAAATTATACAGTGTTAATTACAAAGTATGTTCATATTGTTTTGGTGAAATTGCTTCAAAATATCTGTTATCAATAAACTACAACATGGTCACCACTAAAAACGTATTATACCAATGACGACTGTATGCAGCTCACAGGATATCTACGTCGGCTTGATGTTACAAGTAGGGTTGGATTGGGAAAATAAATTATTAAAATACTTTTTATTATATGAGGGTGAATTAGATTAGTAAATACAAATATTCTCCTATATAAAATTAGTGTACCAACAAGTTAGACGGTCTAATGACTATTACAGGTTATCATGCACTTATTTTTGTAAATATTAATCAAGGTTTAGAATTTCAAATGTCATCATAGTTTACAATTTATACATATTTCCGGAATATTATATTGAAATGTCCATTTTTCATATTTTATGTTACTTTTTATTCCTTGGGTGAGCGAATGAAACATTTTTTTATTCATCCGTTCATTCATAAACGTTTATGAGACTACGTTTTAACTAAATTTTTATCTGTTAAAGCGTTCATGTCTCTGTGACAGACCTAAGTCAGAGACAAGCGTTATTTCCTTACATTTATCAAAAGGGCAGTTTTGTTTCATTAATTTACAGATGTTCCAAGTTAGATACCTTTAAAATATCAATGGCTACATTCAAATTATTTGTTTCACAAGTTTTTGGAACACCCGTACTACTAATTATATTATGTAGATACTATAAACTTAATGTTTACTAATAATTCATTTTCCACGTAGAGTTATTGTGACAATTTCTTCTTTACGCTCTTACCTTTTCGTTGTTTCCAAAATATCATTCATTATGCTTATCTAGTAGTTTAGTTACAAGGTTAAAATTTAATAAAGAAATTATTCGTAGGTAGTTTTGTTTTATAAAACAACAAACGAAAAATGCTTTCAAAATCAAGTACACTGTTATCAAAAAATGTGTTAAGAATCACTAGAGCACTGTGGTGAATATACAATAAAGGAAAAGATTAACCCCAAAACCACAACAAATTTTGTTGTGGTTTTGGGGTTAATCTTTTCCTTTAAAAAATGTGTTCTTGACCGGATGTAAATAGCATGAAATATAATCAACCAATCCTGTTGATTTCAATTACAACTATTCACCACCATTGGGATTTTGTTGTAAACTGCGTTTATGCAGACGCTTTATTGAGCCGTAAGCAATTTGTTACTTTTAACCTACTCTCAGTTTCAAGTTTAACTTTCACTATGTGTCATCCAAATAAGGAACACGTTTAAAGAACGTTTAACAATACTTTAAAAACAAGTATAACTTTAATCCTGACGATGAATACAGTTCAACTGAAATCTTCAAAATAATATGCCAACTTAAATTGCTCCAAATTTATTAATTTTATTATTATTATTATTAATCACAATAACTTTATCCAATTTACCCTTCTCTCATTTATAGAAGTAAAGAGAATGAATCAATTTCTTGGATTTTATTTACCCAATATACGAAGTATAGCGTAAGTTTGGTAAACGACGACATGAGTTTTGACTGATCTTCAACATCTATGGTATTAAGGAAACAAGATAGCGATATTTAGCAGATTACAATGGTTACGTTTATATCTTCTTATTCTAATTTAATTAACCAAATATTGCCTTAAACGGATATGAGATCCATTAACAAAACAAGTAACAGAGATAAATAAATACACACTCTTATGAACACACAGACACACGCGCATGTTTCTGTTACGAAATTAATAAAACAAAAAGAAAAGCAAAAGCAGTTATTCTAGATTGAAATTCAATCAGAACAGACAAAATATAGACGAGATGTAAAAGCTTTTACACTCGGTTACTTGAGTAAGGGTAAACAACCCTAATGAGTTGAGGAGCACTTTGATAGAAAGTAAAGCTAAACATTATCAGTTTTGTTATCACAAATGGTCATTGGAAATTTTAAAACAAGCAAACAAGTAGAAGCTTATGATAAAATAAAACGTAACGAGGATGCTCTATTTAATTGTTGTAGGTCAACTCCGATGTAATAATTTTTTAAATTGATGAAAACTTTGAAAAACCGTTTCGACTTCAACGATTTTTACTTTTTTATCCTCAACGAATGAGAAAATTTGGTAATATTTATAATAATTGTGCACTTATATTTACCAAACTTTATCACACACGCGTGTACAAACCAATGAAAGGTGAAAAGTTTTAGAATGAATCAATACCTTAAGGAAATAATGAGATGATTATTTAATTCCACAAAACAGCTTTAATTGCGACATATGTTTCGCCGTTAGGCATTTTCAAGCAACTAAATTGAAAACAAAACAAGTCTAAACTAATAATGTGAGACAAAAGGAAAGGTTAGAAGAGTAAAGGGGTTGAGAAATGACAAAAGAAAGGTCAATGATTTATGGAATTCCATCATGTACCGACTGTTGTAACATTAAATTACAATAGATTAAGGTTAAAAAATAAATAAATAGACATTTCTTCTTCTTTACTTTAAATTTGACACATTGTTTGATAACATATTTTATTGAAAGTAGTTTGAAATATTTTAACTTCACAACAAGCTTCCTTTCTATTTTAAGTGTTAAAACAGTATTTATTAGTTGTGTCTACAAACGTTTATATGTATTTTAAAGCCAACATTGTAATAAATGTTTCTATAAATCGCTATAAATTGTTTTTGTACAATACGAATTATAAGTTTTAGTTTCATTGCAGCTACCTGCGAAAGATTTATATATTTTAAAATTGTAAAAAAACACCGAGATAAGATCAAATAAGCTCCTACAAAATTTCATCAAAATTAGGTTCCTTGGAAGATAACTTTGAAAGATAAAGCTATACAAATTGAATTTTGTTGAACAATATCTGGACAATTAACACGCTCTAGATTAAAATATTTGGCTTCTTTCAATCTGGTTTAGGTTTTTTCTTAAGGAATTATTGAATTATAATTATATATTATCCTGTAAAGAATAACCACCTGCACTAGTTAATATATAAAAATAATGCTGCACTATAAAGTGGTCCTTTATACTAGAAAACACTTTCTTCTATAGCTCTGCAATACTCTGCTATAACCTCGTGTAACACTGACAGAGGGAAGGAAGTGCTAAACTTAAGCAGAAGAGAGCTTAAACTCCTCTGTGGTATACTAACTGGACATATCCATTGCAGGTATCACTTAAATAAGATGGGCCTGGTGGGCGATGATACTTGTATGTACTGTGGTGAAGAGGTGGAACGCATGGAACACATCATCATGGAGTGCCCGGCCTTATGCCAAAAAAGACAAAAATCTCTAGAATTCATCTTCATTTCGGAAGAAGAATTACTAAACCTCCCGACCAGGGGTCTGATCAATTTTGTCAAAGACATAGATTTCTCCTGAGTCCAACAAGAGGGGGGCACAAAAGATCTAACTAGGTCGCAGTGCAGGAGGTTTTATAAAACACTCTCCCCAGTCTTAATAATAAAAAATAAATAATAAACACTGACAGAGGTTTCGTATATAAATAGATATTTAAGTTTCTGTAACTTTTCATCGTTGTATTATTAAAATATATTTAAATAAAGGGAACAAAATAAATACAAACAGAATTAACAATAACTTATTCAAATATTTACACACATCATTGACAAAATACCTTTCTCATTATCTGCCCAAAAAATCACCACTAAATCATAGTCAATAACTGCATAGTTCATATCCTGTTTACAGTTGCAACAGAACAGTAATTATTTCTGCAAACATATCAACGCTAACATAATAACGATAAACCCACATGCAGCTATTAACAATATGTTTGTCTAAATGGACTTTAGTTACTTAACAATGATATGCAGTACAACAGCGTGAACTGTGCAGTGTGCATATTATTAAATGTTGGATTTAATACCAAATGAATGGAAACTATACACAACATATTTTTCTTGAATTAATGATGCACTGTATAAACCGACTCACTAGTTCCTATTTCACTTTCCTAGTTTTATTTATTTTCATATTACCAACTGTTCCCTAGCTTTTATTGTACGAATCAGATAATAACCTATCAAAACAAAATCCTCCCTCACGTAATCGGTTACTCACTTTAGTCCTCAATATGATGTTCTAAACATCTCTCTCACCTGTATATAAACACTCAGTTTGATATTTATTCTGCTTCAGTTATATTAGATATAATTTACGTATGCTAGTAACAAAATAATATAAACAAAACCATTGTAGCCGATTTAAACAAATCCAAACGAGCTAGTTTTCTTCCTTTATTTGCAAACAAAACAAATTACACAATATCTCTAACATACTTTACACAAACATTGTACAATATATCATCACTTTTTAAATATTTACAGATTATGTTTAATCTTTCTCTTAACGGGATGACACATACAATTTGTGCAACGTAAATTAGACGATGCGGCGGCAGAGAAACAGTGCCAAATATTCAGAGGAGATATTCGTCATAACTCTGGCAAGGTGCCCTGAATATAAGTAATGAATGCAGAAGAAAAAAGTAAAGGAAAAGAAGAGGACATAAATTACAATAATATCGCAGGAAGAGATAACGCCACTGTTTACAAACTGGTGGATATGTGTTTATAGTTACAGATTAGTGATTTCTGTGTAAAGTTATACAAATATGAATTCATTTTCAATATCCAGGTCACTATTATTTTAAAATAAAATTTCTTACCTTTGTTCCCGTCAAGTGACCTCTTTTTTTGCAAACGACCAACTCAATTTCGCTCAAATACCTTGTACGACACGGCGATAAGAATTCAAGAAGCCAAAGGTAAGAACAGGTTCAGAGTGCGTGAGATAACAGATGGTCAGTTGACGTCCGGTAGCCAGAAGGTGTACACCAAAACGAACTTTTAATGTGATATGTGTGTTTTGTGTGTGTTTTAAGAATAATTTTAGTGTTTGACGACCTCGGTCGAGTAATTTAAATTAATATACCTGTGTCTGAAGATGGGATAAAAGTCCCGAAACGCGTCACGTTTGCAAAAAAGAGGTCACTTGACGGAAACAAAAGTAAGAAACTTTATTTGAATACAAACAATTCACTGGAAGAAACACATAAATACTCGGTATGGGATGATTAGCTAACGTCACACAAAGCGAATTTTCTTTTGTACATCCTATCGATTACCATATTAATAAGAGCACCAAATACAAAAAAAAAGACCTGATACAGATTCAGGTTGATACTAAATCAAAACAATTTAAACCATGTGAACTTTGTTTAACCATATTCACCTATTTTATAATCCGAAGTTTACATGTTAAATTTGGCGAAAAATCAAGTATAATTTCGTTTACCAGAGCTACCATGCAGATTTTTATCTGCTTTTAAACAAATTTTCAGTAATAAGTCTCTAATGTGTTGTTATTGGAAGTTGTACAACGTTCGAGTAATGAACTATACACCCTATATACAATTTTTAATTGAGTACAAAGTTAAAATTTGCTACGTCAAGGTCCAGTGATATGTATAACTTAAATAGAATTTTTCAAGTAAAATGTGAATAATTCCGAATGAGTAAACAATTTGTAATATGTAAATAAATATACAGGTAGCTAAAAATGGGGACAAACTATTCCAATTGATAGGATCAGTTGACGGTTAGTAGGCTCTGTTATGTGAATTTACATAAGAGAGATCGCAATAGGTAGAAACTGTAGATTATAATTGCAGGAATATTTGTTTAACTTTTTCTACTTTTCAATACAATCTTTACGTGCAACACTACAAAACTGAAGTCCGTAACAAATTATCCATACGTAATCAATTGTGTAAAAAAGAACTTTTATAAACATTTCAAATCTAAACTACACGTGAGTGGATTTAGAAAATATCCCACGGAAAGTATCTGATATTTCATTTATTTGTCGATAAAGATGATTTGTTAAAATAAAATAAACAAAATATGTTTAACAGTGTTATCATTCGGATATAACAACAAAATGATCTGGTGATCCTTGTTACAATTCCTTTACCATTGCATGTAAAAACGTTATATCTATTAAGTACACAATACAATTCAATTTTAGATGCCACTAAAAATATGAATGGAACATGAATTATTATTATGGAACATGTAGGGTTAGTTCGATTATTTTGTATCAGCTATATGTTAAATCTTAAATATTTAAATTGACACGTGGCGCGTACTATCGCCTTGGCAGTGTAAAATAATAAGCCACGCCCCCTCCAGTTTGTATAAATATGGGGTTCGGCGCAACGTTAGATTCAGTTATAGTTTGATTGGTGTAGCTCTTGTATCACTGAAGAGGACGACCTCGTCGTAGAAACGCGTCTGATACTTAGGCGTATTTTTTATGAGAATTGTGTTCTGTGTGTTTGTTATACTGTATGAAATTTTAACTCGTAGAAAAGTCAAAACCATTACAACGAAATACTTCAGCTTAAAGTAATGCCTCTGATATTTATATATAAATATCATTAGGTAATACTGACAATTTAAAAGTTGTCACACGATGCAACAAATGATAGTTTTGATGTTTAATAACAAATTCCCTGCTACTAAATCTGTTTATCTTTAAATTTTTATTAGAAAAAATCAAATTAAAATACGACTGTATGCATCATTTTCATCTTGCTATTGTCAACCAAAAACTCTTTTATAATATACTTTATTATTTAATGGTTTTGTCAGACTGTTAGAGCACTGATGTTAATGGATGATAAAAACAGCTAATAATCTCGAATTCCCCTTGCATTATAATTCATGAGTGTCACTCTCAACTATACTTTTACGACTTCACCTGACAGAGGGTGTTTCAGAAAAATCCATTTAAGAAAACAAAAGACACAAACCATGTCGAAACAAACAGAATATAAAGTAGTTTTAAATAAGTTTTGTTATTAAGTATTGAAAACTGATTTTAATATTGTGCATCATCCTTGTGATCAATAAAAGAGATTTTACTTTACTTGTTCCCCTCTTTATATAAAGAAAATTATTGTGGTAACGAAAAACTAGTGTTGATTTATATATATATATATATATATATATATATATATATATATATATATATATATATATATATATATGTGTGTGTGTGTGTGTGTGTGTGTGTGTGTGTGTGTGTGTGTGTGTGTGTTTTGGGTACCCCTAAGTGTTAGGTAAAAACATAAAAACAATATATTAAAAAATCTGCAAATCTATATGTATGGTTGATATATGTCAAGCTTTGATTTCTCCAAAACTGTTAACACGATTTAGTTTAGTTGATAAGAAAGAGGTAAAGTTGTATGGATCATTTTCATCCTGCCATTCCACATCCATAAACCTCTATCATAATGAACAAATGCAAGGGTTGATGCTTTTGTCACACTACCAGAGCCTCTGAAGTTAAGGGGCGGTACTAACGCGTAAACAACTAATCAATCTCCTCCTCCCCTTATACTTGACTTCCTGGATGTCGAGGTCAACATAGTAACTACCCTTGTAATATAGACACGCAATAGAGAGTTTTATGTAAAAACAATCATTTAGCAAGACGAAAGAACACCATGTTGTGACAAAGAGAATATAAAGTAGTCTTTGTAAACTGTTGAAACTGTTCCTTATCTTGTGCATTAGTTATGAAATACACTTTTGAGGTAAAAATCAATAAAAGAGATTTGCATTTACTCTTTCACTCCTTGCATAGATATTTACGTGTTTTCAGCCTTAAGTTACAAAAAGTCACCCATATCTCTACGTTTAATTATACGTATCTATCTCTATAAATCATATCTCTATCTCTACGTGTGTGTATATATATATATATATATATATATATATATATCAAACACTAATTTTCGAAAACTATAGAAAAGATTATTTGTCTAAAATAGTAAATAGATAGATCACAAAAAACGTGTTAGCATTCACTCTTGTATATTACTATACAATCGTCGATTTTAATCTGAACAATTTAAAGCCCAGAAACGATAATCTTACATAGAAAACGTTTACTACTAACATGCTAGAAATCCAAGTAAATTGAATACAACTTAAAAGATCTTCACTAAATTGAATAACACGATGAAATTTAATTAATCGCAGCTTTGTCAATTAATCTCAGTCCCTGTTATAAACTTTAGGAATGTCTAACGCACTTCACATCATGCCCACAAACTCGTGTTAGATTAATGTTTCCTTTTGGGAAGTTCAAGAAGGTTAAAGAGGTTTACCCTGAATCTATCTCATCAATCTGAGACTCTGTTATACAATTCAATAAGTCAAGTAAATCAAAATGTATTACGTAATACTGAAATTCTAATAGAACTGAATGTACCTTACTAACCTACAAACTTATAATGTTTTCAGCAGTAAATGATTTTAAGTTATTATTACATGATGTTGCTGATTCATTTTGAGATTTTTTTTAAATTTTTAATTCCCTCCAGAAACAATACAGATACAAAATATTGACACATCTATTACAGCTATTTTATACAATAGTAATCAGCGAGAGAGAAAAAAAAAAGATGACAGAGATTTAACTTGACAGAGATGAACAATGACGCGTTCCTAAAATCAGGTGTTTTTACGTATTATTAAATGTAATGGTAAATTCCAGTTAAATGAAAATTATCAAACAAAACTATTAAAAACGTTTCTTTTTCAATATACAAAATTTTTTCCAACGAACTCACAAAACATTAGTACTGGTCTACATTAGAACATTAAAATTTAGAAAAAGTGGTCACAGGTGATTAAGAAAGATTTTGTTTTGAAGTTGCTTGCCTTTCAACAATAAAAAAATCCAAAGAATTATTGAGTAATTGTATGACGAACATCTTTGCTCACTCCATAGTTCACGCTAAAATTCGTTGGATTTTTGTATTGTTGTTTAAAGGCAAAATACATCACCGTCATCATCACATTTTAAAAAAGGAAGAAAAAAGCGTAAAACAAAGATCAAGAAGTACTTTAATGGAGTTAGGGTCGAAAAATAACAGGAATTAGACAAGAGAGACCGGACATGAAAGGCAAAACAGAAGTATTAAGTCAAGACTAAATAAACAAGGTGTAGATGGAGCTACGCCCGTACGGACTATAAATGAGCCCCTAAGGGCTTGTAATTTTTATTTTTTGTTATATATAGAGATATAATGTTAGTGTGTAGTTTATTGTGTTGTAAATGTTCGTTAATCGGGATAAATAAATCAATGACAGAAATTTGGAAAACTATTTTTATTATAGCTCAATTTTAATTTGTTTGTTATTTTGTATTTTTCTGAGATTGTATAAGGAATCATTTGTTTCGCTAGAAGCAACCAATTTAACTTTAAATTATGCATTTACGGCAGTATCATATAGGCGTGATTAATTATAAAGTTAGCTACGTAAAGTTTGAGGCTGTGTCAATAAATGGAATATATTAACTTATTGTGATAAATCAGTAAAGAAAATTTAGAGCTAAAATTTTTGTTGATGTAATGTCGATTTTTCGTGTTTTTTTCAGTGGGAACGAACAAACGAATAAGGATAAGCATTTTTTTTTTTTTTTTCTAATATGACATTAAATAATTCTGCCAGTCAGTAGTGCATGAAGAGGTAAACAGAATTATTTGTACAATAGAAACCAGGAAGCAGTTGTTAAAGTGAAGAGAAAACTGAGGGATGTAGAATAGAAATTGGGGCAAAGTTTATGCAGTGGATCATTACGGCAAAATAAATATATTTGCGAAGCATACATCCATTCCCCAACAGTTTGTTCTCGTATATAACCTTTACAGTGTGTTTAATAAAGTGAACACAAAACAGTTTATGCGGTTGAATTAATACACGTATGTTGTGTATAGTATTGTTATGCAAACAAAGGTAATATAGACACAGTGTTAGTAGTTGCCTTTGGGTTTATGATTTGTTTATGTTAAAGTTGTAATTGTTTACAGAAATAATGACGTATTCGTATTGTGGATTAATGCAACTGTAAAGAGGATAATATCCAGTTAGTTACTAAAATGGTATACAGTGGGTTTCTAGGTAGAGATGTAAGGTTTTTTTTTTTAAATTTGTATTAATATTATATAAAAATATTTGAAAAATTATTGCCAGTTATGACACAATTATTTTATTATAGTCATTTAAGCTATTTTTAAATCGTGAGTTGAAAAACACTAATTTAACTTAATAGAATTAAGCCAAAGCAACCTTAATTTAAAATGGGCTCTGACAATACTATGAGGTGGAAAAAACTGAATGCTTATAAAAACCCTATCCTGGTTGGATTAAAAAATAACTAATAACGACCCTACAGACTCTTTCTTCGACTATGACTGGTTCACCTCAACTCAAAGTTTTCCAAAGATTGTGTACTAATTTATACTACTATTTATTTCGATATTTACGGCAAATGTTTCAGTAGTATAGTTAGGTAGATTTGAAAATATCTAATTTATTGATTATTAATTATAGTTTACTTATTGTAGCTCATGTGTCACTGAGGATGGCGACTTTGTCGTTGAAACGCTTTTTACTAAGTAACGTACTTTTTGTGATACCTTGTGTTCGATTTTTTTTTTTTTTTTTTTTTTTACATCTATTGATTATGATATTGGAAATTATATTATTAAGTAAACTTGAACAAAAAAACTTCAAATTCAAAATATATGCAATAAACTGTAGTAGAGTCACTTATTCGGTGTCAAGTCTCATAGTACATGACTGAAAATTATAATAATTACATGATCATAATTTAGAATTTTCAATGAGATTATTCGGAGGTATATTTGAACATGTCTAACTAATGGTGTTTCAACAGATTGTGTGAAATTATGTTCTTAATTATTTATATAAAATAATGCAACTTTATGAAGACCAACCAAAAATCTAAATTTACGCTTTCAACTAGATATTGATTGCAGTCTTTATTTAGTAACCTAAATGTAAGCACGTTACAGTAGGTATAGCCAAGATGTTATAAACTAAAACGAGCAATCTTTTCCTATTTTTAAAGTAGTTCAATTTCGATAAGTAAGGTAAACTCAATTAAGAACTTTATAAGAAGAACAGGTTGACTGTTACTAATTCAGACCCTTTAATTTTAAATTATTTCAAAGATTTGGATTAAACTGCATTAATCTTGGATGTTTGTTATGAATGCCTGAAGTATATGAAAACTTTTCAATACTTGTTTAATAATTGATCTGTAGAGACTATACTGAAAGGACCTATTGCGATACAAAGTGGGAACTGTCAGCGTTTCTCAAACATTATAAATTAATGTTTGTCATTGCACAGAACATCGATGCAGTCAGTAATAATAATTATGATTTCTAGTTGTGATACAATGATGGAAGTAAGAGCTAATATTCGAGGCTAAGTAGTTATAAATTTTATAGTAGTAGAGGTATTTTTAGTTGAATTATTGCTAAACTTTAGAGTGGGGGATATTTAAAACCTTTACACGAACTTGCTAATTAAAGAATTTAATCAAGACGACACTAAAAACTCTATGACTTTTATTATAATATAATACAAATATCTACCGCTAGAGTAAAATGTATACATTGAGAGTTGTAAAGTTAGAATTCCGCGTCTTGCCATTAACTCTCATATTACTTACTGATATGTACAATTTATGTGATGAATCAAAAATAGATGGCGAGATTTTTACAGATAAACCAGTTTTGAGGTCCCCTGATTTAATTACTAGTTTAACTAAAAGTGTCAATTTTGATCTTAATTTCGTTTAAAAAAACGATATTATTTGCTTTATTAAAAAATATAATAAATTAAGATGAAATATATTATGTACGTAGATTAAGAAATGTTCTTTAATAGCATTATCACACAGTTGAAGTGATTTTTCTGCAAATAAAAAACATTATACTTTAAATGTTTATTTTAACAGCAGACAGTTCTTGTTGAAACTCCATATTATAGGATTAAATAAAGCACAGAAGCTAAAGTTTCAAAAATATTTAAATTGAAACTTAACTTTAGTGCTTTATTACAACTGAAAGAACAAAATTAAAATTACAAATAGCATCCGCAAAAAATAAACATTGAGTTAAACTGATGTTCGGGTATTATCATTAAGTGTAGAACGTACTTTAAGGAAAAAACGTAGGAAGAGCACAATATATTTAAAACTACTTTATATTCTGTTTGTCACAACATGATGTTCTTTTGTCTTGCTCAGACGTCATTTAAATCATCTCCCCTCTACTGAGACTTAACACAGAGGTGCTTTGAAGTGGGGATAGTATGTTGTCCTCGACACCCTGGAAATGAAGTGATGGAAGGGTTGAACATTGGTTGGTTGTTTAGGGGTTGGTATCATCTCTTAGCATTAGAGTATATTTTAGTGTGACAAAGAAATCAAAGACAAGTGGATATATTACATTGAATCAGATGTTGAGAAGTAATATAACAGCTAATATAAAAGGCTTACTATTCTAAAATTAGTTTCCTCCTATCAAAACTGTCTCCTCCAAATTTATTTTAACAAATTATCTCAACAAAAAAGGTACCTATCCTATAAAATACCTTTACTTACAATGAGATTGGTAAATCAGTTGCTTAGTGACACTATATTTGATTGTTACTAATGAAAGGTAAGCAGATGGGTTAGGAAATTTATGAATTGTTTGCAATAATAGCATTTGCTATTTCATTGGCTTAAGATTTGTGTGCTAAAATAAACTTGTCAGGGACATTTTGGATTGCAAAGCGAGTTTTACTCAGATTTAATTCTATTTCTTATGAGTGTATGAGAAAAAACTCCAGTTTGATAAACAGTGACGATTTGGGTAAAAACCGATATTATTTTGATCGTATACGATATAACTCAGAGGTATAACTCTAAAATTTCAATTATCAAAATATTTCTTCTATTTATTATAAAAGTAAAATTAAACATTTTATCATGCAACTTGACCCTAATTAATAGTATTTTAAGTAAATGGAACAACAACTGAAAGATAAAGAGATAAAACAAATGCACATTAATCATATTTATTCTATAAATATTGTATTATCCGTTCCAAAGTTATTATTTATGAACCTTTCTAGTCATCTTGACTTCTTTTTACTTCGGTATTAGTTGAAAACTGGCATTCCCCCAAAGTCAGATTTGGCACTGCCTTCCACTTTAATTTACTATGTAAACATTGTTATGTTCTTATCCACAGTGACATCAAATCTAAGTTGATATAATTATTTATGTTATAAACATGTCTACAGTGAGACTATAATATATAACCGTCACTGTTTGATATCATATACAATTTTAATTACAGGTAATTAGGTACACAATTAATAAATATAATAATCTGTACTTCCACAAATAAATGTAATGAGATAATCTAGGTTTCTCCAGCTCCGGCATTGACGAAAGCAGCTTAGAAACTAAGGTACAAGAATTTTACATACTACAACAGGCCAAAAAGTTGGCTAAAATCCTGTTAGGTTAAGGAAAAGGGGGAGAGGAAATATACCGTAGCTTTGACAGGGGTTGTAATATTGGTGAAGTATTAAGATCAAGTTGTTGTACAAAACTAAACTTGAGACTTTATTAATTAATCTCTTAATTTTTAACATAACTTTTTACCCTTACGTATAAGTTACCTTACAAATAATTTGTATGTAAAATATTCAATTTTTTATTTTAATACTGAAATTTGATGCGTTTTTAGATGATTGGAAAACCTATAATCTTCATAGTCAGCTGCCTACTTCTGTTATGTACACCTAACCTAGTTTTAAAACTTAAATCAGTTTGTCCAACATGAATTAAGTTGATTGATGGATTGGCTATAGGGTCACCATTATTAGCAGAAATGTTTAGGCATTTATTTGAGAAAGTACAATTTTTTAAATTTATTATAAATTGGAATTCCGCCAAGTACCTACGGTCAGTAGTAGTATCAGTTAAGTATAAAATTGATGAGAGAGAGAGAGAGAGAGAGAGAGAGAGAGAGAGAGAGAGAGAGAGAGAGAGAGAGAGAGAGAGAGAGAGAGAGAGAGAGAGAGAGAGAGAGAGAGAGAGAGAGAGAGAGAGAGAGAGAGAGAGAGAGAGAGAGAGAGAGAGAGAGAGAGAGAGAGAGAGAGAGAGAGAGAGAGAGAGAGAGAGAGAGAGAGAGAGAGAGAGAGGGAGGGAGAGTGAGAGAGAGAGAGAGAGAGAGACAAAAGCAGCTAATCTTAGCAATGATTTTCAGTTCATTACAAACTATATAATAGTGTCAGTTCCACACATTACCTTTACTTATTCAACGCATTATATGCCATCATATTATATCTATAAGTTCTTGCAAATGATTTTTTAATTACTGTATCAAGAAGCGCCACTTTATTTTACAGTTTTCTCGCTGTGGTAGAGCCCAGACTAAACCACAGAAACACACCGTATGTTTGTTACTATGCAGGTTAAACAGGGGTTGTTATTTGCTTGTATATGGTATGCCTAGTTTGCGAGGGTATGGTGATACTGTGTAAATAATGTTACTGTGAATCAACATGTTTCTGTCAGGAGTAACCCCAGGCGACAATTTCAGGAAGGTAATTACTGTAAGGGAAGATCCACCTGGATAGAGTGAGAATTTGATATCATCTTACACGACTATTTAATGTTTATTGCAATGCGACGTGATAAAATATTCGAGGATATGTTTTCAGCAGATTTTAAATTTTGCCGGTTGCAATTTATTTGATTTTAACAAATCGGCACACACGTTGAATATAGAAAGAGTGAAAAGTTTCTAGTAACATAATTGAGAAGTTAGTTGTTATACAGTTTAGTACAATATATTTTTCAGTTTCCCAAAACAAGATATTTATTGAAATCATAATTTATATATTTAAAAAAAAGCTAACTGTCAATATCACTTTAAAAAAAAAGAAAAAAAGCATAAAATAAAACTTTTAAATACTCTAAGGGCATCAGAATCCGAAATGAACAAAAGTTGCTCATAAGAGACCAGACGGTAAAGATGATTTTTTACCTTTGGGTACAGTATTGCACAACTAGAATGTCATAAGAATTACTTGGTTTAGCCATTTGAGATGTAGAGTCGAAACATTCAAACCCCCGAAAATCGACCAATTTTTGTTTTTGGATTTGATCTTAATTAAGTTTTAAACCAAAAGTGATTAAATTCATTTTTAAAATTATACATTTACAAGACAAATATTTTATTTGAAAAATAATCACATAAACAAATATATAGACGAAATGACAAATGGTTGAGTTAAAAAAAAAAAACAGAGTTTTCCCCGGTCAATGAATGAAGAAAAAATAATAAAGTGATGAAATTGACTATTGTTTTTAGAAAGTAATGTGATGAGTCAAAATAGTTAGGTTGAGTATTTTTCTGTTAAATCCGTTTTGAGATGAGTCCTGAATCCAAAAAAAAAATGGTTTTGTAATTAGATCTGTCTGTCGTATGTGCAGTGTTCTACATCCCGAACTTGAGGACCAATTTTAATCAAATTTGCTCTGTAGACATACTTTTACTATATTTCGAGAAATTTTAAATTATTTATTTCATATTAAAAACTCGGGGTAGCTGTCAAAAAACAATGATTTAACCAATTTCCTCATGACACCAAAAAATACGTATCGATCATTCCAAAAAATTTCGATTCGTAAAATACGAAATTCTCCAAATCAGCTCTACCGATTTAGTTTGAATTTTATTAAAATATGAATTTAACGACCCAAAACAGGGTGCAAAAATATATTACAATGTTGATTTTTTTGCTCTGAGAATGTGTGGCACATCTGAAAAACTTTTAGGTCCTTATTTGAATATGTAAAAACAACTATGGAACTAACATTTTTTATGACTATTAATTTCAGTTCGTTTTTATTTGGTTTTAGGGATGGGAAACATTTATAACTTATTGATAGTTTACTACTACTGCTGTGTTCGTAAATAGATTATAACAATTATGCTGATTATCTTCCATCAATATAGCAAGTACGAGTGTTGCAGTTCCAAAAGATCCTAGTTGGATCCAGGTCTTTTTTTTCTTGTGTAATCTTGGATTAGAGTCACGTTAACCAGAACAGGTCGTCTTTGGTTGTGGTCCTACACCGTGTAGCAAAAGTTTTTAAATAAGAATCTCCGTCCTGCCCGCAACGCCTGGTTAGGTTTAGAAGCCTACCCCCGGTATTAAATTACTGTAATTGTTTTAACCTCCGAGCAACCCTAGCGTCTGCAGATCTCTTCTTTCCTCTTTCGTCTCCCTTGACCCACTCCTTTTCTATTCTGACTATGATGATGTTAAAGTATTCGAGGGCTAGTAATATTTACTTTATGTTTTTAGATTATTTTTTTATATATGACAATGATAACTGAGAGGTTTTAAGAATGTAAAATAACAAAGAAAAAGTTATAATTCGTTTTTGTTTTTTTTAGATCAAGTGTGATAAAATGCTGTTTTAGCCGTCTTCTATCTTAGAGCATACACATATTTTTAATAAAATGCTAAATAATCAATTTATAAATACTGATTAAATTTTGAAGTCATGAATATACTAACAAAAAAATGTAAGATAGAAGTCTTTAAAATTTACTACTTTCACTGTCATAATTCCAAATGCATTTATTTGATTTAATCTTGAAAAAACTTTCACTTGCCATTAATTTCCCAACGCCTTGCCAAATCCAGTGAAGAGATATCTTGTGCTGAATATACACACCTCATTTACTGCGAGACCCGCACATAAAATGTTTATCGAATGGAAAGATTTAGACGGTTTTACGATAAATATATATTGCGGAAGTTGTAAATCAGAATGTATGTTTAGGCATCAAAACTGCACTAGTCGTTATAAATATGTAATGTAAAGTAGTTGGAATTCAGTCAAATTGTTTTATTCTGGTTTTCATATGTTTAATACTAAGAAAAAAAATCTGAAATTATAAAATCGGAGGATATTATTTTGGATTTAAAATTATTGGGTAATAATGGATTGTTCACAACACTGATGTGGTTTATTCTGACATTTGCTACCATTTGTATGTATAAAATTCATCGAGTTTTTTGGGAATATATACATTTCGAGATAGTCCATGCCCCCCTAAAAGTGGTTTTTGAAAAAGTATCTGTCTATCGTTTGATTTTTTTTTTTACATTTTTGATAAATGAAATTTCAGATAAATGATATAAAACAAATAATTCCGATTTTCTCAAAATCGGTTCCAACTATTTAGATAATGTTATTCTAAATTTAAACCTTTAACTACTGAACAAACTTCTCTATCTCTAAAAAAAAAAAAAAAAAAAAAAAAAAAAAAAAAAAAAAAAAAAAATGATGGTTTATGAGTTGTAAAAAAAACATATCAGCCGTGGGGTTGTTGGGAAAGAAGTAATTTCTCAAAATCAGCTATACCGATTTCGATCAAATTGAAGTGAAATGTGAATTTTAATTGTCCAAATCAAAGGTGCAAAATCGCAAATAATAGAAAATTACCGTTAAGGAATGTAGAAAACGAAATCAAAACGCGATATTTACACTTTATATTCTGATTTATACTCATAATATTCAAAGCCTTCCGACAACTTTATTTTAATTGAATGGTTATAAATACCTTATCCTTAACACGATAAGACTTCTAAATTACAAGCTAGTTGACAAGTGGAACCAGTTGATGAAACAGGTGCTTACAAAACTTTGATATTTACGAACATAATTAAGTAATAACGCGTACAAGTGTACAATAATTTTAACATTACAACTATACTTTTTATTATATGTATGTGTATCTGTGTAGTGTTTCGTGATTAATATCAGCCTGAAAATGCCGTCTGTGTAACGGTGAAACATGTTACATCATATAATAAGAACCACTGTAAACTTAAATTAAGGTTTTCATAATAATTTAATAATATTTAATTTTATGTTTAAGACGAGGTTGTAACACAAGAGAAGCAAGTTTTGCCTTTATGTAATGTATAAAAAGTATTTTAAACAATCCACAATATTTAATGGAAATAATGAGACGATTATTCAATTCCACAAAACAGCTTTAATTGCGACATAGGTTTCGCCGTTAGGCATTTTCAAGCAACTAAATTGAAAACAAAACAAGGGGTACTTTTACTCTAACCTCTCCTTGTGTCTCACATTTTTTTAGTTTAGACTTGTTTTGTTTTCAATTTAGTTGCTTGAAAATGCCTAACGGCGAAACATATGTCTAAATTAAAGCTGTTTTGTGGAATTGAATAATCGTCTCATTATTTCCATTATCATGGAATTCCATCATGTACCGACTGTTGTAATATTAAATTACACAATATTTAAGACAACGCCCATAGTTATTTTCACTCTTCATAATTTCTGTATTGTAAACATTAGCTTCTGGATCTCCGACAGCTTTCTGAAAAACTTTTTATCTTGATTAGTCATTTTTGCACGTTTATTAAACTCATTACCAATCTTCCTCTTTCAATCTGAAAGTTAAAGTCTGAAAGGAGAATAAGGTTTTTATAAATGTTCCATAATTGATTAATTATCACAGAGTAGTAATGAGAACCTCTCTGTGACTAGATTGAGTACGGGAGGTGGAAGTCTTTCCGTGGTGTCCTTACGGGATCTAGACGTTTTTTATGTAGTCTTGAGTTTAATCCCTATCTTTCATCTTTCCTAACTGGTGTCTCTTAACCTACTCTTGTTCTCTTCCGACGCTGACACTATACGAGTATTCGACAGTCTGAAGTGTTTATTTTACGTTCTTTTCTTCATATTTTATGAATAATGATGAAGATGAGCGAAAGGAACAAGGAAACATATAAAGACATGTCTACAATACCACATTTGTTAAATATGATGGACATCACATTGTTCTTTGATTCTTGTTGACTTGTTAAAGTATTCATTGACCTTTAACCTTCTGATAACAAAACTGATAATGTTTAGCTCCACTTCACATTGAAGTGCTCCAACTCATTAAAGTTGTTTACCTTTACTCAACTAACGGATTGTAAAAGCTTTTACCGTCTCCACTATGCTTTTTTCTTTTCTGATCAAATTTCAAATAAAGCCCCGAGTAGCATCGCTAAATAACCTCTTGCTTTTAATATTGCGTTTCGTTATTGAGCTCATTGTTCAGTTTGTACGTAACTTAATGTGTGTCCGTGTTTGTTTTTATGTGTGTTTCTATTATCTGATTTTTTAACTCCTTGATAGTAAGAATATGTTCTCTAAAATTGACATGGAACCCCAAATTGTGTTGTGGCTAGTGCTCTTCTTTTTATGTGCGTAAAGTTTCAGGTCCAATATCTATGGCTATTCAAAAAGTTACGCCACACAAACTGGTGTCTATGACTAGTTGCGAAAACCCTTATCAGCTGTGTCAAGGGTTTTGATGTAAGTTTATATTTCAATTCTGTGTCTGTAAAATTCATATTCTCTTGTTTGTTTTTTTTTAAACGGGTCATGTGATGCTTCACATTTTAGTGAGACGAGGACAAAAAAATCAAAATGAATACCAACCAAATAAAAGTAACGACTAAAAACGTGTTTATATTACGTAAGTTTGAAAAAAAAAATTTCTTCCGATTTTCCAGTTCAATTCAAAAGGTTTTGATGTCCAATAAACAGATTTTGCTATGACAATAAATATATCGCAAGGACAAACACTTAATGTTGTTGGCGAAAATTTGGAAAATAATAATATATTTACTCACAGGCAAATGTACATAGCGCTATCAAGAATAGAGAATTCATATTATCTTTACCTACATTGTCCTAAACATCAAGTTAGAAATGTGGTTTACAGTGAAATTTTATAGAAATATGAAAAATAAATAGTTCGTTATGAATGTAACACTAACACAGATGTTCACCATTACTGACAATAATAAGCCAAATTACAAGAACACATGCATAAGGAGATTAAAGTCTACACACGATTATTATATTCCTACATGCTTATAACTAAAACATAATAAATAGATGTTTTATTACACAATAACAACCGTACACACACACATCCACACATACAAACACAAACCAATTATGACAAGTATGTTAGCGACAAAAATATTGAACATTTTATGGTTAATGAATAAGGGAGGTTTTAGTTTTATATAATAAAAGAACAATAATGTCCGTTTATGTGACTTTTTTAATAATAAAGTAGTTACTTTTATTATATGACGCGTTTCGGAACTCGTTCCATCTTTCATAAATTATTTCACAACACATACACGCGCACATTAACTCAGACAATATCACCGCGTGTGCACACCATCGAATACGTTTATATATTGATCCCTAACCTGCAGTACCGCTTAGTGTTTGCGTTTCTTATCTATTCCTGTATTAACCTGTTTTAGTTTGAAGTTAACCCGGCAACATCGGGTACCACATCTAGTCTATATATTCCTCGCAATTAGGCTTTGCATACGTCTGTATAAAATTTAAATACTGCCATAATCAACAAAAAGCATTACTGTACATTTAAACAGATATCCACCAGTTTGTAATGGGTATTATTTTCTGTTTCTGTCATATCATTATAATTTATGAATTCTTCTTTTTCTCCACTTTTTTCTCATGCTTCTACTATTACTTATAAGCAGGGCACCCTGCCAGAGTTAATCTCTGAATATTTCGCGCTGTTTCTACCGCCGCACCGTATCATTTACGTTGCGCAAATTGTATGTCAGCTTTACAAGAATGATTAAATATATGGTGAGTACACATTTAAACAGTAATTATGTATTTACATTGTCCGTGTTTATTATGCGAGAGACTTGTGTAATTTGTTTGTATATTTTGGTTTTGACCATTTTTTTTTTAATCGGGACTGCGTATCTGTTTAAATTATAATTGTAATTAACATATTGAAATATCACAGAAAACAATTATTTTTTGTCCGTAAATTAAGTGAATATGAAAGGTGTTTCTGTAAGGCATAGCTGTGGTTTCTGTTGTATTAATGATTTTAGTAAAAGAGAAGTTTTGGACATTTTTAGTAACCGTTTGATCTAAATTGGTACCTAGGGAGTTTATAAAACCTAACTATGACTTAACATTCAAACAACGCAAAGTAATTTTTAACAGTACAGTAAAAACAAAAACTGATGAGAAAATGCCAGTTTGAAAGTTTTTGCCTAAAGCAGTTCCTGTGACATAAGAATAAGAACATCTTCTTTAGAAAGGAGACTGGACTCAATTTAACAACACGGGAGAAGCTAAGGGGGGATTTATCATAACACGGAAGTACTTAATAAATTTTAATTTGAATAAACAATAATTACTCCACCCAGTGAGGCCAAGTGACTGAAATGAAAGTAGAGAGAGGACGCTTGATTTGAGAAAGTTTTTATTACCTTTTTGTCGTTCTTCTTTAGAGACAAAAAAACCTATCGGTTATCATCGCATTATAAAAAAAAAAAGAAAAAAAAAAAAAAAAAAAGGACCTTTGCCCCTGAGTATTGTAATACTGTCACGGTAGGAAAATAACAAGAGTTGGTCAAGAGAGACCTATTAAGAAAGATAAAATACAGGGATCTAATCCAAGACTACATGAAAAAAGAAATTAATCCAGCTACGTCCAAACGCACTATTATATGTAAGAGATATGAAGTTCATGTATAATTTATTTTACTGTATGTGTCAGTTTCGACTGTGAAATATTAAGAATCGATTAATACTGTATAATAACAATATAATACAGTATATCACACGTTATTTTTTTCTCATCAATCATACAGACTACTTAAGTTGGATGTAGACGAAAGTAAATGACAGATACGTGTGAAACAATTTTGAGGATTCAATTTTATATCATAATTTATATTTTGTATTTTTCCGAGATGGCTACAAAATTATGGCGAATTATTTGTTTTGCAAGAAGTAACCAGTTAAACTTTAAATTATGCATTTCAGCAGTATCTTATAATTAATTAATTACACGGTATGGGAATTTATAAAACAAATTTAGAGCTAAAATTTGTGTTGATCTAAAAACGATTTTTCGTTTCCCCCCCCCCTTTTTTCAGAAGAAACCCACTAATATAAAGGTAAGAACTTTTTTTAGTTTTATATAGATGACATTGAATAATTCTGCCAGTAATAAATGGAATATATTAACTTATTGTGATAAATCAGTAAAGAAAATTTAGACCTAAATTTTTGTTGATGTAATTTCGATTTTTCGTGTTTTTTCAGTGGGAACGAACAAACGAATAAGGATAAGCATTTTGTTTTTTTCTAATATGACATTAAATAATTCTGCCAGTCAGTAGTGCATGAAGAGGTAAACAGAATTATTTCTACAATAGAAACCAGGAAGCAGTTGTTAAAGTGAAGAGAAAACTGAGGGATGTAGAATATAAATTGGGGCAAAGTTTATGCAGTGGATCATTACATCCATTCCCCAACAGTTTGTTCTCGTATATAACCTTTACAGTGTGTTTAATAAAGTGAACACAAAACAGTTTATGCGGTTGAATTAATACACGTATGTTGTGTATAGTATTGTTATGCAAACAAAGGTAATATAGACACATTGTCAGTAGTTGCATTTGGGTTTATGTTAAAGTTATAAATAATGACGTATTTGTATTGTGGATTAATGCAACTGTAAACAGGATAATATCCAGTTAATTACTAAACTGGTATACAGTGGGTTTCTAGGTAGAGATGTAAGGTTTTTTTTTAATTTGTATTAATATTATATATAAATATATGAAACATTATTGCCAGTTCTGACATAATTAATTTTGTTTCGGTCGTTTAAGTGTATTCCTAAAATGTGAGTTGAAAACACTAAATTAACTTAACTTAATAGATTTAAGCCAAAGCAACCTTAATTTAAAATGGGCTCTGACATACTACGAGCTACCAAAAAATGAATGCTTATAAACAAATATATCCAGGTGGGATTAGAAAAAAACTAAAAACGAAAGACGGTAATACAATTTTTTTTCCGGACTATGACTGTTTTATCTTAACACGAAAATATCCGAAGATTGTGTAGTGTACTAGTTTATAAATCTATTTTAATGATTTTTTCAAGGAGGTAACAACTCTGTGGGGGCTGGTTGTACCAGATGACCTTGGTTTAATCATGTGTGATGAATGAGTGAGGAAGGACTCAAAAGAAATTACTGGATGGGAGAATAGAAGGAAAGTGGCAAGGAAAGATGTGGAAGAGATTGGGTAAAAAGATTGAAAAGGTTGAAAGAACTATGCAAGTCGAACGGTGGAGGAAGAAAGGGAGAGAGAGAGTGCAAATTAGAGAAGAATGGAAACAAGAGTCATGCCACAGATCACCCCAGGCTCTAGCGCCGAGGGAGTAACTATAAGAAAAGAAGTTCCTGTACAGAATGTATTAAAATCTTTCAACCTAAAAAATATGGGAAGGAAAAGTGTTTTCACTTTCAACTTTTACCTCAAAAGATTATGCATAACCTGTTTGAAATCTAAACAGCTGGGAAATGTCAATGATGTGATTTCCTATAATTAATATTTAATGTATTTTCAGCATTAAGTTTGAAATTTTAATATTTTTCTTGCAATTTTTATTTTAATATTATTAATATTATTGAATTATATGTAAGATGTTGTTTTGACCTTTTATTTATTTGTATGAATAATTTGTTTATTTTGTTGAATACCTTCTGTAAAATAAAGTTTTAATATTCTGTTTAATTATTAATGAATTTCGTCATTGTTTTTAAATTTTACGATTATACATTTGCATTTAGTTTTTATTACGAGATATGTTATCAATTATAAATTGGGCGTTACTTCTGAAAATGTATTTACCACGCGGTTATTATTATTGTTATTTTTTCTAAACATTGATCAATACGTTCAGTATGGGTATATATAAAGCACTTTAGTAAAATTGTATAATAATAGTTAGATAAAAAAATTGAAAATCTATGAAATTAAGCTAAAATATTAAACAATAGAAAACATATTTATTTATAGCGTCAATATATGATAACAATATGCCTACGCAGAAAATTTGACTAAAATCTGTCCAATCACTTCAGTTTTTACTACGATTGATAAGAAGACAAATTATCTCCGCAATTGACAAGGTTCAAATTAAAAAACATCCGTTTATCCGTCCATCTTTGGTACATTTTTCGAGGATAATGAAATAACTGTTAATATATGGCCACCTTTAAAAATATATCATTCTACCAAACACTTTCTACACACTGAATTGTAATAACCTGCTGAATTTTATGAAGATTGATATTCTATATAAAACAATACCACTATTTAACATCTACGTCGATAAATATAAAATTTAACTAATGTTGTTAAATTAATCATAAAACTTTCGAATTACACAAAATTAAATTGTAAACATTCTAATGATTCAATTGTAATCGGAAATCATTCGCACTTGAAATGTACGTTTCATAAAATTCCGACAAGTGAAGAAGCAATATTTAAATTGCATTGGTTCTATTTTGAATTTACAGAAATTCCTTTACCAATCCTTCACTTCTGCGAAATATCCACGCCTCATTTAACACAAGAACTATTACTAGGTACAATAGATAATATTTATACAATAAACTGTAAATATTTGTGGCGTTTTGGTATTTAAACAGCTGTACGACAGACAAGTTTACAAAATAAAATAATCTTCACTGTTATTATTATTACTACTAAAATCTCAAAATGTAAATTATCATTCATCCTAATTTTCCTCTATTTTGTTATTTTTATTATTATTACCACATCCACGCTCAAAAAGTAAAATTTAAATCATCACACTATTTCTTCTATTTATTGTTATTTCTACCACTAAAATCTCAAAAAGTAAATTTTCCACTATCAAAACGTTGTTTCTATTTATTATAAAAGTAAAATTAAACATTTTATCGTGTAACTTGACAGTAATAAAGCACATTTTAAGTAAATGGAACAACAACTGAAAGATGAAGAGATAAAACAAACCCACATTAGTAATATTTATTCTATAAATATTGTATTATCCGTTCCAAAGTTATTATTTATGAACCTTTCTAGTCATCTTGACTTCTTTTTACTTCGGTATTAGTTGAAAACTGGCATTCCCCCAAAGTCAGATTTGGCACTGCCTTCACCTTCGTCTAATTTACTATGCAAACATTAGCTATGTTCTTATCCACAGTGACATCCAATCTAAATTGATATAATTATTTATACTACAAAAGTGTCTTCAGTGAGACTATAATATACAATTGTCATTGTTTGATATCATATACATTTTTAGTTACATGTAATTAATAAAGAAAACAATATTATGTGCTTCCACAAATAAAATGTAAATAGCCATTCCTACCTAGGTTTCACCAGCTCTGACATTAGATGACTGAGAAAACTATAATCTTCATAGTCCATCCGCCAACTTCTGTTATGTTTATTTAACCTAGTTTAAAAACTACCACCTGTTTGTCCAACATAAAATAAATTGGTTGATGGATTGACGAGGGAGTCACCTTTATTAGCGGAGATTGTGGACTGTTTTAAAAACCTAATTTCTAAATAATAACCTATTTTAGTCTAACAATAAATATTGGTACTGTTATGAAGATGATATATTGTGTTTGTTTTGAAGGTTAGAAAACCCACATTTACTGATAATATCCATGCACAAGATACAAGATACAAGTAGTCATAAATTAGCCGCATTCCACAGCATGTTGAATCGTCTCATTAACGTCCCTATGGTGAATACTAATGATTTTGAACAAGAGCTAAATTTTATAAAACTGATTCCCACTAAGAATGTTTACGATGCAAATTCAATTGCGAAAATGTAAAGAAATAAATTTTAAAAGAATGCAAATATAAATATATATTTCTCAAGAGTTGTATTGATGTAAATACTGCAAATTACGTAGGATAACTTACATCAGTAAGGATAGCCATAGTCTTGATAAGTTTTAAAATTGAAAAAGCTTTGTATGCTATCATATTATAATGATAAGTATTTGGGTAATATTTTAAATAATTGTAATGATAACGTGCCTAAATTCGTTAAAAAATGGTGTGTATAAACTAAACTGTAGAATTTGTAATGCGTTTATGTTGGACAAAATTAGATTAATATATAACTAACACAAGTTGGCGGTTGATTATGAACATTATATATTTTTTCTAATCGCATTATTTTCTTATTTAAAATTGGGGTAAAAATGTAACTCCCTACAGAATATAAGACCTACAGGTTACCTGAGAGTGTGGAATTGTATTTCGTTGCATTATTTAACTCTATGGCTTACCTTAAAACGGTTTTATTGTGCTTCATCTGTCCTAAAACGTATTTGAATACGACAAAGTTAAAATAATGATTATGTAACTGAATTAAATACATTTACATTCAAATAGTCTCTCGGTCTTATATTGTATTGTGTAGGTAATTGTATTTTCACCCCAAATCGAATATTTAAAACGTAATTTAAAAACACTCTCAGAAAAGCTTGTAAATAATAAATTTTCAATATTTTTAAGCCGTTGGGTTAATCAGAAATGATTTAAGAAATATGTCTTAACATCACATTTTTTTCAAAAACAATAATTTTCCTATTTGAAAACATTAAATTGGTACCCACAAAAAAATCTGTTACAGAAGGTCCTGCATTTAAAGTTTAAAGATATTAATGGTGGCAATCTTGAATTGATCTCCCAGGATACAATAGGAGAGAGAATACTATTTTAATTTGTAGACACCGTTGCGTACATGTGTCTAAAGTTAAAAGAAAGATTGTCAGAAATTAATTCATAAATTAATTCTTACAAATGATGTTTTCTCGCTGTGGTAGAGCCCAGACTAAACCACAGAAACACAACGTATGTTTGTTACTAAGCAGGTTAAACAGGGGTTTCTATTTGCTTGTATATGGTATGCCTAGATTGCGAGGATATGGTGATACTGTGTAAATAATGTTACTGTGAATCAACATGTTTCTGTCAGGAGTAACCCCAGGCGTCAATTTCAGGAAGGTAATTACTGTAAGGGAAGATCCACCTGGATAGAGTGAGAATTTGATATCATCTTACACGACTATTTGTTTATTGCAATGCGACGTGATAAAATATTTCAAAGTAAGTTTTTAGTAAATTTTGTACATTGCAACGGTTGCAATTTGCTTGATTTTAACGAAATGTTGCAAAGTTGTAAATAGAAAGAGAGAAATGTTTCTAATAACATAATTAAAAAGTTAGTAATTATACAGTCGACTATATTGTTTTCAGTTTTCCAAAACTAGACATTTACTGAAATAATTATAAATTTATTTTTAGAAGGCGTAACACCTCGCTGTCATTATAGCCTTGTAAAAAAAGGAAATAACATAAAATAAATCCATCTAATTCTGAATTACTCTAATAGCGTCAGGGTCGGAAGGGAACAAGAGTTGGTATAAAGAGACATGATGGTAAAGATGATTATTTTCCTTGTTTTTAGAACGCGTAACACCTCGCTGTCTGTCATCATAGCCTTCTAAAAAAAGGAAATAACATAAAATAAAGCCACTTAATTCTGAATTACTCTAATAACGTCAGGGTCGGAAGGGAACCAGAGTTGGTCTAAAGAGACATGATGGTAAAGATGATTATTTTCCTTGTTTTTAGAACGCGTAACACCTCGCTGTCTGTCATCATAGCCTTGTAAAAAAAAGGAAATAACATAAAATAAAGCCACTTAATTCTGAATTACTCAAATAGCGTCAGGCTCGGAAGGGAACAAGAGTTGGTCTAAAGAGACATGATGGTAAAGATGATTATTTTCCTTGTTTTTAGAACGCGTAACACCTCGCTGTCATCATAGCCTTCTAAAAAAAGGAAATAACATAAAATAAAGCCACTTAATTCTGAATTACTCTAATAACGTCAGGGTCGGAAGGGAACCAGAGTTGGTCTAAAGAGACATGATGGTAAAGATGATTATTTTCCTTGTTTTTAGAACGCGTAACACCTCGCTGTCATCATAGCCTTCTAAAAAAAGGAAATAACATAAAATAAAGCCACTTAATTCTGAATTACTCTAATAGCGTCAGGCTCGGAAGGGAACAAGAGTAGGTCTAAAGAGACATGATGGTAAAGATGATTATTTTCCTTGTTTTTAGAACGCGTAACACCTCGCTGTCATCATAGCCTTCTAAAAAAGAGAAAAGAATATAAAATAAAGCCACCTAATTCTGAATTACTCTAATAGCGTCAGGCTCGGAAGGGAACAAGAGTTGGTCTAAAGAGACATGATGGTAAAGACGATTATTTTCCTTGTTTTTAGAACGCGTAACACCTCGCTGTCATCATAGCCTTCTAAAAAAAGGAAATAACATAAAATAAAGCCACTTAATTCTGAATTACTCTAATAGCGTCAGGCTCGGAAGGGAGCAAGAGTTGGTCTAAAGAGACATGATGGTAAAGATGATTATTTTCCTTGTTTTTAGAACGCGTAACACCTCGCTGTCATCATAGCCTTCTAAAAAAAGGAAATAACATAAAATAAAGCCACTTAATTCTGAATTACTCTAATAGCGTCAGGCTCGGAAGGGAACAAGAGTTGGTCTAAAGAGACATGATGGTAAAGACGATTATTTTCCTTGTTTTTAGAACGCGTAACACCTCGCTGTCATCATAGCCTTCTAAAAAAAGGAAATAACATAAAATAAAGCCACTTAATTCTGAATTACTCTAATAGCGTCAGGCTCGGAAGGGAACAAGAGTTGGTCTAAAGAGACATGATGGTAAAGACGATTATTTTCCTTGTTTTTAGAACGCGTAACACCTCGCTGTCATCATAGCCTTCTAAAAAAAGGAAATAACATAAAATAAAGCCACTTAATTCTGAATTACTCTAATAGCGTCAGGCTCGGAAGGGAACAAGAGTTGGTCTAAAGAGACATGATGGTAAAGACGATTATTTTCTTTGTTTTTAGAACGCGTAACACCTCGCTGTCATCATAGCCTTCTAAAAAAAGGAAATAACATAAAATAAAGCCACTTAATTCTGAATTACTCTAATAGCGTCAGGCTCGGAAGGGAACAAGAGTTGGTCTAAAGAGACATGATGGTAAAGATGATTATTTTCCTTGTTTTTAGAACGCGTAACACCTCGCTGTCATCATAGCCTTCTAAAAAAAGGAAATAACATAAAATAAAGCCACTTAATTCTGAATTACTCTAATAGCGTCAGGCTCGGAAGGGAACAAGAGTTGGTCTAAAGAGACATGATGGTAAAGACGATTATTTTCCTTGTTTTTAGAACGCGTAACACCTCGCTGTCATCATAGCCTTCTAAAAAAAGGAAATAACATAAAATAAAGCCACTTAATTCTGAATTACTCTAATAGCGTCAGGCTCGGAAGGGAACAAGAGTTGGTCTAAAGAGACATGATGGTAAAGACGATTATTTTCCTTGTTTTTAGAACGCGTAACACCTCGCTGTCATCATAGCCTTCTAAAAAAAGGAAATAACATAAAATAAAGCCACTTAATTCTGAATTACTCTAATAGCGTCAGGCTCGGAAGGGAACAAGAGTAGGTCTAAAGAGACATGATGGTAAAGACGATTATTTTCCTTGTTTTTAGAACGCGTAACACCTCGCTGTCATCATAGCCTTCTAAAAAAGGAAATAACATAAAATAAAGCCACTTAATTCTGAATTACTCTAATAGCGTCAGGCTCGGAAGGGAACAAGAGTTGGTCTAAAGAGACATGATGGTAAAGACGATTATTTTCCTTGTTTTTAGAACGCGTAACACCTCGCTGTCATCATAGCCTTCTAAAAAAAGGAAATAACATAAAATAAAGCCACTTAATTCTGAATTACTCTAATAGCGTCAGGCTCGGAAGGGAACAAGAGTTGGTCTAAAGAGACATGATGGTAAAGACGATTATTTTCCTTGTTTTTAGAACGCGTAACACCTCGCTGTCATCATAGCCTTCTAAAAAAAGGAAATAACATAAAATAAAGCCACTTAATTCTGAATTACTCTAATAGCGTCAGGCTCGGAAGGGAACAAGAGTTGGTCTAAAGAGACATGATGGTAAAGACGATTATTTTCCTTGTTTTTAGAACGCGTAACACCTCGCTGTCATCATAGCCTTCTAAAAAAAGGAAATAACATAAAATAAAGCCACTTAATTCTGAATTACTCTAATAGCGTCAGGCTCGGAAGGGAACAAGAGTTGGTCTAAAGAGACATGATGGTAAAGATGATTATTTTCCTTGTTTTTAGAACGCGTAACACCTCGCTGTCATCATAGCCTTCTAAAAAAAGGAAATAACATAAAATAAAGCCACTTAATTCTGAATTACTCTAATAGCGTCAGGCTCGGAAGGGAACAAGAGTTGGGCTAAAGAGACATGATGGTAAAGACGATTATTTTCCTTGTTTTTAGAACGCGTAACACCTCGCTGTCATCATAGCCTTCTAAAAAAAGGAAATAACATAAAATAAAGCCACTTAATTCTGAATTACTCTAATAGCGTCAGACTCGGAAGGGAACAAGAGTTGGTCTAAAGAGACATGAAGGTAAAGACGATTATTTTCCTTGTTTTTAGAACGCGTAACACCTCGCTGTCATCATAGCCTTCTAAAAAAAGGAAATAACATAAAATAAAGCCACTTAATTCTGAATTACTCTAATAGCGTCAGGCTCGGAAGGGAACAAGAGTTGGTCTAAAGAGACATGATGGTAAAGACGATTATTTTCCTTGTTTTTAGAACGCGTAACACCTCGCTGTCATCATAGCCTTCTAAAAAAAGGAAATAACATAAAATAAAGCCACTTAATTCTGAATTACTCTAATAGCGTCAGGCTCGGAAGGGAACCAGAGTTGGTCTAAAGAGACATGATGGTAAAGATGATTATTTTCCTTGTTTTTAGAACGCGTAACACCTCGCTGTCATCATAGCCTTCTAAAAAAAGGAAATAACATAAAATAAAGCCACTTAATTCTGAATTACTCTAATAGCGTCAGGCTCGGAAGGGAACAAGAGTTGGTCTAAAGAGACATGAAGGTAAAGACGATTATTTTCCTTGTTTTTAGAACGCGTAACACCTCGCTGTCATCATAGCCTTCTAAAAAAAGGAAATAACATAAAATAAAGCCACTTAATTCTGAATTACTCTAATAGCGTCAGGCTCGGAAGGGAACAAGAGTTGGTCTAAAGAGACATGATGGTAAAGACGATTATTTTCCTTGTTTTTAGAACGCGTAACACCTCGCTGTCATCATAGCCTTCTAAAAAAAGGAAATAACATAAAATAAAGCCACTTAATTCTGAATTACTCTAATAGCGTCAGGCTCGGAAGGGAACCAGAGTTGGTCTAAAGAGACATGATGGTAAAGATGATTATTTTCCTTGTTTTTAGAACGCGTAACACCTCGCTGTCATCATAGCCTTCTAAAAAAAGGAAATAACATAAAATAAAGCCACTTAATTCTGAATTACTCTAATAGCGTCAGGCTCGGAAGGGAACAAGAGTTGGTCTAAAGAGACATGATGGTAAAGATGATTATTTTCCTTGTTTTTAGAACGCGTAACACCTCGCTGTCATCATAGCCTTCTAAAAAAAGGAAATAACATAAAATAAAGCCACTTAATTCTGAATTACTCTAATAGCGTCAGGCTCGGAAGGGAACAAGAGTTGGTCTAAAGAGACATGATGGTAAAGACGATTATTTTCCTTGTTTTTAGAACGCGTAACACCTCGCTGTCATCATAGCCTTCTAAAAAAAGGAAATAACATAAAATAAAGCCACTTAATTCTGAATTACTCTAATAGCGTCAGGCTCGGAAGGGAACCAGAGTTGGTCTAAAGAGACATGATGGTAAAGATGATTATTTTCCTTGTTTTTAGAACGCGTAACACCTCGCTGTCATCATAGCCTTCTAAAAAAAGGAAATAACATAAAATAAAGCCACTTAATTCTGAATTACTCTAATAGCGTCAGGCTCGGAAGGGAACCAGAGTTGGTCTAAAGAGACATGATGGTAAAGATGATTATTTTCCTTGTTTTTAGAACGCGTAACACCTCGCTGTCATCATAGCCTTCTAAAAAAAGGAAATAACATAAAATAAAGCCACTTAATTCTGAATTACTCTAATAGCGTCAGGCTCGGAAGGGAACAAGAGTAGGTCTAAAGAGACATGATGGTAAAGATGATTATTTTCCTTGTTTTTAGAAGGCGTAACACCTCGCTGTCATCATAGCCTTCTAAAAAAGAGAAAAGAATATAAAATAAAGCCACCTAATTCTCGACCACTCTAGTAGCGTCAGATTCGGAAGGGAACAAGAGTTGCTCAAAACAGACCTAATATTAAAGAAACTGTTCTAATTAAGACTACATGAAAAAATATAGATCAAGCTAAGATCCCTCGTGATACCACACTGTATGTGAACTCATGAGGGAAGGAAAGATGAAAGAGAGGGATCAAACCCAAGACTAGATGAAGAATACAAATATTATATGACGTAATTGACACACCTGTAGTTATTGTCTCCCCCTCTAGCGTTAAAAAAAAAAATTACTGACGCTATAGTTAATTTTTCTTTTTTTTCTTTTTTTTTTTTATAATTACCCAGGTATGAGGGGGAAAGGAGGAGGTAAAAAATGTGTGATATTGATGACCGCGAAGGAGAAGAAACAAATATTCCAGACTAGCAGACAACCCTAACTTGCTGGCTCAACCAAAATAAAAGAGAATAATAGACCAAAAAGGAGGTGGTAAAAGAATAATGGGGGGGGGGGAAGAGAGAGAAAAAAAAGTATATATTTACTATTGTCGATATCGTTCGCAGGGTGACAGGATTACATGCTGCTTAAAATTAAAAATTAAAGTAAATTGTGTATAAATTTGGGAACTGGAATATTAATAAATTTGAATAATTTTAACTAATTTTACAATTTGAGAAGACAGAATAAATATAAAAATAAGATAAATGTAACAAATATTACGCGGAGGGATGCAATAATTGAAAAATATATACGTTCGGTTTTATTAAATTCTCTGCTACTACAAATGTGTCCGTAAACAAGTAACAATTATTATACTTGAATAAAATTAATTTTTCTTCACGGGCTCGAAAAATTCTTTATTTTAATAATTTCAAACGCATTTATTTGATTTAATCTTGAAAAAACTTTCACTTGCCATTAATTTCCCATCGCCTTGCCAAATCCAGTGAAGAGATATACACGCCTCATTTACTGCGAGATCCGCACATAAAATGTTTATCGAATGGAAAGATTTAGACGGTTTTACGATAAATATATATTGCGGAAGTTGTAAATCAGAATGTATGTTTAGGCATCAAAACTGCACTAGTCGTTATAAAATGGAATGTAAAGTAGTTGGAATTCAGTTAAATTGTTTTACTCTGGTTTTGATAAGTTTATTACTCAGATATAAAATACTAAATTATAAAATCGGAGGATATTATTTTGGATTTAAAGTTATTGGGTAATAATGGATTGTTCACGACACTGATGTGGTTTATTCTAACATTTACCACCATTTGTATGTATAAAATTCCTCATTTTTAGTTTCCCACATATATCTAGGATAGAGAAAGTTATGTAATGGGACAAAATTCGATGTCTAGTTTTTTGGGGGGGAATATATATACTTTGTGATACCTCCGTCAAAAAACAGTAATCAGAAGAAAATATTCTATCTACGTTTGACTTTTTTCGATAAATCAAAGTTTCGGAATACCTTCCATAAGACAAAAATAAGTTGCAACGATTTAGATCAAATTTTGCTAAAATGTAGCCCATCTAAGTACCGAAAAACATCTCCATCTCTAAACAAAATACCGGTTCTTGTATAACTTTGAGAAACAACCAAACTCAGCCGTGGAAATACTCTAAAAGACGTCGTAAGACATCAATGTTTTCTAGACGAATTTCGAAGAATAACACCAGGAATATTCACACATTCCAGACGGATTTTGAGTAGCAGGATGTGCAACTAATTTATTTCATCGTTAACTCTATTTTCCTTTGATACATATCGTATTTGCTGTTTAAAAATCAAAATATTTTTCTAGCACAAAATATTTTAAAAATAACGGATTCAAATCATTTTGTACAAACCTTCAAAATGTTGACATTTTTAAAATGTAAAAATATAGTCTTCGTTTTTGGTAAAAGCTGAAATCCAATATCTCATCAATTTTTGGAGCTGCAAGGAATCAGAGAAGACAAAGGATTTCACTACATATGATTACAGAAACCTCTATATCACTTTAAAATGTAGAATCATTTCTTGAAGTTTGGATACATAATTTTGAACACCCTGTAATACATAGTAAAAAGAATATACATAAGTTTTTTTACCTTATTTTGACATCGGTTCTTAGAACAAAAGCACAAAATGTCTGCTAGTGGTCAGCTAGTCAAATTAAAATGTATTCAGTAAATTAATTGGCATGTCCTTTTCCCCTTGAAGACTCTGTCATATCTATAAGGGATGTAACTAATTAATCAACGACTTCCCATATCAACCTTTAATTCTTGTCTCCAGGTCAACTTAATAAAACCACTCATTGCTATCGTCTACTAAGCACTGCCTTTAAAATGCCTTCATCACATCAGAAAGGTTTTCGTTTATTTACAAACTTAGTTTAACCACATATAAAAGATAAACTTGTATTTGTTATTTAACTTCTGCATTCTGGGGATAGGAATAAATCTTTCTTACAGAATTTTCATTGAAAATATACCTATTGCAGCCTCTTTTAAAATAATTTTAATCAAAATAGAAATACCGCTTTTGATTTATAGTGCATTGCATAGACGAAAACTACAAATTCAAGACAGGTAGATATCATTCTAAAGGCCTAATTTTTCAGGTTAAGTAAACATTAAAACATACAAAAACAGCATAAAATTTCTCATAAATGTTGACGCAACATAAAACTTTCTACTACATATACATTATGTAAGAAAATAAAACACAAGATTACTTAAGAAGACTGAATTTTAGTTCACAAATTATTGTTCAAAATGACAGCTGTTTAAACATTTCATCGTAGTTGTAGTCAGTAAGTCTTAAATGAGCCAATATTAAACAGCTTGGTTTTCTGCATATCAAGATCTAGATCGGCAAATGAGCGGATAGCTATAAAACATCAAACGAAAATCGCTTCCCAACATGTCAACTGTAGGGAGAGTTGTCCCTTTGATTTACGACCACTTTTTGAACTTGTTATTAATTTCATGTCGGCGCTATGCCAAAATTAGAACCAAATCCTCAGCAGCAAACTATGCACACTACATTTACTTGTAGCAATAAATGTAACACTTGTAAATCCTGTGGTAATGTGTGAGAACAGATATATTAAACTGTCTGTTAGTTCTGCATATCAAAAGACTGTATTTAATATTTAATAAGTTACATTTGTTGAAGCTTTAGCTATAGTATATAGTTTATAATCTAAATTACTCTTATATATATGCTATATATTGAATTCTCTTAAACATAATTATTATATTCTGGTTATGTAAGCTCTGGAATTTTTTAAAACAAGTTTAAAATTAGTAAAATGTCTGTTTGTATACATATTTTTTGTTTCATTTAACCTAGTTATTACCAATTCTTCATTACTAAATCCCCTCAGGTATTGATTGTGTTAACTTTTCACGGCTAGACAAAGCGTATTACAACAGAAAATTTAATATAAATAAAAGAGAAGAACAGATCTATTATCACATATTAGTCTACAGTTACAGACGTTAAAGTTGTTTTAGTTATAGTTTATGCAATTCTTTCTCCTAGACTGACAACTAAACAACTACATCACAACGCAACCATTCTAACGTTCTTATTTGTCATTTGAAGACAGTTTTGGACTTTGTTACAGAGAACTATAGTTCTTCGGAACCGTTGAATAGAACGGTTCTCGGGACGCAACGGTTCCGTCTGGAACAGTTCTGCAAATGAGATAGTTCTAAACTGACAATTAAACAACTACATCACAACGCAACCATTCTAACGTTCTTATTTGTCATTTGAAGACAGTTTTGGACTTTGGTACAGAGAACTATAGTTCTTCGGAACCGTTCAATAGAACGGTTCTCGGGACGCAACGGTTCCGTCTGGAACAGTTCTGCAAATGAGATAGTTCTAAACTGACAACTAAACAACTACATCACAACGCAACCATTCTAACGTTCTTATTTGTCATTTGAAGACAGTTTTGGACTTTGTTACAGAGAACTATAGTTCTTCGGAACCGTTGAATAGAACGGTTCTCGGGACGCAACGGTTCCGTCTGGAACAGTTCTGCAAATGAGATAATTCTCCCCATCCCTGAGCTATACACGGAAATTTACTGGGCGTGGCGCAATACTAGAATGCATCAATTTGCATCACACCACATTTGTATCGAAACGTAAAGAATAATCGATTCTCACCCAACACATTAATGAATCAAAACTAACCGTAAACCAAAATATTAATTCGTTACATGTTAATAAAAAAAGTGAAATCGTACCACAGACAGTAAAAAAACTCACGAATCGGCCAACGAGCATGTTATAGAATAGTATTAAATAATAGATGACATGGGATAGTTTGATTGAACAATTAAATATGGATTTATTGACAACTTAAAAATAATAATTAATTATTAAAATCAGTTATAATTTTTCGCGCTCGGCCTTGAGTCGGATATTTACAGTTATTATTACAATACAGGAAATTCATATAACACTAGTGATTCTATCATATAACACAATTAACAAAACCTTACACTAGTTTCTTACATCTAAATAATTGGATACCTAATCTAAAATGGGTGTCTAGTTGGTGAATTTATGAAATGATTAAGATGTGAAATAGAGTTTAGATGAAAATAGTTTAGTTGGAAATAGTTATTTGTGCAACTAGTGAGCAAAGTGGCACTTTTTTAAACGAGAGAAAAATGTTGACGCACGAGGCTTGCCTCGTGCGTCAATTTTATCAAGTTTAAAAAAGACACTTTGCTCACGAATTGAACATTATACTTTGTCTACAGTTGTTATTTTGGCAATAATAACAGTTCATACTGGCGGTCATACTTTTTCCTTGATTTGATAGGAAAGGAGATTTAGTACAACGTTGTTAGCTTTTTCCGCTAATTTAGGCGGGGTATTTGACAGGTTTTCATCCTCTGAACTGTCCATATTTTAAAACTAACTACACAAAATATAGCAGTAGTGCTAAACAACACATCTACACTGAGTAGAAGTTCTCACGTCAAAACTGAGGTTATTTATGAATATTACAAATGACTTAGGTGCATTGTTGAGGAAACGGGATTGCCAACTTCAAAACTCGGCGAACGAAAAATACTCTCCGTGTACATACACTGTCAATCATCTTCATGAATAATTACTTCCTTTTTCAACTTTAAAACGTTGTTTTGTTGTTTATTTACGTTATTTTACATGTAAGAATTAATATAACCTACATACGGGACATTTCCTGTATATTATAAATCAATTCAAATAAACTTAACCTAAATTTTGTTTTGTTCGGTTGTCATTCGGAGTGAGCAAAGTAGTGTGCAAAGTAGTGGGCAAAGTGAAACTGTTGAGAAATCAGCTGTTTTGCAAACTAATTTAAATGAACAAAATGCCACTTTGTCAACAACTGTAGACAAAGTATATTATTTTTATCGAAGTTTATGAAATGTTCACTACTGTTAATTTAAGATTTTTGTTATTTATAATTTTGGCCAAATTATATATCGATGTAGTAGGCTGATATTTACGGAATTTATAAACTAAAACTTATTGTGTTAGTCACTCACCAAGATGTTGTGATATTCTTTGACACAGTTTTATTGATACTGAATTAATAACACCTTGTATTTATTTATTTATGTGGATATTATTAAATACTTCTATCTCCTTTCTGTGTTACAATTCAAATGTCCCTTTCCTCCACCATGCTCCAACAATCAGCCTTCCTTACATTCAGATCCTGTTAGGTATTTTGTTGCCACTGCCTACATCTCACTCAATCACTTTTCGCTTTTTATTTATTATACGTTATATTATATTTTGCAAATGGAATTTTCATAATGTATAATATGAAATGGCTTGTGACTGAATTATACGAGATGATATATGGTTATGTACAATTTTATTTACATGTGAGATGGGGTTTATCTCTTTATCATTATTACGATTTTGATTCAAATTTTGATATCGTTGCAATACGCTTCACAGATTTTGTTCAAATTTTAATATAGTAACGTTATAAAGCCAAACCTGTGGGAAAAATTGCAAGTAAAAAATATTACGGCGCAAGAGTAATTGGGAAAATAAACAAAACTGGAAAAAAAAGAAAAGATTTCAATCAAACACGATTTACGTATAAAGCCCGAATTTTATTATTTCCAAACTCCATGATTCATTTTTGCTTTTTATTAACAATTACCAAACATTTTCAGTGGTGATTAGTTTTAAATCGTTTTTATTCGGTTTTCGGGACGTGTGTGAAAACATTTTTGTAATGTTTTATACCATTATTTTTATGAATTCCACATTGTATGTATAAATCAAATAAATCGATCATATTTTAAATTTATTTTAAATCATTATACAAATAGCAGGAGAGCCTAAATACCCGAACAAGAGCCGTAACACAGCCGTATTTATAATTCCATTACTGAATTGAAAACAATTTTGATGTTGTTATTGCAAAGTGACAAATACACGGAAATCATAAACCTTAGGGTATTTGTTACAAAACTAAACAACCAGCCGATGATCAAACAACGTCCTATGTGAAATGCTCGTATATAAATATAAACCGAAATAGCTTTTATACTGACAAAGCCAGATATATTCGATTCATATGAACGGAATTGTGTTTTTAATTTTGTTTCTAATAATTCGTATGTATGAATGCATCCACTATGACATATTTTCACGTGATTGTTTGATTAGCTAGCTAATTGTTCCTAAACTGAACGACTGTTTTATAAAATAAAATTTCGAAACTCACCATGATCTATTTATTTTTTAGTACCACGAATAAAATCTTTTCATATGAAATCCTGTAATAAATAAAACCAAACGAAATAAAACCCAATTTTCCCTACATAAATAACATTATTTGTGCAACACAAATAGAATGAGATTTTTGTGTGTGGAATATTGTGTTTTCATTCATTTGATTATTGAAATTTCCACAAGTGTAAATCAATAGTTGATTAAAGAAATATAGATTTACATTTTAAAATAAATGACTTGAATCTTTTTGAGCTTGCAAATTGGACTGTATACAAAAATGTTCAATTTGATCAATGAATGTAGTATAATTCTTATTTTTCTACTGTTATTCATTCAAAAGTAATTTAAATATTTCGCGAAATTTTGGACACTCTGTATATTAGCTCTGAAACAGCTGTTCAAAGACTTTATAATTAAATACAAAAATACTGGACTACTACGCGATTTATGACAACACTATAAATAAACATTACAACCATCAACACGATGACTAATTTCAACAAAGTTGCAGTTTCAACATAGAACTTATACAGATTACAAAAGTTCCTATTTTTTGTATTCACAGTAGAGACATTTAACGGCACACAAAACTCAAAGCGTGCAACTTAATGTTCCATTATAAATCAAGTTACGTTAAAATTCTTTGTATCTGAGGCACTATATCTTCATAATAAGTTGCTGACGTTTTTACAGCCGCGCGACAAAAAACATCCATTTGTTATTAATTTTAGGCTGGCATTATGCCACGACCAGATAATGGACATTTTTTCCCCAGACTAGTTGTCTCACATTAATTTGGTTATAACATTATAAGAGTTATTTTATTATTTAGTAAGAATGATTTAGGCTAAATTTTATCGTTATGTAATATTGATTTTTTTTTTTTTTTTTTTTTTTTTATTAATTCAATATTACAACTGAGTATGTACCCATCTAGCAATTTACACTTCATATTTTTACACTTGTAAGAGATATGACCCAATGGTTATTCCCTATCACTCTAGTTCATCAGATCTGAAGGCTTGGTCCTCTTCAGTCTTCTCTCCACCCGAGTGACATCCAACAGTCCCTGTACCTCATGGTGTTCATGTTGAATGATGCGTTGTTTTTGCTTCCTTGCCTGTTTTTTGATTCCATCACTGACTAGGTCTATCTGTAGGTCCCTATGTAGATTATCGTTCCTAATGTACCAGTGTGCATCCACTATACATCTAAGCACTTGATTTTGAAACACTTGGATGATATTTAAATTTGTCTTTCTAGTGCAGCCCCATAGCTGAATTCCGTAGATCCACACTGGTCTTAAGACCTGCTTATAAATCAATAGCTTGTTGTGTATTGACAGTTGTGATTGTCTTCCAAGCAGCCAATACATTTTCCTGAACTTCAAGTTTAGTTCTTGTTTTTTTTTCTTTTTAACATGCTCTTTCCATTTGAGTTTTACATCCAGTGTCATTCCCAGGTACTTAGCCGAATTAGCATAGGGAACTGGAACAGAATTTATTAAAATTGGGTCCTCATGATTGGACTTACTGTTTGTGAAGTTAACATTGACTGACTTTGCTTCGTTAAGACCAATTCGCCATTATGTAATATTGATGTAAACCTTCAAGGGTGGTAATTTCATTCGTTCAATCTCGCTAATTTACCGATTTTGACTCAGGAAATTTGTAAACCTCTCGACCAACATCCCCTTATATAAAAAAATAAGCGTAAATAAAATAAAGGCCCCTACACCTCGAATACGTTAAGAGCGTCAGGATCGAAAGGGAACAACAGTTGGTCAAGAGAGACATGAGAGGAAAGATGAAGAGAGCGACCTAACCCAATACTATATAAAAAGACGTGTAGATCCAGCTAAGGTCTCCTAGGATTGCCACATTCGTAGGATGTCAGATATATTAATCATGGTGATCAACAAATTGGCGAAAATTAGCTCTATTACGCTCATTGCTCGTACATAAAATCGATGTAGTGTTTTTTGCGGATATGTCTTTTAAAACCCCCCTGAATAAAAAAGTTAGATTTTTTAAATGATGTCTGTCGTTTGTCCAGTGCTCCACAGTCCAAAAATCTGTACTAATAACTAAAAATTTAGGATTTAGGATTAAGTCCAACACGAAAAAAGACAAAGTAACTATTTTTTATTAAATTATACTCAAGTGAAACTAAACGTATTGGTCTACATCTCTCTAAAAATATTAGTTCTTGAGTTCTCGGTAACAAATTAAAAATTAACCAAGAGTTGTAAAACAAGCAATTTATCAAAATCGGATATATCGATTTCAAACCGATTTTAATCAAATGTCAAGATTAATGAGCCAAATCCTTGTGGAAAATCACAAATAAAAAATATTACGGTCAAAAAAATCAAAACTGAACCTTACGACCATCAAATCTTGATCAAGTTAACGACGTATTTATGGTCCAACAAAATAAGTTTAGATGTTTTTAAATATATCAATATTTGTTTAAACATGTTGAAATAATTCATTTTCACTTTTTGATTGACAACTAACATTTTCTGTGAGGATTAGTTTTGCTTCGCTTTATTTTGTTTTGGAGATGGGTTAGAGAGAAGGTTTGTACAGTGTTTTTTTCATCGGTTATTATTAAAACAGACATTCTAAATATCATATTTTCCTTCATGTTCGCCTACTATTAAAATGTTCATCAATAATTTTCTGTACGAAAATGAAAACTATAATTAAAAACTGCCCATTTCCTGTAAGCATATAACTAATGAGCCAGTATTCCGATTGTCATTAAATTCAAACCAGTTAGTACAAATTTCTAAAGAATGATATGTTGAGATTTTGAGGGAAAACGGTTGGTAAATTTTAAAATTACGGCCACGTTTATTTGTTTTTCGATAATAACTTTGCTCCTATAAGTTACGAGTATAAAAGATTGCTCAATCGGCATTTTATGGACCCTCAGGGGCTCGCTTCAATGAGTACGGCATGGCACTCCTGAAGAATCTTAACCGGATCCAAACCTTTCTTTTGTGTTATTTTAGATAAGAACTCTCTCTTTCATCTTTCCTATCAGTTTTCTCTTGACCAACTCTTGTTTTTCTCCGACCCTAAAGGTATTAGAATATTCGTGTGTTAAGGGTCTTTATTTTACGTTCTTTTTCATAAGGCGATGATGTTGGAGAAATATTAACAAGAGAAAAAAAAACTAATTTTATGCAACTTTAAAATCAGCATCCAACTACGGTAAATACTACAGTAAAATTAAGAAAATTATTTCTAAAATAGCATAACCTAAAATCCAAGCAAATCATTCAGTATTTTAAACTAACTCTTAAATAAATCGAGATGTACTGAACACGAAAATAACGTCTCTCACAATATACGGCTAGTCACGTACGATATCGCGTTGTACTGTTTCATATATATGTTGTATTAAACATATATCATTATAAAGTTGGCAGTTGTAGACTGGTGCATCATGGGTCGCTACTGTCTGAGACAACATGGCTGTACACAGTGTACACTAATATATTAAATGTAGATTTACAAGTAGACTATTAATAAATAGATTAATATTCATTCACTATACTGCAGTGGTTTTATTAATTACTTTTAGAACACAACAAAAATACAACAGTACCGTTAGAAAAACAGCTGCTTACGAATTAAAATGTAAAAAACGTTTTTAGTTAGGGTTTGTAGTTATATAGACGCGAAGGCTTGATATGAGATATAAAATAAAAAATTTAAAAAATATTAGTGTGTAATAAACTAAGCTTAATAAATTATGTGATTGAGTTGTTTGTGAGTCAGCTACTAATCTTTCCTTTACCCCCCCCCCCCCCACCCCTTACAGTCCGCAGTTTCATTAGTAATGTTGTTATACAACAAATTACAAACTGTTTTCACAACTATTTATCAAAATGTTTAAAATAACTACCATTTTAGACGGTTGTTTCCATAACTTCTACTATTTTCTCTTTTGAGTAAAACTAAAGTTTAATTGTCTTTACAAGTTGTAGGTTGAATTGAGTGACCTACAGTGCTTTTCATTTGTGTATTTGTATTATTTTCTGAGGATGCAGGATAAAAGGAATACATAAACAAATAGAAAAACAGAAGACGTCACTCCGTTCAACACAACACTACTTTGGTGTATTCTAGTAAGCCTAAAATATTTATTAACATTGTTAACAAAATACATTCCATTAATTCCAACATCCCACATTTTGTCTTGATGTGATACGTGGACCGTCTGCTTAGTCTGTATATCGCCCACCGTCATTGTGTTTGCTATGTAGAGTGCACTGTCTCTTGTGTCAATGCTTTTACACTGAACGCCCAAGGTTTATATAACGCTTAAATTTCATCGCCTGACAATGGGTTCGTTATATGAACTCTTGGCACGTGAAAACTTGGGTATCAATTAATTTTAGAACTTGATGTTAAAATATATACATGTAAACAAAATGACGAAGGTTTTTGATTTTATCACGTAAACGTAAAATAATCCTTGAATACATTAATATATATATATATATATATATATATATATATATATATATTACACAGTATCTTTTGGAACTCTTGTCGGATAGTTTAAGGGATTGTTCCTGGGGTTGAAGTTCATTGGGAGAAGAGAGTTTATTTGTTTGAAACAAGCATAATTGTCTATCTGTATGCTGTTTTGTATTTTGTGTAAAAACATTATATTTTTATAAATAAATTCATTATCAAGTCCAACTTTGGTATACATGTTTTTTTCCGTGAGCTTTTATTAATGTACAAAACACCACGACCTTGTTTGTGTTATTCTTATTAAATGGCAGCCGTTTAAAATTTTTAACGTCAAATAATTTCAAAACTTATAAAAAATTATAAGAGACCAAAAACGCTTTCTTTTATTGTTATTTTAACTGTAACTTGAAGGATAACCGCGTTGTCATAAAACTGAAAACATAAGCTCCTTCCAATTAATTGTCTGCAATACCTAAAATTAGTTTAAAACTAAAATAATTTTTAATTACTATGTTTTTAATAGTAATAAAAAAATCCATTGCTGACCCCAAATTTCTTTATAAGTTGATGAGGAAACCTTTACCAGGAACGGAATATTCAATTCCCCAAATAGCCACGTAGGGGCTCTAGATAATCACCATGAAATCGCAATACATAACCACTGGCAAAAATTTGCTGTAATGTTAATAGACTGGCATCCTCAGTAACCAAGTAATTGGATCCAATATTCTGCAACTTCTCTTGTTTTCTTGAGAGACATTCTTCCGGAACTCTTGGAACGTGTCCCTTTAGAAACCAGAGCCAACTTGTAGTTCCAGCATGATAGCGCCTTGCTAATTTTGGATGCAGTTTATGACCAGCGAAGGATCGGCCGTGGTGGACCCGTTCTATGGCCACCTCATTCCCCTGATCTCAATCCTCTAGACTTTTTCTTTTAGAGTCGGATGAAAGAGTTGTTGAGGAAGAGGATACTTTGTTTTTTTTAGTTCTTGTCGCGACTGAAGTCAATGTGTTTGCATGAAAAGTGTTTTAACTTTTAGTCTTATATTATTATTATTGTCTTTTTGATTTTCTACCTAAATATAAAGCGGTAACTGTAGTTTATATCAAGAAATAGCTCTTTATAAGTTATAATCCAAACTACAAGGCGAATGATACAAAGCAACTTTGACAATAAATCGAGGGAAACTAAGCAATGGATTTTATTATTACTACTATGCGGCGAACATCTCGGCTACCGACTCAGGCGAACGTCAGCCCTCGTTATTCAATATGACCAGACGTTCGAACCGCTTAAGGTTCCGGAAGGAGTGTTTGGAATAACGTGTTAGGACTTACCCAGTAAATATAATATTACATCGTTAATTAACGCTTAGTCTCAAGCCCAACTAATCACTATGTTCACAGCCAGCTTATGATGAGTTATAATTTAATTACTAAACTAACTAATTAATTATTATAATTACTTACTTAACTTATCGTTTAGAACTTACGGTTAGGGACAGGCGTGATGGGAGAATTACGTTAACCCTTTATGTCATAATAATTCTTTCTTAATTTTAGTCGGATGACCTACTAATGACTACGTAACACCCGGGGATCGATCAGACCCCGCAATTAAGGGTTTAGGTAGCCATTTAGGTTTATTACCAAAAGGTTAAATAGTTACAACGCGCAACTTACATCCGCTGACCTCGGCGCACTGTGAACGACTGAATCTTATCTTGACTACGTTGCGCGCGCATCGCATATCTATGCCGTGATCCGGATACGGTGATCCCCGAATACCCGTTAAATTACCACAACTAAAAAAATATATTAGAATTAATTTATATTTTTTTACGCTAATTTTGAATATTGTAGACAATGTCTCGGTTATTCTTCAAGCTACAGTTAAAATACAGGCACCATATTGTTTGTCATTCAAAGGGAAAACGTTTTTATAAAATTAACGGTTTTAGAGAAATTTAACATAAAATATTTTTTAAAAAAGAAGGTCGGGGTTTTTGGTATATCGATCAAAGGTCTCATAAATTATATATATATATATATATATATATATATATATATATATATATATATATATATATATATATATATATATATATTTGGACGTGATATCTAAGTTATTCCCAAAAATGACATATAAATAAAACCTCAGCTTTTTCGGTTCTACCATACAAACGTCATGTAAATCGACAACTAACAGTCAATATTCAGTTTTTAAGTATGTAATGTTAAAAAAGTAACATCTGATCTGTTAATTTCATATTTTACGGCAATTGATAACTTGAAGGATTAATGATTAATTAATGATTTAGAAGGAAGTTCATTGCTAAGACTAACATACAACAAAAGGTTAGTTTTTATCATAGCCCATGCTTAGGTTTTATTAATCCCATGTATAAATCAGCGAGCAATAGGCGTTGATATACGAAGCACGCAAGGGTCTCCGCTAGTAAACTATCTGTATACTGTAACTTGGCGTCTGGACCCGGACCGTCCCCCCCCCGTCGCTCCCTTCCTCACCCAGCTGTTTCAGTGATGAGTCACCTACTAGCGTTAACACTGCTCTGTTTAACTTTTTTATGGGAGATACAATTTTAAATTTTTTTCAGCAAGGTTAAAATGTTTAGGAAAATATAAGCAAATTGATACCAAACACGACACAAATGTATGTAAACAGTACGTAGACATGTAAATAAAAAGTATGTGATTATGAAAATAGTAACTGTGTAAAGAGCTTTCTACTGGCGGCTTTTACAAACGGAATAGTGTCGTGTTTGGTATCAATTTGCTTATATTTTCCTAAACATTTTAACTATGATGAAAAAAATTTAAAATTGCGTCTCCCATAAAAAAGTCAGTGCAGTATTGTAGGTGACTCATCACTGAAACAGCTGGGTGAGGAAGGGAGCGACGGGGGCGGTTCGGGCCGTTCGCAGGTAGCCAAGGGTTCAGACTCCAAGTTACAGTATGCAGATTATAATTTATTCCTCATCAAGATCATTTCTATATATAAAAATTAACAAAATATTCTAATATAGTCGAATCAGTACTAGTGTATACTAAGACATAAATGAAATTTGGCAATTAGTAATTTCCTAACATGTACACCAACCATGGCGTCGTGCAAAACGTACATTTTGTTTATTTCTATAAGTAAAAATATACAAGTTATGTTCTTTCCCTTTGCTCTGAGTAGTTTGTCCATTACGCTCACTTTCTTACATTCTAATACATACAAGAAAAACTACTGGTTTAGTTATGAAATAAGCAAATAGATTACTACATTCCCTTTATAAAATAAAGACAATATACACGGCAACCCTCGGGAAATGATTTTAGAATTAAAATTAAGTGAAGAATTCATTTAAACACTCGCTTCGTTAGCGAGTTACAGGTAACTAAAGATTTCCCCCGGATTTCTGATCCATCGATAATAAGCGATCATATTGAATTTCACGAGGCAAAATTTAAAATGCAAATTTGTTGTAAATAAGTTTCGTGACCTAAAATTTTGTAAAACATATATCCCAGAACGGTATCTTTTGTAGTTTTTGAGAAAATAATTGTAAAACACTCAAAAATGTGGTCGAAAACACAATAGTTATTGTTTGATCTACCTTACAGTAACTTTGTTAAATTGGCGGTTAACATCAATATTTTTTTCTACATTTATAAAAAATTTAATTCTGAGTTAATTGATGTATATAAAGCTAATAAAAAAAACAAAACAAATATAAGTTCAAGAATTTTTTGAAAACAAAACTTTTTTGTTAATTCCGATCATTTTGTATCTCCAAATGTTTTATATTATAGGCGTTAAGAATCAAATAAGACTATTTTAAAAACAGTTTATTATTGGCTTAATTAAAATTTATCGAATTGATTTTTTTGACTAAATTTTTTGTGGTTTTACAATAGTTTTCTCAAAAACTACAAGAGATACGGTCCTGGGATCTATGTTTTACAACTCTTCACTTCACAATACCTATAGGATCACCAAAGTTGCGTCATAATTTAAACCCTGTGCAATTGAATATGATCGCAGAAAAAAGTGGTTACATTTCCAACCTACATAAATAAGAAATAGAGAAAAAACTCAAAAATAAGCAAAAAAAAAAAGTTTTTAAAATTATTTATTTTTATGATTATTGGATAGATTAACACATTTTACATAATTTTGTCGTTTTTCATAACCATTGCTATTCTCTGACTAAAAACTTTACAACCTGTCAAAAATATATTATCATTTCTTTAACAGCTATTTATATAAAAGCATTATTAAATTAATCAATAAAATGTATTTTATTTCTTATTAAATAAGACCGCCATGCATTCTATCGGATTTAGCTGAAACTAACTCGCAGTTACGTGCCATCTGCATGCAACCTAGTGGTAAAAGCGTGGACTACTAGAAAAGCATATTCAATACACAGCATTTCAAATCTACTGTACGTATCTATTCACAAAATGCAAACCTATGAATTTAATTCATTGTTTTTCATATTATAAAATAAGAAAGCTTAGTACTATTTACCAAAATTATGCGAATTTTTGACATTTAGGTTTGCTATTTTTGATAGAAACATCGACACTTAAAACTTTTTAGTTTCTCAGCCGGAATTATTTTCATTAGGGTAGAGTAATATTTTGTTATATATAAATATTTTTAATTTAAACACTGCTGTAAATTGATTTCAAGCCTTCATTCATTGGTACAATTGTAAATGTTAAAACTTAGGCTGATATCCTTAGTGCTCGTTTACACGAATTAATGTTAGTTTCCTCATTAAGTTGCTCATTATACTCATCTAGTTGTGACGATAAAAATACGCCTTCGGTTTCTGTTCCCTCTAAGTGGAGGCATTGATTAAAAGTACAATGGAAAAACAGTTCAACAAACTTAAAAACTACATGGAAAAAACCATTGCGAAATCTAAACAAACTTAAAAAAAAAAAAAAAAAAAAAAAAAAAAAAAAAAACTCCTTTTTTAAATTTTAAACGTGTTATATACTTATCAGTCAAAACGAACTGATAAATACCATATTAAGTCAAAGAAATCACAACACAAATAACAACACTTTTGATGAGTTTGCTTTAAATTATTTTTTCTTTATATCAATAGCAGCTCATACTATTTGATCGGTGTAATTTAAAACGTATGATTTTGTTTTTGTTTTTTCATAAGAACAAATTCTTAATATAAAGCGAGATGTTTATAAATTGCTCAATAAAAATTAACATGGTGGTAAAATTAGAAGTAAAAACTTACATCTGTTTTACTTACTCTCTTACATAAGCCCTCTCTTATGTTCCAATATTTTAGTAATTTGGATAAAAACTTCTTCTGGTTGAGGCTTATTTAAAACGTCATAATCAGTTTAAGACTAGAACTACTTACAATAAATCCCCTAAAATATTAAATAAGTATAGATTTGCAATTTAGTCGAGTCTTTTGTATCATTAATTGTTTTATTTCACGAAAAATTTGAACTCAATGGGAATAGCAATTAGGTATTTATTCTTTCTAATAGCATCAGGTTTGAGAAAGAACAAAAGTTGGTCAAGAAAGACCAGATAGGAAATATGAAAGAAAGGGATCTAACCCAAGACTACATGAATATAGGTGTAAAACTAGCCTGGGGTCTCTCGTGAGCCTCTGAGGGAATTGCGTATTTTATTAACAAGTGTATGACATATTACTAGTGGAAGTTTTAATAGATCTCGACTACTAAGCTAGGTTTGGTTTCTTAGAGGTTCATTTTATTGACGGAGTGGCTATCCCTTGGAAGCCTACCGTCAAGTACCTTGGCATCACGCTGAACTTCAGACGTCACGTGCTAAATAAGATCTTCGAAGGAAAGAGGATTCAGGAACCCGCTAACGACTCGTACTAAAGTTACAATCTTTTTGTTAACAGTGCGGCCCGTGCTGATGTACGCGTCCACGGCTTGGTGGTCGCTAGCCAGCAAATTGAACAAGAAGAAATTAGAGAGACGTCAGACAATAGCTCTTCGCAGAGCAACGCCACCATTCTAGGGTCAGCTAGCATCCCTACCCTAGACGCATATGCTAAACGGTGCGCCATTAAACCGTTTCAGAGTGCCCAAGATTCGAGATTCCAAGGAATCTCAGACATCTGCAAGAGACTCGGCATCATAGAAGACGGTAGGCCTCGGTCTGCCGCCATCTTGGATGATCCGCCGTACGAATTTACCTGCTGCGCTTCTAACTCCAGTCTGTGACTCCAACATGCATGCCTCTTAATTTTTATTTCTGTTCTAATGAAGTACCAGTTTGCAGCTTGCAGCCATTAGGGAGTTCCCTAGATGCTGATATTCGCTCTCCCCAGTGCATGTCCGTGGGGGAGGGGGGGGTATATTTTAGTGGGTAAGTCCCACAGTATCTCTCAGGAGAGAGATCTAAAAAAGGGAGGTTCATTTGATCGCATTTTCTTCAAAATCGTTTTAGTTTAAAATTAACAATTTAAATTTTGATCTTATGCTAGCTCCACCCAAATTTTTAGTTGGTTACACACAAAAACAAAGTAGAGAAGTAAAATAAAAATTCCAAATTTAATTCAATTTATTCTACTCGTCTGGGTTGTGAAGTAGAAACTATATAGATGTCAGATAGAGGTATTCCATTTAGTCTTAGGGGACTTTGAAAAGGATGTTTTCAGAAAACACATTACATTCTCAACACAAAGTTTATGTATGAAAGTAAATAAACTGTGAAAAAAATATCGCATTAACTTTTTCAAACACCCATCTAGAAAAACAAAAATAAAAAAATATTTAACATTACCCAAATGTCATTATATGAGATATTATTTTCTAAATGATATTTTTGTCACGTAGTATATCAAAAAATGGCTGAATCAATCTAAAATTATGTTGTTTTATGTGGGGAGAGCATCCAATGGAATGATTAAACCTTGAAACGAATGGAGAAGAAGTGAAGTAATTTTGTGCATTACCACAACAAACGACTCAAAATTGTATACTTTGTTTTAGAGTACTGTTCCACAGATTGTTTCTCTTTTAGTCGAAATCCCCTAAAGGAAATTATCAAATAAGAACTGGTCTTCAATTTTAAACCACTTTAATTTTGAGTCTGCTATTATTGACATTCATATTTTTTTTTTTAGTATAGAGCTTAAATTTAGTATAGTGAGAGCTTTTGTTTTCTACCATATTTAAAAGATTTTTAATAAAACCTAATTTTTAAAAATTAAAAAATATCACCCGACTTTGATGAAGCTTGTAAGGGTGATTCAAATTTCACAACAGTGTAATCTTATTTTTCTTAGTAAAATTCCAAATTAACTTCCTTCTGAAAAAATAAACTATGGCCGATTACGATGAAATGGATTTTTATGAGTTTTAAAAAAAGAATGAAACTCGAATTTAAAGTCAATTTTTGTGTCCGTAAATAATTAGAAAGTTATGATTCAAGGATTCGGTGTTTTTTAAGCTAAATATTAAACGTTCGTTGAGCACAGTGGAGCAAGACGTACAAGGGTTCAATGATGCAAGCAAAGAAATAATATTTATTTCCATTTACTTAATTCGGACAACACATTATATTCATGCTTGTGGTATACTTTATATCTTCACAGCTGTTACATGAATGTTTTAAAATATAAATTATATTCCATGTAGACAGTTTCACTGTGTTATCTACCATTACACACCAAAGTGGAAATAGTCTTGTGATTTAAACGCATAAAAAGAATCGATACCCATTACATGTCGATTAGGGAACGTTCAGCACAAGTATTAAAACAGACTTATCATATCCAAACGTTAACTTATAAGGTGGAAATCATATCTTGTTTGTGAATTTGTAAAAACTTTCTTTTACAAAATAAATAAAGTTATTTTGATAGTGTTAACATGTTTATGTGGTTATTGCCCATATCTTGGGACCATTATTAAGTAAAATAAAAAAATTATTCCAGGATAACTAAATTATGCAGAATAAAATCCCTCCTGACATAAACAAAATTTCCCAAAACAAAAGTAAATTCAAATGTCTTTTCTTAATAATGTAAAAAAATATCATCACGTTATAATATATTGCACATTAACTTCATTTCTATTAATAAACACATTGAATACAACAAAAAAGCTAATTATTTTTTGAAGACAGTAAAAAGATGCAAATATTATAATGAAAAAATTGATTCACGAACAAGGTATTCCACGACTAAACATTTTAAAGTTGCATGGGATTATTTAAGAAACTATTCGTTTTTTGACCAGAACACTTAATAGTTTGATGTTTGACAAAATAAATTGAAGTGGTTGTCGCCCATTAACATGAGAACGATTACAAATTTTGTAATTTGGTTTGTAGTTAGTGCCCGACAGAATTTGATTGCAGTCAAAAGTGCTTAAAATTCTCCAAAACTAACCTAAACTGTATCATGGTGAAAGAATGTTGTAACGAAATCTGCATGTTGTTCATGATAACACAATTCAATTTATGTGACCTTCAAACAACCTTCTCTATACTACGTGTAGTGTGAGTGAGAAAGTAAAATAATACGTTCAAAACTTGAAGGGCTACAAATTGACGATTGTCCATAAAATAAAACACAAATCGTTATCAATATGTTGTTGCAGAAAGCAATCAAAACAAAACAAATCTCGTTATTCAGCTGCAGTGGTGACATCATAGGACGAGATTTTATTCAACTGTTTTTTTACAAAGCATTTTTTGTTGGGTCGTGTAAATTTTTACATTAATATATGAATCAAGCTAAACAAAATATAGTATTATATGTTCATAGATCTCTTAGATAAGAAAAAATAACAGCAATTTTTTTTCAAAAAGCAGTAATTGTTTGACCATGTTTTAAACAAATAGTTAAACCTTGCCTACTTAATAAATTAGAGTAAATGAAAATTAAATATAAAACTAGATCAACTAAAGTTTACTTTTTCCTAATTTTCAGGTAAAAAATGATATTAATTTGATTAATATTGAGTAATAACTCAATTTTTTTTAATCGTTGAAAACAAGGTTTGGTATTATTAAATGCAGGTAAATACGTATTAAAAAAGGAGAAAGGTTCCAATGTAAACTTACCTCACATGGAAACATATGGAAAAAATCTCAGCAATAAAGAGCAAAAGTAATATTTTACTTTCTCTTTTATTAGTAATAGACGTTTACGGAGATGAGGTAACGAATAATTTTGTTTGGTTTTTTAAATGGGATGTGTAATCTTCACACAGTTTATTTAAGTTTGCAGAGAAATCCAAGGAAACGGCGGTGAAATCGACATTTCTTGCTACGAGGAAACTAATTGCTATTTTAAATATTCATAGAATGTAAGGTAATTACAAAACACGTGACTTATTTTTACAAGGTGTTGAGTAATGGCGGTTATTTATATATTTTATCACATTGAAAACAGCTGATGTGCTGAAGTGATAGAACACGCTGATTTATGTTTCTGTTTTTGTTTTTTTTTAGTATTTTTAGGTGATCACAACTTTGGGGCTTTGCGAGTTCTATTTTCGTAAACAGCGACTCAAAAAACCTTAGTCTCTATTCGTGGCATGAATTGAACAATGTCACACCCCATTTTGAATTGAGTATAAATTTGTTCGTTCCTCTAAAAACGTCAAATACTTATCAGCACCCCTTCGTATTAAAAGACTCATTTAAGGCGTTCATGAAAATGAACTAAAGAAAACCTGTTTCAAGTTGGACGCCATTATGAAATTACGCAGTCATATTTAAGGAGGAAAAAAACGTAGTTCACATGAAATTAGACTAGAATCTTATTAAAAATATAAATGCAGATGATTTTATTATATATTGTTTTAATAATTTTCTAACGATGTTATACAAAAAACATTATAAAGACTAGAATTGGGTGTGTGCCCGGTGGGTAGCTCTACAAACGTTCCAACCCTTCGCATTCTAGACCTTCACCTGGATTGATTGATGTTGTCTTGAATTCGTTGTCTCAAATTTTCAATTTCAAACACCTAAAATCGTTATGAAGCTGCAATAAAATATCTAATTTTTCAAAAACGACTTTAATCTATTTAGATGAATTTTTCGTAAAATCGTGAAGATTTATGATCTAAATCAAACGAAAAAAGAAATTACGGTTCAAAAACAATAAGTTAAGCATGAAAATTAGCGTTGACCGTCAGCTATGTTTCAATCCAATAACATTTATGCTTAGTATAACTTAGTAGCCCAAACAAAGTAAGTTGGTGTTTCCTTTAAATATAGACATTATACAGAGTGTCTAAAAACTTCATGTCCAAACTTCAGGATTGGTTGGGACAAAATATAGAAGAAGTGCGTATAAGATATATTATTAACTCCTATCTTGCTAATTTCCCCTCTATCCACCAATAGCTAAAAAAAAAAAAAAAAAAAAAAAAAAAAAAAAAAAAAAAAAAAAATCTTTCTATCTTTGGAAACAGTTTGAATTGAATATTGAGTTCAGATTTGATATGCGGAATTTTTACACGTGTTTCTGTTTTATTTACAGTTTTTATTACACTATGCCTTTAATTTTTATTGTCTAAAAATACTCATTAAAGCTAAACAAAATGAGCCGCTTTGGGATATTATAGACACTACAGTTGAAACGTAATTTTAATCAGAAAATAAAAGCTATTTTACAATTAACTAAACAATATTTCTTGATTAACAAATTATCAAGAATATTCGTACAACGTAATGTCAAAAGAATGTATAATTTAAATTACTATTATGAGTTGGTTTAATGATCATAGTGTGGTGTTTTCTTTGAGGAGCTATAACATATATATTTTAATAATTCGCTAATGTCGTTTTTATCCTATAAGTTCATACTTATATGAAGAAGAAGTCGGGTTTATATATCATCTGAACGCCCAAATCGACATCTAATGGATATAGATTCTTTTAAAGGGTTTATATTACAAAACGTGTAATATAACTAAACGTCCTGTAGAGAAACAAATTGTGAATTCACAAGGTCTCCTCCTAAACAGGTAAGAAGAGAAATAATGCTAATTTCCATTGTTTATGTCATCAAAAATTCTACATACAGCTAATTACATAGTTTTTATAATATAGCAAAATGATCTTTGGTATTTTATGAAATATATTTAAAATCAATCATTTCTCCGAATTCTTACCTGCCCATGGTAAAATACACCCTTCTAACAGTACATTGATTACCCCTTTACGATATCATCATTGTCTATACTGTGGCGTTGTCATTAAGGATATTGCTGCAAGGTAGGAATTCCCAAGTCACGATGAATGTTATCGTTCCTTACATACCAAGGAACATTGCAGATGCTGCGCAGTACTTTATTTTGGAATGATTGTATCATCTTGATATTTGTTTTCTTGGTACAACCCCACAGTTGTATTCCATATGACAGACAGGTTAAATTACTTGCTTATATAATAGCAACTTATTATGCAAAGAAAGCTGTGAGTGTCTTCCCATCAACCATGGCATCTTCTTGAATTTGATGTTTAATTCTCTCTTTTTCTTTTTTACATTTTCTTTCTATCTAAGTTTGCATCGAAGTGACAATCTTTTTTAACATCAACCATATTTTCGGACAGTTTAAATCACCCGGTAAATTTGGTTAAAACTTTTTTTTGTTGCTGGAGAGATTTTATCTGATTTTTTAACATTTTTTTATTACACTACGTTTTAACTTGTGTGGTATAAAATATCACATTTAGGAATTATTGGATAAGACGTTCAAAATGAGGTATTGTAAGATCTAGAGGTGAAATATTATTCTAAAAGAAAATCTTTGGGGTAAAAGAAAGGTCGCAAGTTAAAAATGACTAACTATAACCCTCTTCCAAGACACATATAAAATCAAAATCAATTAAACTTACATCAAGAGCGTTTACTAACTTAACTACCCCTATCGTTGTACATTTTACTGTCTGGTTTGTTATCTTTACCATGAGGCAGAGAACTTGAAATGTTCAATATTTATAAATCACTTAATCCTGACGTTTGGGCGAAGTAAAGTTAGTTTTAATACAACATCTGTGGTCTCGCAGTGACATCTGATGTGGGTCGATTATTTGTCTACGTCGTGAGAGATAACACGGGGTGGGAACAACAAAACGTTCTTCCAGCTTAGTTACGAGGAAACTGATTGCTAGATGAAATATTCGTACAACAGCTGTAGAAAATAAATAAATATATTACCAGGTAAGGTGAAGTAGCTGCTGTGAATTGACTTCAATTTCCATTGATAATTGACATTAAAAAAACTCCCGACACGCGACTGTGAAGCTGACATGATAGGATGCAAATTTGCTTAGGTGTTTTTTGTGACTACGCGTCTGCCAAAGTCTCCCCCTCAAGTATATGTTGTTGCACAAAAAAAGCTAATAGCGACTCATTAAATATCAGAAGGTTCTACTCAAAGCCCGTTTCAAGCTTAAGTCATTCTGAAATTATGCCAATCTCAATTCTTTAATACTGAATATTTAAGGAAAGTTCAATTATCCTAAACAGTATTTTTTTTCAAAAACGAACAAAATTTACGGATAAAGTAAGTTAAGATAGTGACAGATGATATTGTGTACATAATAGAGACTAATATATTAATCGGTTTTGTAAACACATAAATATCGTTTGAAAAATGGAGTTCATCATCGGAAATACATCAGCTGGAATTTAAACAGTGTTAGGAATGGCAAAAAACGATATCAAATCAACAAAGTTAAATTATATTAAAAACATAATAAAATAAAAACTTTAAATAATCATAATTAATAGATTTATTAACCGTAAATTTAGTTAATTTTTTGAATCAAATCTACCATGTAATATATTTTTAATTTTTCTTAAGTACGATTAACTTAAACAACTAATATTTGCATAATTTCAAAATGGCTTCAGCTTGAAATGGTTTTTTAGTAGATCCTTCTGAACTTGATCTTATATGAGTCTCTATTTGCACTTTTTTGCAACTACATATACTTGACTAGGAAACTGGCAAAAACAGATTTGACTACATTTATCTGCCACTGCTTAACTTCTGCAACCGTATTTCGGATGAAATTAATATGTAAAAATTCTATAGCTTTTGTAAACGCATAAATTGTATTTAAAAATGAAGTTTATACTAAATATCTCAGTAGAAGTATAAACAAAGCTCTACTAATGGAGAAAAATGACATAAATAAATGAAATAATATAGTTTTAATTAAAAACATAAGATAATAAAAAACTGTAAAAATATATTTCATAAATAATAATTTTATTAATCGTAAATTTTGTTCATTTTTTGAAACAAAATTACCGTGTAAGATAATTTTGTCGTTCCTTAAATAATAATAATATTAAACGTTTGACATTGGCATAATATCAGAATGCCTTTAAGCTTGAAAAGATGTTTCAGTAGATCTTTCTCTTCTTGGTCCGAAATGAGTCTCCATTAGCTCTTTTTGTCCAACAACATATACTTGAGGGGGAGACTTTGGCAGACGCGTAGATACAAAAAAAAACACTTAACCAAATTCGTGTCCTTATCATGTCAGCGTGGGGAGTTTTTTGTATGGATAATTGATGGTATAAACAATGAAAATTGAGGCTATTTCACAGCACCTTCTACAGCTAAGCTGGAAGTATAGTAATTACTTTATTATCTACAGCTGATGTATGAATATTTAATCTAGCAATTACTTCCCTCGTAGCTAGACCTGAAGGACGCTTTCTTGTTTTCATTGCGTTATCTCATTTCCCCTCTAAAATCTTGTGATACAAACACTTAAAATGATGTTGGTTTTGTGAATTCAAACGATATATTAAAACTAAATTCATTTAATCGAAATGTCATCAGGGTGTAAGGTACAGGATGCAGGTTGTATAATAGTGAACTTAAAATAACAACAACATTCTAGTTATTACCATCTACTTAGTGGAAACACCGACAAAGCAGACAGTGTTGACAGGAAATGTTAAACAATTCAGCTTTTTTTTTCTTTCTTGTTTAAAGGGGACCCTGTTGTCAACATCGTCTTATAAAAAGTTCAAGTAGACTATATTTTGAGATGTAGGCCTACTGTTGTTGTTTTGTTCTTTATTTAAGTGTCTGTATCTTAAGGAGAAGAACTTCTCTCCTTGTATGACATATAGAATGACAATTCGTATATTGTACTGTAGTATTGCTGTTTTTGTATACCAAACAAGAAAATAATAAATAAATTTAAAAAAGCAATAAAAAAAAAAAAAAAAAACAGTAGTCCGCGGACCGTACAGCAGTGCGCACTATAAACATTATGTCAGTAACTATGTATACATGTGTATGTGTATTTTGTGTCTGTGTAATATTATATATGTCTTCGTAAATGTTTTATTGTTTTGACGACCTCTACAGAGATACAACTGAAGATGTAGTCCCGACTCCGAAACGCGTCTTGAGAACAAGACAAGTAAAGTCACATGACGGAACAAATGAGGTAATTTATTACTATATATTAATTGTTATAAAAAAACATACTAATATTTTATTCGATTTATATCAATCAAATTTTAGAAAATTTCATTAACCGTGAAATTTAATAGATTTTAAATCATGACCTTAATTTTCTGACTTAAAAAATGACTTTCGAGGATAACGTTTCATCTATAGATTCTACAATATCTCATTTTTACAGCTTTAAAATCTGTTTTCACCGATCTCCAATGGCATTTTTTATACAGTGTGTTAGGAAAGTATAGAAACTGCTTTAGATAGAAAGATGTTCGACTTCTTATTTTAAAGCTGTTTAAAATATACCAAAACCTAGATAACGAGAAATTTCAGAAAATTTCCGTGCACCAGGTTCTGGGGATTACCACAGATCTAAACACTGGCTGTTTGTTGTTACTTTCTTATTATCTGAGTCCCAAATGAGCCGTTAATTGCTCCCTATGTACAACTGCGGTATCTGCATAACGAAGAAGACGCCTGCAAATGAGTGTATACACAAAAACATCTAAGCGGCTTTGCATCTTATCACGCCAACTGACTCGTGTCGAGTTTTTTAATTGATAATTGATCGCATAAACAATGGGAATTGAGAACAATTCTCGACACTTAAGCTGGATATATAGTAGCCTAATTACTTTATTATCTACAACTAATGTATGAATATTAAATCTAGCAATTACTTTCCTCTAAGCTAGACCCGAAGGACGTTTCGTTGTTTCCATCACCTTATCTCATTACCCTTGAAGTCTTGTGTTATAAAAATGTCTATCAGGGAGCTCAGACGATGTATTAAAACTAACTGTACTTCATTGAAATATCACGGCGTGAGATGTAGGATTACGGTTTTATTTTTGGTTCACTTGTGAAAATATACCAATTTGAACTCAATATATGTTATCTACATCCAAAGTTACGATTTATTTTTTTTAAACAAAATGGCGGATTGTCTGAAAATAAGGCGTTTCCGGACCTTTATTCATATGAATTTTTTGTCGTTATTTCGATCCAAGGAATGTCCATTTATTTCTGGGACATCCTGTAAATATATATATATATATATATATATATATATACATGTATAAGACCTTTTGAGTGCCTGGCGATTCCTGACCTTGGAGCGGTTATACGATCAGACATAAAGACCACCCTTTGGGTGCCTGAGTATATAAGTTATACTGTGTAGGCCCTATACAATTACCACCTTTCCAGTGCCTGGCTTATATTTTAAATGCATTTGCGTCATTTTGGGTGCTTCATATATGAACCCACTGTTACGACCTTTCCAGTGCCTTTCTTATACTTTAAACATATTCACGACTTTTTGAGAGCTCGACGTTCGCGCGTTTTTTTTGTCGTGTTTGTTATCTTGACTGACCTCCCCCCCCGTCACTTCCGCTCCAACCACATCTGTCTTTTGCGTGTAAACTCCGGGCTGCACTATACATTTTTCATGTATTTCACACTAACAAATAACATTACCGCATCTTATTGAACAGAAAGACTATAAAAAAATAAGGAAGCGGTATTCTTATTGTAGAGGTGTTCAGTTTACATATTGATCTACACTCTTCTAATGACCTATTATTATGAACTAGATCTTATCGTAGTCTAAAAATTCTCATCGTAATCGTAAAACATCATAATCTAAATTTATTCTAAATTCTGGACAAGCAGGGTGATTATCACCAGATCAATTATCATGGTTGATGAAATTAATGTTAAGCATACGGTGAAGTGCAATTTTCTCTCCATGTAATACTTAGGAAACAACAGTTTATATAAAACAATACAATTTATCCAGGGTGTTCTACCCGACCGATTTGTTGAATTAATTCCGTTAAGAAAGGTAAATTAAATGGTAACTTTCGGAATCACATAAAATTTACCTTTACCTTTAACATGGGCCTAACATGATATTATCTTCATCGATTTACTCCACACGTAAATAATAAAGGCTGACCCACTACATCAATTCCTATTCTAAAATGTCAGATTTTGACACTTTTTCATACTAAAAAACAACCCAACTTGTTCAAACTCAAGCATTAAAGCAAATCGTTACAAGGTATCACTTTTATTTAGCTCGAGATAATATTGTTGGAACTGATTCGTATTTACGGAATAAAAATATAGACAGAGTTATGTAGGTGATAAGAAGTATATCTATAACAGTTAAGAGAGTTAAACCTGGCTTTATCTGTTTGATAATTCTACTATAAAAGATGAACAGTTTATTATCATTTTGAGCACAATAACTATACAAATGTGAAAGTGATGTACGTTTACATTTAGTGTTGAAATAGCTTGCATAATGTTTGATGTAGCCCCAGATTAAGTTACCGGCTTTAGGAAAATATTTGATTCATCAGAATATTTCAATTTGGGAAGTACATTGAAAACATGTTAGTGGCATTACCTCTGTCTGGCTCAGGTTGCCAGCTGTGGTGCCACATGCGCCATTTTAATCTCTCTCTCTACGGTTTCACAATCAATTACTCGAATTAAAATTTACCTGGTGTTGAAATTTTTTCTGTTACTCTAGCAGCAAAACACACCTAGAAGGCACCAATTCTGTAAACTAGTCCCTGAGACGTTTTATTTATTAAATCTTTGATATTAAATTATAAATTTTTATGCTAATTTAAATAACCTATTGGCAAAAAAGGAACTATGTAACGCAAAGTTAAAATACATTTAAAAGGAGTAAATATTTTATATTGTAAGACATAAAACATGGTTAATATTACATAATTAGTTTTTCACAAATAAAATTGGATAAAAGAACATAATATTATATTTACAACCTATCTGATTTAAATAACAGCAGATGTGTATATTAAATGTCTAGTAAAATATATAAACACCAAAGACATTGTTTGTATAGATCAGCCATCATATTTTAACCATTATCATATTTAATTGATTTTTTGGTTTATTAGGAGCGTAGTCATTAGATATGAAAAGCGGCAGACAAATAATTTAAGTTGTGTCGTTCTATAAAACGAAAAAATACATAAAATATATTAAAATGTATAAATATATTTTATTCAAGAGGTAAAACAATTATGATATTACAAAATTAGTTTTTCATAAATAAAATTAGTTATCTAATAGAAAACAGTATCGTTACAACTTTGTAATGTTTGGTATGAGAAAACATGAAACAAACTACACAAACTCATACAAAACTAACAGGACAATCAAATTTAAATAACGTTTTGGTATATTTACAATTTATTTATTAGATTTAAATAACACCGATGTATAAATTACTGTTTAAATATGTCTTATAAAATAAATATAAACATCAAACACATTGCAATAACAGCCATGAATTTTAACTATTAACACATTTAAATGAAATTTAGGTATATTAACAGCGTAGTCGTTATACAGGGTATCCCGCGACCATTTGATAAAATTTTACCAGGTTATTCAGCAGGTAAAAACTGGTAAAAAAGTAATATAACATGAAGATATAGATCTTTTAGTTTTCCTTCTGTCGGTCTGTATGTGATTTTAACTAAAAAATTAATATTTTTAAAACAGTTTGACTAAATCAGCCATATTTTGCTTGAGTATACACCTTGATACGTCCTTTCTTAAGAATAAATTTCAAGGCATAACTTTGTTCCTTTTAAAAATGGCGGCCATTTTAAGAAAGGACTTATCAACTTCTATACTCAAGCAAGATATGGTTGAGTTTGGTCACGCCGTTCAAAAAATATTAATTATTAACTTAAAATCACATACAGACCGACAGACGGAAAATGAAAAGAGATAGGACACATGTTATATTACATGTTTTGCTAGTTTTTACCTGCTGAACAACCTGGTCAATTTTTTTCAAATGGTAGCGGGACACTTTGTATATGACAAGCAGCAGATTTATGTTTAAGGTTAAATTGTTCTTAAACAAGAAAAATTTACATAGAATAACATACAAAATTCTATTGCAATAGATAAAATATATTACATAATTAGTTGCTTACAAATAAAACAAATTATATAACAGAAGAACATAATGGAATATTTACAAGTTATTAGATTCAAATAGTTTCTCAGCATATGTATAAATTAAATATGCATTATTAAATAAATATATCAAACACATTGCAAGAACATCAATGGCAATTTAACTATTATTACATTTAAATGAAACTTTGGTTTATTAAGATTATATGGAAATTCTGCTAATGGAAATTCTGTCAGGTTTTGAGCACCTTTAACTTTTTTGAAGTTATGTTCTATTAATTTATATTCTCCTTCTTTTGTTGATTATATTAAGCTAAATATGTGTTAAGAAGTTGTACTTATGTTATCTTTACAGATAAAAATTCCCCTAACTTCTGCCTACAGAAACAACTTACCTTCTTTTATCTTCCCTCTCCCACACATGACACTACAACCAGTAACCCTTTTTTTTCTGTTCTCTGACCTTTTGAATGTCAGCTATTACTGTGCTATATTAATCTGATCCCGTAGCTATGTCAACTATTAACTATATCAACTCGTACAATACTTATTCATATTTTTCATTAGGACATGGATATTTCCATTTAAAAGACAGTTTATTTTCAACAAACGTTTATTATTTGCTAATAAATTATGGACTTAACAATTTTTTTTTGTAAAGACATTTCTCTTGTTAGGAAAAAATATGTATTATTTATATAATTTAAAAAAGGATTAAAGTACTGTTAATAACACATAACAAATATCATTGGAAAATTTTCTTTGATTGAAAGTTTTTAAACAACTTCGTCTTTTTGCTATATATGAAAAATGTTAACGGTTCAGATATGGTTTGTTAGTTTGGGTAAAATATTAAACAAAAATATATGGTTGGAATCATTACACATTCTCGACACTGTATACAGTTTCAGAAGCCTATAATTCAAATAAACGACGACTATAATATGAATCAGTCAATGGTATGATTTTACCAAACTATATGCTATAGTTCTAAACGATTAAACTATATTCTATTAGAATAAGACTACATTTTAAACATACCTACATGCAAAACCTTAATACAATTTAAGTACAACGAATTCAATACTGTACGTATACATTTAACACATTTGTAGAATATAGATTCATTTTTAAATATAAGTTGGTGACGTGTTTTACAAGTTGTTTTATGAGAAGAAATATTTATTTTAGAAAAAAAGCCACCACAAGAGAAGTGCATGTTACGATATGGCAGTTATTTCACTTGTTGATTTTTGAACGGGTATTACTGTGCCATCTATTTATCCATATATTACTTTATCCATTGCCATTTTATTATATTGACTATTGGACTTGTTTATAATGGTTTGTATTATTTCTTTTTTAATTTTAGAATTTTCTGTATCAATATACTGCTCGACTTCTACAACAGTCTTATGTTTTACAGCCATATGCCTGCCTATTTTTGATTGCATTTCACAACAATACATACACCAATGTTTCTTAATACTTGTTTTTTTTTCTTGGGGGATCCTAAGGGTTCTTGTCTCTGAAAAACAACATAACTTGTCAAAGGCGTACAAGTTTACCTCTATTCATTTCTAGAAATAAAAATGTCTGACTTTTACGTTGCATAGTATGACTTTATAATTTGAGTGACCCTCAAAAATAAGGTAAACAATAAATAAACGTTTGTCCTTCATATTCCAGACCTAATAATAGTAACTTTTTAATCAATTAAAAACATTATTAAATATTTAAAATATAGCTGTATAGTTCCTGAATACAAATGTAGTCAAATTTGCGACCGGGCAAATACTAATATTGTGTCCAACTGTAAAATAAACAGTGTATTGGCGCAGGTAGAAAAAACACACCATGTGACAACGTTGCATTACTCCCTCCTTACTGAGCGTAAGTGAGTCATAACTAGATATCCACAGCCTATTTCTACTTTTTTGTTTTAAATTTGCTACTACCTAATATTGTTTGTTCGAATTTCTATAACTAACTACAAATGTTTATCTAGACAATCTCAAAACCAACCCCTCACTTCTCCAACCATCAAATGTCAACCGATTCTTACTTCATAGAGCACAAGTTTAATTGTTGTTAAAATTATATAATATTTGTGATGCATTTTTCCCTTTTCTGTTCAAATATATTTTCTTTTACTGCTACAGTAAAAATATAAATACCATATTGTTCGTCATTAACAAATAAAAGTTTTTACTCTCTTGTAATTGTTTTATAAGGTAAACAAGTTTTCAATATATACGACTTTAACATTTTAAAATGGAAATCATTTTCAAATCTCGTGTAAAAAGTTACATGAAAAATGCTTTTATCAAATCTGAACTCAATATCATATATATTTCTAAAGTTATAATGTTATTTTATTTTTTAAAAATGGCGGATATTCGAAAACTAAGCACGATAGGACTATCCTACATGTTATATAGCATTTAATGTATATATTGTCGTACTTAATCTGTTCTATTGAACTGTACTATTGAAGTTTTGATTGTTCTAAAGTTTGATTGAGTAATTTCAACTTATTTGTCACAAACATTTCTTTTGGATGAGTTCGATACAGTTGTCAAAGAATTCTGATGATATTTAACCGTTTTTTAAATTCAATGTTTAATATAAATTACTAAATCCATAATAAATCGAGAAATCGGAAAAGCTTTGAACCAATTTTTGGGGTTTCAAAAATCTGGCGAATTGAGTAGCTCGCGTAATTTTTGTTCAGTTTTCTTCAAATTGTTTAACATGTCTTAAAATGAAGTTAGATAAAATATATTTCGTTTTTGACTGTTGGTCTCTTTAACTTCGATAAATAAAGAAATTTGTCAAAAAAAAATCAACTATTTTAAGCTAAATGTTTTTACGTGTTTCACAAATTGCAGAATAGTATTTTTTGTAAAGATAAAATGTGTAAATATTTGATTAAACAATTCCTTGTAACACTCCTTTTTCAGTAACACTCCATACAAGCTCAGTGTGTTCCAATGAAAGAAGAACTACTTCCTGGCACAATTCTTCAAATGTCGATGAGTAACCTATAGGCCTACATGTGAACAAACCAACTGTGGGAACGGAAATATAGTTTATTCTCTGATGAGATGATAATTGTGAATAACATGCGTCCGTGATTTGTTTTGGATGTGGGCTGGGGGGATGCTTTCCTGTTCTTGTAAAACTGCAAACTCTATTATTTTCACGGTGTCTCATTATTGTATTTTCAACATTATTCTATTTAACACGAATCTTAAAAACAACAAACGTACTTTCTTTGTAGAATCGTAATTAATTTAGTATTATAAATAGCCTTTCCTAAAAAATTGAAATCTTTAGGCTTATTAAAAAAAAATAACGAGATTTAGATTCGAACCAACTACCTAAGATCAAGAAAAACAAACAATAATATAGTTCCTCTATATAATAAAAATAAAGTCCTCTTTAGACTTCACTCTGGCTGTCTATCTTTCCGTTTTCAGGATAATGTTGTGAACTAGGGAAATTAACAAATTTGTGCTTTAACTAATATTTACAGTACTGTAATTTATTTATTGCTAAAATTAAATATAAATATAAGACAACACAATTAAAGATCCTTTATGAAAGTGCTATCCTTCTGCGCCAAAGAAGCCTATAACTTTGACCATACATAGGTTATTGAAATAAGTTATTGGAATTTTTGAGTTCTCCAATATTCTGCTCGAGTTGTTGAATAGCTATAGTACGATTTATTGTTTAAAAACTTTGAAATATTTTCCAGGACTTCTTCAACTTTAAGGTCAGGTAATTTGTTGTGCCTCCCACCTCTGACTCATCCATTTTAAATTTTGTACTTTTAAAAATAATTCCTTACCTATATAACACTCTTAAAGTGTGCTTCAATATATACATACACACAAACTTTCTTATTTAACAAAAAAGAGTTTTTAGACAAAGTTCGTTATTGTTTTGATCCATTCACTTGTTTACAATTAATATGTAACAGTAGTAATATTAATTATCTTAATTAAAAAATGGCATCGTTATTACTAAGAAAATCAAGATTCCTAAAATGTAAAAGGCATACGGTATTTTTAATTGTTGGCAATATGAAATGGGATAGTGTTCGCTTTCTTTATGTCTAAAGGAATTTTAAAAACAATGATTATCCCGAAAAGATAAAACGTCAGGCACAGTTAAAATATATTTAAAAATGTCTCTTAGTGTCATAAAACTAAGAGAGGCTAGGTTTGTCTTAACGCCCTGGGTACCTCAACATAGCAGTTAAGACAAAATAATTCCTGATAATGAGAGAGCTGTAATGGTCAGTCACAATATTTTTATAAAACATAAATTACAGACTACCGTAGAAACCTTTCTATCAAACTTTCCTAAAATAAATTTTAGTTTTATTTATGTTACAAATTCACACACATATAAAAGAAAACAAATATATACATTTTCGGTTTAAAAGACAAATTTTTACGTCAGTCGTGAATTCTTTCCTAGCTATTTATAATTTTTAGCAGTTAAAGAAGTCAGTTTCTTTCGATTGAGTACATCAATAACAGTTATTACAATCCACCTCAATGTAAAAACGGTAAACGGTAATATGTTGGCAAATTTTTGGCAATCTATAATTACAAATCCTTAATATTTTTAGTAAAAGGATATAGGTTTTAAATTCGATCCTGACCATTCTGCTCCGGTTAAACCAAAGTTCTGTGGAAAGAAGTATTTATTCAATAACAATAATATATAACCTTAAACGGTCCTAATGTGCGATTACTTTTAGTTGAAACTTAAGCGTTTTAGATATTGTGTTGAAATTTGATAATGTCTCAAATTCTTTGATAATAATATGTGTTAAAAATAATAATGACATGTTATTGTAATGTAATTGACATGTTTGGTGTAAATTTTTTTTTAATTGAGCGAATAGTTTTCTCTTTAGCTTTGTCTACATACAGACATACAGACATACAGACAGACATACAGACAGACAGACAGACAGACATACAGACAGACATTTTGTAAAAACCACTTTTTTGGACTCAGAGGGTCCCAAAACGGATATATCCACAAAAATCTCAACATCGATTTTTTTGCGATCACTATATACTTTTTCTATACTATAGTAGGATAGTGAGAAAGTAAAATGATCTACTTTAGGTAAAATAAAGGATTATATCCAATCTTGCATTTCGTAATGGCGACTGTTTGGAAATTTTTAACCTAATAGCCTATACTTACCCAAAAACAGTACATTTTAACAAAAAAAATTCAAGACACCTTTTTGTAGCACTTTTAATTCCCCATCAGATGTTATAACTTCAAAACAATCGGATGAAGGATAACAGTTAAGTTAAAGATAATAACAGCGTACGTAATCACAATATTGGGATGTTTTGCATAGTTTTAAAAGATTTTTAAGTATATGCAGGATGTTTTGTAATTACTCTGCAATATTCTAGGATATGATTCAGCACATAAGAATGAGAAAAAAATCAATTAGACATGGGTATGGACAAGCTTTGTTTCCCCATAGCCACCAATTTGTTTTTTCACTAAATAATTTTTAACTAGAGAATTATATGACTGATTGAGCTCAAACTTTGCACAAAGTGTAATCTAACAATGATCTATTTAAACAAGATAACCGATTATATACAATAAGGTGTTTGAAAATTTCAAACCTGAATTGCCCAAAAACCGTAGGCCTACATTTTAACAAAATAATTTCAAGAAATTATTTTTGTAGCCCTTTTCATTTCGTATCTAATGGTGTAACCGTGTTATGTGTAATAATCGGTTTGTTCAACCCGGCATCTTATACCAACACAGTAAACACAACAATATATTGTGTGTACATATTATGCTGTTATAATCCTTAACTTAACTATTATCCTTCATCCAATTGTTTTGATTATTACACTTTCCGATAGGAAATTGAAAAGGGCAACAACAAAGATGTATTGAATTTTTTTGACAAAATAAAAGGTTTTTTAGTTTGTTAGGTATGACATTTTTAATAGTCGCCATTTTTAAACGCATGATTAGATATATAATCGTTGATTTTATTTATAATAGATCATTATTAGGTATAACTTCAAGTCTAGTTTGAACTCAATTGGTGAAACCGTTCTATAGATATGAATTATTTTGTGAAAAAACATACAGACAGACCGTAAGCACCGTTGACCTATGTTTATATTGTGAAATATGTTTCTCTCGATTCCAGGAAGAAATCCACAAAAGGGGACCAGAGATTTCGAGGGCATCCTGTATATTTGCAATTTATAATATAGCAGTTGTATGTATTAATACTATTATCTAAAGCACAAATAACAAGATAGGTTAATAAGGTCAGTTCCACTAAAGGGCCTAGGGAAAATTTGTATTACCTGTTTCCCTAAACGTGACGATAATAAGGTGGCCATTAGCAAACTTTTTTTTTACATGTAGTAAGGGCGTGTAATTTTGGGAGTGTTTGTGAAAAAAACGTATTTACTTATAATTATAGGTATGTCATTAACGCATGCTTGTGAAAACCCGATGGTCCTTTATGGCCGTTCGGGTTCAAAACCTTTCCATAAGTTAGGTGGTTTATGATATTTGTTAAGTGTGAGGATTTCCCAGTGTATTTTGCCGAATATCTCAATTTCTTGTCTTTCAATGCCCAGACAATAAATGCCCTAAGGCTGGGAAAAGTACTATGACATGTGTTTTGTTGTTAAACACTACCAAAAGTAACTGTTTAGGCTACTGAAATTATTTAAGACACTTTTCTCCTTAATCGCATAACTACAATTAGGACTGTACACTATAACATACATTTTAGGGCTGGGAAAGGTACTATGACATGTGTTTTGTTGGTAAACACTACCAAAAGAAACCGTCTAGGCTGCTGAATTAATTTAAGACACTTTTCTGCTTAATCGCATAACTACAATTAGGACTGTACAGTATAACATACATTTTAGGGCTGGGAAAAGTACTATGAATAGAATATAGAATAGAATAGAATAGAAAAAATACTTTATTTTGACATGTATTCCATACAAAATATAAAATAAATTCACAATTAATTAATTATAGAAGATAAAATAAAATGAAATAAACATAATAATATTCTTACTTTACACAGTACTTTACAGCAATGGTCTTTTTGAACGTCAGCTGGGTTGGCATAAACAAAACAATATAGTTAAAAATTATACTATGAGTCACATATTTACACATATATACCTGTGTGTATATAACCTTCCTTCCATCAGTGCACCCATACATATATAATCATATAATCATACAAAATATTTAATATAAATGACTACAGAACTAATTAATTTGGCACCAGCTATACAATTAAAATTACTTACATATATAAATAGATTTACAGTAATCCTTCCAAGAATTTAGGTGGAACCCCCCTCCCCAACCAAAATTTTGTGTACTGTTACAGTTAAAAATTAAATTCATTTATTAATTCCCATCTAAATTTCCATGCAATCTTCATGAATTTACCCAATCTCCACCTATTTCTCCCATTTAATAAAAGTTCAAATTCCCCCTTATTTAAACTGCGTTTGAAAAAGCACAAATTTCTTATATCGGCTAGGATAGGGCAGCGAGCAATAAAATGGTAAACCGTCTCGTTTTCATTTATGTTGCATAAGGAGCATAACCATATTTTATCGTTACACCACGGTTTATAGTTTAAGTCAACAAGTTCCGCCTTGCTTTGATGATCCAACTTATTGTTTGTATATCATATTTATCAAATAAAACAAGTCTACTGCCGAGTTGAAAGTCAAGGTCCCGGTACTGTTTGTGATATGTAGCATTTCTTGCCCTCTGTAAACATTCTCTCTCCCAAGTAACTCTGACCGCTTCAATAACACTAAGCATCTGTTCACGTAGCATATCAATATTGCTCATATCCACATCAATCCCGTATTTATATCCTAACACTTTCCACTCCTGGCACCAGTAAATGCCCCTTTTTATTATTTGTTTAGCAAGAATGTTTGGCAATCTATTCTTTGATAAAGCTACAACCCTTAAAAGAAAGTTCAGGGGGATTCTCAATGTATACAAATAAACCTTTTCAAACCCTGTTTCTAAAAACAAGACATAATTTGGGGTGTTATTTGGCAACTTAAATATTCTTTTTATAAATAATCTAAATACCCCTTCCAATTCATCGCTTTCCTTGTAGCCCCAGACCTGGGAACTGTAGCGTAAAATCGCCTTCACAATAGAATTAAAACACGTAAACTTGGCACTAAGTGGGACCCTCTCGTTACCTAAATGGTTGTGCCATACCGCGTTTATAGCATATTTTGCAGCCATAGATTTGTCCTTAAATTGAGTTTCCCATGACAATGATGGAGTAAGTATAACACCTAAGTATTTATATTTATTGACAACCTCTACCCGTTGCCTTTTGTACCACCACTTCTCATTTCTACACAACTGACCCCCTTTCCTAAAAACCATTATTTTAGTTTTCCTAAATTAACCCGAAGATTCCACCTGTTACAATAATTTTCGAGCTTATTTATCATACTCTGCAAACTACCAGGAGTAGGGGACAGAATAACAATATCATCTGCATACAATAAAACACTGACCTTAAACCCTTCAAAATCGCATCCTCCATTTAAATATCAGCCAAATCGTTCACAAATAAAGAGAATAGCAATTGACTTAAAATACAGCCTTGTTTCAAACCCATATTAGTTTCAAAACATTTCGTTACGCCCGCATTACACCACACTCCCTATGTTGTACCTTTGTAAAGCTCTTTTATAATATTCAGCATATGAGACGAAACACCCAAACACGATAACTTAAAATACAGCGCCTTTCTATCAAAAGTATCAAAAGCAGAGGAAAAATCTACAAAAAAACAATACAGTTTCGCCCCCTTCTTTGACAGTTGCAACTGAATCATACTAGTTAAGTTGAATATGTTATCTATGGTGGAATAACCCTTTCTAAATCCGGCTTGAAATTCACTAATTATTTGATGACTGTGTACCCAATTGTTTAATCGATAATGCAATAAACTAGCAAACACTTTCGCTATACAATCTATAGATGACAGACCTCTGTAATTTTGCACGCAATTGACATCCCCTTTTTTATGCAAGGAAAAAATTAAAGATTTTTTAAAACTTTCTGGAACGCGTTCTTCCATATATATTTTATTGAAAATAGCCAATAGCTTTGAACTTAAAACCCGTGGGCCGTTTTCAAAAAAAATCATACGGTACTCCGTCAAAACCTGGAGCCTTCCCATCTTTCAATTTTGCCAAAATCGTTTGCAGTTCTTGCTGGTTGAATTGCTTGTCGAGATCAAAATATACTGTTCCGTATAAGAAATATCCCTTGGTACAATAAGAGGATTCATATAATTTTTAAAATACTCCACCCATTCGACACAGCTAATATTTCCAGCTAATCTGCTTTTTGTATTTTTTAAACTTTTCATAGAATTCAAAAATTGTTTTGCATCTTTAACTTGCCCCAAACTATTTACAACATATTTGTAATGTAGTTTACGCTTAGTTCTGCATAACGATTTAAAGTTTTTATTTGCCTCTAAATATGCGACTTTAACCATAGTTGAATTTGTTTTGCGAAACAGCTTTAAGAGTTTAAAGGCTCGCTGCCCTGATACCAGACATTCGAAATCAAACCATTTTTGTTTTTTGTTTACCGTAGTGTTATTATTTGTACTCGGTTTAAAGTGGGCTGCTTGTTTGATACAACGAATCATGCTATTGACATTTATCTGGTTACCATTCAAGACATCAAAGGTTGACATTTCCTTATCTATGTTTTTACCGAACAAGACGTTATCTGAATTAGTCCATTTTAATCTGGGCAACAATGGTAGTATACAATCCCCACCCCTTTGGCTCTCTGCAAGTCCACCAACTTTACAATTTACACAAATAGGTAGATGATCCGATCCTGCATGACTTATAACCTCAAAATCATTTACTATTTCTAAACAACTCACTGATATAACCGCAAGGTCAATTACAGAATTACCCATCTTCCCAATAAAAGTAAATTCTCCTTCAGCATCACTTTGCGTTCTGCCATTCAAAACCACTAATCCAAAATTAAGGAATAATTCTAGAAGTTTACGCCCCCTTGTATTTAATATCCTGTCTTTCGATTTTCTGACCCCTCTAATTTTACTAGTTACATTAATATAATTATACATATCAGAATTATTTTGTTCGTTAGATATTCGGCCATTAAAATCTCCAATTATTATTAAATTTTGCTCTGAATTTGAAATAATAAATATACACAAATTTTCAAAGCTGTTTTCCCATTTGTTATAATTTAAATAAATTGGCAAAACCAACCAATTTTTAATTTCAATTAATTTTATATTACGTTTGCATACGAAACTAACTTCTTTAGTAAAGGATGACGGTAAATTTACACAACAAATAATACCTCCTATTGCCCTTCCAAGATTAGCATTTCTTTCAGCAAAATTAAAAAATCGATTTTAAAATTAGGAAGACTCTTAACAATAAACTCTTCATCATGTTCAGATATAAATGTTTCTAATAACAAAATTTAAATCATACTTATTTAGTAAATGAAAAAAATAATCTTCACCAACCTTGGCTCTTAGTCCACATACATTATAAGACAATATTTTAAAATTGCTAACCGTCTGAGGCACTATAATATTGTCCAACTCCTTATCAGCTGTTTGAGAACATTGTCCTGAGAAATTGGTGTTTAGTCCTTAAGAAGATGTTGTCTTCACTCCTTTCTCGTCCGTCCGTCCTGGTTGCAGCTTCTCTGGACAGTCCTTTCTCAACTCCGCTATGCGCGATGAGAAATCGTAGTTGAATAGATCCTTCAGCTTCACTATTCCATCCGTTAGGCCGGCCATCAGTGTGTTGTCCTCCCAGGTGAATTTGACACCTTCTATTCTAATGTGGTCAAAAACTAACGGCATACGACGTCTTCCCAACTTTTTTTCTATCTCCCGTCGGACTGCAGCAAGGTAGGCTCGCTTTAATCTTACATCCTGTGTGTAATCCCGATGTACGACATAAGATGTTCCCTTTAACTTATTTACATTGGACATGATCCACCCAATATCGTCGTCTGAATGGAACTGGGCAATTATTGCTCTGCCCTTTGCTCCTAATGGTTGCGCTCTATTGACCCACAAACTGTCATTACACTTTAACACTTCCACACAGAATTTTTTCACAAGGGCTTTAAAGTCTGTCTGACCATTCCATTTAAGATCTACAAAAATTTAATTGTTACGTCTAGATCTACCTTCTAAATCATTTAGCTTATCCACAATAACCTGTTCTTGTTTTTTAATACAGTCTATCTTTGCTTTCAAAACTTTGTTCTCTTCCGTCAGACTTCTCACCTCAGAAGACACAATTAAGAGGTCTTTTTTAGTAGCCAATGTCGATAATTTTGTATCTAGCAAGTTACTCAACCCAGTCATTAGCTGTCCATGCGTCGTGTCACCTACCTTTGCATTATCCATCTTGTCACAATGCGTTTCCGACATTCCTAACGAAACACTTGCGTCTTCCGAAAGTTCTGGCTAACTGTACGTCCTGAAATGTTTTAAGCCTTTCGGATTTTTTGGGGAAAAATATTTGTCAATCGTTGAGTCATTCATAGGCCCGAAAAAGTTCTCAAATTCCGCAAAATACGAAAAATGAAACTAATACACACGTGAGAGGTCTATCCCTAACCTGCAGAACGAAACGTTAACGGAAACTAACGTTCTTCAATAACGTAAATATTTATGCTTCACACTATAAAATGCAATAATAATAATTGTAGTGAAATATTAATAAACTTTGATACTTAATACATGATTTTGTAGTGGACTATACATAGGCTACTTAAACAGATGGGACCAAACTCGCTGTATCATCGTAGAGACGTACACTATTTACACACACACACACACACACACACACACACACACACACACACACACACACACACACACACACACACACACACACACACACACACACACACACACACACACACACACACACACACACACACACACACACACACACCCCACACACACACACACACACACACACACACACACCCCCCCCCCCACCACACACACACACACACACACACACACACACACACACACACACACACACACAAATTAAACAGTACACTTAACATATATTTACAGTATAACATACATTTTAGGGCTGGGAAAAGTACTATGACGTTTGTTTTGTTGTTGAACAAATTTAACAATTTAACAAATTAAACAAAAATAAAGCATGCCTAATTGACATGCTTGGTGCAAATCGATCGAATATTTTTCTATCTAGCTTTTTATACATACAGACAGACATTTTGTAAAAACCACTTTTTTGGACTCAGGGGGTCCCATAACGGGTATATCCACAAAAATCTCATCATCGATTTTTTTGCGAACACTATACTTTCTCTATAGGCCCCTACTATAGTATAGTGTGAAAGTAAAATGGTAACTAGTTAAAATATAGTTTTATTCATAAACTTGAAAAAATAAATACCGTAGCCTACTTGTTTGGAGAAATAAATGTAACTATTTTCGTCTTCTGATTAATAATGTATAACATATTTTAACACTCTGTTAACTATATTATGAAAACGAGGACAACGAATGGCTGAACGGGAGTTGTACCGCGAACAGAGGATTATGTACCCTCTAGTTATATTTAAAATAAATAGTTACTTCATTAGTATTTGACAAACAATAGTATTAATGAAAGAAAGTAAGTGATATGAGAAAATTTTTAAATCAAATTTTTTTGTATTAAACTATACAATATTGTTATGTGACGCAAAATTTTACTCAAATAATGTTTCAGACAAAGTAATGTCAAAATTAAGTTTATTGGAGAGCATAAGGTCTTCAAAAGGTTCTATTTAAATAATAGCAGGTCTTCAAAAGGTCTCTAAAACACGATGACTTATACCATGGTGATAACAGGCGTCAGAAAATAGAAATTAACAGGAACAGGGGTCAACTAAAGCCTTTAAAAGGTGACTTTTGTAACTGACCGTATAAGACTTCAATAGGTGGCATTTGTAACTGATCGTATATAAGCCTTCAAAATATCGTCTCCCGTACATTTCACACCAGGCACTCTAGGCATCCAAAAGGTTCGTCGACGATTTCGCTTTATACAGAGGGCACAAAAGGTCGTTTTAGTGTATGAAAACAGACCTTTTGAATGCCTGAGTTCAAGCACTCCAGGCCTCCAATAGGTCGTCGCCCGTACCATTAGGCACTCGAAAGGTCTTATACATAAATCTATATATATATATATATATATATATATTAAAACACGAAAAGTGTATTACAAGGGAGTCTTACTATCAGCCAACTCCATAGATGGAGAACACTCAGTAAAAAATACACTTTATATCATCGTGTAGACCTACGACTGGAACGTGCAGATGTTTTGGGTTATCTGCACTACAATTTTAAAATTAATATGGATTTTTTTTTTTTGTTTTTGGAGGGGAAACGCCGTAAACTGAAACTTAAAATGTTCGAGTGGTAAATTCTAACGTATACTTCGTTGAAAAAGTGCGCAAAGTATGAACAAAGGGTACACAGAAACAAAATGGCAACAAAAACTGACAACTTAATTATGTCATTGTTACCATTTTATTGGGACAACTAAACCTAAACAAAAAGATTTAAACTTAAAATCAAATTAACAGCTGCACTTTCAATTTAGAGATATTTTAGGTGACACGACTATCTAAGCCAAGATAAAGTAAGATATTCAAAGAAACTGTGAAAAAGGGATAAACATTAATCCACTAGGAAAGAAAATTGTTAAATCCGACACGATTTGGTTAAGGGTAGATCTTTCTGGTTAAGGAACTCGTTTAATGTACAGCATTAACAAACCATACACTAAGTTTAATTAACCTCGAAACTTGCATCATTGTGAAGTTATGTTGCAGATTGTATATATTTAAAAGAACAGACTTTTAAATCTTATTTACGTTATATTAAATGTTGAGCTTGACTTATGAGAAAAATTATACAGTATAACAAACACACAGAAGACAATTCTCACAAAAAATACGCCCAAGTATCAGACGCGTTTCAACGACAAGGTCGTCCTCTTCAGTGATACACGAGCTACACGAATCAAACAAGCTACACAAGCTACACCTTGTCGTTGAAACGCGTCTGATAATTAGGCGTATTTTTTGTGAGAATTGTGTTCTGTGTGTTTGTTATACTGCTTATTTACGTTGTTAGGATCAGTTCACACTTCAACCCCTGGGTTGAGTTAGTCAAAAAATGAAAAAAAAAAATAATGCTTTAATTTTAATACACTTTGTTGTCTAGGGAGTGTTGGTTTGCCACGAGGGTCGGACTTTCAGTTTGTATCATTAAATAGTCATACATAAAATATAAGTATAGATTATGAAAAACTGTAGAAAGCACGCAGTGTGTAGCGCCCAGAGCAAGCGTGGACATTATCATTACAAGGAGGGAATTACTCCCTGTTTACGCTCACATACCGACTAAATTTTTTTAAACTGCATGTGATATTAAGATAATGTGTATTTTAGTAGAAACAGAAATGAAAAAACGAACTTTAGAATGCACTAATCTTTGTAAGGATTACCTCATTGTATGTGAGCTCGTGAGTTAATTATTTTTAAATGGATAATTTTTTTATTATTTTTAAAACTAACTGGAACTTAATAAAACATTGTTAAGACTGAATACTATAATATCATATATAGTCTTAAGTATACAGTATTTTCATAATTGCTTCAACGCCCCAAGTGATTAAATAAGGTTTTTTTAATTTCTTACGTAAACAAAATATTTACAAAAATTTAATTTTACAATTCAAAACTACAAACTACTACGAATAAAAACAGTTAATGTTTAATTCTTAAAATTAATTGTACGCCAATTGTTTGGATAAAAAACCAGAAAAATATTGCTACTGAAGTTCAAAATGTGGAATTTACAAAAAACTCAAAATTTAATAAACGTTAAAATTTCATAAACTATCCAAACTAAGTAAAATTAAACTGTTCAGTGCTTGATCTTCCTCTGAAAAAAAAGTCTTAAGATATGCCTAAAATATACAATCATCGTATTACATAAAACTCAGTCTCAAATTTTTCAACATTTTATGGGTTGCACAGATGACGGACAGACAAACATAATTCCAAAACCCTTGCGAAATATCTCTTCGATTTTTTTTTTCAATCACGTACTTCCTCTATAAAACATGTGCGATAAATTTTTTTTTAAAAAAAACATTAATAATATTACAGAAATATTAAATGTTGGACAAGTTTAAACAAATTATATCCCTACCAGCATATACGACAAAAGGCGGAAGAGCCTGAAAATAAATACAAGAGTGAGTAACAAGTCAAATGGTCCGCCATTACGGTTTATACACTTGTTGCTTGGACATGAATGACATAAATACTACCCTCACATCACACAAGTGTTTTTAGATTAAATACAAACTAGGCGTCCAGCTGATACCTTGACAAGACAGTGTGAGTATCTTCTCGTTTGCAGACATTAAACTTGTCATTAATAAAAGCAGTTACGGGATTATTTAGGGTTGGTATAAAAAGGAGATACTGAATAACAGATTTTAATTAGCAGTTATTTTGAAATTTTGAGATTGTTAATTCAATTATATTCAACAAATAGTGAATATAGTAAACACAGTTTAATCCGAATGGTAAATTCAACTGAAGCTTCGACTATTAGATCTACTGTTTTTTAAAATTTATTTTGAGGTTATTTTTATAACAAGTTTGTTTTTTAGTAATAACTCTCTTATTTTGTATTATTAAAGCTACACATAATTATTTTAGCGTTCGTGTGAACAAATTTAATTTTTAAAAAATTAACCGATTTTTAACAGATTGACCAAGTTGTCTCTATGAAGCATTGGCCTTGCCAGTTGTACTTTAGTGCCAGAATAGTTTGTATGCATGTGGTAACTGAGGATGAATACTTGGCATGAAAACTTCTCGTCGTCATGTATTTGCATTGCACAAATAAAGTGTTTATTGTAGAAAATTATGTGATTAAAGTTTTAACAAATGTTGCTCATTAAAAACTTAAATACAAAATTAGAAAACAAGAGCGTTATTTACGATATTTACGCAGCTTCATCGTAAAATGTCCTACAAACAGATCCTCTAAGTTGATCTATTTGGTCAAGTAATTAATGTTAAATTGTATTGATTGGTTCTACCTGAAGGGTAAGTCAGTTATACAAATTTTCTGTAATTGTGTACCCAACTATTTTCTAATAACCTAACGGTCCTCATAGATGTATATTTATTACAAAGTCTCCACTAACTTGGTTCGTGTGCCCTAATGTACACAATCATGTGAAGGTCGCACCTTACATGCTCGGTGACTCAGACCTGATGGATCAAGTGCCTATACGACTATCATATGTTCTTGGTAGGTTTAGGGTTCGAAAATACATTTTTGACAAAAACTTCGTTATTTGTCATCACTGGTACCCATTAGATGCAAAATTGAAATTTGTAAATTTATATCTAATTAATTGTGTTACAGGTTGAATAACGCAAGTGATATGAACAAAAAATATCTACAGTGACAGCCATTTTGATATTTTTTAACCGATTTATCGGAACATTTTTAATGGGGTTTTTGATGTTCCTATCTTAATTTTGTTCGCCGCTATCGTGCTTACAACGACAACGACGGCGGACGTACATGTCAAAAAAAAATCCCTGAGGGGATGAAACTTGAAGTTCTGTTAAAAACAGAGGTCGAATTTTTTATCGATTATAAAACTGCGTAAGTAAAAGGGATCAATAATAGCTATAGTTATTGTTGGATTTGTTATTGGTTTAAAATGAAATTTTAAATTGTATTTTACTATTCCTTAAATATGACTGTTCTATAAAATACAAATTTTAAAATGTTGGTACTTTGAAATAGTTTTTTTCAGTATACCTTTGTCTTTAGAGAACTGCGAAATTTAAAGTCGTCAAATAAGCGAATATACAAAATAAAATTAAATCATTATCTAAACTGATTAACTAGTATTAAACCTATCTATTCGACACATACTAAATCACAGATATGAACTCTCGTTCCTAACAAATAAAAATATTTAACTTCCAAGATAAATATCTCTGAGCAACGGTTCGTGAAATTGGAAGCAGTGCAAGAAGCAACCACGCCCGCTTTTCATCTCCACAATAATGCTTCTATTTATAAAACAAATAACTTTCATACATGCAATATGATGTTTCTTTAAGCCGTGTTCACCTTCTGTGCATTTTGTTAAGGGATCTCTTGTATTTTACAGCAGCTTTTATGGAAAAGTTAAAACGTGATTTTCTTAAAAATTTCCACAAACGTTTAACGTAAGTTATTGTGTGTATAATACAATTAATTGATCGGTGAATTTTAAAAACCGCGTTTTAAATAGTTTTCAGAAATATTTGTTTACAACAAACAATAGTAACTACTAAAAATATTGCACAACTTTCTGTTTTTCCTATCACTGGAAATCCAATAAAAACCAAACAAAACTACTTGTTGCAAAAATATTAGATTGATTCTAGTTGTCATTAAAAAAGTGAAAGTTCTCACATAATATTTATACATTTAAATAGAGTCTAAACTTGCTTAGCGTGTACGCTCAGGGTAAATTGAATATAATTAAAATTTAGCTCTCATAGGGGGCAGTCAAGGTTAATTTATGGTTTTTAAAACTATTGAACTGTAATATTTTTTGTCTACAGTTGTTGACAAATTGGCATTTTGTTCATTTAAATTAGTTTTCAAAACAGTTGATTTCTCAACAGTTTCACTTTGCTCACTCCGAATGGCAACCGAACAAAACGAAATTTAGGTTAAGTTTATTTGAATATATTTATAATATACAGGAAATGTTCCGTATGTAGGTTAGATTAATTCTTAAATGTAAAATAACATAAATAAACAACAAAACAACGCTTTAAAGTGGAAAAAGGAAGTAATTATTCATAAAGATGATTTGACAGTGTATGTAAAAGAAGAGTATTTTTCGTTTGCCGAGTTTTGAAGTTGGCAATCCCGTTTCCTCAACAATACACCTAAGTTATTTGTAATATTCATAAATAACCTCAGTTTAGACGTGGGGTTGAACACTATTGTATTAAATTAATGTTTTATTAAATTGTGTTTCTGCTGAAGTATGTTTTTATTTGTCATAAAATAACAACTGTAGACAAAGTATAATGTACAATTCGTGAGCAAAGTGTCTTTTTTAAACTCGATAAAATGACGCACTCGGCTGCACACGGGTTTGTGTCGTTAACCTAAAATTTAAATGAAATCAGTAGAACCGATTTTGGGTTTTTATGCAGCAATGGACGATTTTTCTGCAACTTTTTTACCAATTTCTCAGGAACCGTTATTTTTTAAAGAAATGGTGACCAGCAAGTTTTGTTTGGCTTTTTAGAGGCTACACTTGAGGATAATTTGATCAAAATCGTTAAAGCGGATTTCGAAAAAATAGAATTTTTTTTTTCTTATCTCAACAAAATTTCACTATATGACTAAAATATGCCTACATACCTTTTTTTTTTTTTAAATTGGTTAATTGGCTAAATCCACACGACTTAGTGCCTTTAGACGTATAAGGACAGTTATTTATATAAAGTAGAAGTCTTTTAAGCGGGAGTTTAAATTGTTACGCACAGACAGACTCGTGCGTACATGTGTAGGGTCTTAGTTTTACCTAATAAAGAGAAATCAATGTAAATGCAAATCATCTTTTACGGCTGTTAAATTTGTTTGAGCCAAATGGGGAAAATATGGGTCCTAGAGGCTACACTTGAGCAAAATTTTATGAAAATCGTATTTTCCAATTATTATACAATTGTAATTTTGTGCTTTTTATGGTAGTTATTCCTATATTTTGATTTGTTACAAAATATGCCACAATCTAAATTTGATTAAAATCAATCTAGAACATTTAATTGGAGTATAGTGGACAGAAACACTTACAACAGATAGATATCAATCCAAAAACCACTTATTTGGACTACAGTAAGTGGATCACAAAACGGACACTGAACATCGAACTTTTGACCTAGCACATAACTTTGTGTATACTACATGTGTGATAAAGTAAAAATGTATGTGAATGAAGTTGTTTTCTAGGATAAAATGGTTATCGAGATAAATCTGTGTGAAAGTTAATGCAGTGGAACAAAAGTTATCGATCAATCATGTACTCCAGTGGACTTGTCTCTTTATCACTCTTTCTATTTGTCTCTCTTTCACGTGTTGACATATAAGCTGAACATTTTAAGCTTTGTCATAAGACAGACAGAGGAAATGTCCACTTTGAGGCCTCGCTGGTTTAAAACAATTATTTGTAGACTCTTTTAATAGTTTTTTTTCCTTTCTAACTTTTACTCTTGCTGTCACGGCAAAAAAACTCGACTTCGAAACTTTAATCCATCCTCTTTGTGAGTTCATGATTATAAAACAGAAGGAAAAATTGTTGACCACAGTCTGGTTAATTGTGTTCTATACTAATTTACTAAAAAACGATAATTTATTTGTTCGAAGGATACTAGTCCTGGTTATCGAAGTCGCTTTGCCGAGTTCGAGATCTGTATTATCTACTTCTATTTTAAAATGAAGAAGAAATAAATACTTAAGTTTGAGCAATGACGTGTGGGAAAGTTAAAACAATGATTACACACGATTTTATTTTTAATTTCAAATGCTTTATAATTATACATTATGGTTACCTACATAGTATACAAATTGTTATTGTAATTTCATCAAAATATATTCGTCGGTTGTAGCCTTTGGACGCCATTAAATGTCATAGACTGGAGCAAGTTTCTCAGTTAATTATGATTCCAAAGAAACAATTAATTTTATAAATTATTTGAAAGCCATAAAAACTCAAGTTTTAATTTACAAAATTAAGAAATAAAATGAAGATTTCAGACGGCTGGAGTCTTGTCTTCTCTCAGATATACCGGACTTCTCACTTGATAATCACGAAAACACTTATTATTAAGAACTCGGTGTTATACAAAACCCCCACAGCTCTTATGTTTTAAATATATTTCTTGTTATAGTTTGTGAGATAGTTTTGTCACCTAACTAGGGAAATCATATAGCTGGTTAACCTAACCTCAAAATGATTGAATAGTTAGTATAATTATCGGACGTTATTACATTATTTGGTACGGGGACGAATTTTTAAATTGTTTAAACTTTCAAGACACAGATAACTCAAAATAAATATGAGCTTAATTCATCAAAATCCGTCCTCCTTACGATCGACATGTTCTTGAGTTCTCTTTAGGTACGAAAAATCGTTTTGTTCGGTTAATGATTTTCAAAATACAGTATTAATTGTTTTCAGTCTCTTACAACAAGAGTTTTGTGAAATCATAATAAATTTGATTGGCAGAAACTACGATGATTATTTAAAACGTGCGTGTTTTCGTGACGAATGTTCATTCACTTTGCTCCAATCAGGTAATCGGCTTCCAAAAACTGTTAATGTCTGGACAGGGATTTATGGAGATAGATTCGTTGATCTGTTTTTCATTGACATATCACTGAATGAGCCGGAATATCTGGGCTTGTTACAAAACCAAAACACTTGAACAATATAGGACCGCTCCACTATATTTGCAAAGACAGTGTTTTTTATAGTCATTTTAAAGAGAGAAGGGTTGATAGGCGAGGAACTATGGAGTGGACCAAAATATCGTTGACCAGATTTATCTCCTTAGATCTTTCTTTGGAACTACCTAAATACAAACATTTACAAAACTAAATCTTCAAATTGTGAAGATTTAAAACAGGTAATGGTTGATACCAGCCAAGCAATCTCATCTCAGATATTGTTATGTCAGGAAAGCTTTTCAGCAAAGGTTGTAACTTATGTCAAGAAGTTACGAGTGCACTGAAGATTTGCTATAAAATAAGGCAATTCTGAACAGTTCCCTGTCATAGTACTACACTAAAAGAATTTGTCTCGTGGTTATTACTGTAATAACATAACATTAAAGTACAGTGAAGCGTTTGTTTTAGTAGGTTTACGAAAATATTGTTAGTGGTACTGTACTAAATGTATTTACTGCGTTTTTATACAACATTAGTAGCCTAATAAAATATGTTATCTCTAAACTTAATCCTATTATAAACTAACTAATAACCTGCTTTGATGTTATAATAAAAATGCTATTTTTCAGAATTTTAACAGTCCATTACTTTGAAACAGAGTAAGATACTAAGCTCGTTTATTCGCTTCAATTACTTTGTCTTTTTAAACGCTTCAAATGAGTATAACAAGACCTGTCTGTACGTTAAAGATTTTTAACAACCCCCTCAATCCTCCAAAAATCACATAGAAGGTTAATTATTAAAACACTACATCCTGTTATGCACCACAAGATATATAAAGTTCCGTTATTTATTTTTTTTAAATACAAAAATGAAAGTTGGTTAAAGTGATTTATTGAACATTCTGTATAATATGAATCCACCAAAGAATAATTACAATTAGTAGCCTAAATATAGATTTTAAAAGGGAAAAATTAAAAAGTTAAAAAATAGACATTTTTTGAATACTGATTAATTACCTTTAATTTCTTCTTTTATTTTTTACTACGATGGACAAGCTTGAAATACACGTTATAGTTACCCAATACATAATAGATTTTTGTACATCAAAATATACATAACTTTCAAAGACCGATTTTTAATATTTCTATAAATATTTATTAAATTTTAAAGTTCAAAGCCAAAAATCTTTAATAATGAATTTTTTTTTTAAATTTAGTTTTGGTACTGTGTATTGAATGCTGGTCAACCTTTTAAGAAGTGAACTGTTTCCTTACGCTATTTTTTAGTTTATGAAGGAAAGATGTGAAAGTGCTTACAAAACATGTTCATATCAAATGTTCTCAAGTAAATTGGAATTTTCGAATAATTGACCAACCGCCATTTTGTATTGGGGTAAGTCTAATTTGCACAGTTATTTTCTATCGAACAATACCTTTAAAAAGGCAATTATTTGATGAGGCTAGATATTTTGAGTTGCGCAAAAAATACCCTTTTAGAATTGGGGCAAATTTACCTTAAACTACCAAAAAAAGGGTTTTACTCCCCCAAAAAGTTACTATAGTTTCAACGTTCTACCCTTTATATATTAATCATTATTTAACCGTCATGTGACTTTTTACACCCTGTATACTATAAACTATAAAATTTGCAATTATATACATTTATTTTTAGACGCAGAAGGGAACACGAGTTACAACAATGTTCTCAAAGTACATCTCTAGGTAGTTCTTTGCATCTTATTATACTAGTTTTCAGTTCACAAAGATGTAAAGGGTTCATTGTACAAATGGCACTCGACAGCATCCTTCTTAGACAGTACAACATTACATGCAGAATGAATTGCTCTTTACTGAGAAATAATAACGAACAAAGTCTTCAACTTTAATGAAATTGTTAAATGAGAAAAGTGTGAATACAAGAGGGATTTTTAAGGGTAGAAATAGGAAAGCTGGTGTTGGAGGAGGACGGAATATAGAGTTGTACTTACAAAACATTACTTAAACCTTGGGTAAATGGGTTCACACAACAATTTATAATAGGAAAGCTTTTTTTTATTAAATACTACAACTAAATAACAAAACTTATTTAGTAGCTTTGTTGTAAGATCGCAATTTTTTTTTTATTCTCCTTTGAATGACACCGACTAAATTATTCACAGAACTTCTCACGCGGTTACACGCACATCACTGACTTAATTCTCCGTTTTTACGTAAATTAAGAGAAGAATTTACATTGTTTATCCAATTGAAAGAAAACACAGTCCACAATAAATACTTTATTTGAGCTAGACTATTTTTAAACGACTAAGTCATCCATACATCTATGATCTGTGCCAAGAAAGTTTGATTACGCGTAATAATTGAAGATAATTTAGTCCTTAGAACGTTGTTATGAACAAATATTGTATGTATTGTAAAAAAAAAATAAAAATGTGTTTTATTTCATTTGGGGATTAAAGTCTCCACACACAAGTGTTATTCTCAAGTGAATTAATTTCACTTGTTTAAACGAAAACTTCATTCGGGGAGAGGTGGAAAGTACGAGTGGCCTTTGACGCTCCATTCTCTCTACTACTCGCTTCGCTCATGTTAGGTTTCAGCGCTAAGTGGCCTTGAAGGTGTGTGTGTGTGAAGGAGTCTTCACTCGCTGCGCTCGTGTCAGTGACTCGGCTCTGTCTGATGTCGTAACTATACGAATATCTCATTATTTTTGAAGATGGGGTTGGTACCACTACATGCACAATTTATATCTGCAAGTTTGTATTTAATTTAGTGACATAAGTTGAATAACTACGAATTTCAATAGGGTCCTTCCTATATGAGCACACTATAGTCCCGTATACAAAATTTGATCTTCAATTTTGTGGTCGCTGAAGACAGACGCCAACAACGACAGACGGCGGGATATCTAACATTGTTTTCGGTTTTCTGACGATATGAAATCAGTCAAAAAAAAGGGCCAAGTTATTTGCGTCTATCAAACTTACCCTGTACCTCAATAAGTAAAACTGTTGTTTTGAACATTCAAAGTGTAAGTTATTTGATTATCTAAACAGTTCTGTGTTTTGACGGCGAGTTGAATCACGTAATGAAATTAATTAATTTCATCTATTCTACTTCAACACGGACTGTACAGGGAAAATGTTACTGATATAAGTTTAGAATATAACGAACCTTGTTTCATAATGATGTGGATGCAATGGAAAGGAGAGATTGTTAGAGTTGAACGACGTACGTGGCTACATTTTTGCAAAATAAAAGAATATCAAAACATAAAATTTGTTGATTTTAATGGATTTTAAAGATGTATTTTTGAGTGGCGTGTTTAATCAGTTGAATACTTAAGTCTATAAAAAGAAAACTGTTGTTAACGTAATCGAAGCAATAGAAAATTTTAAAATCGCACTACTAATGATGAATGACGATTTAACCCAACAAATATTTCTACATCATAGACAATGTATTTGTAAAACTGTGTAAAAAATTGCACAAACTTTCTCTCTCACCCTACCCCAAAACCAAATAAAAACCGACTTCAAGCTATTCGTCATCAACTTAAAAATTGAAAATGAATAATATATTTTTGAACAAATATCCACATATTTAAATAAGGCACAGTTTTATTTTAAAGATATAAGGATCCATTTAAAATTACTAGTCAGGTTGGGAACAGTTCCCGAAAATGCTCCCCTAAGGTTGACTACTACTACTTCTTAATCTATTACTCCGAATTCCGAGCAGATTGTGAAGAGACAAAAACCACATTTTACATCACTGAATAATTTTTATTTTAATGAAACATAGTTTGTTAATCCATGTTCAAATACCTTTAAAATACTTTTGTTTCAAATATTTACAGTGTATAATAATTGTCAAATTTTGTTTTCAGTTTTTTGGAATATTATTTCTTCCAAATTATAAATCTGAAATTCCAACTGACGGCCACGAAATTCATACAGGAACGATTATAAAACTAAATGATGACTGCTATCATTATACCTACCCAACGCCATAATACAAGCAGATAATCTAAATGTAATGCCCAAAAGTTAGTCTCTTGGTAGTTCAAGATGTCTAACCCAGAACAGTTAGTTTGTTTAAAATACTTATTAGACAGATTTTCTGAAACTAGTAGTTGTGTAATCACTAGTTGACGTCGGGTGACGGGATATGTAAAGATCCCTCAACTCGCTACGCTCGTATCGCTGCCTCGATTCTGTCGAATCACGTAACTACACTAATATCTCACTCTTTAGGTAGGTCAGTATTTAAAATTACATTTTTGACAAAAACTTTACTTTTTGTCATCGTAGAGGTTAGGTTAGTAACATTACATGCAAACTGTAGGACTTCATCCAATTGTGTGTGTTATAAGTTGAACAACGAGATATGAACAAAACACTGTTAAAACTGACGCCATTCTGAATCGATATTTTTTAATTACATTAGGATTGTATATGAGCACATTATTGTCCCCTATTCCAAATTTCACGTACTTATAAACGATAATGACGACTGACTGATGAACAACATTTCTAAAATGACGTTTTTGTTATTCTGAAGGCAGTGAAATATAGGTTGGTGGCAAATAGGTTGGTGAAGATCAGTCAAAATAAATGTCTACGATTAACAAACTCATCCGATACTTCGCACAGTAGGTAAGTAAAATAGTCTAAAATGTAGGTCCTCCCCAATTTTCAACCATATTGTTATATTAAATGTTGAGTTTGACTTATGAGAAAAAAACAACAGTGTAACAAACACACAGAACACAATTCTCACAAAAAATACGCCTAAGTATCAGACGCGTTTCAACGACAAGGTCGTCCTCTTCAGTGATACCAGCTACACCGATCAAACTATAACTGAGAATTGTGTTCTGTGTGTTTGTTATACTCTAATCATATTGTTGTTGTTACGATTTGTGTACAAAACATTTATTTATGTTCCTTATAGCTCAAACTGTCATAAAAGTATCGAAAACATTTTTGAACAATTATGCACTACCCTTATAATTTTGCTATAACATAATTGGTACGAACAATAATATATATTCTTCGTTAAAGAAAAAAAGTCTCGATCATCATCGCCCTGTAAAGAAAACAAAATAAAATAAATACCCCTTATCTGTCAATACAACAAGCAAAATCAATACACTGTTAGTGTCAGGGTCAGAGGAACAATAGTTGGCCAGGAGAGACCTGAAAGTAAAAATGAAAGTAAAGGATCTAACCTACAAGGATATATGTAGATCCAGTAGGGTCCCTCGGGATTGTCACATGCATAGTGACCGCCTGAAAGGGACCAACAAATAAAGTAAATTGTTCTGCATACAATTATTGCCCTGCCTCTCTTAGAGAATCAGTCTAATGAAACGTAAACTAGTTACGAGTTCAATGTAGATAAAATTCCCATGAAGTAAAAGAAAAAGTTTTTTAATAAAATTTAACAAAAAACAAACAAAACCCAACTGCAATCAGATAGAACCATTTTTTTTAAAGTCAGACCTAACCTAACCTAACCTAACCTAACCTAACCTAACAATTTTTTTTATGTCAGACCATTAATAATTTCAAGATCGATTTTCTTTCGTATCACAATACATTTTACACTTTATGAATTTTGAAGAAGGAAAAAAAATCGTTTACAAATATCAGAGCTGCTTTAAACTCAAGAGGCCAATGCTATAAGTGCATTTGTTCCTTTTTTTGACCTAAAGGCTTAAAATGTTCAGCTTATATGTCAACATGTGAAAGAGAGACAAATAGAAAGAGTGATAAAGAGACGAGTCCACTGGAGTACATGATTGATCGATACCTTTTGTTCCACTGCATTAACTTTCACACAGACTTATATCAATAACCGATTTATCCTAGAAAACAACTTCATTCGCATAGATTTTTTTACTTTATCACACGTGTAATACAGAGAACTTTATATTCTTCGAAAGCGATCCAATTATTTCAATGAAATACAGGTTTGTCCACAGAGTTAAAATGAAGGATGGTTTTTTTAAATGAAATACGCCTATGTCAACTCAATTACAAATGAATAAACAAATTCTAATGAAATGTGGTGTGAGAGATTATTGTAAACAGTATCTCCGATTGTTTTTTTTTTATCTCTAAATACAATATTTTGGTTGAAAACATTTGAAACGATTGTATATTATTATATTTTCTTTTGTTAAAAGCGAAACTCTCGGTCATGATCATCTTATTAAAAAAAGAAGAAGAAGAAAATAAAGACCCCCTAGTCCTTGAATACTCTAATAGCGTCTCAGGGTCGGAATACAACAAGAGTTCGTTGAGAGAGAGACGTGATAGGAAAGATAACCGAACCTAACCTAACCTAACCTAACCCAACCTAACCTAACCCTACATTACTAAATGTAAAAATGTATAAATCCAGGTATGTGCTCTCAGTATTGCCACCTCCGTACTCAATCTAGTAGCTCCTGAGGGGAGAATAAAATATATCTTCTAAGAATATTTATCTCCTGAAAAAACACTTTGGACGTATCCTTCAGGGTCTTACCTATAATGAGTTTGAGTGTGGCATTCCCGAGGTACACTAGCTAGATCTATACGTTCTCCATGTATTAATCATTTAATAAATCCCTCTCTTTCATCTAACCTATGAGGGCTCTCTCAACAAACTATTGTTATCTTCTGATGCTGATGCTATTAGAGTATTCAAGAGCAAAGTATCTTTATTACATGATGACCGAAAGGTTTTTAGCCTTTAAAACAACAAGAAAGAATAACTTGTATTACAGTAAAATCTTGTATTTCAGTGTAATCAATTAGCTGGATCTCTATATTTTTTCATCAAGTCTTGGGTTAGTTCCCTCTCTTTCAGATTACCTGTCAGGTCTCTTTAGAGCAACTAAAATACAAATTTTAGAATTTTTTTAAATTTTATAATTTTCAAAAAATATCGTATTCACACTTTCTTGAGATATAGAGTTCGAATTTAACAAACATATTTACGTAATTCATGTCCCAACTCAGTCAAATTGATAATAAAACAGAACTAACAATTAAATTACCTTAATGGTTTCCGCCAGGTGACTTCTTTTTTAAAAAAAAACACTTACGCGTTTCGAAGCGTGTGCTCCATCTTCAAAGTTCTTTTATTTTTCACTCAGTTGAGATCGTTAACACATTAAAACAGATCTCAACTGAATGAAAAATAAAAGAACTCTGAAGATGGAGCACACGTTTCGAAACGCGTAAGTGTTTTTTAAAAAAAGAAGTCACTCGGCGGAAACCATTAAGGTAATTTAATTGTTAGTTAAACAATAGTGACTTGGATACTATCAACATGATTCTTAAAACCATATATTTCAAAACATTTATTTATGAAACAATTTTTTTTTTTTTTTTAGAGTAGATGGGGTAGATTTATAATCCATATAACGTGATTCAATGTCAACGTAACAAATCCAAACTCCACGAAAATGTCCTAAATCTAAAAGGGTGTTTTTGCAATAGATTCATTTTAATTTGCCCAGAGATATTTGGGCATCACAGACCACCATGGCTACCTGTTTTAATTATTTATGCTAATTACATTTCTAATTAAATTTCTTTCACTCTGTTAGTAATTTCTTTTTCTCCTTTTTGAACATTAATTACTTTCCCCTCTCCCTCTCTATCTCATTCACTTTCTCTTAACTCATGATTTATATTTAAACATATAGAACTAAATACACTTTCATCTCTAAACAACTCGCTAGACAGTTGATACATTGGCGGGGGGGGGGGGGTAGACGCGAAATAATTTGTTGATCAGCCTGTTGACTTCCTCCAGTTTCGTATCAATTAACAATACGAAAACGTAGATGACGTGTGACAAATTTATTAAAACTCCGGTTACTGAGATATTAATTCAGTATATACTTATTATTTTTGCAAGTATATAAAATACTTTATCATAAAACACTCTTATACAAAAAAAAACTGTTATTTTAGTTTTACCACACTCTGTATAGTAAAGAAATAATTTTTTTTTCTTCTTATTTTTATAATATGCTGTTGTACCGACGTCTAATTTTTACTTTATCAAAATTAATAAAGTTCAGTTTAGTAGAGAAATTTCAAATCAGTTTTACTTCTTATTTTTATAGAACAATGTTGCAACAAAAACTCTCTTATTTTTACTTTATCAAACTAAAAAAAATATCCGGTTACTAGAGATATTAAAATTCAGTCCCTACTTCTTCTTCTTCTTTTTATAAGATACCGTTTGTAGCAAAAACCTTATTGTTTTTACTTTATCATAATTAATAAAGTTCCGGTTAGTAGAGACATTCAAATTCACGTTTTATTTCTTATTTTTATGATATGCTCTTGTAGCAAAATTCTCTTAAATTTACAAAATTCCGATTACTAGAGAAATTACAGCTTTTAATTCTTATTAAAACAAGCACTGTTGATGTTTTTGCGAATTACATAACTAAGTTCAAATCATTGATTTTAAAATTATGTCTATATCACATGTGCCGTACAGCACTCTCCATTTCAAAAGAGTGAACCGGTTATTTTCACATTTGTTAAGGGTGCATATTTTGGTTTTATTTCGAAACATTAAACAAATGTTTGTTCGAAAAGTTACAAATCCTTAGATAGATGTCATAAAGAAGATCTTGTAATTATGATTATTTCCAAAAGACTTAGTTTTGCCAGATTGTAGATTGAAAGTCCCCCTAAAAGGTATTGGTTGTCATTCCTTCGAAAAATTAATTAAGGAAGTTATTGGTGAACGAAATCATCCATTTAAACTGTTTAAAGAGGCATAATTTTATAAGCAATACAGTTCCAATTCAAATACTAGTGAAACTTAAAGATTGTTTGAATTCGCAAGTAAAACAAACTTATGGTTCATGAATGTAAGGTAAAAAACCCAAATAAACCTCGATGGTTGTCATTAAAACTCGATTTCAATATAATATGATTTACACATGTGACAAAAACAAAGCAAGCTCTAACGAAATATATAAAAATAAAAATAACTTTTATACTTTTTTTAGAAAGAGGGTAATTCCACGAATATTGTGTTTTGGTTTTGTAAATCGGTGAGTGCAATATTTTCGTACCGTTTATTTATGATAAAACACATTATTAACTCACCACTCAGCTAGATTAACATCGTATGTTGATAAATGTTAGGAAGCTAATTGACAATTTTTAAATAATTGTAACATGTACAAATATTATTGCAAAATTTTATTAAAATTGCTCCTATTAGAACTGTCACGCATATTTAAGTGTCTATTATTTTTTTTTCTTTGTTTTATAAATATACTAGCTGATGGCCCCAGTTTCACCTTAGAATAGTTTTATAAAGAAATAATTTTTTTAGCACAACCTTGATGGTGGTCCTATGGAAATAAATTATACCAAAATACAGCAACACACCAATTTTGATCTAAATCGACCCATAAATAACAAAGATATGATACTTGTTTTAGGGGTAAAAACAGACCCGGAGTGGAACATTTTCAAAACCCTTTCTTAAAACGCGTCTCTAGACCTACACTATACCATGTTAAAAATTCATAGATCTAGACTTCTCGGATTCAGAGATATATTTTAGGGATAAAAACAACCTTGGAGTGGAACATTTTCAAAACCCTTTCTTACTACGCGTCTACAGACCTGTCCCAAACCATGTCAAAAAGTTCATAGGCTTCGTGGATCCAGATATTTCGTTATCAGTCGGAAGGTTTTGACTTTTCCCGTATATAAATAATTTTTCAATCAAATATCATATGCACATTTATATGGAAATAAATATCTATATCTGATATTGGATAAAAGATTAATATTTGATACCTTTTTAACTCATACATGTAACACATTCGGAGGAAGCACGTGTTGTCACCGCGGTTGCGACTTGGGAGCACTGTGGTTGAGACTTTGGTTGTGGTTTGGGTTCATTTTAACCTACATATTATAATTTAATTCTGTATATGAAAACTTTAGTTCTTAAGGTATGATTTGTATACAATTTGTATCAATATACCTAGTTACACTCCAGTCCGTCATTTGACATCTTTTATTACTGCCTAGGACCTAACAACATTGTTATTCACAGCTCGCTACGTTCGTTTTGGTAAAATCAAAATACTTTTTTCTTCGTATTTTGAAAATAAAATAAAACATTTTCTATTAATTATAAATTGGGGTTTTCACTAAAAGTCCTTTTCATAATATCTAATCTCTATTTACATTCCAATTAATCGATATAACGCATCTTCTATACAACTCCGTTGTGTGCATTACGGGGTAAATCTCATTTTAGTAACACTTCATTAGTATATTCGTACAATCCCAATAGCAATGTCCCATTTTATATAATTTATCTCTCACTCTAACCCTACAAGTTCTGAGACCTATGCTAATCTCTACAAGGGATTATTAATTTCGTTGAGATTATAACGGTTGCGTACAAACGCAAGGAGTAATCGGCAAAATGATGCGGAGTTCTATGCTAGTGGCTAGACATTTGTTTGTACACATTTGACAACATTCTTCTTAATTTTAGACACAGGTGTACCACAGAGTATTTTGTTCAAAAATTCTATGAGTTAATCATAGATTTCAGATACTCTTTCGTTGATTTACTGTTTACCCTTTTAGTATAATAAGGTATTGTTTTCCCTCCTATTTATATATAAATATAGTTAGATCATAACAACAGCTCATAATATTTGTTTTCTGCACATGGTAAATGGGATGTATGTAACACTGCAAACTATTCCATCTTTCTGATACTGCGCACTCTGAATTTGATTAAAATATACAACTCAACTAATACGTAGTAATACTTCGTTTTAGTACTTAAGATCATATTTCTGGCCACCGTACATTTAATTTTTTTACACAAACAAAACGTAAAAAATTTATAAAACTAAAATGTATAATTCTTAAATATCAGATCTTATTACGATGATTTCAACTACTTCAGATTAAAGTATTATTTCCCTTTCTGTTCATATAACAGCCATTCTTTTGTTACGGACGTGACAGTTACATGCATTACAACTTGGAAAAAAAGAAAAGTTAATTTTATTTTGTAAATTGTTAAAGCTCAACTGGTAGGTAATTTTTTATACTATTTTTGCACTAAATTTGAAAATGATCATATTATTGGTTTTGATGTATAGTTCAACTAAGTTAAAGTTACGGACGTGACTTGAAAAGCATCTGTCTTCTGACATACTGTTACAATTGTTAAAAAGTCTGTTAATTTCTTGGGAAATTTATGAATTAAATTTTTGTCAGCTTATCTTAAGATAAAAACCTTTTTAGAAACATTAGTGTTCAATCTTAAAATCCTGTAGTATTTCAATTAAAAAATTGATAAAACGTTACGGACGTGACAATAAACTCAACAGTCTGTTAAAAGTACTTTATTTTACATTAAAAAGTTTTCAGTGCTCTTCTTACATTCTTTTTAGTTAAAGCAAGACTTATTTGATCTATAAAAGAACATAAACAAACTTAATTATAATATCTTAAATATGTGTTTGAATCAGGAGGAATTATTGTGAAATTGTTAGGAAAATATATTCATTATTAATAAAACAGTTATCATGTTTGTAAGCCACAATAACTTGTTCATAAAGTTTACTGATATTCTTGGTAATTTACTGACAATTAGTCACTGATAAGTATAAAGTGTCTACATGTATACCAACTTCAAAGATGAAAATATCCACAAAATAAAGAATTCTGCTACAAGATATTGTTGGTAATATTAGGTTAAGGTATTTTAAGACTTTAATAAACTTTTTACTGAGAAATTCAGAAAATATTTTTTTTTAGTATTAGGTGTATGTTTGTAAAGAATGGCTGATAACTAGTTAATACTGACCATTTAAAATAATTTCCTACAAATAATAGTTTGGATGTTTGTACGTAAAAAAAAGTCCTGATTATTTTATACGTTTATTCGATAAAAAGTGGTAAGTTGATAACGAACGTATGAATCTGTTTCTTCTTTGTAAAGCACACCCTTGAGTCGATTAAAGATACAATTCATAGGAACTTCAGATATTAGTTTGAGAAGGTTAGAAGGAATTTAACATAAGTTTGGTTTAAGATATTGGATTTCGTTTGTTGGAGTCGATTAGACCCAGACGTGAGTGGAAAGACGACTTGGCTTCGTGACAAGAATCTTGAGTGTATACAATATCATTGTCTTTATTGTATGTAGTCTTAACTATAGGAAGGGATGTCTGACGTTATGTTGATTGCAGCAGTGAGTGCGTAATTTCTTTCATAATTTTTATTATTGTTTTAATATAAACATTCTAGCTATTTCTTTCTCCATCTTGTAAATGTCGCCATCTGAGATTATGGATAGGTAATTTGTCAACATTTGTTATTAATATCTGTATGTATACATACGTATAAAAGAAATATCAATCATCCTAATATCTTCCACACCAAGCATACTAGGAGTTATACACAAGTTTCTCTTAGCTCATACATATTAATAAGGATTTTAGGAAAACCCGCTAATATAATTACAAAGGATTTAAACTCCCAAATCCAAAATCACCGTTTTTCATCCCTTTCATGAGTTACTAGAAGGTTGAATTCGGCATAGAGTGTTATTTTCTACAAAATGTAGATAAATAACTATTAACTTTGAAAAACAAATTTAAGGGAATCTGAAATGAAAATAAAATATCTATTTAAGTATTTGTTGGCGATGATTATGTCATAATCGCCGAGTGATCTTCATTAGCTTCATGTTTTATAAAATAATTTACAAAAAAATCTATTATTTTCATTATAGCCTATCAACAATATTTTACCTTAATGAAAACTACTTATCAAACTATTCAGATACACATTACAAAAAAAAGATAATAAAAATATAAATAAATTTAAAAAAAAAAAAAAAAATTCCATAAATATTTATGTTTAAGCGTATTTCACTAAACAATTATGGCAATTTATACTAATTTTTTATTGGAAACATCAAAAGCAATTTTTTCGCGAAGAACATGAATCCAATTTTTGACCCATCACATTCTTCATTCTATAATAGATAAACGAGAGAAAGCACAAAATAATTATTGGATAACACCACCGTTTTATTTCTTTTATTTAAAATCTGCACCTAAGCAGATTTCTATAAAACTCTACTTAAGCATAATTTGTATAGCCTGTCAGTAAGCAAACTTCACCAAATAAATGAGATAGAAATCTTAGACTTACGCTATAATTAACTACGTGCAATGGAATAACTTACGTTACTATGACACATCTGTTACGTACCTGAAACAAAACAAGAAAACCAATTAACTTCAGGACTGGATTCTATGAAGCTAATGCTTTCAAGGAAGTGAAGGTGTTGGATATCATTTCTCATGAAAACAATGAATGCTGTTTTGTATCACAGGATAAGTAATTGGGCGCAACAAGTCACTAAACTGCTTTTAATGTTATTAAATTGATCGTATTGTTGCTATAATTTATTAGGACATGAGTTATGTATATACAAACTACGACTATTCGAAATTATTGATCAACTCTCATTATCAATTGATAAAACTAAAATATAAAAACACGATTATAATTAAATTATCTTTACGAAACTTTAGGACGCTGTTAGAAACTAAAACTAAATTAATAACATGAGGAAGATACTCGGGCTAAAACTAAACTTGACAGATGAAAACCAACTAAAACTTTATATAAACGTAATTAAGAAAACCACAAGTAAACAGAACGTATGGTATTAATTTATAAATAAACAAATCTCAGAATAAATAATTCGCTTTAGTTGGAGCACAGTTTATTAGTTACGACACCTTATGCTAGATCTTTTCAAAGTACATAAACCTTAATGTAAATTTTCGGAAGAAAAACAAATTTAAATAATAATAGGACTACAATATGCATCTAAGGCCTTAACGGAAGGACCAAATTTCTAATCGTTTTCATCAACTTCTTTTGTGGATTACGAACAACAAACCAAGAAAAATAATAAAATCAGAAAAAAAGTTATTAAGTGAAGAAAAACTTTCTACCTATTTCTTTATTGAAATAAAGAAAAAGTACAATTTTATTTTTATACCAAACTCCATTTCTGAGACCATTAAAAATATTTTCACTTGTTTAATACTTTGCCATCATTCATTTTTGAGTTAAACTTCTGCCTTCTCGTCCAACACAACAATTTCGTCCACAAGTAACTCATAAAACCGACAATCACGTCGTAACACCTGCATATTAAGAGTTATTTAACATTGGGTAATAGCTATTTGATTTTATTTGTTAATATTACGTACTGTGTAAAATAAATATCTCTAAATTACGTTGTAACTTGTGATTAATTAATTTTAAAATAGCTTTTACAACATAAATGATATGAGACAATGTTAATTAATTTTCAGATAGTGTTCTGTAAATCACAACCTACCGTAACGGCTACAGTAATCACAGAAAGTAATATCACGCCGTTTTTAATTAAAATCCTTCCGGATTAATTGAGTTATTAATATCAATTTTAGATATTTTTATACATCATACCAGTAGTAATCTATTATGAACTTAGAAGTCAGTTGGATAAATATACACGCTTCACTTCCTTCGGATAGTAATGTTATATACGATATTTGTTCAGTAAAATGATAGCAAATAATGTTCTGCTTTTCATAGTAAGTTGTAGATGATATTTACAATTTTGAAAAAACCATAATATTTCCTATCGCCATATTCCCAAAAATTGCTATTATACTAGTTTAAATAAGAAATAAAAAATGTATTGATATATTAAAATAAAATCAAAGCTCGCTTCGCTTCTGCAAACAAAGTCATCCAAAACTTAAATCTTATTTCATTAAAATACAGTTTAACCTCTGGGCTCAATTTAGTGAATACAGTGAAGTTTTTCTCTTTTAATCAACAAAGGAAATGAAGTTTCAAATTATAACGGTCAAGATTCACGTTAGTTGTCTATTATGTTTTGACAGCATCTTTGTATTACAGTTTGGCATACTGGTTTACGGAAATTGTTTGCTTCGATTCTGTTATCAACTCGTCCTAAGCTTAAATAGTATTGACTGAAGTCAATGGCGACGTTCATGATCTGTTATTGACGTTTGATAATTATTCCTAAACTCAATATTTTTCTATTTAAAATTTGGTAAGGGTTATTACCTTTCAAACTTTCTAAAATTTAATCGAAACTTGTGCACCATTTGAGAAATTACACCTTATAAGAAATTAATTTGGTATTTTTGTTTTTTACTGATTAAACCGAAACCCAAATCTAGGTGTGTTGGAGTACGTTACGTTTGCATGCTTAGAGGCTACATTTTACCAAAACTTGATCAAAATACTTGTTATCAATTTGGATAAAATCATAAACAACTAAGAATACGACAAAACTTGTTATGTGTAAATATTTTGATCTTATCTCGGAACATTTACTCATTTTTCGATAACTTAAAATTTGATGGTAGCGAATTTAATTATAATTTCTGTTAAACGCAATAATTACATTTTTCTCAAAATCAGCTTTAACAGTAGTGATAAATTTCGCTCAACTGTAGCTTCTAAGAACCCAAATAACTACATTGGGTTAGTATCGGGTTAGTATTTCTCAAAAATGCAGATATCTGATTTATATGTATTTCGCCAAAACATCGTTATAAAAAAACATAAATTCGATCAAATTTCAGTCAAATGACTCTTACTCGTGTGCGAAATAATAGTAAAATATTTCACGGTTCAGGAATCCATATTGGCAAAAAACAAAAAGATCCATCATCACCATCGTTAAGCTGTAATTGAATCAAATATTATTTGCGCTAAGGATGTGTTCATGAAACAAGCTAAGCAATTTTAGCTCTTATGTAAATAACATAATTGTTGTTTTCAAATACCGGCGTCTATGGTTCATTTTCATTTTATAAGTGACAATAGTTATTTGTGCAACTAGTGAGCAAAGTGGCACTTTTATAAACGAGTGAAAAACGTCAATTTTATCGAGTTTAAAAAAGACACTTTGCTCACGAACTGCACATTATACTTTGTCTACAGTTGTTATTTTGGCAATAAAAACAGTTCATACTGGCGGTCGTACTTTTTCCTTGACTTGACAGGAAGGAGATTTAGTACAACTTTGTTAGCTTTTTCAGTTAATTTAGGTTGGGTATTTGACAGGATTTCATCCTCTGAACTGTCTACACAACTACACAACTACACTGTTTAACTAACTACACAAAATATAGCAGTAGTGCTAAACAACACATCAACACTGAGTAGAAGTTCTCACATCAAAACTGAGGTTATTTATGAATATTACAAATAACTTATGTGTATTGTTGAGGAAACGGGATTGCCAACTTCAAAACTCGGCAAACGAATAATACTCTCAGTCAATCATCTTCATGAATAATTACTTCCTTTTTCAACTTTAAAACGTTGTTTTGTTGTTTATCTATGTTATTTTACATGTAAGAATTAATCTAACCTACATACGGGACATTTCCTGTATATTATAAATCAATTCAAATAACCTTAACCGAAATTTCGTTTTGTTCGGTTGCCATTCGGAGTGAGCAAAGTAGTGTGCAAAGTAGTGGGCAAAGTGAAACTGTTGAGAAATCAGCTGTTTTGCAAACTAATTTAAATGAACAAAATGCCACTTTGTCAACAACTGTAGACAAACAAATTTTATTGAATTGACCATTTCGAAAGCGAAGAGCTGTTTCGATTTTTTCCCGACATGTATTTACTAATCTCTTTATTCCGTGATATTTGTTTTTTTTAATCTATAAAAGTTGATTAGAAATGTCTCTTCTGAGTTAACTAAAATAAATATTAATACGTGAAAAAAAAACTATAGTAATTAACTATTTTACATTTACATTTATTCTCATAAAAGTACATAAATATTATAACTATATTTTTTCTCCTTTGCAGACCATAGGAGAAAAATAGTGCTTTGATTTTCCACAGTTTATTTTCTTTCTATTTGAAAACTCTCTACCCAATCTGTGGCTTGTCGCTCTTAACAAAATATTGACAATACATTTCTTCATTAAAACATATTTTACAGTAAAATAAAGCCGTGTTAATAATTCTTGATATGAACTTTAGTTTAAACAAACAGAAATCCTGGAAATAATGAAACGGCGAAACATATGTCGCAAATAAAGCTCTTTTGTGGAATTGAATAATCGTTTCATTATTTCCATTATCATGGAATTCCATCATGTACCGACTGTTGTAACATTCAATTAAAATAGAAATACTGTATCTTAACTTGAATACCTCTGAGTAGAGGTACGTGAAATTGAAAGCAGCACAAGGAGAAACAACCACGCCCGCTTTTCAACTCAGCAATAATGCTTCTATTTATAAAACAAATAACTTTCATACATGCAATATGATGTTCCTTTTAAGCCGGGTTCACCTTCTTTACTTTTCAAAAGAGAATCCTTGTTAGAGTGTTTCTTTTTGATGTTTAATATATGCGCATTATATCTAGGATATTATATTTACCAATAGGATTTACGCTGAGGGTACAAAGTAGGTTTGTTCCCTTATTAATATATAAATAAAGCATCCGTGTTTGAATTTCACTTTATAACTGATAACTTTCCGCCATTTTCGGTGACTAATAGTTTTGATTGCTTTAGGGGGTAGTATTATGTGCAGTGTATTTTCGCCGTTTATTAAGCCATAATTAAGGAATCAACCTATTTTGTGGATTGTGATTAATACATTTTATTTAAGACCTTACAGGTTAAATTTTATGAAAGTTTAATCAACATAGTTTCAATCTAATTGAAACCTTTGAGAGATCAAACCTGGAATGAAGTTATACTTTAAATAAAAGAGGGTCAAGCATATTGCTAATACAGCACGGTATCGTGGGTTTGGCTCGACATATTGGCCGCCCCAGTCAATAGCAATCACTTCCTGGAAATGTGAACGGATCAGGTACCAGTCGGGCGGGTATAGGTTAGGTTAGGTTAGGTTAGGAAGTATGGTCTTTAGGAAGTATTGCATACAACCCATCGACAATATGACATATCATCGAATTGGATACTTAAATAAACTTCAACAGTGCCTTATGAGTTCAGAATAGTTATGATTGGTATTGTGCTTTCTGTTAGTTTTAAAGGATACCAGGTTAGCCAAGGACTAGCCAAGACCCGAGAATAACAAGTCATTCTATTCTGACAGGCGACGAACCTCGCCACTTGAGTGTCGCTCTTCGTCTGACCGAACAAACAAACACCTCCAATTCCAAGAAGAGTTGCTCATTAAGCAGGAGTTTGAACAGATGACCCTAGTTCCCCAAAGTGTCGAGCCAACCCCACGTAATCATACAGTACGACTTTTAGGGTCAGTAGATATATAAGGGTTACTTTTATAAAGTCAAGTCTTTTAAGCTACAGTTTAAATTGTACAAACAGACACACACGCCCGTGAAATTATAAGGTTCCTTGTTTTAAAGAAACTATTATATAATATTTTATTCGTTGTTAGTTAATTGATTTGTAAATATCTCCTTCAACTTCCATCTTAGATCGCTTAATCAACTTTAATAGTTTAAAATTTCACAACTGTGATAACGTGACACTATGAAATGTAGCTGAAGTCTCGCTCAGAGTGAGAACGTGTGGTTTAATTTACTGATCCAGTTAGTTGTGGTGGCGTTCAAATTGTATGAGACAATGAGGCCGCGCCATTTGTGTGGAACATGGATAGAGGTGACAATAAGTCAATCTATATTCAAGTGTTCTTATTTCTTTTCACATTTTCGAACTACATAGAAACTTACAAGATACGTCAATAAATCGACATCGAGTTTTACACGCGAATCTCCATTTTGAGTTCAGACGGTACAAAACATTAATTTGAATGTCTGTTTGTCGTCTGATTATTTCATATATTTTATAAAAAAAATTATGTGAGCAATGGTTCAGAAAAGGTACTACGGACCCCCCCCCCTCCGTCAAAGACAATTGGTAAAATTAACGAAATGCAAGGTTAAAATAAGAATTAAACAACACTAAGAAATAAATGCATTTAGACAAAATAAAAGGCTTATTGTTATACACTTTGTTGTATAACACACGCCTAATCTAAAATAACAAAAGAAATAATGCCTCGTGTTTAACAAGTATCAGAAACATCCCTTAAGTATCTGCCCAATATTTACTTCCCTTCCCATTACATGCTGGACCAACCAATCGAGTCGAGTCGCTTCATCATCCATCATATTCCACTAGTTTTCAGGTATTAAATTTATTCATATTGATTTGCTATCTTTATTTTATTTCCTTGTGATTATTTTAAATATGGATGGTTGACTTAAGCGGTTGTTTTAAAAAATTAATAAGTGAATTTAAAGGGGGGGGGGAAATCCGTTGAGTGATTTTAGTGATAGATCAACTGCACCAAATCTCACCTTAAAAAATGAGCGATCGCAAAGTAGCGGAAACGCAAAGTTAGAAAATATAACTGTGAATATTTACAACTAGGCGTACATTCGTAGGCTCTGAAGATTATCTAATGCCTATGTAATTTGTTTAGAACTTTTGTAAAACGAATCCACGAAACCAGCTAAATTCTTTAAAATTAAACTAGGAGAATTTAAAGATCTTAAAATGGTATAAAATATAAAAATGAATGAGAATGCTAGCTTTATATGAAGTTGATCAGCTTATCGCCAAATCTGTCAGCTTATACATTGAATGACTGAAAAACTTATTCTCCAGGCTGCAGTTGCTATTTGTAACTTCTCTCATATTTGATAGGCGACTCAACAGCTAAGCGAGTAAGTTCATACCTCTTTCAAATAATACAATTCAATCAAGAATTTCTGAACTATCTAAAATCATAAAAGATATTTTAGAACAAGTATGAGTGACTTTAGAAAATTTTGAAATTGAAAATAAAACATTTTTCAAGACTTTACTTTTATAAAACTTATTTTATTTATTTTCGAATCATATAGAATACAATTATAATTGTTTGTTTGTAACGTGGTTTATTCAGTTTTATATTTAAATTTTCTTATGTTACTTCTTACATTTGTTGGTAAATATTTTTTTCTATACTAAACATTGCACATTTTGTTCTTGTATTTGTATTTGTTCAGCTGGAATTTCTATTTGTATTTTCTCCTATTTTTCAAAATTATTTTTAGTGTTTTATTAGCTTCTTTTGTCGTAAACCCCACGAAGAACTATGGTACTCCTATTTATTACAATGATATTATTTACTTGCCTTTATATTTATTTTGGAATAAATGTCCTTCCTATGTATTATTTCGTTCAATGAGAGAATTGCGTTTGTTTTTGATAAAATCTAACAACTAAAAATATTTGTTAAAATGTTTATTAATTTTAGAACTCATATCTTATTTATACTTTCATATAAGATATAGATTTAGAATTTAACCAACATATTAACTTAAGGGTGTCCCAACTCAGTGAAATTGATAATTAAAGAACATTTTCAAAACTTTTATTTAGATTCAACTTATTTTATTTATTTCAATTTTAACTTCATTGGTCGCCAACTTCACAAACCTAAACTCCACGAAATGGTCCTAAATCTTAAAAGGTATTGTTGCAATAGATTCATTTTGTTTTCGCCCAGAGATATTCGTCTCACTTCACAATGGAACACTACCTGCTTTAATTATTTATGCTAATTACATTTCTAATTTAATTTCTTTCACTCTGTGAGTAATTTCTTTTCCTCCTTCTTGAGCATTAATTATTTTCCCCATCTCTCATTCACTCACTCTCTCTTAACTCATGAATAATGTTTAAACATATAGATCTAAACACAATTTCATCTCTAAAGAACTCGTTGCGTTGGCTGAGTAGATGCGAATTAAATTGTTAATTTTGTGCGTCAGCTTGTTGACGACTTTCTCCTTGATATCAATGTCTTTCCACACATATTGTCTTTCCACAATATTCGTGGAATTCACAGATATGAAATGATTTGCTAAAAACCGTTACAACGTCCACTTTTTTGCATTGATTGAATGATATTTTTGAAATCAAAGATAAGTAACCAAATACTAAATCGTAGATTACGTGTGCCAATATGAATAAAATTCCAATTACTAGAAACTTTATTAAATTATTATAAATTGAAGACGAATGTAAACATTAGTTTTTCCTTGTATAGTTATTTCCTTGCTTATTAAAACATACAACTCTGAGGAACTTCAGATATTTGATAACATAAGCTGGAGTTTTACGTAAGATATTGGGTTTCGTTTGGATTCGATTAGGCCCAGACGTGAGTTCATAGACAACCGGGCTAAGTAACAAGAATCTTGAGTATATACAATATTATACAGACATCACACAAATATTGCTTTTATTGTATGTAGTCCTAATTATAGTTAAGTTATAATATAGAGATGATGCAGAAACGGAGGAGGTGGTTGATATCATATTGACTATTAAATCAGCAATAAGGCTGTACTTTCTTTAACAGCCTATTTGTATTAAACTTTTTAATATACAAATTCTATCAATTAGCGTCTCTATCTTGGAAATTCCGACACTGAAAACTATGTAATGTCCATCGATTTCTAACTTTAAATGTATATATTTGTGTATATACCGTGTGTTCAAAAAGTCGTGATTCCCCAAGATATGTTGTTTGCGACTAAACATACATTTCAAGACTAGTGACCATACTTTAATTAACATCACTTTAATACACTTAACTGTATTCCCCCTATGTAGGGACATCCCGCAGAGGAAGTTCGAAAAATCTTCAATGTAAGCGTGGGTCGAGTTTTAAAAGACTTTTAGTAGAACACATTGCTGCCAACCCCGAGTGCAAAAGGATGATGAAATCCCAATTGGCAGCCTCTCAAAGTTTGTTTGCCTCAAGTGTAATTATTTAAAAGTCAAGTAATGTTGACACATGTTGGTTTACTCTTAGAATGGTGCAGAAATGCTACCATTAACATTTTACAGTAAATATAAAGGACATGAGAGGAAAACTTCACTATTTCATTTTTTTAACTTTTTAAATCTTTCTAATGTAGTGTACCTTAATCATATCTGTAAAGCTACGAGTGAACAAATAGAACCGTTAATTGCCTTGTGAGTTACATTAGTCGTAAACAAACATGAAGGGGTTTCCATTTCCAAGCATTTGGGTTAGCGCGGTATTACACGACCTATGCGTATTTCGAAGAATTTCCCGATTTCCTCTGCGAAATATGACAATTAACTGTATCAAAATGTTGTTAACTAGAGTGAAACCATGACCCTAGAATGGTATTGTTGTATGTCTGTTCGCAAAATAATATTCTGGGGCATCCAGACTTTTTGAACACGTGGTATATACGAAATACCACTCTTCTCTAAAACCACGTTACAAAGTTAGTCAAATGTTTTTTAGTGGCAACCGCTTGAAATGGATATCAGTAGTTCCTTCATATAGGTCTATTACATGAGCTTATTTGTGTAGATTGGCGTCCTCCATACAACAATAAAAAAAGTCGACAAAGGAGTGATACCACTAAGAATATCAATGTAATTCAAATATTATATCAACGTATCGGGTATCCATTAATTATTGCTTATTTGCATCGTATTTATAAGATGAACAAAAACATTACAGTGAAAGAAGAAGATTACCAATAAAAGCAGACTAAAGCAGGAGGAGAACAGTATTCCATAAGATATAAATACAGCAAATGGATAATAAATCTATATTTATCAGAAGGTTTCAAATACTTCACTTTTTACTGTGTCTCAACAAAACGAAGGAACTCGTAAATAGAGTTTACGGTCAAATATATAACCGTTAAAAAAGTTATAAAACCTACCATTGTCCTACTTCGTAAGCTTCTAAAGACGCGCTGATAGATTATGACAAAGCTTTTATGTTTTTGTTTTTATTAAATAATATCAATAGCATGCAGCTGATATAATAGAATTCCGTTTGTGTATTTATCGTTTGCCGACCTCAATCTTGGTGTTAATTTATCCATACATCCAAACTATACAAAGACAGCTGTTATCAACTTTTGTAGAAAATAGATAACGAATAACTACCGACAATCCTTTTCAAAAGGCTGTTATTTGTCATTAAACACTTTTAAGCATATATGTAGTATATAAAAGGATATGTAAAAAATGAAAAAATTCGAAGTCCAGTTTTTTTTATTTATCCGTTTTAAGGTCTTCTTAAATCCTAAAAATAAATATGGTTTTAAGTCCTAAATATAAATTTTATTTTTTTAAATGTCTGTCGTCTGAGCAGTGTTTTATGACCAAACGGAATAAAAATATGTATTGGGCATATCGGTACGTTTTGTTTAGGGTAGATGTCGTGAGACTAAAATTCAAAACTCAGATTTTTCAAACCAGGCTTGAGATTTTAATCTTTTTTGTGCAAAATGTAGCCTATAAGGACTCAATCAAAAAGTATTAATTGTCATATTCTCAAAGATGCCTGTTGGGAATTATTGCTAAACAACCACAAAATCCCCACACGGAACTGATGTAAAAGAGTAAACTATGCAGTTCAGAAATAATTTGACAAAAAAATACAATTAAATAAAATTGTCATTCGTCAATAAAATTCTAATTCAATCCAACATGATTAACGACCAAGACTAGTTATAAGCCATGTATATCTTTCTTCTTTTAAATTTATGAAACGTTGATGAGAAAAAACTTTCTAAAACACATGATACCTTTTTTTTGTTGTAACGTATATTAGAGGTTACCAATGTACTGCGACTTTTAGGGTAGATGTTCCACTTCTAATTGGTATTTTCCCCAAAATTCTGTTCTTAAATAGCTAGGACCTCGCAATCTATTTGTGTAGGTGATGAATGGTTTTTTCACCGGACTTACAGGTCGTATCATCAGTTAGGCCAAGCTTCCCGCGATGTCCTCTGAATCTCCTGTGCTCCTAATGGACGCCCGTTAGAAGTCTTAACCTATTCGTGCACAGACTAATACAAACTCTGGATCTCTTGAGGTCGTAATTCCCGAGCATCTCCTTCGCTTCCCTCAGTACTTTTATTTTTCCCCTCCATAGTTTCGACCTACTGACTTCTTCACCTTCTTTAAGTCTCATCTTGACGTAGAAAATAATTATCATTACAGAAACGTAACTTTATTTTCTCACTTTAAACTAGTATAGCGACAATTGTGTAGATTTGATTGTGCGAGTTTACTCTGGATTTTGAAGAAAACTCCTACATCTAATTAGTAAATATCAGAAAATCATTACAAACAGTTGGTTGTTTTAATTAATTCAGATAAAGTTAGTACTTCTCCTTCATTTAATTAAATATGGACCGCTTAAAATCATAGTTTTCTGCAAATAATTAGGTTTATTATTACACACGTTTATTTTAAAAATTCGATTTATTATGGATGATTGTAAACTGCAGACGGCTACATGAATCAGTTTCTTCGTGGTACATCAAGAAGATTAAAGATACAACTTATAGGAACTTCAGATATTAGTTTGAGAAGGTTAGAAGGAATTTTACATAAGTTTGGTTTAAGATATTGGGTTTCGTTTGTTGGAGTCGATTAGACCCAGACGTGAGTGGAAAGACGACTTGGCTTCGTGACAAGAATCTTGAGTGTATACAATATCATTGTCTTTATTGTATGTAGTCTGACGTTATGTTGATTGAAGCAGTGAGGGCGTAATTTCTTTCAGATTTTTATCATTCTTTTAATATAAACATTCTAGCTATTTCTTTCTCCATCTTGTAAATACCGCCATCTGAGATTATGGATAGGTAATACCACTGATAAAACATAGGTAATTTGTCAACATTATTTGTTATTAATAGCTGTATATCTACATATGTATAAAAGAAATACAAATCATCCTATCTTCCACACCACTTGTACTAGGAGTAACTCTTAGATCCAAGGTACATATTAATTTAGATTTTGAGGAAATTCATCCCCTAGAATGTTAAACTCCCAAAACTAAAAATCACTGGCTACTAAGCTAATTTAAACTCAATTTCTGTATTTTCAAATAAACGTGAAATGTGAAAAATAAAACATCGATTACGTCTTTTTGTGGAACTACGAAGGATGTCTATAAAATATATGTTCTGTTATAAAGGATTTAAACTGATTTAGGTTAAAAATGGAATTGCTATACAACACATTTTCTAAATGTAAAACCTTTTAGACTTATTAAATTAAATCGTGTATTTTTCACTCAAAAAGTAAATCTTATCGTATTAGGAAGATAAAATCAGATAAAATAGAGATATTAGACAGAGTTTTAGAAAATAATATTTCTAGAGAAATAATTTAAACTGTTTTATTGTAGAAATTCAAAAAAGAAGGGGAAAATAATAATAATAATAAATATATATAAATTATAACCACAGTAAAAAAATAAAATTAATTTAAACAAAAAAATGTATTATTTTATGATATCTTCTCAAATAAATTTTATAAAAACCCATAATATGTAGAAAAGTATAAAAGTAACATGGTATTGATCTAGTTTGACGAGTATGTTAGGTTATAACATATCACAGTTAGAATATACCACAGATTCCACTTGTAAATGTCAGCAATGGTAATTTACTATCCGACACCTACGTTGGGAAACTGCAATCAAATCATTAATCATTGAAATTATTGCATCATATATTACTGATGATTCACAATTGTGTTATAAATACTTTGGTTGCAGCTGATATGACAGGACTGTGTATTACTAGATTTACGTATAGTTGGACAAGTTCGTTTTGGGTCTTCCGGTTGTTATTTCGTGTCTTATGAAGCCTATAATAACTGATTTCCTACAACTTCAATCTGCATGTATCAACGCCAAAATAGAAGTCGGAAAATGAACGTTCACGCCCTATAGCTGTAGTCTTGTTTTCCTTTCAAATTTTATTTCTCCTCAGTATATCCTGACAATGGAGGAATCACATGAGCGATTCAATCGCATGGTTGAACAATGAAGGGTTTTAGTATGAGCTTGTCAGTTTTAGATCCTGTCTTGACAATGTGCTTGTCAGTGTTAGAGGGTTGTTTGTGTTGTTGATGCAATATTTATGCAATTACACTTTCTCCATCCATAAAGATTATTTTTGTCATGCATTACCTCAAGAAAAGGTAGTACCATTGACAGAAAACTTTGATATTTCATGTGGGATGGGTGTCCTATGAAACGAATAGATTTTATTACAAGTTTGTACTAGCATTTATAATGTCTGAGAATGTTCAAAATGATGACTATTTAAAAATGTCAATATCCAATTTATTGAAAACGATTTTTACAAAAAACTTCTTCCATAGTGTCTATTAATTTTATAAAAACATTTTTTAAATTATATTGTAGGTCAAAAGATATCACTAAAACTACAAATTTTTGTTTGTATGTGCCTGCTCTCCTTTTACACAATTTATGTAGATTTAATTATTGCATTACTCTTTTTTTTTTAAACCAATCAAATCCTACACTGATTACGGTAAATTTATTTTTGATTTTGAAAATTTTCATCGTATCTGATATTCTTTACCATTCAGGTTGGCGTTATATAGTATCATAAATATCATTAAAACTTCAAGACATTTTAAATTCTAAAAAAATGCATCACTTTTTATTTTTTACTCATAACGTCCGTAAATTGCTACAAGCTTAACTTTAGCACAGTTTGATCAAAATCGTTTAATATACTACAAATTATAGTGAGTGAACAGAATATTTAAATATGACAAACTTTGGGGCCCTAGTTATCTAGAAAAGCGTAACGTAATAAATCAATTCTCAATTAATTAGGTAGCCTACTAGATAAGAAATAGAAAACTGTTATATAGTTTTACACCGAATAGTATTTGGAAAATAGTTAACGATTGTTAAAATTTCTCTATGTGTTTCTTTTACTCAAAAGAAAATGTACTAAGTTATTACTTTCAAAACATAAAACACACTTCAGACCATCCCTTGGAGTATTACCTTAGTAGAAAAACGAGTTTATATCTTCTGCAGATGATACTTACAAGTCTCCCCCCCCCCTTCGCTCTTACTTTTATCATAAATCAAAAGGAAATGTATATCTTATCTTGTGACAATTGGCTTTAAACAATGTAATATTTCCCAGTGTGTTTATCCATTTGGCAGATTTCTTAGAACATATTACTTAGTTTGGGAATATACACACTGAGAAAAAATATTAATAACGGCAATAACTGATAATATGTTCAGAATGTGTTAATAAATTAAAAAGTGGGAATACTTAATATCCAAAAACGGAGATCTGTAATCTCTCTAGCTAATTATATATTTACATAAAAATCCTTATTTTACAAAAATGTTGACTGCGACCCCAGATAGTATACACAAGTATGAATTATGTTATTTACAATACATAAGGAAATTCATAATATTTTACAAAACCGTTTAAAAACTGCGTAATTTGTAAATTTTGACGCCATAAATATAAAACAACCATTAATTAAACAACATGATACCAAATTGTAGCTAAATAGACTCTACTCATAATCTCTTTTTTTTAACCCAAGTATAGCTGAGACATATAAAACAAATCATTCATGATAACTGAATGTCACACAAAGCATTTTCCATTTTTCTTAAATTATGATTTTTTAAAAAAATCGAAAGTCATTTTCAATTCTTAATTAGTTTTGTAAAATATTCCAAAAGAATTGTAGAAAGCCTTTTTATGTCGTATTTAACTACAATTAAATCATTTTTTCTTTTAGAGACATTTCAACTATACTTAGGTTACATAGGATATTATATCATCCCGATCATAGTTCAAAAATAAATATATTTAATAATGCTAAAATATTTTCGCAACAAGAAAATTTTGAGTTTGTGATTGAACATTTCAGATGGATGTCACTACACAATTTCCAAACAAAGCTAGTTTTTTAATTACCTGTGAAAAAAAACGGGGAAAAACTAATATTGATATTCGAATAATTCAACATTGGACGTACAATATCTGTGAAAAGTAAAGTAAGTACCAATGCAACAAACTAAACATTCGTTCGTTTGTATCCTTAAAGCATCCATTAATTTGTGTTATACATTTGAGTGTTGTAGATAAAGTAATGGAGACACTTCTTTCGGAAGACCAAAATGAATAGAACAAGGAAAAGTGTTACAAGAAACGAGATGGGAATAGCACAGCAATTAAAAAAACTATCAAGGCGAAGAGACTTAGCTATTTTAGTGCCACTAACTATGAATGGCAGAAGAGAGGTGACCTAAGAAAGTATGGGAATGGATACCAAGAAAATAATAATAAATAGACCGACAATAATTTATAGACGCAAATATAAACGTGAAGTGTGCAGCATCAGGCAATTCCGAGATCTAGGATGTACCAATACCCAAAAAGGATCAATATACCCAAATATACCCAAATTTCAAATAAAACAAGGACAGTATGATCGCAGTTTAGCTCGTTGAATAATTGCGATGATTTTAAGAAATGAAAATTTGTTACATTTTGAGTTATAAATAAAATAAAATAAAACAAATACCGCGTATAGGCAATATGTATACCCACCAATTCCTGTAAAACTCGTTCTCTAATTTGTCCCGTGGAACACTTTAAAAAAAAGACATAAATTCATCATTATAAACACCACTATGGGAAACTTCACGAAGTACTTGAAAACGATTTTTAACCAAACCATCCCTCTTTCTAAACTAGATAAATGATTAAAGTAAAACGGTTTATCGGATAACTCCACTTTTTATTGTAAAAAAAAAACTGCAACGAATCACAGTGCTATAACACTCTACTTAAGCATAATTTGTATAGCCTGTCAGTAAGCAAACTTCACCAAATAAATGAGATAGTCTTAGACTTAAGCTATAATTAACTACGTGCAATGGAATAACTTACGTTACTATGACACATCATTCTGTTACGTACCTGAAACAAAACAAGAAAACCAATTAACTTCAGGACTGGATTCATTGAAACTAATGCTTTCAAGGAAGCAAAGTGTTGGATATCATTTCTCATGAAAACAGTGAATGCTGTTTTGTAGCAGAGAATAAGATGAAGGATTGGTCATATTGTTGCTATAATTTATTCGGAACTTTGTCATCAATGGTGTTATACAATTACGATGATTCGAGACTATAGATCAACTCTCATTATAAAGTGTTAAAACTAGAATATAAAAAACTAAATTCTTTTACGAGACTTTAGTCTTGTAACATAGGACTCTGTTGGAAACTACGAGTAAAATAAAAACTAGTATCTAGAGGAAGATATAATGGCTAAAAGTATACTTGAACTATTAAAATAACTAATACTTTATAAAAACGTGCTCAAGATAATAGAACGTAATAGATTCTAATAAGTAAATAAACAAATGTCAGAATAAATAATTCCTTATAGTTTGAACACATTTTATTACATACAAATATTACGTTAGCACTTTTCAAAATATGTAATCAACAATTTATATTTTCTGAAGGAAAACAATCTAAAACAAAATTAAAATTGAATTATTTCTTCAGAATAATCAAATTCTTCAAAAAAGAGAAAAATAATCGAACATCAATATTCCGTCTTTTATGCCTAAACGGATGACGGATTTTAAAACAGTTGAGACAAATATTTTGTAACTTCATCAAATATTTTCGCATCAGTAATTTTTGAGTAACACTTTTTCAATTGTTTTCAATTCGTAGGAGGAAAGTTTTAAATAAGGGAAATATACTGTACTGAACCTTTACTCTAACTTTCTCCATACCCTTCCAAAAATAACATCCGTCCTTCTTTTTCCGAAAATATCTCTATATTTTATTACTTGTACTGAGACAAATACCAATTTTAATTTCAAAGAATGATCCATTAACAACTTTTGAGAAATTTAAATAAATAGTGCTTAAACTCTTATTGAAAGATAATATTGTTTAGAATGGTTCATTGTTAACTTTTTAGGAACTTTATATAAATATTACTATATATTTAGTAGTACTTAAACTCATATGGTAAATTTTTAGAAATATTACTACATATTTAAAAAGTAACTAAACTCCTATGTTAAAATAATATTGTTTAGAATGGTTCATTGTTAACTTTTTAGGGAATTTATATAAATATTACTATATATTTAGTAGTACTTAAACTCATATGGTAAATTTATAGAAATATTACTACATATTTAAAAAGTAACTAAACTCCTATGTTAAAATAATATTGTTTAGAATGGTTCATTGTTAACTTTTTAGGGAATTTATATAAATATTACTATAAATACTGCTTAAACTCGTATGGGAAGATAATTTTGTTTAAAATGGTTCATTAAAGCTTTTTCAGAAATTAGAATAAATATTACTATATGTTTAAATAGTACCTATACTCCAATGGGAAGGTGGGTTTATTTAGAATGGTCCGTTACCAACTGTTTTGGAAATTTTAATATATTTTTTTAAATATTACTATATATTTAAATAGCTCCTCAATTCCTATGATAAAATTTGTTTGTTTGGATTTTTTCATTGTCAACGGTTTGGGATATTTATGTAGCCGATTTTTTAAATTTTATTTTTATATCCTATGGGCAAATAATTTGCTTGGAATGGTAGATTATCAATAGCTTTTAGGGAAATGTATATAGAAAATGATTTAGATGTTTCTAAATAATTTAAATCTTTTATGAGAAGATGAGTATGTTTATAATGGTCCATTAACAACTTTTTGGGAAATATAATTTTTTTTTTAATATTACTATACATAAATAATCCCCAAACTTCTATGGGAAGATAAATTTGTTTAAATTGGACAATTATCAACTGTTTGGAAGGTCGTAATATTTTTTGTAGGATTACTACATATTTAAATAGTCCCTTAATTCCTGTGGTAAAATAAGTTTGTTTCAAATGGTGCATTATCAACCGTTTTGAAAGTTTATATGAGTTTTTTAAACATTACTATATATTTCATTAATATCTAAACTGCTACGGGAAAATTATTTTTTTGGAATTGTATATTTTCAACTTTTTGAGAAATTTATATAAAAGTTTTTTTTTTAATATAGCTATATATTTAAACAGTATTTAAATTCCTATGACAAAATACGTTTGTTTAGGTCCATTATCAAGGGTTTGCTAAATTTCAGTAAACAATTTAAATATTGCTACATATTAAATATATTCTGCCTAAACTCCTATGGAAAAATAACTTTATTTTGAATATTCCAGTATCAAATTTTTGCGAAATGTATATAAATATTTTTTAATTATTAGTATAAATAGCCTTTAAACTCGTATGGGAAGATGAGTTTGTTACAATGGACCATTATCAACTTTTTCAGAAAATTATATAACATTGCTATATATTTAAATAGTGCCTTAATTCCTAAGGGAAGATAAGTACAGATGTTTAGAATGGTTCATTAACAACTCTTTGGAAAACTTATATATATATTTTTTTTTAAATATTACTATATATTCAAATAGTGCTTATGATAACTTAAGTGTGTTTAGAATTGTCCATTATCAACCGTTTGGGAATTTTTTATTTTTTATTAGTGTACATAAAATAAAATCTTGTTGAGCACTGTGGTGAAATTCACAATATTAACTTTCTTAGTAATCTAGGGAAAATACAGATATAATAAATTAAGTAGTCACATTATTTTGTATTGTTAAGTTATAAAGACTTTTGTAAGGAGTAGGCCACCTGTTCTCATTTGCTTTGTTAGCAGTTATCTTTCACCCCACTCCATAGGTCAAAGACATATAAAAATAACTTGACAAAGGGCCAGCCCAAGCCTCTATCTTACTGGTCAACTGATCTGTGGAGTGGGAGGGATTTTAGCTTGCACTCAGGTTATCATAGTTTTAGGTTTAATTTTATTTCATTAGTAGATATGTAAGTTTAGATCTATTTTATAAGCAAGACCCTCCGATGATGATAACCATGTTATAGAAATGTACATCAGGGAATTTAGTGAAATAATTAATAAAAATCAATTAATCAGATAATTATGTTTTATTTTAAAGTTTCTAGTGATTGTGGTTAGGGGCAAATTCGAATCATTACTATACATAAAGATAATACTTAAAGTCCTATGGGAAGATAAGTTTGTTTAGAATATTCCATTATCTACTGTTTGGGAAATTTATAAAAATTGTTTTTTGATACGAGTACAAATAGTGACTAAACTCCTATCGGAAGATTAGTTTGTAGATGGATATTCTACATACAAGTTACAATCTACAACAACAAATATGGCAGATATCACTAAAAAAAATCACTAGATAGTCTAACCTACTGTTCCACAATCATTGTAGACAGATATCATACAAATTTGACATGTAGATCGCACAAAAAATCTTTGAATGAGGGAACACAATGGTTACTTCACTGGCAGTTATTTATTTAGAACACGTAACATGGAAAACACATTCATCCTTTGTCTGACCACACCTCCAATTTAGTGATTTTATCTCTTTCCTTTTTCAAGTTGGATCGATGGTACACAAAATTACAATGTACAGGCCACCGGATGAGTTACACCAATTGGAAACGTCAATTATTTGTGTTCATAGTCAACATTTCAGTATTCAAATAAACCTAGTTTCTTCAATTTACAATAAAACATTACAACTCTGGTTTTCTAATATATGAATGTACCGATCGGCTTTACTGTACCCATTTCACCAAAAGGTAAAGAAAGAAATAAGTATATATAGTTAAGGAAACCCATTAAGAAAAACATTCTAGGTTATACATAAACAGATAAATTATCAAAATGGAAATATTGTTAATTGATAAAATAAGGGTAAATAATCAACAAGGGTAATCCATTTTTACAAGTGTTATAATTATACTTTTTGAAAGACTATGATTGTATTTAAGTTATTATACTTCTCAGTTAGTTATACTAGAGCAACTTAAACAAAATAAACAGGAATTAATACCTTAGTAGACTAAATCTCTCTTAACAAGTAGAATTCCTGCAAACTAATAAACATTTTACATTGGAAACTTAAGAGTTTTGAAGCACTTTAATTTCCACCACTAGTAAACACAAAAATACGATGACATTTCAATGACTTAACCGTCATCTTCAGTTAGATCATGTAAATAAACTTCATCTGATTGGTTCAGAAATACAAGATCTGTATAAATTTAACAACTAAAGATAAAGTCATTGGAATGTTTCTTGTATAGTGGAAATCGGAGTATTTCATTACCTATCAATTATGATTTATTTTAAGGACTTTTTATATGTACAAATTAAATCAAATTAAATTTAGAAAATAATTCTGTTATTTTATAAATACTAAAATTTGAAAACATATTTAAATTGTAGTTTTATAATTCACATAAAAAGATTAATTTCTTTCAAGTTAAATCTTTAACCTTCACTATAGAATCAAATCAAATTTGATGCATTGCAAACCTTGAGGATATCAATAGATAAATATTGGAGATCGTTTATCAGTTCAGACATTGACAGCTTCACAAAGCGCCGCCATATTGAAGTGGAATAACTTATTGATCTGAAGTGTTTCCAAACTTAAGTAAAATAAATAAAAAAGATGGAGGTAGATGTTGATAAATTGTTTTATTATACATGTAGGTATACTTTAGAATTTGCTGATAAAACAAGACAGAAATGTAATTCATGGATTTCTGAAGAGCATACATTTTTTTAGTAAAAACAGAAAATGAAACGGTTTGTGGCAAATATATGTTCTGGATCTTAACTAAAAAATCGGCAATTAGTTTAATTAACAAACAAGAATAAGCTACAGCATAAATTATATTTAAAAAATATTTACAAATTAATTATTGCAAATGAAATATCTATCGTTATTTTTTAAATAAAAATAATTAAATCTTTAAAATTTATTCTCAAAATTTGGATTCCTAATGTTATGTAATACATAAAACCAAACCGGAATATACAAAAGATTCAAATTTCAAAATATACAGTCTATATAATTTATGATATATATATATATATATATATATATATATATGATATATTTATAATATATATTTATATATATACTTATTAATTTTTGTGAACCGCAAGCTGATTTTTGTGAACATTACACACACACCGTTTAAATAAGATAACTATGGAGCTACCCTATTTCTAAATATATCATATTATACTCATTTCATTTAAAATTCCTCAGTATTTTAAAAGTAACGAAAAATTAATAAGATCAAATCATTTACAAATATAATTCCGCAACTAATACAGCATAATTAATCACATAGGCATTTTCTCACTTTACATTACTAGTAAAAATTTAATCATTTGAAAAATAATCAATAAAATAACACTGGTAAAAGATTAATAATGAGATCCTATTTACAAAAGTAAACTAATAAAAATACAAAATTATTCGTAATGGAAACAGTTCTATATATTTATAATAAAACACCCATGATCCAATAATTCGACAACTGACTTTGTAATAAAAATAATAAAACAGCTGTTTTAAAGACGTCATAAAGGATATAATAGGTCTAACTATTATTAGTATCAAAATTTGATATAAAAAAGAATGCTCAATATATCCACAATTTTTGTTACAAAATAACAATAATATCTTAAAACTCCTTTAAATATAAACCTAACATGTGCAAAAAATTGTTGCCGCCATTGCCATATTCAACCTACGAGTTTCTCAAGGACAGGAATGTGTACCGTATGCCGCTTTCACCTAGGTCATTGACGTGGTTCTACGTAGATAGGCCGAACCACCGGAAGTAGGGTGGAGGGGTGAAGATGGCATTTTAGTTTTTAAGATTTCATACATAGTTAGTATTATTTCAGATCAATCCGATGATGGTAACTTGGTTACCGAAATGTACATCACGAACTCTATTAACATAAGGCAAATAAATATTTTATTTCATTTCTGTGTGTGTTATTGTACCAAACTTGTTGTAGGGGTTTCAGTGTTTTAAGAATAAAATGTTTTAAAAAGGAAGAACTAAAAAAGAGTTTGAAACTACTTTGTAAAATATATCCATTTTGCATAGAAATTAGTAAATGAATTTAATTGGTAGCTCATATAACATCTTAATAATGCACATTCTGTAGTTTATGTTATAAAGGTAATAGGTTAATTAATGAACTAACAGGATACTGTTAAATGCTAACCATTGCTGTACAGTTTTTATAGCTATTAATTTAGTTTTTTAATTTTGTTTTATGTTTTGTTCTTTATCTTGAGTTGGTTGTTTCTAATAATAATACACATTTAGTCATTCATAAAAATATATTTTCGTTCTGGAAATGAAAGCTATACTCCCGTAATAGGATCCAACATAACAATTCCCAGTTACACCCATTAACACTTTATTTAGGTTGTCTAGACAGACGCGGGTTGTAATACGCTAGGGAACTGAAAATTTTAATACAAAGAAAATTGGTACAACGGTATTGTATAAAGAGACATAAATACACTATTCTCAATTTATATTCTGCATTTCTTTTATTCTTCCTACTAATACGATCCACTTCCACACGTTTTCACTACTCCAATCATCATATTACAATAATTGTAGTGCAGAAAATCAATAGGGGAATAATACCGTAAAGAATTTTAAATATAAGTTATCATAAATATATAATATATATATATATATATATATATATATATATATATATATATATATATATATATATATATATATAAGCCATATATAATATATAATATTTTATGGCTTATTATAAGGGTGCTATAATAAGGTTGAAACATGTGGTTTTATTCTTTTAACAATGAGGAATAATAGTGTTTTGTTTGTAATGTTTATAGTTTAATGTTCTCATCCTAACCCTACTCTAAAATTTAACTTAATGTCAAGTTTAGGATTATTCAAAAGTGGCTACATATATAACCTTTAAACCGTGCACAGTGGAAATTTGAGAATCTTAAAACTGTTTTGTAATAGACTCATTATCACGACAACTGTCTACAAAATCCATGATAAATTTGAGATAATAGGTTTTGACACAATAACAAAATTTGTGGTCGACTAATTTTAAACTCTAATGATCGAGGATAATGCACACTTGGTCGCTGGAGCTTTTATGAATAACCCGAAAAATCCTAAATATCAATTTTATATTTGCAGTAAATCCTTGTAGAGGTTGCACCGTCGTCTTGATTTCGCAGTTGTATCGTCTGAGACTTATTCATGGTTTACTAGATAACTCTGATGGACGTATCAGTTTTCAACATTCGATTAATCTAATAAGAGCAAGGAACATTAAAAGTAACTTTTACACCGTCTGTTATAGTAACAAGTGTTAAAAGAATAAAATATCCGAACAAAACGTAACATAAAGATGTCACGGTTACCTGATTTGTCGCCCATGATTTCGTCTTGTGTAGGTTTGTCAAGGATAAAATCTTCTCAATGAATGTTACGAAACAGTACATCAACACATTGGCAAACATTGAGTCCGAACAAAGAACTATGACGTTGACGTTGGATATACTGCAGTGTTCAAGAAAGACTGTTAATCACGAGGGCCAACACTGTAAGAATCTCTGTTTCCAGAATAACGTTTATATATGCTATTACAATAACAAGTATTAAAAGAATAAAACAACATTGCTTTCCATCACATCATTAACATATGAATACCTCCGGCTATTCAAACAAAACGTATCAACATGATGTTATGACAATATATAAAATACATTATTTATTAACATTTGAAACAATCTTTCTTCTACTTTTTGTAGTTTGTATTCTACTGGCCAGAATAGGACCTGCAACTAGTCAACAGGATCTGAGAAATCTGTAGAAATTTAAGTGTTCAAGGCTTAACCATCCTGTAACCATCCATTCATGTAAACAGTAACCGTTTACATTAAATTTAAAACGAAACAAGTCCTATCTGCTATATTTCATAACATACCTCTAAATGTGGAAGCTAAAAAAAATCATGATCTCTTAGTGGGTAACTGTGGTGGACCTACACAATGTTGTCATGGAGACAATGAAACTGTCTGCTCACATATTTTCGACTGTATGACTCTTACTGCAAGATATTAGAGCTGATTTGTGTTTAGAGTTCTGGCGACCTTTCACATTAAACATCATTGAGGTAACAAATCTATAAAACTAGGCCCAAGGGAATCAATTTCACGATAAAACTGTATTAGTCGCGGTGTTTCCATTAAGGGTTTTTATTTATCTCATATAAAACTAATATACTTCTATTTTCCCCTTGCTTCTTACTTTTCATTTTTATTGATAACGCCAAAATCATTTCCCACATATGTATTACGATTGTAAGTCTAGACAATCATTAGGTTTGACGAAAGTAGATGGAAATAACGTAAAGAGACTATGATAAGAGATATAAAAACAACATTTTCGGCGAGTTTACAAATTAACAAAAAATCTCACTTTTTTTTCTAAATAAAGCTAAAAACTTCTTTTTTTTAATCATATTAATATAAAAACAAAACAGAAAAAAACATTAAATATTTATTTCAAGTGAAAAATATACGACCTAGACTGGGAGTTGAATCTAGGATCTTTGGCGGGCTATGTATACTCTACCAACTGAGCTATCCTTGATCACTTCAAATGGGCGGAAACTTCTCACTTAAATTTGTTTTAACTGCAATTTTATGAGAGATAAATAACCTTGTTACAAACGACATTGAAACTAATCTGCTTGCAGCCTTTATGTAAGTATTTAATTATATTAATTTATTGATTTTAACGTTTATAATTATTTTACCAAGCTAATATTATTAATTAAATAATTATTTCAAGTGAAAACATATGACCTAGACTAGAAATGGAACCAATATCTTTGGGTTAACGCGTCAATGATCTACCAACTGAGCTATCCTTGAACCCAGCATAAGAAGAAAAAATAAGCTCCGAATTTACATTTTAAAAAATTTGAATATACGTCTGACTGTACCAGCTAAACTGCTGAAATTTTTTATATAGTTTTTATTATAACCATTAATTTCCGTGACCAAATATTCACTAAAATTTTTTAATTTCAAATTATAAAAGTAAATACCATTTAAAAAAAACTCGACATTTATGTTTATTTACTGTTCTTTGAATATGTTTTGTAACTAAAAAAAAACTAGTCATATTTTAAAATGGCCACTTTTTGAAAGTGATTTAGGTAGTTGCTTCTTATCTAAACCTATTTTTTGCCTAATTTTACCCCATTTATAAACTAGAGCTCTTGTTGTGAAGCTCGGTGTTCTAGGTCGGTGGAAAGAAGTTACACTACAATTACCAATTTTAATTCACTATTAATTATATATGCTTATCGGCTACATTTACAGTATTTATTGTTTTCTGCTCTCAGTTGGAAGAAGGATAAAAACATTACTGTTAAAGAAGATTGGAGAGGCAAGAAAGAACATTACCAATAAAGAAGATTGAAGAAGCAAGAAAGAACATTACCAATAAAGAAAATTGCGACGCAGAAGGAAAACATTACCGTTAAAGCAAGAGTAGAACAGTATTCTATAAGATCTAAATACAGTACAGGATAATAAATCTATATTTATCAGAAGGTTTCAAATACATCACTGTCCACTTGGAGTCTTTACTGTGTCCCAACAAAGCGAAGGAAATCGTAAACAGAGTTTACGGTCAAATATATAACCGTTAAAAAGTGATAAAACTTACCATTGTATGCTTCTCTAGACGTGCTAATAGATTCTAATATAATGGACATGGTTCTTACGATTATTTTGTTAGATTAAAAAGGTTTGTTTTTTATCAAATTGTATCGAATTTTGTCTGTGTATTTCTAAGATACAATACAAAACAAAATTATTTGTGATCAACTTTTGTAAGAAAGCTTAATCGTGTCAAACGGCCGTTGTTAAACATTGTTTAGTTTCTCAGTTTAAAAAAATCAATCTCGAGTTTTCGTGAATACATCTGTTTAAGAATTTCCTACACAAAAAAGATTTTGGGAATAATGTCTTGAGTTTGTGGGTAGAGACATGCGGAGTCCAAAAGAATGAGCAGATTTTAGTCAAACGGTATGAATGAATATATTTTGGCCATATCAAGAAGTTTTATGTTTTTATAACTAAAATTCTGAAGTAATTCCATCAACACCAAAATTCAAAATTTCTATTTTTTTTTTTACTCTGTTTTAAAGATTTTGATTAATTTTTTTGTAAAATGTAGACTTTAAAGAGACCAAAAAATGTATTAATTGTCATCTCGTACTTTAAATTGTTTATTATGTCATGAAAGAAAACACATGTCCACAACAAACACGACGACGTTTCAATTACTAAATCGTCATCATCAGTTATTACGCATAGGTAACATTATTACGCTAAACCAAAATATACAAAGCCAATTTTGGCTCAGTGTCGCAACGTTTAGTATCCATTCAACAACTAAATATGATTTATTGAAAAGTCTTGCTTTATTGAGAACATTTGTGTTTTCTTTAGTTTGGTGATTGAAGTTTCCACAAGTGTTGATAGTTTATGATGCATTTAGATGCTTCATGACGTAATCATAAAGCCATAGGAAAATTTTCCAATATTGTTTGTAACACTGTGTAATATTGAAGAATAAGATCGTGAGGGAAATATGTCAAAAGATTATTGAATTTTGGAAACATAAATACGATTATTATCTTAACAAATTCTCTTTTGTTACACATTCATTGTACCTTTGAAGATGATAGCAGTTCTATTGAAATGTACATAAGGTATAATAAACATATCTATACAGTCTTTGTGTTGTTAGTATTTTATTTTGGTTTTGGGGAATCATCAAATTTTCAGGTTAATTATCTCTAGAATCTATAAATTGTTATAAAAATACAACAATGAACTCTCAATAAAAAAATATATAATTTCCACAGTAACGTGTGTTACAAGAATTAGATTTCAGTTGTGAATAATCCTCTACGGAGCCAACATCGTCTTAATGTCTGTCCGTCTGTTTAAGCTGTAAGACTTCCATCTGTAGCCTAACTGGGGGTGTCTAGGGGTGAATTAGCAAACCATTAAATACACACAAGTTTCTTTTTACAATATGGCTTGCCACCATTTATAAACTGATTTCATGTGTCAAGTATTTACTGCTTTGCTTCTACACTGCTACATGTCGCCCAGTTAGTCTACAGTTGGAGGTCCCACGAACTAAAATTAGTTGATACTCAAATTTTGAAGTAAAAAAAAATTGTTACATATTTTTAATTAAATAAAATTTTATGCACACTTTTTATTTCTGATTTGATTGTTTTCTCACCAATTCCGTTGTTTGGGAAAACGGAAGTACAGCCATCTATTATCAAAAGTTTTATGTCTAGGAGTTTAATTTACACAAGTTTTTTTTTTATATAAAGGGATCTATTTTCGATCATTTCGCGCTTTTTTTTTAATTTCGTAAGAGAAATAATTTTATAACCTACACAATATTCCCCTTCAAGGACTGTCTAAGGTTCAATTACCTTCTTTTTATACGCTAATACTGTACTATCAAATATAATTTAAACTGCCATATATCATTAAAAACTGAAAAATAGATAAATCACTTAACTGTTCATGAAGTGTTTCTAAGCTAATCAACACATTAAAATCAGTTTATATTTCCGATGGGTATAAAAAAGTCCATTATGACCGGAGCGTGGTTTATAGTGTCTAAATTAGTTTTAGTGCAGTTTCATAAAATATTAAAATTATTTATTAAGTGTAAGATGTAATCAAAATCTGTAGGAAACCATGGTAGTTAAGTTGAGTAGTAGTGGAAACTAGGAATAACAGGTTGAAATACATATTTCTCATTTTTATTCTTGTTTAGGAAGATCCATAGCCTTCTAATACAAGAGTTGGAATAGAGAGGGAACTAATTCAAGACTACATGAAAAAAGATGTAGAGTCCCTCGGGACTACCATGCTCGGGTTCACTATACTGAGCCATTTAGGGGTTTTCCAATAACAGGAATTCCAGTATTAGTAATGACTACATAAATACTATAAGACACGACATGGCCATGTTAAATATTCTACGCTTATTCTTGAGTTGACCAATACCCGCTAGGGTGTGGAGCTGTCGCTCTGCTAGAAGTTGATGTGACTGGCGCTAGGTGGCTCTACGGTCAAACAATGTTTCAGTTGCGCACTGATGCCACATATGGGACCAGAGATGCGAGGGAAGGTCGAGAATCGCTTATCTCAGCGCACGAACTGACAACACTGACTATGCTGTGTCAACAGTTGTACAGTCTCAACCAAGTGGGATGCGTAGTACAGTCAAGCACCTGCTGCTAGCGCTTTCTGATAGCTGTGTGTCAAACTTGTGACGAACAGCACCCGTAAAGCGTAGACTATTTCCCTACCCTATGTCGTGTCTTATAGTATTTATGTAGTCATTGGTATTAGTATGAGAATTTCCTTTAAAATGTTTTAACAATTAATTACGATATCCAACCATTTTGTCTTCGGTTTACCAACTCTCTTCTTTCTACGAATTAGCCTCTTCACCTTCTTCGTAGAATACAGCCAGCCCATCAGTCATCCTAGTTTATGAATCTGGCTAGACGTATATCTCCAGATCATAAAAATCCGTGTCTAAGTTGCCTCCTCTAGATCTTCCCAACTCTAATTTACTCTTAGTAACCCTTCAAGTATCAGGATTTCGGTATCATCATCCTTGGTAACTTCTCAGGTGTCCATTACGTACGTTAATATGGTCATATGAGTGTTTTGTACAAACACAGCTTGGTATTAGCAGACTGTTATGTTCCGTGATTTTGAGAGTTGACTTTGATCACAGATAAATAATGTGATTTTGTACTGCCAACCTGATTACCTTATCCTCTAACCCGCATTTGTAAAGCATATGGACTAAACTTTCTTAAATGTCTGCACAATATTTACTCTTAACCAATGTGAAAGGATAAGAGGTAAAATTATTGTTAGTAATACAAAAATGGAGTAGGGGTTCAGTCATGCGCACATCCTTATTCTTTAGGCTGTTGTAAATCTATAACCGTTGACCACAGATAAGAATATAACCACAACACAGAATAATAAAAATTGTTTTCAAAAAACTAGACAATTATAATTACAACCATTAATTAGTTAATATGTTTCTGTCACGATCCAGTGTAATAAACGTTGTATGGTAAGAACATTACACGAATATTCATGCACGAACATAAATATGAGAAAATAAGTATGATCAAAATGGTTAAGTACGTTAATACCATTGTAAAGATCCCAATTCGAGAATCATAATTTTATTTTAAGGTTGGTCAAATGGTTTTAATCGTAAAATGTTTGCTTCAAAATGTTTTAATTGAAATACCGAACACCCATCTTCACATTATACCTTCTAAGATTTACAGGGTTGATTTACTATTTGTATCAGAAACTCCCGAACCGAGAGTTTTGGAGATATTAATTTGGAGAGTCTTTGGGAGTTACACTTGAAATTTTTTTATTACAATCGCTCAAAAAGATTATAGAACCATTACATTTTTTTTTTTGATGTTATAGTATTTATCCAGAAATTATGAGTTATCGAGAAAATAAAAGAAACATACAAACACTCAGAGAAATAGCCAAAATATTATCATATTAAATTCTATAAAAGTCCATCAATTGGTCTGAAAATTTTTTTTCAGTTGTTTTCCCCAAAAACTTTTTTTCGAACCGGAGAGACCTGGAAACGTTTCACCAGAAGAAACTATTTCTCAAATACTAATCTATTGTGCAAAAATGAAAGTTTGAACACCAACCAGAAGTGTAAACGTGAAAAGGGGTGAGTCAATATTATGATTAATGTATCACCTGCATTGACAAGTATTGCCTCAGCTACAACCCTTACTTCCTTGTTGTTCCCATTTTGTATTTTGTATGACAACACCTTCCCCTTCCCACTCCTTTGCGCCAACTCAACATATGTATTTTTTGTAATATTTTGAACAATGACAGAAACAAAAATTTAACAATTTAGTACTCATTTTAGTTACACAGTATGGGGCACGTTTGGTAATTTCGAATTCCATTTTTCGACTGACCTTTATGGACTCATGGCTTCAGAAAACTGAAAACATGATTTTCATAAGCCGTCCGTCGAGTTATCTACAAAAATTGAGATACAAACAGGATGTTTAGTATAGTCTGCTCACGTATAACATCATAATAAATATTGTTACAAAAGTATGGAAAATTACATAATCCGACTGTTAACTTACATGTATGCACTTCATTGTACACGGGGTTAACAACATTTAAATATAAAATGAAACAAAAGCGGGCGTGTGGTGTTTATATACAGAGATGGGGTGGTTTTCTTAGTCAGTTATCATTGTTTATAAATAGTTAATTTCTCAGAGAGGAGCTGTATCATTGCAAAATGCCGTGTGAACAATGTGTTTAGATGACATTGTTATCATTTCACCCACTTTAGTTGGGGGAGGAGGTGAAAATGTATAATAATGATTTAAAGAGAACGAAATTTTAATATTTGAAATTATATGTTAATTTCAACAAATTTAAGATAATGGTGTTCAGGAAGGAAGGAAAAATATATTGAAATGAAAAGTAGTTATTGAATGTAATAGGAGTCAATCTAAGTAGTTAACAAATATTTTTACGATCGCTAGACACATTTTTTTAGAACAAGCGTATCATAGCATTTCCAATTGAACGAAAAATCGCAGCAGCAAAGCTGGCTGTCATGAAGAACTACATAAATTCGGGTGTTTTAATGGTGTAACCAAAACTATGACATGTTAATGTTCACAATTGTGGAGTATTAAAAAAATATTAAGGTGTATTGAAACTGGTTATAAAACTAATTTTAAGGTCACCTCAAATTATGTGTAATAATTGGAAATCGGTTTAAAAATACGATTGATTTATAGGCTATAAATACATCCTCCGTATAATGTTTCTCCATAATTATAGATTTGCTAGCAAAGTTAAAACTATTAAGATAAGTGTTTTACAATGTCGAGAGTGGATATATAGCTTTGAAACAATTATCAGTTGGAAGGAATAAATATATCTGATATTATATAAAATCAAAACAAAGTTCAGAGAGGATTGTTTACTGACAGCAAAGCAATACAATACCATCATTTGTACAAGTCTCATCTCTTAGCATTGATCTTGGGAGACAATGTTTGTAAGACAATATTGATATAAGATCGATACGATGGCTTTAAAGTATAGTGGAGAAATTGTTGATCTAGATTATAAGCCATGGATTATTTTATTGTGGATTAAATGAAAATGATTATTTTACTCTAAATTAGCCTATTTAAATTTAAGGGATTGTCTATACGTCTATGAAAGTAAATTAGCAAGGCATGACATTATATACGGGTTCTAATTAATGAATTTCATTTCTAATTTTATAAGTTTCGTTTATAATTAAAACACTATTAATAATGTCTTCAGTTTCTTCTTTTTTTTTAATACTGTATATGCAATTATTTTTCTTTTTACACCGTTGCTAATAGGGATCTAATTAATGAATTTCATTTCTAATTTTATAAGTTTCGTTTATAGTTAAACCACTATTAATAATGTCTTCAGTTTCTTTTTTTATTTTAATACTGTATATGCAATTATTTTTCTTTTTACAAAATTACTAATAGGGTTCTAATTAATGAATTTCATTTCTAATTTTATAAGTTTCGTTTATAGTTAAAACACTATTAAAATGTTTTCAGTTTCTTTTTTTTATTTTAATACTGTATATGCAATTATTTTTCTTTTTACACCATTGCTAATAGGTTTCTAATTAATGAATTTCATTTCTAATTTTATAAGTTTCGTTTATAGTTAAAACACTATTAAAATGTTTTAAGTTTCTTTTTTTAATTTTAATACTGTATATGAAATTATTTTTCTTTTTACACCATTGCTAATAGGTTTCTAATTAATGAATTTCATTTGTAATTTTATAAGTTTCGTTTACAGTTAAAACACTATTAATAATATCTTCAGTTTCTTTTTTTATTTTAATACTGTATATGCAATTATTTTTCTTTTTACACCATTGCTAATAGGGGTTTTTTTAAATTTTTTTTATTCAATTGTAGTTTTGTTAAAGATATTTTGTTGTTTTGTTATTGTAAGATTCGCTAAGGCTTGTAGTTCATGTTTTGTAAAAGTTTATTAATTGTAATAGTACTTATATAAAGTATTACACGAGGTTAGCAACACAAGAAGTATCAAGTTGAATATCGACTGGCCAGAGTCAACGCTGCCTGACAAAACGTCGTCGAACACTCCAAATATACGATTATATGCACCACTGGCGACTCATGAGATTTTTTTACCGATTTCCCGCGTACATTTCCGTTGACAAAACTGATTGTCCAGAAATACTGAACCGTGATTCGACCTTGGTAAACGACAGTATCGTGTCAATAGGCAATATAAAAATATATATGCACTGCTGCAGAAGGCTGTTAAAAAAATCGATTCAGCAAAATGACCGACTCGATGCGTGCAAACAAGCTGTTATATTTTGACGACAGTTTAGTAGAAATTGTGACCAAACCATTTAAAACAAAAACGTACTTTTTGACGTACAAAACAAAGGAGAAGAATTTTAATCGTGTGTATATATTTATATAATCGATGTCAATCAGTATCCTAAAATTTGTTACACATATCTTCTCACACTTCATTAAAATTTAAAAGATATTTGGTACCACCGATTTGGACAAATTACTTATTTTATAACAGCCCCGTAAACATTTTATACCTATAACTCACGAAGTGGCATTTTTAGAGATGGTAATACATTTAGTTTACGTTCTTAGAGGCAAAATTTGAGAAAATCGTAATTTTGTGTTGTTGTTTTTTTTAACGTTAGCTACCTTTACATTTTGGGAGAAAATAATGAAAGAAAGGCCCGAGATATGGGCAAAAAATGTCAATATACCAAATATACAAAGATCTGATAACAGTTATCCTAATTTAAAAATATTAAAAAAAAAATTTAATAAACAAAATTTGAGTCTAAAAAATTGTGAACTCTAAAGTTTTTAATTAAGACACATACAGCGACTTTAAAATGGCGCACAGTTCTCCAATGTATAGAAACAGTGGTCATTTTATGGTCTTGGATAACGTTACCATGAAAGATTAAAATAGCTGTAATGACTTTGTTAGAAATTATCTATTATATAAATGCGCTGAAATAATAACATCATCAGACACTGCTAAATGTGTACCGATCATCACAGATAGACCATTAGAGTTCCCAAGAGTTTTGTTACACGACTAGTTCAAATAATAACCACATGTACAGAGCTAGTATTCTCAACATGTAACATGGTATGTAGCCAATACACTGGAGTATTATAAAACTGATGGAATTCATCCAGTTCACATCTTCTCATAAACGAAGGCGGTAAACTGTGAAAGCAACCTTTGAATGATTGGAAAAATTAAATCAATAGGTTTTACTGTTCTATATTTTATATTTTGTGTCCTTTTTCAATTTCGTGCTTTTGTTATAAAATTCTCTTCTGTTTTATTCTGAATCTTATAAAATTTATGATTTTGTTAATTTTGATTCATTCATCCATTTGTGTTTTGTTTTGTTTTTAACTACTTCATTTTTACAGTTGTATTAATATTGGTTTTCTCTTTGTATATTTTGTATGCATGTATTTTTTGTTTTTGTTAAATTTATTATTTATAATTTTTTTAATTTAATTTCCTTCTACTCTATGTTTTATATTGTTAATGATCTATTTGTGTTTGTACTTTTTAACTTTGTTATTTTTGTACGATATTTCATGTTTCTGTTTAATGTTTTGTTTGACTTCTTTAATTTTTACTTTATTCTATTTAGATATAAACTTAAAATTGATAATATCGACACATATTAATCTATTTTTTTTTCTTTATATTTTTAATTTCGTATTTTGTAAATTAATGTGTCTTAAACCCTACTGACCGAAATTTACAAGTGGTAAAAACAAAAATCCTAACAAATAATAACAAGATATTGATTATTCTATTACAATTATAGTTTATTATTTAAAATAAGTTATTACCCAGTTTTGATCGCTAAATGTATATGTTTCAATTTGTACGTAAACGACAATACTTTAATAACAAATAAAATTTCTTTTATTAATTAGTATTTTTGAATTTAAGTACACACCTGTACCTCTATTGTTCTTGTATTTTTCAAATTTTAAATGATCAATTTACAAACTTTACTGAACAGAGAACTCTGCATTGTTCCTTGACATTGTCAAATGACCTCTATTATATGCACACTACCACATTATCAAGTGGCAGTCAAAGTGGAAAATACATTAGGGTAAATCATGATTTTCAATTTAAATGTGAGCCACATTAGCCTCGACTCTGTATTAAAATAGAAAGTGAGTTAGGCTAATGAATGCTTACTCACTGGCAAGAATCCTGTTGTAGAAAAGTAAAATAAACGTGCAAATATAGCAACATTCCTTGAAGTAATATAACATATTTTGTGTTTATAGATATCTTATGGTAATTTTAAAGAAAGGTGGCATGATAACAAAGGAAGAACTACGGATATGAACAAATAAAGAAATAAACAGTGAAAAAATATATTGTACTAATGTTCTCACACATATCAGCAAAGCCGAAAATTAATATTTATTCCTAAAAAGTCTGTATACTATTCAAACTTGAGGAAAAGACTAAAGATTTTCATTAATCGATACAGGGTGTTTTTCTTATGGGAGAAAAATAGATATAGAATGGTCCTCCTAAACAATATTTTGAAAGATATTTATATATTTTAATATAGCCTTGTATAGCCATGTATTTGTGATTTTCATGTTTATCCCCAAGATTTCCAATTTTTTTTTTTTTTTTACTTGCCACTTGATACAAGAAATTAAGTTTTATATATCAATTAGAAAGATGATTTTTGGTATTTTTTTTACCTATCAGTCAATGCGATATTTGAGTCCTATAGTTTTATTGACACTCTATGATAAACATCGGAAATTTTTGTTTTGGTCTTAAAACAGCTATCCTCAAATTTCAAGTTATATTCGAGATACCACAACAAACTCCACATAATCTGAACTGCACAGATTGTCAAACAGCCGCAGAGGACGTCATTCCAAAAATCACTATCGAGTTAAATCGGTACCGAGTTTTAGATACATCACAAGACTTGGCCTATACTACTTATATTTGAGGAAATATGTACATAGAGTACAAATATGTATAGATATTCTCGTATATACAAAACACAGCAAAACACACAGAGAGAGAGAGAGAGAGAGAGAGAGAGAGAGAGAGAGAGAGAGAGAGAGAGAGAGAGAGAGAGAGAGAGAGAGAGAGAGAGAGAGAGAGAGAGAGAGAGAGAGAGAGAGAGAGAGAGAGAGAGAGAGAGAGAGAGAGAGAGAGAGAGAGAGAGAGAGAGAGAGAGAGAGAGAGAGAGAGAGAGAGAGAGAGAGAGAGAGAGAGAGAGAGAGAGAGAGAGAGAGAGAGAGAGAGAGAGAGAGAGAGAGAGAGAGAGAGAGAGAGAGAGAGAGAGTAAAAATAAAGTAAATAAACTCCATTTATAAAGGAGAAATTATGGTGGTTGAGACATACATTCATATATTCAAAAAACCCAACAATTCTGGAGAGTCAATTGCTGAACTCTAAAAATGTGTAGAAACAAGTTGAAATCAAACGTCATAGTACTTACCCAACCCCATGTTACGTCCAAAAGTTAGTTTCTAGTTCTTTTTAGGAATTGTAAAATAGTATTGGTTGATCAAGAGGTTTTGTCCAGTAAAGTCAGTTTATTTAAAACAGTTGCTACACATGGTAACTTCGTACAACACTACTTTCATAAAGGTCTCCTAGTTGTCCGTATAATAATAAATCTTTACTCGCTTCGCTCGTGTCAGTGTCTCGCCCGTGGAGACAAATACTCGCTACTCTCTTGACTATACCAGATCTCGTAACTATACGAATATCAGATTTTCTACTGAGCTTAGAATTTGACATGTTTTACAATAACTTCGCTATTTGTATTTGCAGAAGTTTGGGGTTAGCACAATTTCTTGCAAAATTGTAATAAGTTGAAAAACACAAGAGATACAAATTTAAAACTGTTTAAAATGGCCGCCATTTTGACATTTTCAATAGAGTTCTATATAAGGACTATAAGTTGAATGCGCTGAAGCGGCAGGACTCAAGATAAATCATCGGAAAACTAAAGTTATGAAGATGAATGCAGAAAACAGACAAGCTCTAAACTGCGATGGAGAAGAAATAGAGGAGGTCAACACTTTTTCTTACTTGGGAAGTGTTGTTTCAACAAGTGGAGGAGCTGATGATGATGTAAAGACTCGCATTAAAAAAGCAAACGCCGCCTTTGTACAACTGTACCCGATTTGGCGAAATCGAAACATCTCAAAGAAAACGAAGCTTCGCATCTTCAACACAAATGTGAAGTCTGTTTTGCTATATACAAGTGAGACGTGGAAAGTTACAAGTTTAATTACGTCTCGGCTGCAAGTTTTCATCAATAGGTGTCTTCGCCGTATCATGAACATTCATTGGCCTGAGATCATTACAAACGAGGATTTATGGAGAGAAACAGGTCAAATTCGGGTCAAACTGCAGATTCGAGAGAGGAAGTGGAGGTGGTTAGGACATACACTGAGGAAGCCAGACGGAACTATTGAGAAAGAGGCCCTAGATTGGAACCCGCAAGGTGTCAGAAGAAGAGGTGGACCCCGAGAAACCTGGAAGAGGACCGTTATTAAAGAAGCTAAAGAGGTTAATAAGACTTGGAGAGAAGTGAAAGCACTTGCTGGAGACAGGGACAGATGGAGAGCTCTTCTGGACGCCCTATGCTCCAATAGGAGATAAAAGGAAATAAGTCAAGTAAGTAAGTCTATATGAGAATGCAATAGCCATTTGTCCCAAATATCCATGTTCCTATCTTTGTTTGTAGCCGCTACTTAAGACAACGACAGAAGGACGGCAACTCTAAAAACATTTTTTTCAGTGAAACGTGAAGATCAGTTAAAAATCAGAGGTCGAAATCTGTGATATTAAATGTTGAGCTTGACTTATGAGAAAAATTATACAGTATAACAAACACACAAAACACAATTATCACAAAAAATACGCCTAAGTATCAGACGCGTTTCAACGACAAGGTCGTCCTCTTCAGTGATACACGAGCTACACGAATCAAACTATAACATCTTTATAGTTATAGGTTGAAATCTGTGATGACTACCAAACTTAGACTACATACATAGTAGGTAGATAAAAACCGCTTGTGCAGATTTCATAAATATGTTCTAATCTTATATTATGTAACTAAAATTTTGAATTATCAAAAATATAGGAAAAGAGTCTATTTTTTAACATTAATTTATTTACATATTTTCATTATATCGAATCATAAACATGTATGTTATATTGTAATATGTTGAACTTGCTAATTGTAATAATCTGCATTATAATCATACGGGCTAGTTAAAGGTGACTTGCTTTTGTAAAAAGTTCAACCAAAAACAGCAACAAAACTACCGGACTGCACTACACGATTCTGTTGAACACGCAGTTGAATATTATTGAACTGTTAAGCTGTAATCGTTTGGTACCGCACCATTAAACCAATTTAAACAAATATTAGACAAACTGGCCATTAACTATAAAGTTTAAAAACGTATATTGTAACAAAAAAGTATATTTTTCTCATTCGCAATTAAATATAGACAATAAACGGTGCAAATACATCGAATCCATTTTCTGTCACCAATCCCAAAAATGAAAATATCGATCTCCAAAAATGTTAATACGGTGAAAAAATAAAAAATGAATGAACCACGGACATCCTCTTTGAAAAAATATTTATTATATGACGGATAACAAACAAGGTAACTTTATAATAAATTCCATAATGCCTTATGAATGCTTTACAATAAGTGTATTACTAAATTACTTACTTAAGTTAATTTAAGTAATAAGTGAACAGTTGACCACTACATTAGCAAGATGCGGCTATATTATCTCAACTTTATTTTATATTATTTTCGACCTGTACTGTAGTACCAAACATTTTATGTTTATTTATTTTTGTGAAATGTGTATCAGTGTGTTGTGTAAACGTGTTGTTTCATCCGGTATATGTTATTCCGAAACAGCTGTTATGAAATATTAATAAATACTAAAGACAAGATTGCTAAGTAATTTAGTAATAAACGTAACTTTATTGATAAAACAAATAAAAAAAATCTGAACATTTACATATTTAAACAGGTCAACTGTAATGAGCTACGTCAATCACCAAAGGAATGTAAACAAAATTGATTTTATTTTTGCAATACAATACAATTCAACGTTACAATGACTAAGTCATCATCTTCAGTTGTTACCCAACTGACAATACACCCTCTTGTATTTGTATTGCACAAATAAAATAGTTTTTGTGGAAAACTATGTTTTCCTTCATTTGTTAATATGTAAACAGAACCTAAACTTGCTTAGCTTGTGATACACGGTTCATTAGCGTAAATAATATTGGAGTAAAATCTAGTTTTTCTTGACGGAAGTCAAGGTTAGGTTATTTTTAGTTTTTTTATAAAATATTCCAACTTTAATATATTTTTACTTAATACTTTGGACAACGGTTTGGGTTTTTAACACCCTTAACACATTTTTATATTTTTTCACCAATATCAAGAACCAACGTTTTTGAAGATATGGCGACAAATAAGATTTATTTGGGTCCTTAAGAACTTACATTTGAACAAAATTTCATTGTAATCGTTACAGACAATTTTGCGGAAATTTTAATTTTATGTTTTTTTTTCTTATGGCAACTACCAACAAATTTAAAGTCTACAAAATTGTTTAAAAATCCAAAATATGCACTAATATCAAATTTTATCAAAATCGCTTCTCGTGTTTTTGAGTTTTCCTGACGCCAGACAGACTCAATGGACATCAAAACGGATACATCCGTAAACTTTAGATATTGATTTTTTTTAACCAATCACATAACTTTCCACATACTATATTAATTTGTGAAAACGTCAAATTTACACTCGTTTTCACTAGATAAACTCTAACCCCCCTCCCCCGCCTCCCAGTGATTTCAACAAACCATAAAAAAGCTTCGACAGGAAGAAATTGCATTCCAAATGTTACTACAAAGCACTGAATTCAACTTTGTTGAAAATAAAATTCGTATTATATTTGTTCTCTCGACGTTTTGAAACGCAATAAATAATTTCTTCTGCAGATTGTAACACTTGAAAATATTGACTACTTTATATTCATGGAAAATTTGTTTTTCTATCTAACTTGATATATTAGAACAGGAAAGAGGATTTCATATTTACAAACTTCGTCATAACGTATTAAATATTATGAAATTTATTATTTATGTTATATCTGTTGCTGCAAGGCTCTGTTATAAGTTATGGGAAACAGTTCTGCTACATACAGTGTGTGAATAAAGCCATGGTGAATTTTTAATAAAAATGTATGTAACATTAATGAAATGGAATATCAAATCAAAAAACATTGTTCCTGTTTCTTTGAGCTCTATGTGAGCCCCATAGATGGGTAATTCTACGAGTACAAACATCCAAGGGATAATGATTCTTATCTAGATCATTGGAAGTTATTAATGCCACTGTTTTTTTTTTTAATTCATTGGTACAAATGTTCGATATGCCAAATCATTTCAATTTACACATTTTTTTTAAAAGACCTAGATAAATAAATTTCCTAAGTGATAAACGTAATAAATTCTATAAAAAGGTCACAAAGTATTAATGGCATAACTACTGATGGGTCCATTTGTCTGTGCACGCGGCTTGCTATGGCGCGGCGGGGAGAAGGGAGTGGTTATCGCTCATTTCCAAAAACATGTGGTGCCGCGCGGCGCGCCGGACGTAGATTATTCACCTGTCTTCAATGTAGCTTCGAGTTGTTTGTAAACACCATGTTTCTATGTGCACTACAAATCTTGTAAACTGTAATTATGTGTCGCGAAAGGTAGACAAACATAGTTGGGTGAGCGAGCCCTACTTTTACAGAATGGCTAGTAGCGTCAGAGCCGTGCGCACAGACAAATGGTCCCATCAGTACGTTCATCTTAAAATCAGTAAAAAGCTCGTTAATATTTTTAATTGTTTTACTGTAGGTTATGTTAGTTTAGGATGTTATTCTTATGACTGTATTTATGTGCATGTGAAAAAAGTAATTTTCAAGTTATTTCTTGCAATCCAACTTTGAGGAAATTTCGCACCTAAGAAATCATCAACAACAATGGCATCGGGAGGCGGTATATCATCTTGATGAAAATCAAATGTTATCCTCGTTTTAAGGAACAGCTCTAACATGTCCAGTGTTGTGATCTGTCCACCACAGTTCCCCCTGCACTCGGGGTGGCAGTTACGTGTCCGCATCCGGTGCCTTACCAGTTGCCCGGTGCCACAAATGCAGGGGCAGACCCACTCTGCGAGACCAGAAGTCGGGTCACGCACGAAAGATAATCAGTTGTGCACCACATTCGGAAGGAACTGGACCTGTTGGAAGGCTGCAAGTATCACATTTAACGCGTATTCATCATTGTATTTACCTTTATGTTTCTAGTTTAAACCCCCCCCCCCAAAAAATAATGGCTTAATAGTCAAATTGGGTAGGGTCAGTCGACCCCGGGTTAAATGGTGCGCAAATATTTGGCCTTCCGCGATCGCCCGGTGCAGTGTAGAATGGCGGCCATCTTAGGCTAGTGTCTACATCGGGACCACTATTTTTGTTAGAGTTAATCCCTAGTGTACAATAATATTGATAAGTAAGTTAATTATATTATATCTAATTTTATAGTTATTTAGAGTATTAGTAATAGTCCCTCATCACGTGCTGGCTGACTGAGTGGTATTTAGTTTTAGTCGATAGGTCTGGGCTGTGACCGTTGTGCCAACCAAGTTTTAAAAAAGATCCACGATCCTCTATTACCCACCTAAATTATTAATAATAATCTTAAATAAGTATCCATATATTATGCCGCACCAGGTAGACTAGTTGCATTATGTTGGGCAAAATTATCTAAATATATCTAGTTCATTGTTTCACTTTTTGTTATGTAAACAAAGTGTAACCAATTTTATTCTTATAACAATGAAAACGTCGAAATATTTTCTTTTTCAAATTTTGTCAGGACGTTATTACGAAGCTATTCAAACAGTTACAATTTTATTTCATTCACTTGAGAAGATTTCCGAAGTTATTTCTTAACTTAGCAGGACTGAAATATCTAAATGTGTTACTTAGCCTTATTGTTGAAAATCATTAAAAACACGATTTGAATTTTTTACACCATCAAACGTAATTGGAAAGTAAGTATCGAGTAAATTAAGTTTTATATGCAAACGGATTTCGTATCACTTTAATGTTGTATAAACTGTAATGCTGATATAAAGTGATTGTTTATGGAGCATCAGTAAGTTGCAGAAGCACTCAAATATAATGTCTATTTTATGACATTTATAGCTAATAGTGTTATACTCTACCGACCAAATTACCTTTAGACTATATTACAGAATATCAGTTTACAATGTAAGGGTTCATAGTTGTTTAATAGAAATAACTTGTATATACTGGGCACGGAGCTGATACATTACAGTATCAGGGAGCACTGGACAAGGTAGGAAACGAATTTGTGTTTTTATAATCTCCTTGTTTGCCTTCCATAAGCACAAATACCTGATGCTTGTATTCGACCTGTGACTTTAAAAAAAAAAACAGATTGTCTAATGTTCGTAAGGTGCTTGTTTATACGGGAAAACCGTTAAACATTCACAACGTTTTGAATCAAGTCTGTAGTGAAGATAAAGTAGACCGTAGTAGAGTTTCCCGTTGAGCTACTCCTTTCCAATAATGATTTTAAAAAAATGAAAACGAACCATTCACATGTCATCAAACTAGTTGTAACGTAACTTAACGCCTCTGGCAGCGCTGAACACAAATACTCCAGTGTCTTTTTAAAAATAGCGTGTTGAATTGAGGTTAAGCGTAAAAAATATATAAGCGGGTTTTTTTTGGTAACACGCACACTCTACAATTGCCTAACAGCATCTGATAAAACCTGCTCCTATTATCGGATGAATAAAAAAATGCGCACGCCGCCTCGTCAAGTGTGTAGCCTAATTGGGTTTATTGCAGGGGCCATATGAATACCAAACACTTCATTACTAGGACCAAAAGTGAAGTTTTTCGATACAAGCTCAAGTTTGTAAAATGAGCAAAGATCGAAAAGCTTCTTTTGGTCCTAGTGATGAACTATATTTTTCGTTATACTACAAACAATATAAGAAAACAATTTCACAAAAACTAAGATGTTATAACCTATTTACCTTCAAAAGTTTGCATAAGTTGCACAATTTTGCAGCTATTACAGCTGTTTAGTTTGTGTTAGTGGTACCCTAACTATAACAGCTGTTTTATCCGTTATTTACAATCGAGAGTATCGATAGTTTTTATAGATTCATTACAAACGTTAATTAATTCATATAAACGAAGTAACAGCTGACGACCTCGACCTCAGCTGATGTTTTAGGTCCTAGGACTAAAAAGAACAACTTTAGCATCTCAAAGCATGTATTGAAAACAGTTGTTTTTGATGTAGTATGACGAAAAAAAAATTCTTTCTTGAAAGTAAGGCCTAAACTTGCCCTCAGCGAAAATCATATTTCATTAAAAATCGCACTTTTTTGACGACAGTCATTTTTTAATTTTTTTAAAAATCTTTTTTGTTTGGATTTTTTGTTTTTATATTCTTTCACTTGTGATTTTACACATGAGTTTGGGCGATTTTCGTTCACATTTCGCTAAAATTAGATCGAAATTGTTTAATATTTTGAGTAATTACGTCTTTTATAAAGCTCTTTTTACCGAAAATTCACTAACCAAATTCTTTTTTAAAATGGTGACGTATACTTTTTGTTTGAATCTTTAGAGGCTTTAAATAATGAGCAAAATTGGTTAAAATAGTTAAATTATTTATTTACCGACATTTTTTTAGGAATAGAGAGCAATTAATTTTGTTTGAGTCCTTAAAGTCTCTAAATGAGTAACGTTTTATTGAAATCATTAAATGGTAAACTCACTAACAAATTTTTTTTCAAATATGGCGACCAATACATTTTTGTAAGAGTCCTTAAAGACTTTAATGAGCAAAATTGATTGAAAACATTAAATGATAAACGCACTATCAACATTTTTAGTCCTTTGTGAGAGCAAATATGATTGAAAACATGAAATGATAAACGCACTAACCGACATTTTCTTAAAAATAGCGACCAATATATATTGCTTGAGTCCTCAGAGGCTCTTGTACTGACATCATTCAAGAAATCACTTGTTCGCAATAAACTCGTCATAGTTTTTTACTCATATTACATACATTCCTCTAAACTGCATATAAGAGGAAATATAAAAAGCAGTAACTGAAGTAAATTTGTATTTTACGTTATTAATTAGTTATAATGACTTTATACTCCCCTTATACAAACTACCCCATATAAAAAAAAATCATATCGTTAAACGAACCTGAACTTAACAGCTGTTCTAATATACCAACTTTACAGCACAAAATAATTGTCTAAAAGTAAGACGAGACGAGACTTTTGATTTATGAATAAAGTTTGAGACAAAGGAACTCAGGTAACATCTGCTTCAGATATAAACTTGTTTTCTTTGAACAGATGTGGCAGCAACTCGACGTCTGTTTTGTGATTCCAACAGTATATGACTTTAACCTAAAAATGTTTTATATTCTTAATTTAAACTACGCTCGTTTTAAGTGTGTGTTGAATGTTTATTATTTAGCTTACAGTTTCAACAATGCAATTTTATTCTTATCATTTTGCGTTAATGTTTTGTTGCATTTAAAAGAAAGTGAAATAAAAATATGATATTATTTTATTTCAGTGCCTATTGGAGAACTTTTTATTGTAAAATAAGATATTGCAATTCTTCTCGTGATAAAAAACATAACAACCTATACAGAGTGTTTCAGAACACTAGTGTTTAAAATATTGTGGGAAAACTGTCGGAGTTAGAAACTTGGTGTACGCCACTTTGTATTAAAAGAACTTTCTAAAATTTGGAAATAAATTGGGGGTTTGTCTTTTTCTAGATATTACAAAGAGTACAATAAATTAAAATATATCATTTCAAACTGGCAACCTACGATTTTTAAATTATTTTATTTTTTGTTCATCTGCATCTTGATTATGTATTTTTAAAGAAATATATACTCATATTATTTTAAGTCAACCATCAACATTAACTAACTTTCACACATGGTTTTTAAAGCATTTATTTTACACCAAGTCCTACAACCAATGTTCACCAGATGTGTTATCTGCAATAAAAGATGCTTAAAGTAAGAACGAATGTTTTAATAATTGGATTTCAGTCCAATTTTCAATATAGGTTTTACTAAAGTCTGTATGAAGTAACCTGTCTCCTGACCCTCCAGCTACCTGGGACAGGCCCGGGCCATTCACCGGCACTCGGCGTCGCCCGCAGTTGTTTACCTAATTAGTCGCCTATAAGCTTCCCCACTAGCTTAAGTAACTTTTTTACCTAAATCATAATTTCCGAAATGTTATCAAATATTTGAAAAGTACATAAAAAAATAAGATCAACGATACTAAACAAGGGCAAATTTGATTTGTAATTTCATTGTCATATTGTTACATAAAACCAACTTTATTATTAAAAGCTTTAAACAGACTACTTCTATATTTCTTATTCCCTTTATAATCTATTGTTTGTTTTTTATCAAATTTGCCCTTGTTTAGTATCGTTGATCTTATTTTTTTATGTACTTCTCAAATTTTTGATAAAATTTCGGAAATTAAGATTCGGCTAAAAAAGTTACTTAAGCTAGTGGAGAAACTAAAAGGTGACTATTTAGGAAAACAGCTGTGGATGTCGCAGAGTGCAAGTGAATGACCTGGGCCTGTCCCAGGTAGTCGAAGGGTCAAAAGACAGGTTACTTTTTTTTTTTGTATTAAAAATGATTATTACTTTAAACATTATTCCCATGTGATCACTAGAAACTGGTTTCTTTGCTTCTGTCTTATCAGTAGGTCACAATATCACAAGAGATCGTACAGTAGTTTTACTTGAGCTACCGGTTGGTTTAATGGGTGGAACTCTCCCCTTGTGTGCAAGACGTAACGGAGATTCAATTACCAGTGGGAGCTCAAACATTTACGGTATTGACCGATCATCATGAGTACAATTATTGGTTAAATCTGGGGAGCTACAATTACACGAGAATCCCAGTTAAGAAAACGAAAATTACGGCGATGGGAATTCGATATGCTGATTTAATCACTGGATGAAAAGCTGCCTTGCGGACCTGGACCCATAACAGGCCAAAGATTTGTTTAAGTAATATCTTAAATTGCTACAGTCAAGGTCAATAAAAGAACTAATTCACAAAAACACCATAATATCAACTGCATGCTTATTTCTTCTAACTTTTGTTTTATTTTAATGTAACTTTTATAAATATAATTTCCCACTAAGATGGTCCAATCAATAACTTAGTGCAGGTATTTTATTTACTAACGGATACACGGGTTCCAAGGGAGATCGCCAAAAAACACAGTACAAAGATAATCCATTGTTATTTGTGTAAAAATGTAGTTATTAGTAAAAAAAAGATAAAATTAAACATGGACACTGTCTTTGTATATTTAAATTGCTCATAAATTTACTTCGTTTGTGACATGTTCTCAGCTTACATCGTAATTGATTAAAATTAAAACATGCTTTTAACATTGACAGTTGCAAAGGTTCATTTTGTTTTTTGCTCATTATTTCTGAACAGGAATATTTTTAAACAACTTAAGATTCTGCACACGTGTTGATCATAAATATTTTCACTGAAGTTTCAACGAAATCGGTAGAACAGTTTTTTAGAAATAACTTACTTTATAAAACAGCCCCATGGCAATAGTATTCTTCTTTTTTTTACCGATAACTATTGACTATACACTTGAGAAAACAATCAAAATCGACACAGCGATTTGTTTGGATTCAGAAGACATCAAAACGAACATAAAACTATATTTTGAGCTATCATATTACTTTCTCTACGCTACCACAAAGTAAAAATTAAAATTCGATTACAGCAAGTGATGCGTTGATAAATAATTTTTGTTCAACAATATTTTTAAATTTTTTACTTAAAATAGCCAGTTACTTTTTACTCCTCTTCTAGTCAGTATTTTCATTTATAAATAACCTAAAATAAAACTAAAACCTTCTAATCATACGTCTTTACTTTTATAATTAAAATTCCATTGGATGTTAAAGGTCATTGTCATGCAAAGCCAACGGAGGGAGGGTGTGAGTGTGTGGAAATTGCGGCAATACTTGTCTATTGAAGGTGATACATTTATCATCCTGTTGACACACCCCTTTGTACCCTGGTCATTTATACTTTAAACTTTCAGCAATTTATTACGTTGTCCACTTTTGTTTTATAATTTGTTCATTGGAATTAATCTAAAATTTATTGCGTGAAATATTTTAGTTCGTGTAAATCTCACGTTTCGTGATAAAATATTAACTCTAAATTAACTTCATCCACAAAAAAGGATATTTATCAAAATTTCAAAATATACAATTGTTACACTATACTCTAGGTGACAGGCCACATAAGAGTAGAAATGAAAGTGGAAACAAACTTGCGAGAATGTATGCCAGCACTCCCCTCATAGGACCTGAACCATTTTGTAGCTATGCAGATGCTTATTTCAAGGAGGTAGGACGGAAAGAATAAAGGGCCTAGAGCAAGCGGGGAAATACATGGGCTAAACAGTCGAAAGAAAATCTGGGAAATTATAATAGAAAAATTTCAACCTTATGTAAACTGTTTATAAAATTAAGTTGAAAACACTGATATGGAGATTGTAGACTCAGAAAACATCTTAGAAGAATCATGGGACCTACAGATTTTTCAAAAGGGAAGAAAACCCCACATCATATTATATTAGTCAAATGTGATGCACATAAAGGCTAAAATTCTGGGGTAGTAGCTCATCCCTTGACCTACTTCATGTGTTCCACTTCCTAAAGTAGTTGGGCTAGAGAGAGTCTTCTATTCCCCTGTTGAAAGAGGGGCAAAATATCTCTCTCAAGGTCGCAGTGTAATTGACCCCCTATCACAACATTAGACTGATACATGCCTCCACCGACAGAGGGAATGTTTCATTTCAGTCTTCTCTAAGTCCAGAGGGTATATCCGACGACGGACAGTCCTGGAGAATGGATGGGGTACTCAGGCCTGAAGTTGTGGAGTAAACTAAATAGAACAATATATCTCCCTACTTCAGTTCTGCTTGCTTCTTGGATATGATACTTTTTCTCATCATTTCTATAAACAAAAACAAAAAAAACACAAAACTTAGATGTAACTGGACAATTACTGGCCTTCATCTCCCTTTTACAAACCTAACTTCTCCACCAGTTCAGTATTGAAGGTTATCACATATGGTTTCAACGGAATCATCTATAGACCTACTACAAACTATTAATATTGTGTTTGTTAAACACGAACAATATCTTTACGCAAATGCACAAATTGACTTGGGCAAGTTAGTTATAAAATGGCAAAATTGAAAATAGGTTTTTTAGATAAAGTTTATTGAATATTCACTTTTAATTGTGTAACAACTGTTGGCTTTAATCCAAATTTGAAATGTACTGTATATTGAAATTTACATGAGCAAAGAAAAGCCGTTTTAAAATTTTTTGCCGATTTTTAATATTTATTACTGGTATTTATTTATTATTATTTGTGTTTCATAAAACTTTTTATTTACAATTCACTTGGTCTTTGGTCCTAAAATACAAGTCAGAAATAAGCAAACAAATATCATTTCCCACTGTTTTATTCATCAATATGAATTACACCTATAATACGAATGGAAAGTCAAATACTTACCACATCAACTGGTGTTAGAGTCACAGTTTAAGATTATTGTTAACGAACCACTTTTACTTTCTCATATATAAACAATAAAGAGTGGTGTGAGAAGTTTTTGAGTTTCTTTAGTCATTTTTTTTATTTTAAGGTACCCTCCCGTGAAAAATTAAGATAAATATTGTTGGACTTAAGAGTTGGAATATGTAAATCTGTACAGTTTTTCGTAGTTCAACCAGGACGATTTTGATAAAACTCTGTAAGTGATAATAAAAAATTGGCTTTGACGATTTAGTTTAAAAAAAATTGAATTGAGAATAATAATGTCTCCAACCAGTAAAAAATCTAAAAGTATTATTTTATGGAGGTATGTTTATAAACAATTGTAAAGTTCTGTCGTATAGACCTCAGGGACATCAATCCGGATATATCAGGAAAAACTAAACTTTGTTTTTTCGACCAATACTACATAACGTATAAGTGATCCAATAGAAACAGAAGATAAATATCGAAACTTCCATACCAGCGTCTTATCTACGACCTAAATATTGTTGCAACGATGATAATTTTACTAACATAATAAGAGGTGTTCATTGTGTCTTCTTTATTAATAATTTAATTTACTTTAAATTTAATTTCGCAGTAATGCGCTTAAAATATCAAGTTCCCCCGTCTTTATGTTCCTTTGGGAAATTATGACTTTAATTTCGTAAACCCGTAGATTAAAAAAAACATTTTCAAAGAGTTATTCGACACTATGGCAAATCTCATACAGGTAACTGAAAAAATGCAGTAACTTTCCCTTTGCGTTCAGCTAAGCTCACTCTAATAAACAAGTACTTATGAACTCATGAATAATTAGGAAAAACAGCAAAACATTGTTTTTTTTATACAGTGTGTTACAAAAATATGAGGAGGTTGGGTTTTATAAAACATATATATGGTTTTATGTTTTACTCTCTTATTGAAAGGAGAAAACCACTAGATCATCATACCCTTAAAATAGCGACCCCTAGCCCTCAAGTACTGTACTCTGATAATCTCGGGGTAGGATAATAATAAGAATTGGTCAAAAGAGACCTAATACGAAAGATGAAAGAGATGTATCTAACCCAAAACTAGACGCAGAAAGGTGTAGAACCAGTTAGAGTTTCGCAGGATTGCCAATATGAGCGAGAACCTGAGGGAAAATAGCTTTAGATATATATGTCGATCTGTGTTTTACTAAGCAAAATTATAATTTCTGGAATGCATTAAAGGCTATTGAATCCAAATTACGTAACTCATTAGTCCGTTGTCGTTGTCGTCTCCAGGATCAGAAAACGAAATTTGTTTTAGAGGACTATTATAGGTGCTCTTATAGATCATTATGGAAATCCTGAAAAAAACGTTAATGAAAATTTCAAAATGGTAACCATATTAAACAGTTTTTCTCGTAACACACTAAATTAGAAACACATTGTATATATCATTTCTGCATGCAATGGCACCAACACCACACATCTGCGTTGAGAAATAATGAAGTTATATTGAAAATTATAATTTCGAATCCTTATCTCCAAAGAAAATGTGATCTTATAGTTATGAGATCGAGCAGAGAAAAGTCACCGACACGAGCAAAGCGATTGGAAGTCCCTTCACATATGTCCACTTCGAGGCCTGTCAGACAATGTGTACGAAATGACTTACACATCTAAGAGGCTATTTAGGCCTAGCCGACCTCAATAAAGTAGTTATATACACATTAACAAGGTGGTTATGAAAACCAGCCTGTTTTAAACAAACTTCCTCTATACTACCAGTGTGCGCGTACCAGACTCTACTGTTTGCCTGTTACCACTGGCGAATACATCCATGTCATTACGGATATGTACACTGGGGTAAAACTCTTTGATCTACGAGGCGCGAGAGACCAACTTTTGGGCATTAAATTTAGAATATTCGCATGTAACACATTGTATGAGGGTAATAGGTAAGTAAAAATAATAATAGTTTAAATCCTATAATCAAAAAATCTCCAAAATCATTAACTTTACAAAACATTTACAATAGACAAAATACTTACCACTTTTATCGTTAATTTAAGTTTGTTAATTATGGTTTGTCCATTTATTTATTATGCAAAATAGGTTGATATAGAGTGGGCTTCGACTTATTATTTTTTTTAAGTCAAATATAAGTCTGTTTCTTCCTCTGAAAAACCGAGGGTTTGAATTAAAATGAAATAAATATACTATTTAATACAATTCATATCCAATACAAATTTAACTACAACATTTCTAATTGCTTCTAAATTTATTAATTCTCTTACACTTATTAACTTGTAATAAACATGACCAAGTTTCTTTTGTCATAAAGACGTTTTTATGAAAGGATAATGATTTTAATTAATATTTATAATATAAATAAACTTTTATAAACGAGAAATTTACTAATGATTTTAAAAAATGCAGTTTTCAGTATTTTTGTTCTGTGTTGGTATCGTTCTTGCCAGTCTAGCAATTTCTTCCTATGGAGAGGTGGATTATAATAGGTAAGTTATTTTCTTTACAATGGTGTTTCAAATCGAAACATCTATTAACATGATTAGTTATATTTTACACTTTTACACAAATTGGTCTTTTTATCGAGGGTACCATTGGTGTATCGTAAATTATTGATGGTTTGAATAACATTACATGGGGAACCTTCGTTACTTTTCATGGAATTTATTTCTAAACAAATAAAAATGGGCTTCATTTTCCAACATATCAGGTAACATAAAATTTTCTTATGGATTAAATTTCTTGACGTTTTCTTATTTTAAACCAACTGTTACGACATTTTTCATTCTTGGGTATTTATTTTATAAACAATAGGCGTTTGAACTATTATAACATTCAAGCTGTTATATATTTTTTTTTATTTTGATTAATCTAGTTTTATTTTAATTTATTTTAATTCTCTTGAAAACTTTTGAAAACTTATTATGATGGTTTAAGTAAATTAATTCAACAAAACAAGTTTTTATCCTTTAACTAACTTTAGGATTTATTAGCAAAACAATTATTTATAACAACAGTATCAATTCAATTTATCTATTCATTGAAATATCTTAAGGCTACTTCATTCTCTCACACTTGCATTCTTTAAAAACTAATTTACTCTAATACACAATATTATTGATTACAAATTTAAAATCTACAATTGATTATTCAATTTACATAAAATCAAAACTCTACAAAATGTTCAACAGATCTTGTTCAAATTGTTCTCATTAACTTTATCAATTTTATAACAAAAACAAGACAAATTTCTTTAATTAACTGATATTTCCAAATTTACTTTATCTTGCCGGCTAGCTCAATTACTTTACTTTTAAATTAATTATACAAAAAAAAACTTGACTCTTATCTCGGGCATGGGAACTTTTAATGACTCAATTAAAGTGAAATACTAACTCTAATGATTATTTATTATGAAATTTTGTACTTATCAACAATTCTCCTCGTCCGCTATAATTTTGGCACTTTTACACAACACAAATCACTAACGATGTACAACAACACAACGTATCCTTAGCCTGTGAAGTCGGATGCTGCTAACACTGGTTCCTTGACTGGTGGTGAATCTCTGGTGATACTCCGCTAACTCTATTTAGTCTCCTTACTCGTTCTCGATTACTATGGACTTCGACGCGATGCTCTCTCCTCTTCTTTTATGAAATTTAAACTCTTTGACTCTATCTAATTTATGAATCTAACAAACTTCAAGATAAATTACTAAATTTTGTTGCGGCTCTGCCTTTAAATTAACCAATGACTTAGAATTAAACCCTCAGGTTAATTCTTAACACTTAACACCTCCTACTCTGATTCCTAGCTGTAAGTCAAGACTTACACGCTCTTAACCCCAGTTCTAGACTGACTCTCCTTACTGTTCGATTTCACCTCTCCCGAAATTCAAGTGTAGCGTCCTCTTCGCTTATTGGTCAAATCTCATTTTTTTAAAACTCAGGCCTCTCCGGATTGGACCTCTAACTTTCCAAAATCGTTGGTTTTTTATTACACGCGCTGGCTTCACCCTCGGAGATACCGTTAGGAATTCGCTTTCTCATTTTTTTCTTGGTTCCCATTTTTTACAACACGCAGCTGCGTTGAATAGCAAAACTCCGTTATGTTTTCTACTAAAGTTTTATTTGTGTCGGCAAACTTTCTTCTCTTAAGTAAAACAGAATGTCTTCTTTCCCTTGTCCTTGTCACGTCTGTCAATTTGTACAGTTATTTTCGAAACTTAACCTTGCAGCTGCTCTTTTGGTAATGTTGCTTGTCCACATGTGTTTTGTTTCAATTTACATAAAATCACAATTATTTATTAATGTTAACTTTAGATTGATTATTATTATTTTAATATTTGATATTAGGCCTAATTAATTGTTTATCCATTGTGATCGTTTGAGATCGTTATACTGTCCCCAGATAAAATTTGTCTTTGAAATGCCTCAAGATAAATTTTTTCTTACGCCCGTTTCTTTAACAATAGGTTGTAAAGAACCTTTCTCTTACAATGCCCTTTATGTTGCGGTTACCCACTGTTTTACAATAGACCTTTCTTCTATTGTTCCTCTTGTGGTCAACCCTAGTCCCTTTTATGGTTTTCCTTTCACTCTTGCTCCTTTATTGTCTATGTTTTGTTTACTGCCTAAGTTTATTCTAATGTCCTTAATTATAATATTTCTTTAATAATCTACAATTAAATATTCCCCTAATTTTATTTTTATTAATGTGTCCTAACCTATATGCCGTATTTCCTAATTTATTTATTATTTTATAAGGTCCTTCATACAGCTCGCTAGTCACGACGGTCTGCCATCTGGTCTTTGTACACCCTTCTGTCCTGATGCCTTGGGTCATTGCTCTGCCTTGCATTGTTTACATCCTTTCCGTATTCCGGCGTGTTGTTTACGTCCCTTCTCCACTCAACTGGTTTATGACCTTGTTCTCGCCATGGAGTCATATGGTCACTCGGTCGTCTACCCCAATTATTCGGTTTGTTGTTATTTACTTGTTCCCTAAAATTTCCTCTGTTATTGTTTACCCTTTCCCTTTCATTGACTTCCTCTATCCTAGCATGTTCAAATTCCATGAGCAATTTTATAAATTCTGTTTTCTTTTTAATCCCCCTTGTAATTATTGCAATCAAGATATTTGGATGGAAATGTTTTCCCGCCTTATAAACTAATTGTTCCTCTGCTAACGGCGGACTTAACTCGGAACATTGTAGCATCAACATTTCTACATATGCAATTGCCTCGTCATTCATTCTGCCTCTAAATTTCCCAAACTCTAAATGGTCCCTAATTTTCGCCTGTATTATTTCATTGAAATACTTCTCCCTAAACAATTCCTCAAATTCTTTAAAATTTTTAACACTTCTCCTATGTAGCTGCCACCATATATAAGCCTCGTCTTTTAAATATCGGTCAATCCAATTCATGCCGTTTCCAATTATCTGCTCGCTTATCTCTTCCATTACATTTAGAAATTGTATGGGAAACCTCTCTTTTCCCGAGAAACTAATATTTCTTACTTCTGGCTCGTGACAATATCCTTCCCCTAAATTTCTGACCGTTTTTAATCTCCTATCTAATTCAATTAATTTTTTAGCGACCTCTTCCGTCTTCTTCGCATTCTCCTCAATTTTCGCGATATTGGTTTCATTATTTTTCGTGCATATTTCCCCGATTTCTTCGTCTTTCGCCGCGAGTTCTTCCAACCGATTGTTGACGACTACGCCACGGTTTTCGAGTTCTTGCACGCGACCCTCCGTTTCCGCGCGATATCCCTTGATTCGATCGCCGAATTCTTCTTCCGTCTTCTTCAACCTCTCTTCGACGCTCGTACGAATTTCCGCGACTTGTGTCTCGACCATCTCCACTCGACTGTTGACTCCGTCAAAACGCTCATTTATCCTCCTGTTAAATTTTTCTTCTAATGCGGTTAGACTACCCTTAACTTCCCCAAATTTCTCTTCCATAGTTTTTTCAAATTTCTCAAATTTTTCAAAACCCTTCCGGTTCTCTTCCGCCAGCTTTTCCGCGTTTTTCTCGGCTTTTTCCGCGATTCTCCGGTTCTCTTCTGTCATCTTTTCCGCGTTTCTCCGGTTTTCTTCCGCTGTTTTCTCCGCGATTCTCCGGTTTTCGTCTGCCATCTGCTTTAACATTTCCTGTATCATTGCCATACTCGCGTTTCCTACTTGTACTGCCGCTGATGTTGTTGGATTGTCTACTTCTGTCCCCGCCCGTGAATTTACGTTACTTTCTACTTCTAATTCCCCATTTTGATTAATTGACTCTAATTGTTCCCCTTCTTGACTAAAATTTAAACTCCCACTATTTAATCCCAATTGATTATATATTTCACTTTCATTTGCCATTTTAAGTTCTAATTCCCTCTTTTTACTTCTGGTTAACATAAACAATACTACTCTAACCTATTATCTACCACACAATATTTCCTGTAACAATGTTAATATTCTTATCCTCTAACAATTCTATAACTAGCAATTTAAATTTCACTTTAATGAGCCACGCGGTGGAGCGCCAAATATAACATTGAAAATTTTTTATATAATATTTATTTTGATTAACTCTAAAAATTTACTTTTAATTTATTTTAAACAAATGCCCCACGTTGGGCGCCAAATATAACATTCAAGCTGTTATATATTTTTTTTTTATTTTGATTAATCTAGTTTTATTTTAATTTATTTTAATTCTCTTGAAAACTTTTGAAAACTTATTATGATGGTTTAAGTAAATTAATTCAACAAAACAAGTTTTTATCCTTTAACTAACTTTAGGATTTATTAGCAAAACAATTAATTATTTATAACAACAGTATCAATTCAATTTATCTATTCATTGAAATATCTTAAGGCTACTTCATTCTCTCACACTTGCATTCTTTAAAAACTAATTTACTCTAATACACAATATTATTGATTACAAATTTAAAATCTACAATTGATTATTCAATTTACATAAAATCAAAACTCTACAAAATGTTCAACAGATCTTGTTCAAATTGTTCTCATTAACTTTATCAATTTTATAACAAAAACAAGACAAATTTCTTTAATTAACTGATATTTCCAAATTTACTTTATCTTGCCGGCTAGCTCAATTACTTTACTTTTAAATTAATTATACAAAAAAAAACTTGACTCTTATCTCGGGCATGGGAACTTTTAATGACTCAATTAAAGTGAAATACTAACTCTAATGATTATTTATTATGAAATTTTGTACTTATCAACAATTCTCCTCGTCCGCTATAATTTTGGCACTTTTACACAACACAAATCACTAACGATGTACAACAACACAACGTATCCTTAGCCTGTGAAGTCGGATGCTGCTAACACTGGTTCCTTGACTGGTGGTGAATCTCTGGTGATACTCCGCTAACTCTATTTAGTCTCCTTACTCGTTCTCGATTACTATGGACTTCGACGCGATGCTCTCTCCTCTTCTTTTATGAAATTTAAACTCTTTGACTCTATCTAATTTATGAATCTAACAAACTTCAAGATAAATTACTAAATTTTGTTGCGGCTCTGCCTTTAAATTAACCAATGACTTAGAATTAAACCCTCAGGTTAATTCTTAACACTTAACACCTCCTACTCTGATTCCTAGCTGTAAGTCAAGACTTACACGCTCTTAACCCCAGTTCTAGACTGACTCTCCTTACTGTTCGATTTCACCTCTCCCGAAATTCAAGTGTAGCGTCCTCTTCGCTTATTGGTCAAATCTCATTTTTTTAAAACTCAGGCCTCTCCGGATTGGACCTCTAACTTTCCAAAATCGTTGGTTTTTTATTACACGCGCTGGCTTCACCCTCGGAGATACCGTTAGGAATTCGCTTTCTCATTTTTTTCTTGGTTCCCATTTTTTACAACACGCAGCTGCGTTGAATAGCAAAACTCCGTTATGTTTTCTACTAAAGTTTTATTTGTGTCGGCAAACTTTCTTCTCTTAAGTAAAACAGAATGTCTTCTTTCCCTTGTCCTTGTCACGTCTGTCAATTTGTACAGTTATTTTCGAAACTTAACCTTGCAGCTGCTCTTTTGGTAATGTTGCTTGTCCACATGTGTTTTGTTTCAATTTACATAAAATCACAATTATTTATTAATGTTAACTTTAGATTGATTATTATTATTTTAATATTTGATATTAGGCCTAATTAATTGTTTATCCATTGTGATCGTTTGAGATCGTTATACTATAAACATTTGAAGTTTGAGGCGATGTTTCGTATTTCCTTTTTTGAATCAAGTCGCAAATTTAATTTGGAATTGTTTAAAAGGTATAAATAATATTACAAGTCTAAAATTTAAATAAATAATTAGTAGAACTGTACAATATATTTGAACTGGTTTTTATCTGTTCCACATATGGATTTTATATAAAATATAGTGTTTTTCATAAGACATTTGAAAGTTAGCTGGCATAAAATGATCATCGTATATATTTAAATAGGGACGTTTACTTAACTAGTAGTTGAAATTTTCTTTGAAAGTGATTTTTGTATGCCATTTCATAATGGCCTAAAAACACAAACGGATCATTGCAATGAAATTTAATATTTGGTTTAATTTTTATACAAACTTTTGTACAAAAATGTCAGATTTAAAACTACAAATAATTTTAATTCATTTTTTTCTCTTCTATTTTGAACCAATCAATGTTACGGTATACGTTTTGCTTTCACCAGGAGCTTTATAATGTGTTTTGTTTTTCTCTACAACGTATCTGAAAGAAGAAAATTGTTTTGTTGTTTTCTTGGTCACATGTAAAAGTGATAAAATTTGTCCACTTTACTGTACATAAGAGTAAACAGGAGATAAATATAGCGTATTACCAAGTTTAAGAGCGGAATCTTGACATTTTAAACTTATGGTTTTATTAATTTTAAAAGTTTATCATTATTCCTATTTCAAATTTGATTTACTTCAGTATGATTTTCCATATATGACACAACATAAACAATATGTATTATGATAATCTTCGGTGAATCTACTGTTTAAACTTAACCTCAAATTGATATTACGTGTATTGTAATGAATTCCCTGTTATTAATTTTATTAAAAGTACATGTTCTGATAATGAATGTTGAAATGGTTTATACTTTTCAAGAAATGGTAGCTGATTCTATACATGCATATGGACTTAGATATATAAAAAAAGATGCAAAATGAGATATAAACTATGAAATTAATACCAATTTAAATCAAAATTATTATTGAAAAATTATCCTACAAAGTTTAAAAAACGTAAAAGTTATTTTAAGGGAATTATTGAAATCCCCACTCCCCCATTTACTGTCCCTCGCCAACTTTCTTTTAAACAAACTAAACTATTAATAGTTTTCTAAATAATATTACTGTAACGTAAATAAAAATCATGAATCCAAAACCGTTCTATTCGTAAGGATGGTTATATCTTATAAGCTTTACTTATTTAGAAAAAACGAGAGTATTGTCAATTGTAAAAAATATGTCTGGAAAACATTGTTAAAATCTAACAGAAAATAAAGTTTTTGATTGGACGCCCTCTTGGGAATTATTAAACAGAGCTCATGAAATAGTTAAGTAGTGCCAGGTAATTTAAATGGGGTAGGAGGGGGGAAAATATAATGGAAAATTATAATATTTTACAATTTAAGTAAATTCATGTCCGATACAAGTCTAACAACTAAAAAGAGAAAATAGCTCACGTACAAATCGAATCTGATAAAAATTTGTTCATGAGTATTTTCCAATTATTATTTGAAATATGTCTTTTTATGATGGGAGAACAGAGGTCATATAATGTGCATCAATACACTGAAAAACGTTTTGTCAACTCATTAAAATAGACTTTAAATTTTACGAACTTTATCTTTTTGTAAAACATAATTACAATATTATTAAACACTTTAATATGACGGCTGTTTAAATCTTCTAGTGCCGAATTTGACGAAAACTATAAAAGTTTCCACAATTTAAAGACAAATTTAACGACTTCTGTACCGTAGCTTACTAAAAGCATTAACAATTAGTTTTAATTTTATATTTAACCAGCAGCCAACTTTAAAATTTTAAAATGATTGTATCTGTGATTTAAATAATAAAACATAAAAATATACAAATCTAAATATAAATTCCTTTACGTTAAATATCATCTCGTGTAACACCCTGTATACGTTACATAACTACTACTCTCGATTTGCATTTCTCCTAAAATCAATAATTGAACTCGTACTATAGAAAGCGGTCAAGGACCTTTTGTCTGGGTTCTATTGAACAGCTGATAAATGCTCACTCTGTGAATGCAACTATTGCGAGGTGATGTTTGTTTCTATTGTTTGCATTTAGTCACTGTAATCAATTAATTAATGAACAATTACAGTCACTTGGGAAGTTGTATACAACGTTAACATGAGCGGGATTGGGAAGGGTGATACATTTGTGTTACAGTAGGTTAGGGAATAAATAACTATTTGGGTACAAGGGTGTGGGGGTTGGATTACTCCAAACTAAAGTGTTCGAGGCTCCTAAAAGCTCTCTCTGGAAAGTTGTTGTGAATGTCTATTTAGATATTTGTAAACAATGTTTAATGGTCTCTAGTAACCGAAGTAAAGCTCTATCCTTATTTATTAGCAATTCCTTACAATTGTATTACAAATATATACTTTATTTATTATTGCTTCGGACTTGGGACTCGCGTTGGGGAAGGGGGGCCGTTAGCACACTGTTGTCAATTTTGACGGTGACGGGGGAGGTTTGCTACTGTCACATTCACAAGACAAATAGACACAGCAGATGCCTACGGCACAAGTGTTTTGGCGAGACTGGAAACTTTCTCCCTGTCTGGGAAACGTGACAACATGGCAAGATTGTAAACTCGCCAGACACCCTCTAATTGGTCGGAGAGCGGGCGAGCCCCTGATGTCCTGCTACCCCGGAAAGAAGGTCAAGTCCGAAGCAATAATAAATGAAGTCTAGTTACTGTACCCACACTCATGACAAAGGTAACATTGTAGACCATCAAGTGATCACGTGATCAAAACCTAATGATTTACTGTTTTTATCCGATGTCCTACAAATTTAAATAAAATTAATTTTTTTACAATAGCTTCAACATTTACGATATCCATAAAAAAAATTTGTTTAAACAATATACGGTTTATAAGTGACAAAATGTTTTGAGTTACGCAAAAGATAGAAGAAGAAAAGTCTAAACATATAATCAAAATATTTTTCAACACTTTTAACCATCGAAATTTGTTCAATCGATTTGGTTAAAGCTCAATACACCGTTGTAAATCATTATAAAAACCATTTTTTTAGTGTCTTTTTCCCCATTACAAATATATATTCATTACAAAGTATATCCATGTGTAAAATATACTTCAATATATTCTAAGCGAAATTATTTTAAAATAAATTGTTTCAATCCATGAACTCAAACTTCAGTTTTAAAACAGCGTCGTTTTTACTTATGGGAATTATTGAAATTTCGCCCAGTTTGATTTGTAACAAATAAATTTCTTATAAACTATTAAATTATTATAAAAGTAAATTAAAATTGTTATTTAAAAAACATCCTGTATGTTCCGTTGTGCATAGCTTGCAAGCTTTTTTTCAAGCTATTGTAAACAAGTTCATGGGAACATCATGGTACTTAATCAGCCCCATCATATAATATAATATAATATAAACAGATCCTCTAAATACCATCCCCAAATGTTGACAATGTGGGCGAACCTCCACATTGGTGCAGAGTAGATACCCAACCTTGACTACCTTCATGTCGTGGACTTCCTAGAAGAGTCGGGGTGGTGGGATTTCTATAGGCAAGAATTCCCCATTTGAGTAGGCGCACAAAAGATCTCTTGAAGTGGCTGTGTAGACCCCATTAGACCGACAGAAATCTCTAAATTCCAGAGAGTATCTGCAACAGATAGACCTGGAGAATGGACGATGTAGCCAGACTTCTATCAGGTGACCGAGAGGTGTCTCACTTCTAGAAATCTTCTAGTTCATTTCTACTTTGTCGTAGATATGGCCACTTTTTTCTCATCTCTGCTTCTCCACCTTTTCTTCTCTTCTGTCCTGAAGGTTTAGTTTGGTACAAAAAAACATTCCGGTTAGGTGTCTGATCTAGTGTGCCCTCAACCTCTTCTTGTATTTTCTTCTCAACCAATAGGCTACGCTCTCTTCTGTGATTGGATGATATCCTGCTGTTTTATTATTGGTTGGTTCCCATAGTTCTCTGTTTTAGTTAATATTAATTCTTAACCTTACATTTCCCTAAGTATACATTTTCCTATATACAATAAAATTGGCTTTTTAAAATTTTACTTTGAATATTTCCAAATGTTTTAATAAATTTAAACGTCTACCCTTGCTACAGTAATGTAAGCTTTCATTTCATTACGGAAGTACTATTTTTTTGAATTTTTTGCGAAGTTTGAATCATATCTTTAATATTTTAGGGTATAATCCCCAATTGTTGCTGAGATTTGTTAGTTTTCATGTTAACACACGAACTAGTATTTTCGGAGTGCTAGCAATCAGTATGTCATTCTTAGAGGCTACACTTGAGAAAAGTTTCATGAAAATCGTTAGAGCCGATTTTGAAAAAAATCGTAATTTTGTATTTTTCTCAACTCAGCTACCCTATTCAATTTTAAGTCATCAAATAATTTATAAAACTCTACAGATATGACCAAAGTATCGGATTAAAATCGTTCCACTAGTTTAGGCTGGGAGCACTGCACATAGGCCTACCACAGATACTAGACGTCAGACTACAGACAAATATTATTCCAAAAATCTCTTTTTTGGTCTCAGGGTATCCCGAAACGGACACATCCGCAAAAAAATCGATTACTTGACCCTTCACATAATTTGCTCTATTTACAGTATATCTGAGAAATTTGAAATTTACAAAATTTTAGAATAGACATGCATTTTTTTGTAGGTGGCTATGTAAGAATGTTTTTTATCCATACATTTTGTTTAAACACTAAAACATAAAATAAAATGAATCATTCACAAATGTACATTTGTTAAAATAAAAATAAATAACTTAGACTGAACGAAGTTGTTCTGCAGAATAAAGAGATATTCAGCCAAAGTTAATGCAGTGGAACTGAAGTTCCCGATAATACAGTCCATTTACTTACACTTTAAGTGTTAAACAGTCAACCTGAGGTTTGAGGGATTGCGGTCATGTCAGTATTTATCAGACAATCATTTTAAAATGTTGTTTTCATGATGCATTTATAGCAGTTCAAATTTTTTTGACAGACTATAGCGATTTTGACAAAATATTAAACAATTAAAAATAAAGCAGTTGTAAAATTATGTTTACTATGATACAATTTTTACTTTTTCTAATACATAAATTAAAGTTATTGGGACACCCAAGACCTTGAAATGTCCAAAGGTCTTAAACATACACTTATACATAGATCCTTGTTGCTACAGCCTTCAAATTGTGTCTTTTCCACTTGCCTCTGACCTCCCCATCGTCCACCAACTCAATACTGAGACTCGCCACCTTTGTATCAACCTAGTCCAGTCATTATGTACGAAATCTTACCCAACTTTCTCTTATCCACAGCTCCATAATTCAATACCCTTTTTGGTATTCTATGTTCTGTCATTCACCGTAGATGTCCAGCCCGTAGATGTCTGTTAACTTGTATATATTGTACCACTGGAACGCCATAAAACATTTTATACGGCTCTTGATTATATAACCGTCTCCAAAACTCCATTTTTTTTCATAGAGTCGGAAATCCTCCTTATTAAATTTCTATACAAAAAATGGAGCTGTTGCGATGGGGTATCAAGGTCCTTTATTTTCCTAGTTGTTTAAAAGCGAAAAACCTCTTTGTCTTTGAAGATTTATTTTTGTTTTCTGAACCGTAATAATTTTTTACTAACGATTTTGCACACGTGTAGAGCCGATTTTAAAGAAATTAAGTTTTTCATAACAGCCCCATGTCACAAGATGGATGGCCCACATCTTCAGAACTGTGCAGAACTGCAAGACGTGGAAGAGCGAGATCAGCATTGTCTCTACTGGGAGGCTAAGCGGAGAATGGCAGAGATGCCAAGGTCTGGCATTGGATAAAGTAAAGTAAGTATAACAGCCCCAAGGGAGATTGTTTTGGTGTTTTACCTATAACTCACAAAAACCTAATAATTGGATCGAAGTCAACCAATACGTTCTATTCAGGTTTTTAGATATTACTATTAAGCAACATTCGTTAAAAATAGGTCCGCCCGGTTTTGCTATATAAAACACGGCACATTTGTACTCAGAATAAATAGACACATTTACAAAAATTAGACATCGATGTTTTGACTTGTCACATTAAATCACATAACTTTCACTCCACTACCTTAATGAGATAAAGTATAAATCGCAAAATAAATCTGCAAACTTTCACAGTTCCGTATTATTTGTTATTTGTCACATTGATAATTTCACTAAACACATTTTAAGTTCAAAGTGTCCATAATAATTTCTTCTTTAATTTAATTAACTTTAAAAGTGAATTACGCAGTAACGCTCTTAAAATATCAAGTTTTTCCGCCTACCGTGTTCCTTTGGGAAATTATGAGTTTACGTAAACCTAAAGTTAAAAAAACAATTTGGAGTTATTAGACACCATGGCAAACCTGAGAATGTGTAGAAACTTTCACGAAAGCTCAGCTTAAAAACAAATAATTAACAGACTATTGAAAATGAATTTTTGTTCTATACAGAATATTCATGAAAACTTGATATTGAATTGCTATCCAGTATATAAATAATTAAAAAATCTCTACAAATATTCATCTCTAAAAACGATTCATTTTCGGTTTGTACTTCTTTTAAACAAAATTATCACTTCCAGAATATAATATACTGAATCCAAATTTGTATCACGCATTTTGCATATGAACGTTTATCCGTATACAAAAAAGGAAAATAATATAGTTTTTACATTATACCTAAACAGTATACACAGTATAGGGTAAACTTGACAATCGCAAAAATGTCGATTTTCAATTTTTTTTACTGATTTTCACGTTTCACGACTTCAGGAACCGAAAAATGATTTGCGATACGCCGTCCGTCCGTCCGTAGTCGTCGTCTGTACGTAAGTAGCGTACATTAACGTCACAAAATGATTAACCTAATTAAATTAATTAGGCGAAATTATTTCGACCTTATCCTCCTAAAAACATGACTTCCGGTAGAGTATTATATATAACTATTTACGAGGCTCGTTAAATGTTGAAATTTTTACAAAAAATTAGATAAAAATGAAAAAAAAATATTTAAAATGTTGAAATTTCAATAGCACTCCTCGACTCCAAATTCAATTCTGCTTCTATTAAGCTATAAAAAAAATTAAAAACTCACTTTTTCGCCAAAAAATGTTTTTGCAAAGTTTGAAAATTGGCTATTTTCTCGAATTAATTACTCAGAAACTATAGGAGATATTTTCAATTTAAAAAAACCTCAGTAAAATCTGAACTTTTTTTTTTCATCATGTATAAGTTCATATCATTACGATGTATAGTTATGGAGCTACAGGCGATTTAAAAAGGTATTGCAAGTGGCGAAACGTGAAATGTTAAAATCTGTTATTTTTATTGACATATAAATTGCAATAACTCATAAACCATTTGAGATGTCAAAGTGATTTTTTCAGGGTTTACTCTTTGAGGGTGATACGAGTAATAATATAGATGGTAATTTAGGATTTATTTCCTCACTGCAGCTACCTCAAGTTATATTGAAAACTATTTTATTTTTAAGTCTCGATGTATATAGTTAAAATATACCTTCATACTAAATTTCATTAAAAACTGACAACTCGTTGGACTGCAAAAAAAAACTACAAAGAAGACAAACAACATCCTTCCCGAAACCACTTTTTTAAATCTCAGGTGACCTCAAAACAGGAAGTCCATCATCAAATTTATGAGATTAATATCTTTCTCTCTATTACGTATATTTAAGTATGCAGGGTGAGTAGAAAGTCATTAATTTGTAAAGCGGCTCCTAAATGACATAGAAAGGTGGAAAAAACGGCGTCATCTGGTCTAGATCTATCTACAGGGTGCTCGATAACTCAAATTCAAATAGTATTACAATAACTATAAAATTGGTTTTATCTGTGGGTGGGCGATGAACATTAGAGAGATCAACAAAATTCATTAATGTATATTTTTTTAGTAAATTTATATGAATTTTTGTTTTTGAGAAAAATTTAAAACAATAAATTTAGATCAGTGCAAGTATGTCTTACAGATTAAGTTTTCTTTTAGCTTATATATCAGGATGAATAGCTTACGAGGAAGGATATTTATAATGAATTATTATTAGGGAATAATTGACCTACATATAGGATCCAAAGCTCTTTACTGACTGGACATTCAATTTCCGTATCTAGTACCGTACTCAGCATTTAGCACTGACTTGCTTCACACGTAATTGCTTGGATAATGTTTTGATTAATCGTTTCAAAGCTTTAACACACTCGAATGGGTTCGTATTTATCTGTAGGGTTTGTTTTATATTCAGAACTAGTCTATTTTATAGAAGTCCTAGTAAAGCTGTTGTTTTAAAATCGATCTAAAACTCCGCAACCATCTGATTCGCGAACGCAAATTTTTACTTTATATACGTAATGCCTATGAATAAAGTTACGTGATAGGTCAAAAATTGATTTGAGTTCCTTGACTCCAGAAAAAAAGTAAAATTTTGCTATTTGTGAATTTCTCTGCAACCCAAAATAGAGAATACGAAGAAAGTAAAAACGTGTTCAATTTGACAACTTTTCCTTTCCAAATTACTTTGCCTGGGTCTAGACCTCGTTTGATCCCTCTTTTTATATTTCCTATCAGATATTTCATGACCAAAACTTGTTCTCTTCCGATTCTGACGCCAATAGAGTATTCAAGAGCTAGGAGTCCATATTTTATGCTGTTTTCTTTTTCTTATTTTTTAAGACAGCGATGACTGCGAGGTTTTTGGCCATTTTGCAATAATTTGGCAACTTTTTTATTTTTTTATATTACTGTCAACAATAATTTTTAATAATCACGAAAAAAAAATTACATACAATGTATAAATACAGTAATAATGTACAAATAAAATCATAAATTAGTATATAATGTAAATGTAAGGTTTTTTGTTGAATTCTGAAACCGCCCCAAAACGTATTGCATTCTTGTTATTTGCTTTGCAAGCTGCATTGACATTTTCTTACAAAGTTGGCAGCTTACAATTTTGATTACTTTTTATAGTTTGTGTGTTGTTTTTGTTTGTGAGTACGTGTAATGAAAAGTGAGAAATGGTGAAGTTAAATATGGAAAGAACTGTGAATTGTCCAGTGTTTGAAGAAGAATAATGGTTTATTATAAGTGTTTCTCTTTGTTTTCCATTTTCCAAGGATTATTAAAAAGGTCATTTAAAACGTTTATTGTTATTATCGTAAATAGTGCAAATAGTAAACGAGTTTTAGATAGGCCAATAGAAAGAAAACCGAAAACATAGGTGGAGAGAAAGGGGAGTGACTAATAGTAAACATATTAAACTTGTTTTAGATAGGCCAATGGAAAGAATTCTGAAAACATGGGTGGACAGAGGGGAAGTGACTAATCAGGAACAAGTTAAACGAGTTTCAGATAGGCCAATAGAAAGAAACCGAAAACATGGGTGGATAGAAAGGGGAGTGACTAATCGTAAACCAGTGAAACGAGTTTTAGGTGGACCAATAGAAAGAATGCCGAAAAACTGGGTGGATAAAGGGGGAGTGATTAAACAGGAACAAGTTAAACGAGTTTTAGATAGGCCAATAGAAAGGAAACTGGAAACATGGGTGGGCAGAGGGGAAGTGACTAATCAGGAACAAGTTAAACGAGTTTCAGATAGGCCAATAGAAAGAAACCGAAAACATAGGTGGATAGAAAGAGGAGTGACTAATCGTAAACCAGTGAAACGAGTTTTAGATGGACCAATAGAAAGAATTCTGAAAACATGGGTGGAGAGAAATGGACAGACTAATCACGAACAAGTTGAACGAGTTTCAGATAGGCCAATAGAAAGAAAACCGAAAACATAGGTGGAGAGAAAGGGGAGGGACTTATCGTGAACAAATTAAACTTGTTTTAGATAGGCCAATAGAAAGGAAACTGGAAACATGGGTGGGCAGAGGGGAAGTGACTAATCAGGAACAAGTTAAACGAGTTTCAGATAGGCCAATAGAAAGAAACAGAAAACAAGGTGACAAGAGGAGTGACTAATCGTAAACCAGTGAAACGAGTTTTAGGTGGACCAATAGAAAGAATTCTGAAAACATGGGTGGAGAGAAATGGACAGACTAATCACGAACAAGTTGAACGAGTTTTAGATAGGCCAATTGAAAGAATTCTGAAAACATGGGTGGAGAGAAAGGGGAGTGACTAATCGTAAACAAGTTAAACGAGTTTTAGATAGGCCAATAGAAAGAATACTGAAAAGTGCAAAATATGAAATTATTAAATCAGTAAGTTAGCAAGAAGGTAGTGATATACACAATTAATTATAAGATTCAGAAAAGTGTATAAAAACTGGTATAAAACAAACTTACGTACGGGTAAGACCCATGATCTTTCAATATAATTTACCAGTTCCTACATTGCCCAAGCAACCAACTTTTGAGCATTATATTTAGAGGATCTGCTCGTATTACAATGTAGTGACTGATTTATAATGACTGATTTTATTCACACCACTGTACTAAATATTTGTGTGAGAGTAATAAATCTGTAATTTCATTAAAATCCGACCATTATTTTGGGTTGTAGCAAACGGACTGACAGACAGACAAACATATTTTTTCACTTTCTTTTCGATCCACAAACGATAAATAATATATCCATGAAAAGTTAACATTGATTTTATACAATAAGTGTTTCTCTCTGTGAGAAAGTATAAAAAAACTGGCTACATTCAACTACAAGAGCAAACTGTCAATAACCACCACCAGGTAACTTGTATCCCAACAGAGTTCATATTGTACACACGTTTGGTTGTCACGGCTTTTATTAAGATTATTCAAATCTAAATTTGTGATTTTAATTTTACATATTAGAGTGTATGTAATAAAAATAAATGATGTTGTATTAAAATGGTAATTTATTTTACGTTACATCAACAACAGACTAGATTGATTCTACTTTAATTATTGAGGATTTTACTCTAATCTGTTTATATATTTTTGAATTTTATGCTTACAATTTTACGTTATTTTAATGAAATAAACTTTGCGTCCTTTAAAATAGACCTTTGAAAGTCTGGAATATATTTTTATATAGGGTCCTATATCAACTAAACTGTGTTTTTATCTAGGCATAGAAAGTCATAATAAACGGTGTTCGAAAGCTCTGGTCTAGGGCTATCTACAGAGTGGTCAAAAACTAAAATTCAAATGTACAGAGTGTTCCAAAAATTATAAACTTTGTTTTTTTCTGAACATTTTTAAATATGAGTATAATAATATTTTTCCATAATAATTCATTTTCCAAGACACACAAAATCTACAAAAAACACTATTTTTTGTTTACTGTTCAATGAACTGATAAGGACTAATATTTTGAAGTTAGCAGACAAAGTGGACTAAACAGAGATGAAAGAAAGTGCTGAACAGATGATAGATTTCTTCTTCAGAGAAGAATTCACAATACCATACCTTTAACCCCTTGTAAGGTGTTAACCACTGTATTGACTATCTGTCATTTTATGTATCTTTGGGCTAATGAAATTACCATCTAGGGGTTGAAAACATGTCCAGTCCACTACATACTTAACAGTCGCATTTTGAATTTGCAATTTACACAGCCCATATTTACATACATATCTCAAGACTAAATAAGATATAAAATTTAAGGAACATTCTTGCAACACTTAGATTATTTCTGAGCGAGCAGAGATGAAATCTTCTAACTTCACCAAATCTCATAGGGTAAAACTCCTTTCACTTCTTTTTGGTTATCTCTTTTTTTAAGGGGGTAAAAGGAAGAGCTTATATTTTTAGAAATAGCAATTTCCATCGTGTGACATATTATTTTGAAGGTCATAAAAAAAAGACGAATTTAGCGCCATGGAAAAGTTTTTTCAATATCTAATAAAGGAATCTGGTGTGTAGATGTTGAATTTTGAGTTTCTTTATGTCATAGATATTTTTTTTTTTTTTTTTTTAATATCGATTAAATTTTTTAACCGTAGACTAATTTAACCAAATGAAAAAACTTTTATGTATTTTCTCATTTTAAGAAAACCGACCTCAATTTTTGAAAGGATGAGGCAATGGAGCATTTTTCCCCATCATGTGACATATCATTTTAAAGGGAATTGTCAGAGGAAATCTATACATTTTCTTTAAATCCATAATCCAAGTTGTCAATACATTTATAGCTAGTATAACTGTATTTAGGAAAGGTGTAACATTCCGCCTCTAATGTTAAAGTGATAATGTTTGTGCCCATTTGTTTTACTTAGTTAAATTACGTTTGTTCTGTTTCTATCAATACAAAAACAAAGTTTATTCGTAACAACCCGTGAAAACACTATGTACTTCTTACTTTGAAAAGTTTCAACGTCAGATCATTGGATCAAAATTTAACTTGTTGGAAAATGTTACTTATTGTTTCCGTTGCCGTGGCAACTCAAGAGATAGCAACCGACGTCTCTCACAATACGATTTGTTATTCTTTGGATGAAAAGTTGACGCAGAAGGGAAGAAAGAAATACGTTTGCACGAAAACAATTCTGTAATTTGAAAGAAAGAACTTAAGGACGCATAATTATTTAGTATGTCTTTTGTTGTATTGATTCATACTTAAAGATGGCGCCGAGTTCACTTAACTGAAGTGGCTTTATTTTAAAGAGTTTTAGAAATCGTTGTTAGTAAAATGTTATACGGAAAATAATTTGAAAGATCAGCTAACGAGATCATACCGACGTGAAACGCGTTAATTATCAAATCTTGTTTCTATTTAAATAAATAGAGATTCATTGCGCAAACTTTCTTACACAAAAATATACAAGAGAAAAATGGTAAGGGATCAAAATATAATCGTCTAGTGGTTATAACATGTTCGGTACCATTATATAAAGAATTTAAATCTCCAAATGTTTTATCTAATTTAGAGTGTTATAAGTATATAACAGAGGAGATAAAACAAATAATGTTTAAAATGGGCAACATTTTGGCATTTTCAATTCAATATTTCTGAATTTCAATAAGATGTTATATGAGCATACTATAGTTTCTTATATAAAATTTCAAGTTATTCAGTGATGTGGATAAACTGTACTTATTACTTATCAGTAAATTCTGCTATTTTATTCTCTTTACAAAACACAAGTATAAGTTTTAAGTGCAGTTATTCACATCACTCGATATCTTAAATGTTACTACCGTCCTTGCGTACAGACGATAAACGACGAAAACGGCGACGACGACGACGACGGACGAATGGAATGCCGATAATCATTTTACGGGTTATTTAAAGTCAAGAAACAAGAAGATTAGTCACATATATTTCACACACTTTAAAAGAACAAATATGACACTGTCAAAACTGTATCCGTTGCTCAATAGAACAAGTTCTCTTGCATTTAGAATAAAATGTACTTGTCTGTACTTAGAAGCATTACCACCTACGCTTCGCCCATCTGGGGACACATACATGTGCAGACTGCGGATATTCCAAAACAAGGTTTTAAGAATAGTCACGAAACCAGAAAGGTACACCATCATTAGGACCTTCATAAAATCTTACATGTCCGTTCATCAAGCAACACATCCACAGATTATAGCAGTTAATCTCTACACGGAGGCCCACGCACACCCAACATCAACACTAATATCTTCGTTAGGCAGATACGACACAACACAGTCGGCCGCTGTCCTTGATCTCCCATGTGGGCCTATAAAGGAGCTTACCACATACCCAACCTCTAACAGCTTTGCTTTTTAGTTCTGTTTCAGATCAACGGGTGCACCGCTGCATTATGAGCCAAGCTGTAGCCACCAGTTTCATGCAGTTTAATCTTTGCACGCTTATTTCAGTATCGAGTAGGTAGCAGAAGAAGATGTAGTTTGTACCACCTTGCACGCCACATCCACTACCACTAAACCAAGGCTCCTGCATGATCATCGCAAAGTTCTCTGTCTTTGTCTTTACCTCGCTCTTCATAACGTTCTGGTTTTTTACACATTTACATTCTTAACATATCCATGGAAAGCGCTTCTTAACTATGTACATGGAAAACCTTTCCTGTTTTCTTATAATTCGCGACAGGGGTACCAAAAGGAAGAAGGTAGTTTTTAGCGAGTAGGAATTTCACACTATTGGAGAGATCGGATGTTTCTCTATGTCTTTTGAAAATGTTCATCCAATTCTAAAAAATTGTTTTAAAACTTTTGGTCATTAGATTTAGAGGTTTGTATCATATAGAATAATGATGGGGTTCGATAAGTATCATGATGCCACCAATGAAATTGTTAATTCTAACTTTAAACACCGCCACGTCAATATTGATGAAATCACCCTGTACAATTTTAAATAGTGTGCACATATATATATATATATATATATATATATATATATATATATATATATATATATTGTAACGCTCGCTAACAAAGCAAAATAAATGTAAAACATAACTTGCCAACAAGGTAGATTAAATTTAAAATGCCTTAGTAAACTCTCCTGCATAATGCTACCATCTGGTGGGCAACTCTGGAAACGGTGTCGCGCGATCTGCTAATTAGACCTTAACCCCGGTCAACCTTGAATTCATCAAGTCAGTACGTAGTTCAAAGGGCATCTAGTCGTATCTCAGAGTAGTCACATAATGTAAAACTTCAAGTTAATGTTTCTTTATTTAAATAATCTCGGCTCTTCTTCAAAATTACTCGTTAAAATCAGTCTAAAATACGTACAAAAAATTTAAAAGCTCTTAAGTGCATAATGCGTAACTCGCCGAATGGTTTTCTTGGATAACTTCCTTTCACGCAAATAGCTCGTAAGCTTTTGTCAACCAACTCCAGGTAACAAGAATTAAATTGACCATATTAAGAATTTATGTCTATATCTTTTAATTTTAATTGCAGCTAAGTATTGTCTAGAAATAATTTAATCATAATTAATTTTCTTTGAATTGTCAGTAATTTCTTTTGAAAAACATAAATTTTTTATAAAAGTAAAGTAACCATTTTTCATTTAAAAATTAACTTAAAGAATGAAATTATAATCTTTAAAATAATCATAAAATCAAAGAATTAATTAATCAATCTTTCATTTTAATTAAAATCGTTTATTTTCTATTTTCTTGCAATTTGTACCAGTTTTGGATTTCAGACAAAGACCTAGCTATCTTGGTTTCTTTATTAATAAAAACTTGTTTTCTAATTTCCTTTTGAAGACATTTTGTAATTGTGAAAATATTTTTCTTTTTAACTACTTTCAACCTAATTTCATTACATGTAAAAAATCTTGTTAAAGAACCTGTATAAGATTGCTTAAACCTCTTTTAACAAGTCACTTTTTTGTGCAGCAAATGCTGGTTCAAGGTCAGGACAAAAAAGCAAGTTGAAACAGAATTTAGGACATCCTAGCTCATAAGAGTTCAACTTATTAAAAAAAATCTTTTTGAAATGTGCCTCATGGTATCAAAAATGAACTTTGCCTGTGTCTGTTAAAAAACTTTAATAAAAACAATAAGGCCTAATAAAGTGAACTTATCTTGGTGATCATTCTTGGTGAAATAAATATGTACAAATTTTAAATTAAAAATAGGATGGGACTGCATGCAAATTTTTCGGCCCTACGATCCCAAAGGGGTTATTTTCTAAATTAAAAATATATATATTGACGTCAATAAAAACTTAATTTTCATATTATATAATAAACTAATCTTTTTTTTTATTTAGTTGGCCAACTCAGTATTTAAGAAATTTAATAAATAAAATTGAAATAATTTATAAGCAATTAAATGATGAAAACTTGTTAGATTTAATATACACTTTGAACTTAAATTTATTTTACTCTTTAAAATTTCATCTGTAACAATTTATATGGGGGGGGAGATTAAATTTATTGTAAATTTTATACGGGGCATGTAATTATACAAAATTTGTTTATTAATAAACATTTGTTAATTAAGTTATTGTTAGCTTATATTCACAGTTTGTGTAAATGGTCAATTAAATTAAATGTGGTCTTTGATTAGATCCTTTTCTTTCCAGGTCGTTTTTGATCAACTCTTGTTAGTTTCCGACCCCGACTCTATTGAAGTGTTCAAGAAATAGGGGTCTTTATTTTATGTTTTTTCTTGCTTTCCTCTTTTTTTTTTTTTTAAGTGATGATGACCGAGGTGTTTTTAGCTTTGAAGCAATTAGAAAAAATAAATAAATTGATAAAGTGTTTATTTTAAATTTGATTTTCAAAGTTATGCTTAATTGCAAAAACGTCTGCGCAGAACATCTGCGCATTGCAATTATTTATGTAGGAACACGTAGCTGATATGTAGTAGAAAATGAATTTCTGTTCATAGTATTTGTGGATCTTTGACCTTGGATTAAATTTGTCCAGCTTAAATGGCTGCAAATAAATGAATTATACGGGTTAAAAGAAACTTGGAAAAAAAAAAAAAACTTTTTTATAGCAGAACTTTGTGTTTACTTTCTCACAAGGTAGTAAAGAAAAAAATTTTTGAGAAAATATAAATCGTTCTGATTTTATATGGTTATTTTTTATATTTTCCGGTGTATCAGATTTCAACGTGGGGGGGGGTGTTAGATTTTAAAGATTTACTTTGATCCCTAGGATCGTCATTTTATGTATAATTTAAATTTCTCCATAATTCATCTCAATATTATAATATTTTAAAGTTTGTACGCTAAATTCACCAGATTACCTGTTGAGAATGAATCATAGGTTACACATAAAACAGTTAACACACATGTCCGTTATGAAGTCAGTGTTATTTAAGATGGTTTTTAATTCAAAATTTAATTGCTTTAACTTGTAGGCTTACTCCCTTAGACCAATATCTTTCGGGAAAAAAAAAAGAAAAAGGTGCGTTTGCTTTTCTCTGATGTTTTAAGGTTTCACGGGAGTTATGCCACAGCCTCAAAACGACGTGCATTAGTTTTTACGTACACAAATAACACCAAATATCGGAATTAGGTTTATTAGTAATACACACCTGTGCTGTAATAGTAAAATCCATTCAAATTTTAATCCATTTTCTCCCATTAATTTAACGTAATGACCAATGCAATTAATTGTGTAAGGACTATTGCCCTCTCACTTCGACACACACCCTAACAACAGCATTGTCAAGTATCTGTCCTCACCCTTTGCATCGTTAAGAATACATTCTCAAGAGGTTAAGTCTTACAATCTCAGCATATGCTCGATATTTTTACCTTCTCACTTATACGTAATAGAAAAAATGACGTGTATTTTGTAAACTTTAGGAATTCATTAAAAGAGAGTACATTATTATAAAAAATATTAAATCTGTACCATAACCCTAGAGAAAACAAATTTCATCCATTTAAAATACATTTGGTACATGAGCTGTGTGAGGATGACTTTGACAGTCGCAAAGCATTTTGTTATTTAATGGTGGATAATATCACCACTGAACCAAACTTTATTTGTGAACATTAACAATGTACCCTGAAACAGCAATTTTTATCTTCCTGTAATACCTTCAACTATTTGTATATAACAGTTTTATACCTAATAGAAGTGTTTCGATAATGGCTAGTGAATCGTGAATGAATACTTAATCGAAAAACTGACTTCACCATCGAATTACAACTAAAATTCCACATTAAAATGATGTGTCATAGTACCACACTCCCATTGAAATTTTTAAAGTTAAATTTAAGATGGCGGAAATAAATATGGCGGCGGAAAATTACGAATGCTTAAAAAGTAGAATTTTTACATCTGTACTGATTCCCATCGGTTAATTTTTGATACCTGCAGCTATTTGTCTGATACATTATCGGTTCAAGACTTTTTACACACACTGTATATGTAAGTATTGCGGGTAATTTTTAGTTTAGCCGAGAGTTATTCTTCCGATTCGTATTGGCAACACTGCTACTGAGATCAGCGAAAGTGAACCGCAGCGATAGTTTTGGCGTCGAATCAGTGGGCCTACTTCACGTATAGCATAAAATGAAACAAAATTTTAAGTGTTTGTGTCATGTGCTACGTGTACTGTATATGTGTTTTTTAAATTTATAATTTATTACAACGGAAAATTGCTGCATAACCTAACATAAAAATTGAAAGAATATAAAGCCCCCTAACCCTAAGAGTTTGTCAAGAAAGCCGTAATAGGAAAGATGAAAGATAACTTGAAGTGTAGGGTCAAGAATACAAAAGAAAGATTTTTCCTGAAGCAATCATATTTTTTATTGAGTAGTAGTTTTTACATCAAACAAGGTTTCTTCACTTATCACAGTGACAATCACATATAAATCCTTATTATAGTCTGAGTATATTGTACCTATTAAGTAGGTGTAATTTACACCTCCTTTCTGGTTTTGGATTGTTTCTTCTGTTCCATCAATCAGATCCACGCTCGTGACTGATCTTATTATTTGTGTAGGACTACTAGTATAATAATTAATTTCTTTGGTTACATAATCATTAATTGGATTTGCAGATATATATACTGTCTCGGTGAAGACTTTTCTGGAAAAAACAAAATTAAAATAGTGGATTGAATTTAGAAAGTGTAAACTAAACTTCTTGTAAGTTGTAAGTCCTAAAGCTAAACAAAAGAAATGCAAACATCAAGTTCAACTAAGATTATTCGTTGGTCAACTAAACAGAAAGGGTTGTATGCTAACGGGGTGATTACCTAATATTTAATTTTATTTACATACTTGATCCCAAATGTCCTAATAAATTATAAGACTAATCAGTCATTTCTCAATAACTTTCAAATCAGAAGTTTCCAATAGTTATGAATACTATATATATATTTATTGTAGTTTCCAATTTATATGTTTGTGTGGTGTATATATTGGGGGCATATATATTGTGTGGTGTATAATAATTATATATTGGGGGCATTTTTGTGTGCCCCATTTAAAAAGTTAAAAATTATAAAACTGTTTTGTAGATAAGTAATAACTACGTTATAATTATAAACTATGTTACTTTTTGTGAGATTCCATTTTTAAGAAAACATTGTTAATATAAATAAGTGGATTTATTTATAGTAAGAAATAATAACCATTTGATGCATGATCCTAATTAGATCATAATATTGAATGTGTTTTACTTTTATTCGTTTTGAAATTACGTCTTATAATTAAAAAATAAAAATAACAATATTGTAAATCAAATGTTTTCTGTATTATGTTGTGCTGAACAACAAATTTTAAATAATTTGTCAGATATTATTCATCGTGTACAATATAAGTTTGTAAAAAAATTCAGAGTTTAAATTTTAGTGATTGCATTTCTTCGTCACGTAATCGCGTATTTTACGTCAAATATTTGATCCCAATTTCATTTTCCACGAGTCTAATCTAGATTTAAACTATAATTGTATTGAATTAAAGAAAGTGATTGATAAATCAGATGTTATAAGTAATATTAAATTACTTCTTTAGTAAATAATTTCTTTCTAATCTACGATAGGAGTAATTTTTATTTTTTAGAAGTAAAACAATATTTAATTTTTGTTTTGTTTTTAACTTTTTTTCATTTAGAAAGTTTTATTTAAAATTCATAAATATTGGTCAAGTGAAAGCCGATAACGAATTAGAAGGAGAAAAAATAGCTTATGTTAAAAATATATTTTATGAATTTATGTTTTGCACTTGTGTGTAAATAAAAACAGTTATCTTTCGAACTTAGTTATAAAACAGATTTTTTCGTGATAAATTCTTTGAATTATTGTACCTAACTATTCAAAGAAATGGTAATTAGTCAATAACCGGTAGCAAAATGAAATTACTCTTAATCAAACATAGCTTAAAAGGTCTAAGATTTTTTTAAAATAACTGTCAAATGTTTATAAAATATCAACTTTTTAAAATCTAAATTAACGTATAAATATGAAGGGTTAAATTTTAAAAAAACTTCACCAATAACTCTCAAATTGGCATTCTAAATTTGGTATTTTAGAATTTTTCATGGATAAAAACTCAAGTTTCAAAGAATTTTGTGTACCACCAAAATTTACCAGATTTTAAATTTCATTACAATATATCCCCGTTTGTGCTTTTAGGATATCATAGGCAGATTTTTCCTTTCCTTTTCGGATTTTAGTGGGTTTCCAATCGTAAAATGCAACAACATTTTAAATACTAGTTATATAAAAGTCTCTGTATTAATATAAAGTTTTATAATTTTATTTATGACAGCTAACTTTGCAATTTCTTATGAAAACTCTGATTATCAAATCTGTTGTAATTATCAGCAGGTTTGTATCTGTTCCACAAACTATGTATTTTATTTGTAATCCTGCATTTGAATTTACACTTCATGGACTTATTCCTAATTAAATTTCTAACTTGATTCAATAAAGGAAATACTAATTGCCTCCCTAAACATCATATTTCACGAAAATTATAATTTTTATAAGTTCAATTATACCTACATATAACGAGTGGGTTTATAAACAGTTGGTGTGAAATAAGGAAACATAATTAATATTCGGGGTTCATAAATAATTTTATGTTACCTGCAATATTGGAAAGTGGCGCCCATTTTTGTTTGTTTAGAAATAATTTCCATGAAAAGTAACGAAGGTCTCCCATATAATAGCATCAATAATTTACGATATACCAATAGTGCCAACGATAAAAAGACTAATTTGTGTAAAAGTGTAAAATATAACTAATCATGTTAATAGATGTTTCGATTTGAAACACCATTGTAAAGAAAATAACTTACCTATTATAATCCACCTCTCCATAGGAAGAACTTGCTAGACTGGCAAGAACGATACCAACACAGAACAAAACTACTGAAAACTGCATTTTATGATGAGGTGATAATCATTAGTGAATATGATTGTAAATTTCTCGTTTATAAACGCAAATATTCATTAAAAATATTAATTAAAATCATTTCATTTTCACGGAACGTGTTTATGACAAAGATAATCTGTCAAGCTTATTAGAATTTAATAAGTGTAACGGAATTGACAAGTTATTGTTTAGAAGCAATTATTGGAAATGAAGTTGTTAATTTTACATCAGGAAAGGATACACTAAACGGGTTCACTAAATGATTATATTTAATTCCGTTTACTTTAAACCCTATCATATTTATTTGAATTGGAACTATACAAGGGGCGGTAAGGTACCCGCCATATGGTTTGTAGTCTCCTTAGAATAATGTTAACGCTCCTCCACTTTTTGTACTAAAATTATAAATTATATTTAGTTTTAAAGATAATTTTTAAAAAAATAGATAAAAGTGTGTTGCTCAGGTTTTTTATTTTTGTCATCATTTTTTATTGAGCTTTATATTTTATTTAAAAAAAACAACAACATATTATTATATTGGATGTCTGATCAGTGCGTTTTCTCCGTTTTTATGCTTTACTCAAATAAATGTCTGCTGCTCAGAATTTTAAATTTTTATCATAATTTTTTATTGAGCTTTTTATTTTATTAAAAAAAACAACAACAAATTATTATATTTGATGTCTGATCAGTGCGTTTTATCCTCTTTTATGCTCTATTCAAATAAATGTCTGCTGCTCAGAATTTTTAATTTTTATTAATTTTTTATTGAGCTTTACTTTTTATTTTAAAAAAACAACAAATTATTATATTGGATGTCTGATCAGTGCGTTTTCTCCTCTTTTATGCTTTACTCAAATAAATGTCTGCTGCTCAGAATTTTAAATTTTTATCATAATTTTTTATTGAGCTTTTTATTTTATTAAAAAAAACAACAACAAATTATTATAATTGGATGTCTGATCAGTGGGTTTTCTCCGTTTTTATGCTTTACTCTAATAAAAGTATGCTGCTCAGATTTTTAATTTTTATCAAAATTTTGTATTGAATTTTATTTTTTATTAAAAAACAATAACATATATTATAAAGTATGTCTAATCAGTGCGTTTTCTCCATTTTTATGCTTTACTCAAATAAAAGTATGCTGCTCATATTTTTTAATTTCGTCATACTTTTTTATTGAGCTTTATTATTTTTTAAAAATCTACAAAATATTTTTTTGAATTATTTTATCAGTGCGTTTCTCCGTGTTTTATGCTCTACTCAAATAAAAGTATGCTGCTAAGATTTTGTATTTTTGTAATATATTTTATTGAGCTTTATTTTACGAACAACATTTTTTTTTAGTAAATATAAAAATATTGATGTAGCTTCATTAATAACGTTAATTACTGTAAACTAATTGAGTAGTTGCCACAAAAAGTTACATCAAAATCTGTGAAGCCGTTTACCTATGTAAAGCGTAGAGTCTCTGTAAAAACAAATAAAATCAGATTTTTGAGCTTCCTCAATTTTGTTTCAACGTGGCCTTCTCACAGCTCTAAATAATAAGGAAAAAGAACCGTGGATATTGTTACCAGGCGATTATTGTTTTTATAAGATTTAAGAATTATTGGAACCAGATTGGTAACATGTTTAAAATAAAACGAAGCGATTTCCAAACAGTGCTGAAATTTATTAACGCTGGAATAAATTGACCATTTACACAAACTGTGAATATAAGCTAACAATAACTTAATTAACAAATGTTTATCAATAAACAAATTTTGTATAATTACATGCCCTTAATAAAATTTATAATTAATTTAATCTTCCCCCCCCCATACAAATTGTTACAGTTGAAATTTTAAAGATTAAACTAAATTTGTAAAAAAAAAAAAAAAAAAAAATTAATTATTGAAAATAAATTTAAGTTATATATATGCACACAATGCGTTGAAAACTGTACCATATTACTCCAATGGGTAGGATTGGTCCGCAAATAATGAACTCTGGTTTCGACATTTATATGGAAAACATAATAACTATGAGTTCTATTATTAGAAATGTTTTAACAACACCAATACCATAGATTTATAAAGCTACATACAAATATGTGTCTACTTCTTAATTAATTTTCGAACGAACTAAGACCGTAGGCAAGGGGAAAGTGCGGAGGGAGGGAAAATGATCAATTTTGACCGAGTCAAACATAAGAAATGAAGGATTTAGGTCAATAAATAAAGTAAATGAAAGAACCTCGTAAATATATGTATTTCGCTGTTTCTTTATAGAACGGGTCATAAACACTTGTTTCTAATAATAAAACTGAAAGGTATACAGCTGTATGGTGTTTAAGATAATATGTTATTTACTTTTTATTTTCTTACATATGTGTAGTATAGAGTACGTTATGTGTTGAACGGATATATACAAAATGTAATATAGAAAGAGAAACAAGTGTGTTTAGAATAAGTAAACATTATTTGAATATGCAGAGAATAAATTTTACCCTAATCCCATAAACTGAATTTTTTTTATTCACAGTTTTTGTACATGTGAGTACAATTTTTCTTTCTATCCGAAATGAAGCTAAACATATTACAATTTGAAATATTTTAAAGAAATTCTTCCTTTCTTAAAAGTATTAAATTATAATTGTGACTTTCAAATGACTACTGTATAACACTTTTTTTTTTATTACAACTGATCAGCGTTTAAAATGTTTTAAAAGGCGTTTATACAATTCTGCTTTAAACTTTGACAACAGCCATTTTGGATTGGCCAAATTATGTTTCCTCCCTCGCTATTTTTTCTACTCATCATGATATTTAGATGCTCATGAAGAGCCCATTAAGATTCAAGAGATACACTAAGCAAGTAAAATGAATCTGCATATTAATACATGGAATGGTAATAGTCTCATTTCCCATTTAGAAAAACTATAAATATTTCGACGAAATGAGAAAATTTCAGAAACACATTTTAGACAGAAATAATATTAAAATTCAGGTTTATAGTGTTATTACAAGCCACATTTAGCATACAAGTCTGAGCGAGATTGGCAATAATATTAAAAGACTACACAGTATACAAGGAATAAGGTAAAATAAAGAAACCCATAATACCGGTAACAAAAATTACCATTCTGACCAAAAATAAAAGACTCCTTTTACGGTCTACTCTAACATTAAGAGAATGTACTACCTCAGTTAAGACTTCATGCAACAACTTTACTATTGGGGGCGACTTTAATGACCAAAGGTGTTTCAGCAGTGATCTTGCTCTTGTGGAAAGCAATTTTAACATTTATTCTGACCATTCAAGACTGATTATTATAATACTGGGGAAAACAATAACACAAATTCAATGTTCTCCCAGATTAGCCGATAAAGGTACCAACTATGAAATGTTTAGTGCTTTAACTGTTGGTTAATTTAAAAGATAAAAAGTTGATAAATAAACAGTTTATTGCTGATATTCAGCCAAGTAGCAGTAGTTCCTCTAAACCGCTACAATACTAATTGTGGTAAGCTAACTAATAGAAGATGGAGAACTAATACCACCAAAGAGGAAAGCCTGAAGAAAATTTCAGCAAAAATTTATAACCAGGTCATAAAACAAAAGTTAACAGACTCAGCAATATGACCAAGAAACTGATACGTATATTAAAGAATACTTGTTTCGCAATTAAGAACTGGATGTAATTAGTAGCAATTACTCGTTCAGAAAGGTAGCAAAAAGGATAAAAAGTCCTAAAATTCAGAATCCAGCACGTAATTCGAAACTGGGACAACTGTGAATAAAAAAAAATTCAGTTTATGGGATTAGGGTAAAATTTATTCTCTGCATAATGTTTACTTATTCTAAACACACTTGTTTCTCTTTCTATATTACATTTTGTATATATCCGTTCAACGCATAACGTACTCTATCATTTCTATACTATATATAAAAACAGCTGCATGGTTACAAAAAAATTTCCTGAACTATCCCATTAATGATTTCTTAAAATTATGGTTATTCATACAATATGCTTTTGAAGAGAGTAGACTACACATTATTTACCACTTATAAGAGTCCCCAATTATGTACAAATTTCAAATTCAACATTGTTAATAGTAAAATAAACCTAAAGAAACATTCAAACATAATACTAGGTTTTTTAAATTTCTGTTTCACATTAAATGCCCTTCATAGCTGTTTTAAATTTAAACGCACATGCATATTGGATTGGGCCAAACACAAATTAAGATTTACAAAGTTGGAATATTTTTATTTCCGTTTATACAAAACTGAAAGAGTAAATGCAGTTTAAAATCACACTCTTCTACGATTTCAACACACTCTTAAACTCAAAAACAATCAAGACTGCTAACCCTCTTACTTTCAAAGACACGTCAAACTTAATTGATACAAGTAATTTAAAACAATATCGAAACTAATTACTATCGAACACAAATATCGATATCAATAATACGATTTCATCTTACCCCATCGATACAGCAAAACAATACGATGCACTTACCTAAAACAGAGAAGAATATTATTAACTGATTGTCAGATAAGATTTGTTACAAACTATTAAAGCTAAAAACGAATTTTAAAGTATAAAATTGTATTTGATTATGTTCATTCTACTTACATTTATAAATATTAATAAATCATTTGAATTGTTTCTTGAATATTTATCAACACTATTTGTCTTTCTAATATTACCAATAACATCAAGATACAGACAAAACTTATTAAATCATTTTTTCGTTGTTTTCCTCAAACATTATTAAGGAGAAAATTTAAGGATAAAATGTTAAAAATGTTGATTATTTATAAAAAAAAATCGTTATCTCACGAGATGCTGTGAAATGTTGATAAGTTTTATTTTCTAGATTTACAGTTTTACAACGAATATTATTTAATGTATACTTTTTATTTTTACAGTATCTTAGTTATAATATGTTAATACCAAACGTATGGAAATACAAAAATCCCTGATAACTGCTGTTTTCATTTATAGACTAAATTGAAGCATTTGATTTCAGACAGTTGGAGTTATAAACTGAATTGTAATAAAAATCATCAGATTTTTACACTTATTGAATAAAACATATATAAAAGTAAAAGGTTTATATAAAAAACATTTCAATTGATTTAATTCACGTCAAAGAACACATCACAGACACAACATCAAAATGAAAGTTTGCTAAACATATAAATGTTAGTGAGTGACCGCACTGATTGACGTCACTCTAAGCGAATTCAATAGTCAACTGAGTTGAGCCTAGATAAAAGTCAATAGTATTATTAGTATGTTATTGTTTATCTGACGTTGAATTAGTCTGTTGTTTGAGGCAGATTACAGTATTGAAAATGTCGTTTGATGAGGAATTTAATTTGTCATTTAATACATTATCTGCATTGAACTTGGTTGCCTTTCAAAGTCTACGTGTGGTGACTTTTTGACATTTATGTAATACGACACAATATTTACTATATTAGAATATTAAAGGTCTTTATCCGTTATGTATTTTGCTAAATTAGATCGTTGTTTTTCACATTTGTGTACTTTGACCAGAATTAATTCAATTCAAATGTTTTTTTACATAAAACCTCTTACTTTTATATATGTTTTTATTTTAAAAAGTTTAAAAATCTGATGATGACAGTGATCTATCGAAACCGATAACTTTTTAATTAAATAAAGAAGATTGTAGACTGACGGAGAAACTCAATGTAATTTAATTTGACATTTTTGGTATCTACTATTCGCAATGAATAAAGTGTTTATTGTTTCTACTAGTCATTATTTTAGTTAATTATTTGTCTATTATTCCAAATTTTATATTGATCACATTGCCCTTTCTTAAGTTTTTTGTTAACAGGCCCATCCATCTCGATTTACTATTTAGGTTAGGGTTAGTTTCTTAATTAGTGATTAGGTTTATTTCCAGCGAATTTCTAAGTGAAAAAATTAAAGAGTGGAAGAGTGAAAGTGTGAAAGAGTGAATGAGTGAAAAAGTGAAAATGTAAAGAGTGAAAATGTAAAAATGTGGCAATGTAAAAAATTGAAAATGTGAAACTGTGAAATTGTTATAATGTGAAAATATGAAAACGTGAAAAGGGGAAAATGTGAAAACGTGAAAACGAGAAAATGTGAAAATGTAAAAAATTGAAAAAGTAAAAAGTGAAAGAGTGGGAGTGAAAGAGTGAAAGAGCGTATGATTGAATAAATAACGTGAAAAAGTAAAAATGTTAAAATGTGAAGATTGATAACTTAAAAATGTGACAATGTAAAAAAGTGAAAATATGAAAATGTAAAAATATGAATATGTGAAAAAGTGAAAATGTGAAAACTTGAAAGTATGAAAATTTGGAGAAGAAAAAACGTAGAAAATGAAATATGAGCGATGGGCGATTAGCGATGAGTGATGAGCTATGAGCGATGAGCGATGGCTATGAGCGATTAACGATGAGCGATAAACGATGAGCGGTGATCAATGATCGATAAGCGATGAGCAATGAGCGATAAGCGATGAGCAATAAGCGATAAGCGATGAGCAATGAGCACTAAGCGAGAAGCGATGACCAATGAGCGATGAGCGATGAGCGTTGAACCAGGTCAACAGGTATTGTAGCAAATCAGATGTTATTACATATTTAAAATTTTTTATTAAAGCAACAAATGTAAATGTGGTTTCAAACAACTGATTTCTTCGTTCAATTTATTTTATTTGTAATATTGATTAATCAGAACTTTGGACTCGGATGAAAAATTGAGACTCAGCCTTAGTCACAAACACATCGCCAAATTCTAATTGCGTGCAAAAATCGTAATATTCGCCCCAATAATATTAGAGATGGTGGTTTGTTACATTTCTATTTCATTCATGTGCCAAGGGGGCTTCACTCCAATTAATGTATTTTAAGATAACATTTCATAAGAGGTTACAAAGTAATTTATTTTAACATGTATTCCAGTTTGAATTATTCTCAAAGTAAAGTTTCAATATGACAGTGTTTGCACAAAAGTCGATCCTTTACCCTCAAGTTCCCCTTTTAATTTTTAATTCCACTTGTTTAGTAGGGCGTTAACAAAACAACTACTAAACATTGTTTTAACGATATGCACACAAGAGGTTCGATCGTTAACAAGACGAAATAAACTGATAAAGTACACACAGCAATGTGCTTTGAGAAAAACCTGTCGAACTTTCTAACATATAAAATACAAATACCTGTTTAAATTATCAAATTATATTGAATATAAAAAAAAAAGTAAGAATTTATTTCAAAATCTTATTACATGTGTTTCTAACGCTCGTTCATAAGGTTTTATAAATTATTTTTTTTAAAATAGAAACTATCACTTGAAATCCATATTTTGTTTTAAACAAAATCAAACTTAACCCCTCTTATTATTTGATTAACACACATCCAAACAATTATATTGTCAAACCCAATATTTGTTGCTATTCGTCAAATTAAATAGCGCAAGCTATTTGCGATAAAATTTTGGTATAATGTAAAAATTGATAATCCAAACATATGTAACAAATCCTACTTAAAAAAATATTGAGTTAAGATTTTGTTAATCTATGTACCTGTAATTTTTAATTTGGTTATTTCTTTATTATAACTTATTTGGTTCATTATTTTTGTATTATTTTTAAATTCATAAACTCATTGTGTGGCAAAAAGGTATAAATTTAAATAATATAAACAAAATGAACGAAGAGAACAATTATTTTTCTTGTTTATGTGAGTTTTGTGTGGGCTCTTTCCTCAATCGATCTAAAAAAACCGGAGTTACTGACGCCACTGTTTCTTGAATTTGTTATCTCAAATGATCGATCTTCAGAATCCTAATACTGTTGACATTTTGTTTAACGTACCTCCATAAATAAAATATCATGGGTTGATGAAGAAATTTCATATCTAGAATACTCGAACAACTTTAACATGGTGAGGAGGTGCCCCATGTTCCTTCTCAATTTTCGGAACGGCGTAAAGCTCCAACATACCACAAAATGAAAAATTCCAATTACAGTACTTTTAGTAAAAAACGAGACACAAAGAAACCAAACCCGAGCAAGAGCGCACCAACCATTAAATTTTTTAACCTGTAACGCTCATCTCCAAAGTTACTGAAATTCCAATTTTGTGGCGATGTAAAAGTCCTAAAGTGAAGGAAATGGCCGCATAACTAAATATCACTCATAAGCAATAAGCTCCAATTTCAACAAGAATGTCCACATCAAATTCATAGTTTCAAGGTTATCTCCTGTCCGCAAAGCATAAAATAACTGAAATTTATACCCTGTAAACAATATTTGTATATAAAAACCTTCTTTTGTTTTTGGAACAGCTATGTACTCCACACCTAACCTTTATATTTCAGACAAAACTTGTTTAATTTAGTGAACATAACTACAAACTCTTTAAGTGATTATATAAAAATTAAAATTATAATAAACAGGACACGAAACCTGAAGTAGGACATAACGTCACCTTCCAGGATGAAGGCCTACATAATTACTACGTAAAAGCTAAATTACAGGCAGAATATGATAAAGCCATTCCTTGTGAAGAGATATAACTACTAAGCAGAGGCACAACAGAAAACTCTTTCTTGAGTATTGTTGTAAAAACTACTTGATTAACTCTCATGATTGCCTAAGGAAAGCGGCTTTTTTGTCTTCGCGTCATACTTCAAACTATTCTTAATAAAGCATATAGACTTGGTAATTCTCGTCTTCGTAGATAGAATTCACTACTATCGTAGCTAATCACTTATCCCATTGATGCTGTTTTGGTACTCATGTGGCCCAGCCAAGGAGCCCACCAAATAAAAACTATAATGAGAATAAATTAGGATGTAACGGGAAGGGATTCTAAATAATAAAATATGAATTGGCACTTGCGATTTTGTTGAGCAGTGCAGTAGAAGGGGGAGACGAGGAGTGGAGGGCTTGAACCAGCGAGCCAGGGAGAGTCTGTTCAGAGAGCCGCGAAAAGAAGGTTGAACGGCAGACCGCTACGGGACGGGATGAGGTCAGTCCATTTTCGGCCACGTGCTATCTAAATTAATCTATATGCTTTTCGGCCACTAAGGCCTTTATCTAGCCGTTATGTCTTTTTATAAATTATAATTATTACTGTATTCTTCTAATTCGGCGCTAAAATAAAAGATAACATTTAATTTAACGTCCTAACCCGACTCCTTGGCCCATCCTGACAAGATTCGGCTAAAGTGTACGCGGTCTCCAGCCAGCCGGAGCTTCCAGCTGGTCAAAAGAAGTGAGGACGGCCACACTCATGTTTTGAGCTTCAACAGAGAACTAAATAAAAACACTAAGTCTCCACAGGATATTATCTCATAGTATATTTGTATGTGCAAACTAGATTAATACAGTTTGGATTTTGTAATCTAACAAATATGTACATTCTGTTGGAATTAAACTCCAAACAATTCGGTTCGAGTTATCGAACTTTGAACCAAACATCTTCAGTTTTCTAATAATCGTTTAGATTCAATTTTTTTTAAACGTTAAAATTTACAATCTAAACCGATGTAGAAAACAGCAAGAATTATAATTATTTTAGTTTTTTTTTTTTTTTAATGAACAAAAAAGTTCCGAGATAAATACAACGGCAATCCGTGTTCATTTTTCAAAATTACATATTTCATGAGAATTTACAGTTATCTGTAGTTTGGTACATTTTTTTTCGTCATAACCTTTCAAAAAATGAGGTTTCCCCGAAGAAATTTAACCATAACAACAAAAAACACTAATTGAAATATTGTAATCACAATAATTATATATATTAATATATTACATAAAATGTAATGGTTAGAAAGTGAAATGATTTGTTTATATAACAAAAAGAATTTTAACGAGACCAATAAGACAGATATTTAGTTTATTATTAAAAATGATTACCTAAAGGTATTAAAGATCTATATATAACTGACACGCCCTTGGCTCAGCTTAATTTATAGAAGTAATCAATAGGCTTTTAGCTGAAGGTAGAATTAATGAAAACATTCATTAGTTGATCAATATATTGATAGTTGATTAGTTGAATAGAGTGTGCTATTGTTGTAATTACGCCCAGGTCAAAGACTAGTTTAAATAAACTATCTGACACTTATTAAAAATGTGAACAAAACTACATACACCAACATTTGCCCAAATATCTCTCAATAATATTTATATGATGTAAAATCATGTACTCATTTATTTTCCCAGGTATTTCTAAAGTACGACCCCTTCATTTTCCAATTCCTTCCGAAATTTCTGGTAGTCGATTTAAAAATCAGGTCTTTTAAAAAATGCGTAGATGTTTTTGTACTTTTTACCAATAACTCCAGAATACGCTTCCATAACACGCTGCGTGGATGTGACTGGCATCTAACTTGTAGCTACCTTTCATGCTTCGTCAGCTTTTGTGTTTCCCGAAATATGCAATGACCAGGTACTCCGACGTCCTGTAGCTGAAGTCTCTCTATATATCCTCAACCAAGCTATTTTTAAAGTTGGATAGCCTGTAAAGCACTTTGGGAATTTGAATCAACAGATATTGACGGAAACCATGTAGATTGGTACTACAGCTTAATTCTGTATTAATTTTTAATTTCTAAAAAGAACAAGTAAGTTATACCCTGAAATTAATTCCCTCTTCCTCCTCTAGATAACATTATATATGGGTGGTTCAAAAAGAAATTGAGAAACTTGTAAGACCTGTTCAACTGGTACAGATAAAGTAAAGAGTTTATTTTATATTTATATTTAAACGCTTCGTTTCTCATCTATCCACCATTTAATTTTCATTTTTATTTTTTTTAATATTATAACTTAATATAAAAAAAAGATATTAAATTCAGATTTTGAATCAAAATATAGTGACGGAAACCAAGTAGATTGGTACTTAAGCTTTTCAAAAATAGCAAAAAAGTTCCGCATTAAATACATTCGAAATTGAGGGTAATTCATACATATACGTCCGACCTGAAAAGTTAATTAATTGTATACTTAAACTTCTGACGATACACTATATAAGAAGAGCTGTACTTTTTAAACAATTTAAAGCTGTATATTTTGAGGAAAACATAATTAATTTAGAGTTTTAGTCTATTCAGCTAAACACAAATTGAGAGTTACCTAAAAAAGGAATACTTTTTTTGAATTAAGTCCATACATATTACAATCTTACTAGCCAACTGATCTGTGGAGTGGGAGAGATTTTAGCTTGCACTCAGGTTATTATAGTTTTAGGTTTAATTTTATTTCATTAGTAGATATGTAAGTTTAAATTTAGTTTATAAGCAAGACCCTCCGATGATGATAGCCATGTTATCGAAATGTACATCAGGACATTTAGTGGAAATAATAAATAAAGATCAATTAATCAGATAATTGTGTTTTATTTTGTAAGTCCATACATGTTCACAACAAATTTGATCAAAATATGATTACACTTTAGGCTGTATAGAAACTGCACAATGACTGACAGACCTCATTTGAAAATAAATTTTTAGATTTAAAGCACACCAAATTTTATATTGGATCAATAAATTTAATATTGTTTTTTCTGGAATTCGTTGTTTTAACTACCGGACCACCATTTTGTTTTCATCTTGAAGAATACATTTTACATAAATTTAATTCAAATATTACAAGTAATTTTGATAATAATGTTATTTTTAGATTTTCATTTAATGACAGTTAACACAAATTTTAAGCCTACTTTGTAATTATATTTGTGTAGAGGTATGTGAGAGAGTTTTTTACAATTTACGTATGCAGTTTATTTGTTTCCATTAACTAGAGTAATTACCAATTAATTACTTTTATACAATAGCACATTAATTCTATATGCATCTACCTGTATCGATTAGTAATGTTTTAATAAACTTAACACTTTTTACTATTGCCATAAACATAAAACTGAAATGACTGATTTCATTATATTTTAAAATGAAAAAACTGCTTTTTCAAACAAGAAATTATCAATTCTAATCACTTGTTGATAATCATCTCATTACGGAATGCAGTTTCCACTAGTTTTGTTCTGTGTCGGATTCGTTCTATCAGGTAGTTCCCTCGGCGTCAGGAAATTAAGATTTCGCAGGTAAGTTATTATTATTTTTATTTTTTTTATGTTCTTCACCTTACTGGAGAGCTTTTAAATAATAATATATTTGTTCTAACACTTGATATTTGCAGAACACTTGATAGATTATGACCACACTTATAAAGACATACACACGAATATGGAAATATTGCAATTCTGTCATAAAGGTAAATATATGGACGTACAAGAACAATATGAAATCTACACCTACGGAAAGAATGCATCGACAGATATACTAAATGATAAAAAAAATTTCCAGTCGAATGTATTATTTGATCTCCTATCGAGATTAGAAGCAAAGAGCGATTGACAAAAAACCGGGTCAGTACAGTTTTAATCACAGACGGATACGGTCGATTATGTAAAGTTATAAACTAAACAAGCGTTTTTAAAAGAAATTAAAAGTGTGTAAATAAATGTGTTAGCGTAATAAATGTGTGTCAAATACGTACTAATATTTTTAATGATTTTATAACAATGTTGACGAGGTATATATATATATATATATATATATATATGTATATATATGCTATATATGTATATATATACATATATATATGCTATATATAGTACCAAAGATAATGCATGTGACCATGGCTGAATAAATAGTCGAAACGGCCGTAATGTATTGAAACAATTTTGGATGAGCAGACGTAAGTAGAACAAATATATTATTAAGTTATTTTGTTGATTATGTATATCCTTTAAACAAAAAATTTAAATTACTTCCATACTACTTGTTTATTTTCTCATATATAACTAATATAAAAAATATTTCGTGATTGGTTTAAAATATGCTTTTGACGGTTTTGGTTTGAAGTACCCAAAATTTGAAAAAGAAAAAAAAAGGGGGGGAAAGTAGATTTTTTAAATGTAATCAGCAAAATTTGTGGGTTCCTATATAGGTCTTGTACGAAATGTTAAATTGGTAGATAAAGCTCAGTAGTTTAAGTTTGTTTCAAAACAGTAATTACACAGTTTTTCTTACCCTCGTAATTGGTAATATCGCAACTCCCTTGAAGTCGATAAATGTATGTGTATTACAAAGTCTCTACTCGCTTCTCCATGTCAGTACCTTGACCTTCGCAACTATTCATAGAGGATGTCTGATAATTGTTAATCACTTCTTGTATCATAACGTTACCAACCACAGAACGATGTTCCGCTACATGTTACAACGCCTAGAAAATGACATGCAAACTTTTCTCATCTTACTACTTGGCACCCTTACTTCGTAGGTTAGATTGTTCACGTTAACAAAAATTCTGGCTTATAGTAGTGAAGGAGGGGGTACTGATAAAGTCATATACAGTATTGTGCTGTAAGATTGAACTTATACAGGATTTTGAAAAGAATACTAGCATAATATTCGAGATATTTAATATTTTAAACTATTAGTTAGTACAGTGTTAATTATACTACTTTCAATTGTCATAATTGTTTTAATATTCTTTTATAACAACAACAAAATAATTTGTTCAAATTATCGCAAATAAAGTCAGAATAGAATCAATGCTCCCTCCCCTTTATTACCAAAGTTATGCCAGTTACTCGTCAATCATCACGTATATATAAAGAAAGGTTTTTACAGAAATTAGGACAGAAACACTGTTCAGATTCAACTGAGAGAATAATTACAGAATTATTCGAACGATGTTTACCTAAAATGATTTTAAGCTTATACGAAATTTTATTCCTACTTTGTTCCAAAGATTTATAACTCAATACATAAAATACTGAGAAAAACAGTCAAAACAAAATGTAATACTGAGTGGATATTCTAAACACAATGCACAAAGATAAGATGAAATGAAAAGTAATATAAAATATGTCAAACTGTATGTTTTTAGTGTCTATGTACGTAATTATGTTCTTGAATGTTTGTAATGTAAATAAAATTTGTCTAATTAGGTCTAAATGCAAAGTAATCTAAAGTATGTCAACCTGTAAAATAATTAGTACTGTTAAATTTTACTATTAGTAGTAGTAGAAGTAAGTACATTTACTGTTAAATTTGTTTTAGGTGACTTATTATTATACAATCATTCTTTAAAATAAATGTAGATGTTTTTTGGGGCAATTTTTATTTATGGTTTTAGTGCTGCTCGGTTGGTGTGGATGCCTACTGTATTTGGTTGAACACAAGTTTAAAAACATTTTTAAATCATTTCTCTTCATCCAAACAGGTTACTAACCTAAGAATGTTATTGTTTCTACTAATTAATTATAATTGCAAATATCCGTTTGTTACTATTTTATGCTGTTGAGTTCGTGTTTTTAATCCATCGATTTAAAATTGTTAACTGACTCTAGCCTTTCCTAAGTGTCTGTTTCTAGTCAAAATCAAATAAAGATTGCCTTGTAAAGCAAGGCTTACTCATATTCAACTCGATATAAGGAAGTCTTTAGTTATTTAAATTATTCAAAACATTGACTTTCTATCTTTGAAAAAAAACCCATCTTATTACATTGTTAAATTGTTATAAACTGCCTATATATGTAAATAATTTAAATGAAAAAGAAATTAAATCCCGAATTAAAATTACTTTATCATAAAGAGCGTTTTACTCGATTCAAGAATATTTGGATGACATTTTCTAGCTCCTAGGAGTTTTTTTAAAAATTTTGTTCATAATTGAGATCTTGGAGGAAATAATTATTTTTCCATAGTTTACATACTGACATATTTGTTCTAAGATTAGACTAGATATTGAAATATTGTTTTTTATTTCGCTTGTAAGTTTGTAATTAGTATAATAAGTAATGAAAATGATTTGTAATTGTTATAATATTGTAAAGTGATTTTGACTTCAATTGTTTTTCACCAGTACCATCTGGTTTTGTAAATTTGTTATGTGAAATAAATTACTTCTAATTAACGTAATTTTATCTGTTAACCAAATACCAAAAGGGAACATATCCAAATTCTGTATTAATTTTTAATTTCTAAAAAGAACAAGTAAGTTATACCCTGAAATTAATTCCCTCTACCTCCTCTAGATAACATTCTATATGGGTGTTTCAAAAAGAAACTGAGAAACTTGTAAGACCTGTTCAACTGGGTCAGATAAAGAAAAGAGTTTATTTTATATTTATATTTAAACGCTTCGTTTCTCGTCTATACACTTTTTTTTTTTCTTTTTTTTTTTTTAATGTTATAACTTAATATAAAAGATATTATATTCAGATTTCGTACATGCGTTTTATAGGTGTCCTGTGTACATTTTTTATTTCACTGTGTACATTTCAAGTTAAAAATGTACACAGTTTCACTGTGGCGCCCGTTAAAAATATTGAACTAAATATATTCCGAAAACCGTTAACTTCATATAAAATTTACAAGGAACAAAATACTGCGACGTTTGTCGTTAAAACGAAAATTTTTGGTAAAGTTTCGAGATGTTGTTCGATGTTAAATACTTTACAAAGCGCCATTTTTTAAAATATACTAAATAAAGTCTTTGTTTCTGTTACGCTCATAAAACGTAACATAACAAATGCGTGTACGATATCTGATCTCTTTATGTTTCCTATTTCTAAAGTTATAATTTGTTTTTGTAACGATCAACAAAATGACGGATTAACAGAAAAGTAAATGTTTTTGAGCATATGTTTATATCAAAGGTTTTCTTTATTTTTACCAGTACAACATATACACGTACTAATAACTACAAAGAAATGCAGCAAATATTAATTTTAACCTCAATAAATGTTCAAAACATTACATTTTTCTAATTTCAACATTGAAGGACAAAAAAGAAAAGCTTCCTCTTAGGAAGCTTCTACTAAGAGGAAGCATTTTCGTAGTATAGTTTAATCAACATAATTTAGTTGTATGAATCAATCGTTCCTTTTTTTAATACTGTTCTGGGACACTCTGAAATATATTAATATTTAGTTTGTTCTTACTAACTTCAAACTACGATAATATACACATAACCTTTTATCTATTTTTTTCAGACAGACCCTCTATCATTATTTAACAAAACCTGGAGTGCCTAACATGGTTATGTTATCATTGATAAATATTCCTTCATTTGGTGGGAAAAAAATTAAGTCATTCGTAACCAAGGATACGCAACCTGGAGTAGGACAGAACACTTCCATCATGGCAGGAGGTGTTGGATATGATTTCGTGAAGGCCATCGTTCAGTCAGAACTTGGTAAAGGGATAAATGTAAAATACACTGTGGAATATGAAAGTTACTAATAAGCTAGAAAACTGTTCAATAAAGTCAAAGAGAAACCTTTGTTTCTATCCTTGTGTTACACTTCGGATTATCCTGTACAACAAACGCATATAGATTTCCAGATCTTTCACAAGTGAAAGCATTAAAATTACTAGACCAACAAGAAGCTCAAACTTTACCTAAGTCACAAAATATCAAATTTTAAAGTTCTAATAGTAATACATGTTGGTAATCAAAATCTAACGAATCGATACTAAGATTTTCTTATAATATACTTATACACTCTTTGTAAAACTGCGAGTTACAAATTTATCAGAAAAAACCGCCCATGGAGCTGTTATAAAAAAGGTAATTTCTCATAATTGGCGTTATTAACTTTGTTAAAATATAAAATAAACATGAAATTAATGTGCCCATTCTCAAGTAAAGCAATGATCTGCCCCCATACAAAAAACTGTGATCATCGTCATTTAAGCTGGAATAATTCAAATACGTTTACGTTTTGAACTAGTTTATGGAATTACAAAACAGCTTATGTTCTATTTGAATATGTAAATATGTCTGTCAACAAATTTTAAAATATGTGAACCCTTTCTAATTCAAATTATCAACCATTACATGTTAAAATTTTAAAAAATATATATGTTTTAGCAATCAGAGAAAGTGTATAAATAAAACTTTACCCCTGGTGGGTGGATGCATGTACGAGTTTAGGTTTTAATATTTTTGACTCGGAACGAAAAAAAGGTTAATTATCTGACTTACGTAATGTATTAAATAATTGTATTTTTTACATTTTAAAACATATAAACAGCAATTGTTGATTTACGTTTTTTTCTTAATGACGTTATTTCAATGGGTATATTTATTTAAACGTAAATTTGATAAAGTATACTTTTTATGGACATAAGATATATGTGTACCAATTAAAGAAACTCCTGAATATTGCGTTTTCATAAAAAAAAAAGTTTTTTTTCAAACCTACAGTTTTACTTTAGGCTGAAGCAATATAGAAACAAGGTTATTTTGTTTAATTCTGTTATTTTTGTAAACCGGGATAAAGTACATAAAAAGCCTACAATTTCAACAATAAATGTCGCTACAACTTTTTATTAAACTACAATTTTGTGCTGTTCATTGTAATATTTAAAAAAAAAAATTTTTTTTTTAAAAAAATAAATAAATAAATATAAAAAAACTACACACAAAAAAGCTAATTTCTTACACATGAAAATCTAGGCTTTTTCACTTTTTATTATTCACAGGAAAACGGGTGTACGGATTTCGATGAAACATTTTACATTGTTATATAGATCTTTGAGAAGGTTGCAGCTCTATTAAACCAACATCTGTCATCTTGAAACAAAAGGCGGAGACTCCAAAACCATTATTCACTTTAACAGAAAAACGACCCAATGGATTTCCATGAATCTTTTTTCCTTATTATTTAGAGCTGTGAGAAGGCCACGTTGAAACAAAATTGAGGAAGCTCAAAAATCTGATTTTATTTGTTTTTACAGAGAATCTACGCTTTACATAGGTAAACGGCTTCACAGATTTTGAAGTAATTTTTTGTGGCAACTACTCAATTAGTTTACAGTAATTAACGTTATTAATGAAGCTACATCAATATTTGTATATTTACTAAAAAAAAATGTTGTTCGTAAAATAAAGCTCAATAAAATATATTACAAAAATACAAAATCTTAGCAGCATACTTTTATTTGAGTAGAGCATAAAACACGGAGAAACGCACTGATAAAATAATCCAATAAAATATTTTGTTGATTTTTAAAAAATAATAAAGCTCAATAAAAAAGTATGACAAAATTAAAAATCTGAGCAGCATACTTTTATTTGAGTAGAGGATAAAACGTACTGATCAGACATCCAATAAATTTGTTCTTGTTTGTTTTTAAATAAAATATAAAGCTCAATAAAAAATGATGACAAAAATAAAAAATCTGAGCAGCACACTTTTATCTATTTTTTAAAATTATCTTTAAAACTAGATATAATTTATAATTTTAGTACAAAAAGTGGAGGAGCGTTAACATTATTCTAAGGAAACTACAAACCATATGGCGGGTACCTTACCGCCCCTTGTATAGTTCCAATTCAAATAAATATAATCATTTAGTGAACCCTTTTAGTGTATCCTTCCTGATGCAAAATTAACAACTTCAATTCCAATAATTGCTTCTAAACAATAACTTGTCAATTCCGTTACACTTATTAAATTCTAATAAGCTTGACAGATTATCTTTGTCATAAACACGTTCCGTGAAAATGAAATGATTTTAATTAATATTTTTAATGAATATTTGCGTTTATAAACGAGAAATTTACAATCATATTCACTAATGATTATCACCTCATCATAAAATGCAGTTTTCAGTAGTTTTGTTCTGTGTTGGTATCGTTCTTGCCAGTCTAGCAAGTTCTTCCTATGGAGAGGTGGATTATAATATGTAAGTTATTTTCTTTACAATGGTGTTTCAAATCGAAACATCTATTAACATGATTAGTTATATTTTACACTTTTACACAAATTAGTCTTTTTATCGTTGGCACTATTGGTATATCGTAAATTATTGATGCTATTATATGGGAGACCTTCGTTACTTTTCAAGGAAATTATTTCTAAACAAACAAAAATGGGCGCCACTTTCCAATATTGCAGGTAACATAAAATTATTTATGAACCCCGAATATTAATTGTGTTTCCTTATTTCACACCAACTGTTTATAAACCGACTCGTTTATATGTAGGCCTAATTGAACTTATAAAAATTAAAATTTTCGTGAAATATGATGTTTAGGGAGGCAATTAGTATTTCCTTTATTGAATCAAGTTAGAAATTTAATTAGGAATAAGTCCATGAAGTGTAAATTCAAATGCAGGATTACAATTAAAATACATAGTTTGTGGGACAGATACAAACCTGCTGATAATTACAACAGATTTGATAATCAGAGTTTTCATAAGAAATTGCAAAGTTAGCTGTCATAAATAAAATTATAAAACTGTATATTAATACAGAGACTTTTATATAACTAGTATTTAAAATGTTGTTGCATTTTACGCTTGGAAACCCACTAAAATCCGAAAAGGAAAGAAAAAATCTGCCTATGATATCCTAAAAGCACAAACGGATATATTGTAATGAAATTTAAAATCTGGTAAATTTTAGTGGTACACAAAATTCTTTGAAACTTGAGTTTTAATCCATGAAAAATTCTAAAATACCAAATCTAGAATGCTAATTTGAGAGTTATTGGTGAAGTTTTTTTAAAATTTAACCATTCATATTTATACGTTAATTTCGATTTTAAAAAGTTGATATTTTATAAACATTTGACAGTTATTTTAAAATCTTATACTTTTTAAGCTATGTTTGATTAAGAGTAATTTCATTTTGCTTCCAGGTTATTGACTAATTATCATTTCTTTGAATCGTTAGGTACAATAATTCAAAGAATTTATCACGAAAAAATCTGTATTTTTTCTCCTTCTAATTCGTTATCGGCTTTCACTTGACCAATATTTATGAATTTCAAATAAAAGTTTCTAAATCAAAAAAAATAAAAACAAAAAATAAATTAAATATTGTTTTACTTCTAAAAAATAAAAATTACTCCTCTGGTAGATTACATAGAAATTATTTACTAAAGAAGCAATTTAATAATACTTATAACATCTGATTTATCAATCACTTTCATTAATTCAATACAATTATAGTTTAAATCTAGATTAGACTCGTGGAAAATGAAATTGGGATAAAATATTTGACGTAAAATACGCGATTACGTGACGAAGAAATGCAATCACTAAAATTAAAACTTTGAATTTTTTTACAAACTTATATTGTACACGATGAATAATATCTGACAAATTATTTAAAATTTGTTGTTCAGCACAACAGAATACAGAAAACATTTGATTTACAATATTGTTATTTTTATTTTTTAATTATAAGACGTAATTTCAAAACGAATAAAAGTGAAACACATTCAATATTATGATCTAATTAGGATCATGCATCAAATGGTTAATATTTCTTACTATAAATTAAATCCACTTATTTATATTAACAATGTTTTCTTAAAAATGGAATCTCACAAAAAGTAACATAGTTTATAATTATAACGTAGTTATTAATTATCTACAAAATAGTTTTATAATTTTTTACTTTTTAAATTGGGCACACAAAAATGCCCTCAATATACTGTATACATATTATACACAAACAAATAAATTGGAAACTACACTAAATATATATTGTATTAATAACTAAGGGAAATTTCTGATTTGAAAGTTATTGAGAAATGACTGATTAGTCTTATAATTTATTAGGACATTTGGGATCAAGTGTGTAAATAAAATTAAATATTAGGTAATCACCCCGTTAGCATACACCCCTTTCTGTTTAGTTGACCAACGAATAATCTTAGTTGAACTTGATGTTTGCATTTCTTTTGTTTAGCTTTAAGACTTACAACTTACAAGAAGTTTAGTTTACACTTTCTAATTCATTCAACTATTTTTATTTTGTTTTTTCCAGAAAAGTCTTCAGCGAGACAGTATTTATACCTGCAATTCCAAATGATTTTGTGAACAAAAAATTTAATTATTCTACCGGTAGTCCTAGACAATTAATAAAATCATTCCAGGTCATAGATCTGATTGATGGAATAGAAGAACCAATCGATGACCTGAAAGGAGGTGTAAATTTTGACTACTTAATAGGTACAGTATACTCAGACTATAATAAGGATTTATATGTGAATTTCACCGTGATAAGTGAAGGATTAGTGATATAAAAACTACTACTCAATAAAAATATGATTGCTTGAGGAAAAATCTTTCTTTTGTATTCTTGACCCTACACTTCAAGTTATCTTTCATCTTTCCTATTACGGCTTCCTTGACAAACTCTTATTCTTTTCCGACCTTGATGCTATTAGATGATTAAAGGGTTAGGGGGCTTTATATTCATTCAATTTTTATGTTAGGTTATGCAGCAATTTTCCGTTGTCATTAATTATAAATTTAAAAAACATATATACAGTACACGTAGCACATGACACAAACACTTAAAATTTTGTTTCATTTTATGTTATACGTGAAGTAGGCCCACTGATTCGACGCCGAAACTATCGCTGCGGTTCACTTTCGCTGATCTCAGTAGCAGTGTTGCCGATACGAATCGGAAGAATAACCCTCGGCTAAACTAAAAATTACCCGCAATACTTACATATACAGTGTGTGTAAAAAGTCTTGAACCGATAATGTATCAGACAAATAGCTGCAGGTATCAAAAATTAACCGATGGGAGTCAGTACAGATGTAAAAATTCTATTTTTTAAGCATTCGTAATTTTCCGCCGCCATATTTATTTCCGCCATCTTAAATTTAACTTTAAAAAATTCAATGGGAGTGTGGTACTATGACACATCATTTTAATGTGGAATTATAGTTGTAATTCGATGGTGAAGTCAGTTTTTCGATTAAGTATTCATTCACGATTCACTAGCCATTATCGAAACACTTCTATTAGGTATAAAACTGTTTTATACAAATAGTTGAAGGTATTATTGAAGATAAAAATTGCTGTTTCAGGGTACATTGTTAATGTTCACGAAAATAAAGTTTGGTTCAGTGGTGATATTATCCACCATTAAATAACAAAATGCTTTGCGACTGTCAAAGTCATCTTCACACAGCTCATGTACCAAATGTATTTTAAATGGATGAAATTTGTTTTCTTTAGGATGTTATGGACAGATTTAATATTTTTTATAATAATGTACTCTCTTTTAATGATTTCCTAAATTTTACAAAATACACGTCATTTTTTCTATTACGTATAAGTGAGAAGGTAAAAATATCGAGCATATGCTGAGATTGTAAGACTTAACCTCTTGAGAATGTATTCTTAACGATGCAAAGGGTGAGGACAGATACTTGACAATGCTGTTGTTAGGGTGTGTGTCGAAGTGAGAGGGCAATAGTCCTTACACAATTAATTGCATTGGTCATTACGTTAAATTAATGGGAGGAAATGGATTAAAATTTGAATGGATTTTACTATTACAACACAGGTGTGTATTACTAATAAACCTAATTCCGATATTTGGTGTTATTTATGTACGTAAAAACTAATGCACGTCGTTTTGAGGCTGTGGATTACCTCCCGTGAAACCTTAAAACGTCAGAGGAAAGCAGACGCACCTTTTTCTTTTTTTCCAAGAGATATTGGTCTAAGGGAGTAAGCCTACAAGTTAAAGCAATTAAATTTTGAATTAAAATCCATCTTAAATAACACTGACTTCATAACGGACATGTGTGTTAACTGTTTTATGTGTAACCTATGATTCATTCTCAACAGGTAATCCGGTGAATTTAGCATACAAACTTTAAAATATTATAATATTGAGATGAATTATGGAGAAATTTAAATTATACATAAAATCTAACACCCCCCCCCCCACGTTGAAATCTGTTACACCGGAAAATATAAAAAATAACCATATAAAATCAGAACGATTTATATTTTCTCAAACAATTTTTTCTTTACTACCTTGTGAGAAAGTAAATACAAAGTTCTGCTATAAAAAAGTTTTTGTTTTTTTTCAAGTTTCTTTTAACCCGTATAATTCATATATTGCAGCCATATAAGCTGGACAAATTTAATCCAAGGTCAAAGATCCACAATCACTATGAACAGAAATTCATGTTCTACTACATATCAGCTACGTGTTCCTACATAAATAATTGCAATGCGCAGAAGTTCTGCGCATACGTTTTTGCAATTAAGCATAACTTTAAAAATCTAATTTAAAATAAACACATTATCAATTTATTTATTTTTTCTAATTGCTTAAAAGCTAAAAACACCTCGGTCATCATCGCTTAAAAAAAAAATAAATAAATAAAGGAAGAAAGCAAGAAAAACATAAAATAAAGACCCCTATTTCTTGAACACTTCAATAGAGTCGGGGTCGGAAACTAACAAGAGTTGATCAAAAACGACCTGGTAAGAAAAGGATCTAATCAAAGACCACATGAAAAAGATGTAGTTTCCGCTAGAGTAAGCCGCGAAGGGTTTTTAAAATGTCGCTATTTTAACAAGTACAAAAATACAGTTTTAGTTTTGCTACAAGATAAAGCATACATAATAAATGCTTAAACCAAATGGGAACAAAAAATCTCGTCAGTCTCCAAACTTTTCTTTAGAAAGCTGATACTTTAGAAAAAAACTCAAAAAAAACGACAAACATGTTAGAATAGTTTTTTTGACATATGTTTATATCTTAAAATGATGCAAAGAGCACGCTGATAAAATATTGAAACACCATTACAAAAACATTATATATTAAATCTAGATTGTGATTGTAGTAATTCTGATATAATTTCTTGTAGTAAAATATCTTCAGGAACGTTTATTAGCACATTTTCATCGTCGAAATGGTTAATTAATAAAAAGTTAATTCAAATTAATCCTATTATCTATTTCCATATTTTGTCTCAAAAAGAACTGTTTTCTGTACACAAGTACACAATATGTAAATACATCTATCAATAAAATTTAGAATATATATGGACCCCTTTCTATTTTAAATTATCAACTATGACATGTCAAAATAAAAAATATATATATGTTTTAGCAATCAGAGAAAGTGTATAAATAAAACTATACCCCTGATGGGTGTATGTGTTTAAGTTTTAATATTTTTTTTGGCTTGGAACGAAAAAAAGGTTAATTATCGGACTTACGTAATGTATTAAATAATTGTATTTTTAACATTTTAAAACATATAAACCGCAATTTTTGATTTTCGTTTTTTTCCTCAATGACGTTATTTCAATGGGTGTATTTATTTAAACGTAAATTTGAGGAAGTATACTTTTTATGGACACATAAGATATGTATGTACCAATTAAAAAAAAAAACTCCTGAATATTGCGTTTTTATAAAAAAAAAAGTTTTGATTAAAACCAGTTTTACTTTAAGCTGAATAAAAGCAATATAGAAACAAATTTATTTTGTTTAATTCTGTTATTTTTGTAAACCGGGATAAAATACACAAAAAAAACTACAGTTTCAACTATAAATGTTGCTACAAAATTTTATTAAACTACATTTTTTTTGCTGTTCCCTGTAATATTAAAAAAAAAAATTTTGTACACACATTTAGAATAGTTAATACCGTAGTTCCTTACATTTTCAATAAAATGTATTCTCAACAAAGTTGTTCCTAAAAAAATAATAAACAGTATACCAGAGGTTCTTAATTTAATTAATTGTAATTAAAATAAATAATTAATTAAATAAATAAATCTACCTTCCGATCATCACTGGATCTAAATGTTTTAACTTTAAACTCTCACTAATATACAAAACATTTCAAAATAAAAATGGGTCTGTACAAATTTTCCGGTACTTCAATCATTTACCAGAGAAATCCCATCCTATATTATCGACTGCATGCTGAGATTAGTAAATGCTGTTTAGAATATGTAGGCTACCCATAAAAGTGTAATTATAATCTATGTTGTTATTTCCCTTATGGATAATGTAGCTACAGTATTATAAGTTCAAAATGATTTTTTATAGAATACATTTAATAATACTTGGTGCAAAAATGTATCTTTTTGTTCACCCATCTTCAAAATCGAAAACCCCTTCCAATAACAAAAAACAAACCAATTTAGTGTCACCAAAAATATCGGTCCTATAGTTGTCGATTAAAAATAAAGTTAAGCATGGACAACGTTTTTTTACAAATATTTATATAAGGATATAAGCTTACAACGATAATGCCATATACAAGTCCTTAACGTAAATATAAGGATATAAGGTTACATCGATAGTGCCATATACAAGTCCTTAGCGTAAGTATAAGGATATAAGCTTAAATCGATAGTGCCATATACAAGTCCTTAGCGTAAATATAAGGATATAAGCTTACATCGATATTGTCATATACAAGTCCTTAGCGTAAATATAAGGATATAAGCTTACATCGATAGTGCCATATACAAGTCCTTAGCGTAACTATAAGGATATAAGCTTAAATCGATAGTGCCATATACAAGTCCTTAGCGTAAATATAAGGATATAAGCTTACATCGATATTGTCATATACAAGTCCTTAGCGTAAATATAAGGATATAAGCTTACATCGATAGTGCCATAAACATGTCCTTAGCGTAAATATAAGGATATAAGCTTACATCTATAGTGCCATAAATAAGTCCTTAGCGTAAATATAAGGATATAAGCTTACATCGATATTGTCATATACAAGTCCTTAGCGTAAATATAAGGATATAAGCTTACATCGATAGTGCCATAAATAAGTCCTAACGTAAATATAAGGATATAAGCTTACATCGATAGTGCCATAAACAAGTCAATAACGTAAGTATAAGAATAAAAGCTTACATCGATAGTGAAATAAACAAGTCCTTAGCGTAAATATAAGGATATAAGCTTACATCGATAGTGCCATAAATAAGTCCTTAGCGTCAATATAAGGATATAAGCTTACATCGATATTGTCATATACAAGTCCTTAGCGTAAATATAAGGATATAAGCTTACATCGATAGTGTCATAAACAAGTCCTTAGCGTAAATAGTCATTAATTATAATCGGTCTTTTAATGACGATCGTCAAAGTTCCATTTTATTTTTGCCAATTATTCTTGAACCAATATATGTGTGATTCTACACACAGCTGTGGGTTAGGATAGGTTAGATTAGGTGTGGCTTATTTATTCATCTTCACATTCCCTAAAATTTAAACGAAATTTTTACAAACAATTTTGAGAAACCCCCGTTTTATACAGCCTAATGGACGATTTTATGAGTGGACAAAATATCTTTTTAAAAAGTGCGTGATTTGGCCCTTATGGTACTTACACAGCCTTTAAACAAGCTTAGTAAATCGTTTGTATATATACTCGTGGTGATACTAGGTCCTGGAAAGTCTTGGACCAAAACATCCAAAACACTCACTAAGCGATCAAAAACTAACTCAATAGTTTCAGTTACAATTAACATAGAGTATCCTGGAATGAACGTTTCATAATCATATTGTCGTCATCAATTAAAACGAAACCTTAATACTAGGAACAGGTTAGTTTCGGTTCGTACAGTTTAATATTTAAAAGTAAAGCTTAACAGTAAAATAACACCTGTTCCTGTAACTTGAATGAAACCTGACCAAACCTGTTTGTAGTCTTACACATTCACAATTTTGGCAATAATTTCATGTTTTTAGAGTTAGAACGCCGACAAAGAGAGGAAAAATATAGTACAGTGCGAGAGGAACAGATAAACATTCTGAGAGAAAAAGAGACGTAAAATGGAAAAATATTAACCGAATGAAACAAAATAAGACGGGAAAAGATAATGAAGGATAAAGAAAGACAGAAAAGTGCACAAGCGAATGAAAAAGAGAGAGTTAGTAAGAGACAAAGAGATAACGTTCACTCTGTATACACTCTATACATAGAAGCTAATTATTTGGGTTTTATCACACTTGACTGATATTTCTAATTAAGATGACTATGCATGGTAGCCTCCACTTGTGAAGACAACACCAGCCTGTAACAACTTCTTAAACACTAGTTATGGTTTGCGAAGAAAACTGCGTCCATTTAAAAAAAACTGTGTTTATTAATACAACTTTTACCTATTAAATGACTTTATCTAATCATATATATATATATATATATATATATATATATATATATAAACCAAATACCACTCATTCATTAAATAACTGATGAATGTATCTCAAGAACGACAAAACCTACGAAGATGAAATTTCGGTGATGTGCAATAAGGGTAGGTCTTAAAAATCAATCTTTTAAGAGGTTCAAAAAAGCTAATTTCTTACACATGAAAATCTCGGCTTTTTCACTTTTTATTATTCACAGGAAAACGGGTGTACGGATTTCGATGAAACATTTTACATTGTTATATAGATCTTTGAGAAGGTTGCAGCTCTATTAAACCAACATCTGTCATCTTGAAACAAAAAGCGGAGACTCCAAAACCTTTATTCACTTTAACAGGAAAAACGACCCAATGGATTTCCACGAATCTTTTTTCCTTATTATTTAGAGCTGTGAGAAGGCCACGTTGAAACAAAATTGAGGAAGCTCAAAAATCTTCACAGATTTTGATGTAACTTTTTGTGGCAACTACTCAATTAGTTTACAGTAATTAACGTTATTAATGCAGCTACATCAATATTTTTATATTTACTAAAAAAAATGTTGTTCGTAAAATAAAGCTCAATAAAATATATTACAAAAATACAAAATCTTAGCAGCATACTTTTATTTGAGTAGAGCATAAAACACGGAGAAACGCATTGATAAAATAATCAAATAAAATATTTTGTTGATTTTTAAAAAATAATAAAGCTCAATAAAAAATTATGACAAAATTAAAAAATCTGAGCAGCATACTTTTATGTTGCTCAGCATAAAAGCAAAAAGCATGTAAAGCATAAAAATGGAGAAAACGCACTGATCAGACATACAATATAATATATGTTATTGTTTTTTAATAAACAATAAAGCTCAATAAAAAAGTATGACAAAATTAAAAAATCTGAGCAGCATATTTTTATTTGAGTAAAGCATAAAAATGGAGAAAACACACTGATCAGACATACAATATAATATATGTTATTGTTTTTTAATAAACAATAAAGCTCAATAAAAAAGTATGACAAAATTAAAAAATCTGAGCGGCATACTTTGCTTTGAGTAAAGCATAAAAATGGAGAAAACGCACTGATTAGACATACTTTATAATATATGTTATTGTTTTTTAATAAAAAATAAAGTTCAATACAAAATTATGATAAAAATTAAAAATCTGAGTAGCATACTTTTATTTGAGTAAAGCATAAAAACGGAGAAAACACACTGATCAGACATACAATATAATATATGTTATTGTTTTTTAATAAACAATAAAGCTCAATAAAAAAGTATGACAAAATTAAAAAATCTGAGCAGCATACTTTTATTTGATTAAAGCATAAAAATGGAGAAAACGCACTGATCAGACATACAATATAATATATGTTATTGTTTGTTAATTAACAATAAAGCTCAATACAAAATTATGATAAAAATTAAAAATCTGAGCAGCATACTTTTATTTGAGTAAAGCATAAAATCGGGAGAAAACACACTGATAAGACATGAAATATAATAATTTATTGTTTTTTTTTTAATAAAAAATAAAGCTCAATAAAAAATTATGATAAAAATTAAAATTTCTGAGCAGCAGACATTTATTTGAATAGAGCACAAAAGAGGATAAAACGTACTGATTAGACATCCAATAAATTTGTTCTTGTTTGTTTTTAAATAAAATATAAAGCTCAATAAAAAATGATGACAAAAATAAAAAATCTGAGCAGCACACTTTTATCTATTTTTTAAAATTATCTTTAAAACTAGATATAATTTATAATTTTAGTACAAAAAGTGGAGGAGCGTTAACATTATTCTAAGGAGACTACAAACCATATGGCAGTACCTAACCGCCCCTTGTATAGTTCCAATTCAATTAAATATGATAGGGTTTAAAGTAAACCGAATTAAATATAATCATTTATTGAACCCGTTTAGTGTATCTTTTCCTGATGTAAAATTAACAACTTCAATTCCAATAATTCCTTCTAAACAATAACTTGTCAATTCCGTTACACTTATTAAATTCTAATAAGCTTGACAGATTATCTTTGTCATAAACACGTTCCGTGAAAATGAAATGATTTTAATTAATATTTTTAATGAATATTTGCGTTTATAAACGAGAAATTTACAATCATATTCACTAATGATTATCACCTCATCATAAAATGCAGTTTTCAGTAGTTTTGTTCTGTGTTGGTATCGTTCTTGCCAGTCTAGCAAGTTCTTCCTATGGAGAGGTGGATTATAATAGGTAAGTTATTTTCTTTACAATGGTGTTTCAAATCGAAACATCTATTAACATGATTAGTTATATTTTACACTTTTACACAAATTAGTCTTTTTATCGTAAATTATTGATGCTATTATATAAGAGACCTTCGTTACTTTTCATGGAAATTATTTCTAAACAAACAAAAATGGGCGCCACTTTCCAATATTGCAGGTAACATAAAATTATTTATGAACTCCGAATATTAATTGTGTTTCCTTATTTCACACCAACTGTTTATAAACCGACTCGTTTATATGTAGGCCTAATTGAACTTATAAAAATTAAAATTTTCGTGAAATATGATGTTTAGGGAGGCAATTAGTATTTCCTTTATTGAATCAAGTTAGAAATTTAATTAGGAATAAGTCCATGAAGTGTAAATTCAAATGCAGGATTACAATTAAAATACATTGTTTGTGGAACAGATACAAACCTGCTGATAATTACAACAGATTTGATAATCAGAGTTTTCATAAGAAATTGCAAAGTTAGCTGTCATAAATAAAATTATAAAACTTTATATTAATACAGAGACTTTTATATAACTAGTATTTAAAATGTTGTTGCATTTTACGCTTGGAAACCCACTAAAATCCGAAAAGGAAAGAAAAAATCTGCCTATGATATAATAAAAGCACAAACGGATATAGTGTAATGAAATTTAAAATCTGGTAAATTTTGGTGGTACACAAAATTCTTTGAAACTTGAGTTTTAATCCATGAAAAATTCTAAAATACCAAATCTAGAATGCTAATTTGAGAGTTATTGGTGAAGTTTTTTTTTTAAATTTAACCATACATATTTATACGTTAATTTCGATTTTAAAAAGTTGATATTTTATAAACATTTGACAGTTATTTTAAAATCTTATACTTTTTAAGCTATGTTTGATTAAGAGTAATTTCATTTTGCTACCGGTTATTGACTAATTACCATTTCTTTGAATAGTTAGGTACAATAATTCAAAGAATTTATCACGAAAAAACCTGTTTTATAACTAAGTTCGAAAGATACCTGTTTTTATTTACACACAAGTGCAAAACATAAATTCATAAAATATATTTTTAACATAAGCTATTTTTTCTCCTTCTAATTCGTTATCGGCTTTCACTTGACCAATATTTATGAATTTCAAATAAAACTTTCTAAATCAAAAAAAGTTAAAAACAAAACAAAAATTAAATATTGTTTTACTTCTAAAAAATAAAAATTACTCCTATCGTAGATTACATAGAAATTATTTACTAAAGAAGCAATTTAATAATACTTATAACATCTGATTTATCAATCACTTTCATTAATTCAATACAATTATAGTTTAAATCTAGATTAGACTCGTGGAAAATGAAATTGGGATAAAATATTTAACGTAAAATACGCGATTACGTGACGAAGAAATGCAATCACTAAAATTTAAACTCTGAATTTTTTTACAAACTTATATTGTACACGATGAATAATATCTGACAAATTATTTAAAATTTGTAGTTGAGCACAACAGAATACAGAAAACATTTGATTTACAATATTGTTATTTTTATTTTTTAATTATAAGACGTAATTTCAAAACGAATAAAAGTGAAACACATTCAATATTATGATCTAATTAGGATCATGCATCAAATGGTTAATATTTCTTACTATAAATTAAATCCACTTATTTATATTAACAATGTTTTCTTAAAAATGGATTCTCACAAAATGTAACATAGTTTATAATTATAACGTAGTTATTAATAATCTACAAAACAGTTTTATAATTTTTAACTTTTTAAATGGGGCACACAAAAATAGCCAAAATATAGAATTATTATACACCACACAATATATATACCCCCAATATATACACCACACAAACATATAAATTGGAAACTACAATAAATATATATAGTATTCATAACTATGGGAAACTTCTGATTTGAAAGTTATTGAGAAATGACTGATTAGTCTTATAATTTATTAGGACATTTGGGATCAAGTGTGTAAATAAAATTAAATATTACGTAATCACCCCGTTAGCATACAACCCTTTCTGTTTAGTTGACCAACGAATAATCTTAGTTGAACTTGATGTTTGCATTTCTTTTGTTTAGCTTTAAGACTTACAACTTACAAGATGTTTAGTTTACACTTTCTAAATTCAATCCACTATTTTTATTTTGTTTTTTCCAGAAAAGTCTTCACCGAGACCGTATTTATACCTGCAATTCCAAATGATTTTGTGAACAAAAAATTTAATTATTCTACCGGTAGTCCTACACAAATAATAAGATCATTCCAGGTCACAGATCTGATTGATGGAACAGAAGAACCAATCGATGACCTGAAAGGAGGTGTAAATTTTGACTACTTAATAGGTACAGTATACTCAGACTATAATAAGGATTTATATGTGAATTTCACCGTGATAAGTGAAGGATTAGTGATATAAAAACTACTACTCAATAAAAATATGATTGCTTGAGGAAAAATCTTTCTTTTGTATTCTTGACCCTACACTTCAAGTTATCTTTCATCTTTCCTATTACGGCTTCCTTGACAAACTCTTATTCTTTTCCGACCTTGATGCTATTAGATGATTAAAGGGTTAGGGGGCTTTATATTCATTCAATTTTTATGTTAGGTTATGCAGCAATTTTCCGTTGTCATTAATTATAAATTTAAAAAAACATATATACAGTACACGTAGCACATGACACAAACACTTAAAATTTTGTTTCATTTTATGTTATACGTGAAGTAGGCCCACTGATTCGACGCCGAAACTATCGCTGCGGTTCACTTTCGCTGATCTCAGTAGCAGTGTTGCCGATACGAATCGGAAGAATAACCCTCGGCTAAACTAAAAATTACCCGCAATACTTACTATATGTGTGTGTAAAAAGTCTTGAACCGATAATGTATCAGACAAATAGCTGCAGGTATCAAAAATTAACCGATGGGAGTCAGTACAGATGTAAAAATTCTATTTTTTAAGCATTCGTAATTTTCCGCCGCCATATTTATTTCCGCCATCTTAAATTTAACTTTAAAAAATTCAATGGGAGTGTGGTACTATGACACATCATTTTAATGTGGAATTTTAGTTGTAATTCGATGTTGAAGTCAGTTTTTCGATTAAGTATTCATTCACGATTCACTAGCCATTATCGAAACACTTCTATTAGGTATAAAACTGTTTTATACAAATAGTTGAAGGTATTACAGGAAGATTTGAAGATAAAAATTGCTGTTTCAGGGTACATTGTTAATGTTCACAAATAAAGTTTGGTTCAGTGATGATATTATCCATCATTAAATAATAAAATGCTTTGCGACGGTCAAAGTCATCCTCACAGAGCTCATATACCAAATGTATTTTAAATGGATGAAATTTGTTTTCTCTAGGGTTATGGTACAGATTTAATATTTTTTATAATAATGTACTCTCTTTTAATGAATTCCTAAATTTTACAAAATACACGTCATTTTTTCTATTACGTATATGTGAGAAGGTAAAAATATCGAGCATATGCTGAGATTGTAAGACTTAACCTCTTGAGAATGTATTCTTAACGATGCAAAGGGTCAGGACAGATACTTGACAATGCTGTTGTTAGGGTGTGTGTCGAAGTGAGAGGGCAAAAGTCCTTACACATTACAGCACAGGTGTGTATTACTATTAAACCTAATTCCGATATTTGGTGTTATTTGTGTACGTAAAAACTAATGCACGTCGTTATGAGGCTGTGGATTAACTCCCGTGAAACCTTAAAACGTCAGAGGAAAGCAGACGCACCTTTTTCTTTTTTTCCCGAAAGATATTGGTCTAAGGGAGTAAGCCTACAAGTTAAAGCAATTAAATTTTGAATTAAAAACCATCTTAAATAACACTGAGTTCATAACGGACATGTGTGTTAACTGTTTTATGTGTAACCTATGAGTCATTCTCAACAGGTAATCCGGTGAATTTAGCGTACAAATTTTAAAATATTATAATATTGAGATGAATTATGGAGAAATTTAAATTATACATAAAACGACAGTCCTAGGGATCAAAGTAAATCTTTAAAATCTAACACCCCCCCCCCCCGCCCACGTTGAAATCTGATACACCGGAAAATATAAAAAATAACCATATAAAATCAGAACGATTTATATTTTCTCAAACAATTTTTTCTTTACTACCTTGTGAGAAAGTAAACACAAAGTTCTGCTATAAAAAAGTTTTTTTTTTATTTCAAGTTTCTTTTAACCCGTATAATTCATATATTGCAGCCATATAAGCTGGACAAATTTAATCCAAGGTCAAAGATCCACAATCACTATGAACAGAAATTCATGTTCTACTACATATCAGCTTCGTGTTCCTACATAAATAATTGCAATGCGCAGAAGTTCTGCGCATACGTTTTTGCAATTAAGCATAACTTTGAAAATCAAATTTAAAATAAACACTTTATCAATTTATTTATTTTTTCTAATTGCCTAAATGCTAAAAACACCTCGGTCATCATCGCTTTATAAAAAAAAGGAAGAAAGCAATAAAGAACATAAAATAAAGACCCCTATTTCTTGAACACTTCAATAGAGTCGGGGTCGGAAACTAACAAGAGTTGATCAAAAACGACCTGGTAAGAAAAGGATCTAATCAAAGACCACATGAAAAAGATGTAGTTTCCGCTAGAGTAAGCCGCGAAGAGTTTTTAAAATGTCGCTATTTTAACAAGTACAAAAATACAGTTTTAGTTTTGCTACAAGATAAAGCATACATAATAAATGCTTAAACCAAATGGGAACACAAAATCTCGTCAGTCTCCAAACTTTTCTTTAGAAAGCTGATACTTTAGAAAAAAACTCAAAAAAACGACAAACATGTTAGAATAGATTTTTTGACATATGTTTAAATCTTAAAATGATGCAAAGAACACGCTGATAAAATATTGAAACCCTATTACAAAAACATTATATATTAAAGAAACACGTTGTATGCTTAGACTCGTTACACAAAACCGTTTATTTATTGATCCTCTCAAATTATACGTTTAATTAAAACGGACATAAATAAACAGAAACTAGAGACTGCAAACAAAAAGTTAACTTTTCTTCTATAAAATAGGTTTATCAAAACGTCAGAGTGAATTAAACGCTACGCTAAGGTAATCCTCTTTCTTAAGGTGTAATAAATTGTTTGGATATATTTTAACTGAGACTATTAAATACTTTTTTCTCCTGAATAAAACCTGAGTTCTAAAGAGTAGCTTAAGACTGTAATAATTCAATTCTGTATTGATAATATATATGAAATTTATTTTCAATAGTATTGCATGACATGTTGTATATGAAAAGGATATTGTACATTGACTTTAAATTATAAAAAGATTAAGAATAAAACATTCGGGTTTTTATACTATTTTACCCAATTTACTTTCATGCCTTACGCAGATAGTATGTTTTAAAAGTAAGGAAACTGTTTAAAACCTATCAAAAAGTATCTTGACCGCTGCAGGTTAGTGTGGTATTCTATAATTATAAATTAATAATGGAATAATTAAATCTAATAAAACCGTATACAAGAATAGATTTACTTTCAACGATATCTCAGTCACCCGTGCATTTATAAATTTGAGTAAACACATTTTGTAACATAAACTTTAGTTTACAATACATTTATGATATCAAAACATTTTAAATGTTATAAGAACATTAATAAGGACAACATTGCAGACTTTAAACTTATTTCATAATTTTACTGTTTGTCAATCACATTTTTATTCTCGCCTAATCTTCATCTGTAACGGTTTGTTTACAACTTTATTAAAATAACTTCCAAAGTACTTTCATTGTTAAGTAAAATATTGTTAAAGCTGAAAATGATTTATTGTTGAATTCTGATAAGGGATTAATTCCGAATTGTTCGTTATTTTCTTTGTTAAAACTAAGTTAAAGCGAACTTTATACATATTTTAACGTTTTTAATGTTCAACTTTAATTTAATAGCAGATATTTCTTGTTGAAACTCCATATTCAAGGGTAAAACAAATCAAAAGTTTAAAGTTTCAAATATTTAAATAATATAAATTGTTTCGCCTTGCGGCATCATCGGTCAACTGATAATTTACAGGTATAGATAACTATTTAAACATAGTAACAGGAAACTGAAATACAATAGAGAAATCGGGAAAGGTAGGGGGATGACCTAGCAGGTAGATAAAGGTTAATGAACTATGTTACGGATGGGTTTTAGAAGGGGTGACGAATTTAATACAATTTGGTCATTTAAGTTGAGAATAGGCCTAAGTGAAATAGATCTATTTATTTCTAAACTTTCTAAATTATTTAATCTATTGCTTTTATTTTCTATATGTAAGAGTTTGACATTCAATTTCGGATCAAAACTATGACCTGAGTGCAAAAACTTTAACTTTTGGCTTGTAAACTTTAAGCTTATGCTTTATTTTATCCTTGTTTTTAATGTTGACTAATTTCTTAATATATATGGGAGTTTTTTCCCTTATGTTTTAATACTAGTTACGTCAGAGAACTTTGATTTGTATTTTTCTAATATATTTGTTCCTTGACTTTTAAAAATCTTAATTGTAAGCTATATTAGAGTAGTTGGATTGAACGGCACGTCGCCCCTCCCACATTCTAGATAGGCAGGAAAACCTAAAAGTTTTGAATTAAATTCCAAAGAAACAACCAATTATCAAAATTTATTTTTTATTAGTCGTGAACAAAACAAAATGGAGGCTATTTTTATATAAAAAACTAACTCTGATAAAAAAAACTGAATATCTCTTGTTGTAAAATAATAAAGGTTTACCTCTTAAACTAATGTGCCAAACCTTTCCTATCACTAATATTAGTTTTTAGCGTTGCAGCCATTAAAGGATTTGTTTTTAAATCTCGTTTTATAAATCTCTATAAATATCGTCCTCTAATTGAGACAAGCACATTGTCAAGATGGGATCTAAACCCTTTACTGTGCAACCGCGCGATAGCATCGCTCATGCATGGTTCCCCCATTGTCATATAGTGAGGGTAAATGAAAACAAGACTGCAGCTGATATGCTGACAGATATGATAGGGCTTTAATTTATTTATGTAGCCATTCGATTACCGACCTCGACCTTAGCAATGACACAAGCATATGACGTATTGCGCAAATGAAGATTCTTGTAGACTTTACATAAAAAGAAACTACTACAAAACCGTTTTAAAAAGCTGTTGTTATGGAAACAAACAAAACATTTCTAGAGTAAGGATGAAGTCTATGGATGTAGAATGTTAGATCTATGATAAAATAGTAAAACTCAGAGTTTTGGCTAAATGATCACGTAAGTAATAGTATTAGTTATTTTGACAGGTCAAGTCTAACTCATTAACCTGAAATTAGTATTTCAGAATTAATTTTAGGCCTAGTTTTCTTGATTCTATGTTTATACATTTTACGTTCTATATTTATTACTGAAAGACTGAACGTTCGATAAAAAATATAATTTATTACGATTCTATTTTTCTATATTTATTATATTTTTCTATTTTTCAGCAAAAGTAAATGAAAATTGAGAAATGTCAAGTTAGGCGATAATTAACTTAATGCTAATGGCTGTAACCTCGTAATTAATTTCCATCGGAAGTGTCAAATTTTAAAATCCATTAAATAAAGTGATAGTTTCAGCAAATAAAAATGTGTATATATTTTTTTAATATGTTCCTGATTTTTCGCTCTTGATGTTTAAAGACGATAAACCTATTTTTCATCATCGCCTTATGAGATAAAAGAACCCTTAAATAAAGACCACCAACCCTCGATTACTCAGACATTCTGTATATAGACCAGCATCAAGTGCAAGAAATATTAATGTTTGATAATCCCTTAAAGAAGAGGCGAAACTATCATCTTGTAAAATAAAAACGAAAGACGTGATTGAGAGCTGTGGAATTGAGGTAATTATTTATTTAATTCTACCAGTCGAGTAGGGCAACACTATCATTATTGATTATTAAACCTATCATATCACTACGGAACATATGAGAAAGTAAAATGAGACGACCTTTTGCTAAATGAATACAAATCACACAATGTAATAAAAAGTTAGACGTAAAAACCGAGGAAATTACAAACTCTTGTATTGTGTAAAAGTTATTTTAAAAAATAACAAGTTGAACAAAGTTCCCATCCCTGCATGTTTATACCAACTTGTTTTACGATATATCTTCTTTCTTCCTTTAGTTGATAAATTATTTACAAAACACAAACCCTCACAAGGATTTACACAATGTCCCGTCAGATCCTTATTATTTTAGAATTGAACACGGTTAATGACTGTTATAAAACTGGTTATTCCCAAAGCTAAATGAAGGTTTGGAAATTCAACAAGTATCCCATCACTGGAAACTCCAAGTGTGAAGTTTTCTAAATAATAATTTCCCTAACCATTGGATTGATCATCAAGCAGCTTATGACTTGTTAATTTTTCTGGAGTCCCCGCTCTCTCTGATTTTTTTCTTGTGGGGTGCATTAAGGAGGCTGATTATGTACCACCGCTATCAATGACCTAGATGAGATGAAAAATCGGACCACTACTGTGACGATGGATATCCTTGCCGGAGATTTAACTACCGCAGTTCGTGCCGCTGGCGGAGGACATATCGAACATCTTTAAAGGAATAAACTTTAGACATTTCTAAACAAGTGATGAAAATGTCAAACGAGTTGTACAACTTGTACTTTTTAAAATATACTTGTTTGAATTACTTATATTCTTTTGAATCACCCTCTATAATTATTCAAAATAAGTACAAAGTTTTTAAACGAAACCAATTTTTAATTTCGACGGTCTAGATTACAATAGGCATTACGTAAGAAATTTGCACTTTATACTGACATTCGATGACGACCTCAGGTATTTTTAAACACGTTTAGCTAGTCCTATTATCATAATATTGATTACGGTCGCGCAATAATAGAAATTCAAGTAATTAACTACGTAGGTACATGTCAAAATTAGAATACACCACAGATTCCTATTGTGAATGTCACCAATTCACCACACGACAATATCCGAAACCTACTTTCGGTAACGGCCAATCAAATCATTAATCATTGAAATTATTGCATCCTATATTACCGGTGAATTATAGAGAGGACACGTGTATGATCGCATCTGTGATTGAGTTGATGGTGTTAAAATACAGTCGTTGCAGCTGATATGCTAATATGATAGGAAGTGAATAATTTTCCTTATTTGAAGGGTCAAAAAATCAATGTCGAATTTTACCGTTATAAATTCCCCTAATAATAGTTTTTAGAATAATTTCTTTCGTCTCTGCTGTGATCTATAAATCAAATGGGTTTAACAATAACGACATTTAGTATATGGGAATAATTGGCGATATATTCCGACTTCCTTTTAAATGTTTTCTGTAATTAAAACTTTTGGGGTAGCTGGTACAACACCAAAGTTCCGATTTTCTCAAAATCGGCTACATCGATTTTGAACAAAATTTTGCTAAAATATTGGCCTCTATAGATTCACAAAAAGTATTGAAGGCCATAAGTTCAAAAATTTAAGTTCATGTGTAGTAGATAAACTTTAATTCTAGGTAAATAATGAGCTTGACTTGTGAGATTCTATTAGATAAAATAAAACTCGAACACATGATAACAAAAATTTGCATTTACTTATAAGTTATAGTTTGGTTGTTGTAGCTCATGTATCACTGAAGATGGCGACTTTGTCGTTGAAACGCGTTTGATTTGGTAACCGTAATTTTTGTGAGATCTAGTGTTCGAGTTTTATTTTATGTTTAATTCTAGGGCTGAACATTTTATTATTTTAGAATCTTTTAAAAGACATTATTACCCAAATGATCCAATATTTTACAAAGTATTTAAAAATCTTAAAATTTATGGAATAAAATAATTTTGGTTTACTTTAAAAATTTTTACTTACACAATATGTAACATCTTTTTTGTCCTTTTCAAATTGGGCTATATACAAAAAAAAAAAAAAAAAGAAAAAAAAGAAAAAGTAGTATATTTTGACATAGACGTAACCCATTTTACTGTAGTATATGGTAATTTGAGTTATAAATCAAAATTTCGACCTTTGTTTATTGACTAATCTTCATGTTTCATGGCCTCAGGAAAACAAAAAGAATGATTTTCAACAACGCCCTCCGTCCATCATCGCATTGTGTATATAGGTTATGTAAGCATGACAGCAGCCACAAATATGTGGATATGAACCTTCAATTTTGTATAGGAAATTATAGTGTGTTTATAGAAATTCAAAATAAAAAATTTTTAATGTCAAAATGGCAGCCGTTTTTTGGTTCATATCAATGAATTGAACTTGTAACACACTAAGTTAAATAGAAATTTATTGTTCTATCAGTACATTCTGTTGTTGTTACTCTATTTTGAGAGTATAGTAGATGGTTATAATAAATGGTCGCATCACTTGATGTAATACTCCAAAAACATGTAATTTTTGTACACACATTATGTCAATGTTTTAAATAAACTGCAATAATATAAAGTATACATATTCTATAACGTTAAGTATACAATAAATACATTTCCCCAGGCCTGTTTGGGTTACACATAAGCACAGTTTGAATTTGTTTTAAATTGTTTTTTTTTAACTGTTCGCTTTCTTCTGAGATATTTCCTTTTTGTTAAGTTTAAGAGACCATCCAAGTTGTAGACTATTAAATTATCTTACAAAGGAATGTGTTAAGCTACTGCTAATAGATCGTTTCACCTCCTGAGGGTTATATAATCCTTCATCTTCCTCCTGGAACTCACACAAAGTAAACCCAAAACTACCTTTACCGTAAACTACATTAATAAATTATTATTATTCATATTGATGAATAGTAGCTACCAAGTCTGCGTTAGATAAATGGTTACCTTAATTTGTCCGTTTGCAATCCTCTGTTTTTTTTAGAAATGATTACTAGTTTCGACAGAGTAGGCCCCTACTGTCATCTTCACTAACGGTTTTTTAAGAACGAATACACTCGTATAGATAAATAAATTTCAATTCCATGTGAATGTTAAGGAATTCCATGTTAATGATAACATGTGATCAAAAACGAAGATTAAAAAAAAGTGAACTCACATCACAAACACAGTTATAACCATAAACAAAAACATTATAAATTAAACATAAAAGTTGGTGGATCCAATTGTATAGAACATTCCTCCTTGATTCCAGAGTTCCAACTCAAACTTTATAAATTATTTTTTATGAATTTCGTCAAAATAAAATTCCAAAATTTTCTTAATGTTAAAACTTTGAGTTTATTAATCTGTGCATCACTATTATTATATCTTTCCTTTGGAGTGGAATTAATACCGCTGAAGTAGTTTTGATACCGTCTTGGATACGATGCATTACCGAGAGGACGAGAGAGGGAGTGCACATTATCTACAATTAATTGGACTTTGATTTACAACCAACGATATGATATCGTTGTGAATCAAACTGTGCTGGGAGTATATCACAATGTAGTGATGGTACAGTATTTATGGAACATGTTATTTCTTTCATTGTTCAATCTGTATGTGGTCTAAGCGTATTTTAACCATATCCAAAGCTTTTATTTTGTTTGTTTATAACTGAAAATTATGAGTATTTCTTCCACCAGAAAAAGAATATAATCAGCTTTATTAATTTTCATCAAAATTTGTCCAGGAGTTTAGTTACACGATGTGATATGTGTCGAATCAGCCGTCAACCTGACACATCAAACCATGTTATACAATTAGTAAAAACGCATAATACTTACGTATTATCTGTATACCGTAACTTGGCGTCTGGACCCGGACCGTCCCCCCCCCTCGCTCCCTTCCTCACCCAGCTGTTTCACCTACTAGCGTTAACACTGCACTGTTTAACTTTTTTATGGGAGACACAATTTTTAAAAAAATTTTCAGCATTGTTAAAATGTTTAGGAAAATATAAGCAAATTGATACCAAATACGACACAAATGTATGTAAATAGTACGTAAACATGTAAATAATAAGTATGTGATTATGCAAAAAGTAGCTGTGTAAAGAGCTTTCTACTGGCGGCTTTTACAAACGGAATAGTGTCGTGTTTGGTATCGATTTGCTTATATTTTTCTAAACATTTTAACTATGATGAAAAAAAATTTTAAATTGTGTCTCCCATAAAATAGTTAAATAGTGCAGTGTTAACGCTAGTTGGTGACTCATCACTGAAACAGCTGGGTGAGGAAGGGAGCGAAGGGGGGGACGGTTCCGGCCGCTCGCAGGTAGCCAAGGGTACAGACTATAGTGCCCGTTTCGTGCGATCACCGACACTTCCCTTCGTACGATGTTGCTATCGATTCCATATTTATTACTCTTTTCATATTAGTTCTGTTAAGTTTCTGATATTTCTTTTAAAAATTGATAAACTTTTCATGTAACTTGTACGCATCAAAGTGAATTAAAGTAAAATGTAAACAGTAGTCGGGTCGTTTACGATTCCAACTATTTGTGTCACCAGCCACGACGAGCCATCACTGGTTAGGTTAAAGGATTGTTTCAAGGTTAAGTTTACAGTATCTGTTGTAATATTTACTGATACTTATTATTTATGGTTGTTATTATGTCATAACGTATTCTAACCAGCAGTCACATTAGGTGTACAGTGATGATTTATTAAATTTTACCGTAAGGAGTGAGGTTTACTGTTAACAGAAAAGCTTCTTTTAACCTTTAACTTCTCAGAAATAAATTTAGTTATTTTTAAAATGAACGTTTATTTTTCTAATCTGGTTTACAGTTATCAATGCAATGGACTCAGATGATTTTAAAACAACTTTACTGAGTACTGACAATATAATACACGAATAACTCCACCTGTATTCGGATTCAAAGTAAGTCCTTTCACGTGTACTGTGAAAGGGTGTAAATATGACCTTTCAATAGGGGTGAGAAGAAAGTAGGGTTGTTAATATTCCTACTGCTTTGTAGTTCTTTTTAATTTGATAAAATGATCTTTTTTTGTTTGCTTCGTAATTGTGTGAAAGCCTTCCATAGAAGCTCACCTTGACTTCTCTGAATTATCTAATTTATTTAAAGGAGTTTTAAAGAGGGTACACTTCAATCTGTTTACAAAAAGGAGCAGAAATACGTGAGTATTGTTCTTTTAATGCCAAATGTAGCAGCCGTTATCATCAAATCATTTTAGCACGGTTTCTCTTAGCGGATCTTGGAATAATCTATAACTGGTTAACTATTCTGCGAATTTGTTTTAATAAATTATGTAAACAAAACTTCAAAATTAAACCACTTTCAACTAATAATTGCTGATCAAAAAAATATTCTTATATCGATTACTGTGGTATTTTTTTTTAATCTCTTATATTTTTATATTTTGTGGGAAAACGTAGATGTCTTCCGATCCCAAGAAATTAACGATTTTATAACAGTCTCATGGGCAATTTTTGTTATTATCGTAACTTTCGAACCCGTAATTTTGGAGAAATAGTGTGACCAATACGTTTTATTTGTGTATTTAGAGGCCGCATTTGATCAAAATCTTTCATTCTGATTCTGAGAAAATTGAATTTTTTTTTTCGGTAACTACTTTTACATTTGTAAAAGATTTCCACCACATGAATGGCTCAGGATTTGTACAGATGGGTCCTTGACAGACCGTAATCATGGGGCAGGGACAGGGATATATTCAACACTCTTTTCACATTATGTGTCTGTTGGAAAACATAAAACAGGCTTTGATGCTGAAGTAGAGGCAATATCAACAGCCCTGAAACTATTACTATGTAGACACACCAAACTATGTAAGGTAGTCTTCCTGGTAGACTCAAAGGCAGCCATCCAGGCTGTAGCCTCAAACAAGTTATCTTTCGTTCGAACTGTCAGGGAAGCAAGAGTTTCTATCAGACAGATGGAAAGACTGGGAAAGACGATACATTTCCAGTGGGTGCCTTCTCACGAATGAGATGGCGGATGTCCTTGCTAAGAAGTGATCCAATCTGCTTCATTGGAACAACTCCTTGAACTTGGATTCAGCTAGAAGACTAATCAGCAATGGAACACAAGAGGAATTTCTGAAGGAAGCACGAGCCTTGGGAAGTGAGAGGAGGTAGAAGTGCATAGAGAACGAATGGCAACACAACAAGAACAAGCTTAGGAAAGAGGCTGTGGCATATCTACGCCTTGGCACGGGACATGATTGTTTGGCGGCGGCCCACTTGAAGAGGATCCATGTCCTGGATTCCGATCTTTGTGTGTTGTGCCGACAAGCGGGGGATCCAATGAATAGGGAACATCTTTTGAGGTGCACCAGGCTTGATTCTGAGCACCAGATTTCGAAGAATTTTCCTAAATTGTACTGGGATGCCAGGAGACTCATGGGTTGATTCTCACGTAGTCTGCCATTGGAAACAACAACTTTTACATTTGTATTTAAAATAAATTAAGAATAGTTTCGAGATATAACCAAAGTTTTTCTACATAGAAAATATAATTAGAAACTAATGAATGAGTACATTCAATAGTCAACAGTTAGTTAGTCATCATTCCAAAAATCAGTTTTTTTTAACTTAGGGGACTCAGAACGGATATATCCGTAAAAAAAATCAAGATATATATTTTTTTATCCATCACATAACATTCTTTATACTACGTAACTGTAAGAAATAAAGAAATTTATAGATTTACACTTGAAAATTTTGATTTACACTCTTGGAGAGTCCATTTTTTAGCATGAAAAATTGGCCTGTTTACAAAACGTGGTTGAATTTAAACAATATTTTTAGTTCTTTTGCTGTTATCCGTTCCAAAATTTTCAAACTGTTTCCAAACTATTTTCACAACCTGTAGATAGCTCATTTTGTTCACGTCGGTGATCTGCACATTTTAATAGTAAGTAGGAGATCGTCATTAATGATTAATTTCTTTAATCTGATTCTGAAATTAATCTCATCATTCGATAGTTTCTTTTAATCTATAAATTTTCTAATTTGGTTTACGGTTCTGGGAATTAATTAATTCATGAACAACCAAACCTGTATTCGGAATCAAAGTAAATCCTTTCATGCGTACTGTGAACGGCTTTAAATGAGCCCTTTCAATACGTGTGAGAGGGAAGTAGGGTTGTTCATTCTCCAATTTCTAAGTAGTCCTTTTTAATTTGATAGATGATCTTTCTTTGTTTGCTTTGTAATTTAGTGAAAACCCTTCCAAAAAGGATCACTTTAACTTATCTCATTTATTTAATAGAGTTTTAAAGAGGGTTTTCTTAAATCTCCTTACAAATGGGAGTAAAAATATTGTTTTGTATTTAGTAATTTTACCCTTCAAATATGCCTAGTATTGGTAGACAAATTGTCATTTGTCAATGACAACCGATCATCGAGGCTGCCAACAAAATACAAGTGTTAAACTTAAGTCCAAGCAAGGTCGTGTTCCTTATCGACTCTCAGGCTGCAATTTACGCCCTCAGCAATAACAAACCTACTGACGGCCTCAACACCCTGAACTGCCGCAGGAAACTAGCCAACCTCATTGATGGGGGATGGAACGTCAACCTTCATTGGGTCCCCAGCTACGTCGGTCTTCCAGGCAACGGAAAAGCAGACGAAATGGCCAAAAAAGGAGCAAAGGAAGAGCAACCTGAGATTCTCTAAACCCTCCAAGCAGCAAGAAGCCAAATTGATACCACCATATCTAGGTACACTAAGAACCTCCTAAAAGGCTTAAGTATAGGCAAAATGTGAGAGAACCTTGTGACCCCAGGGCACATGCCTGCTGATCTGAAGAGAAGTGAAGCTGTTGCAAGGTTCCGTCTGAAAACTGGGCACGACTACCTGCAGGTCCACCTACACCACCTTGGCTTTGCTGACTCAGACACATGCCCTCTCTGCTCAACCGGACTCATGGTGGGAAGTCACCTCCTCATCTGTCCCATACTCAACCATCTTCCTGACGATCTCACAACGCGATACTGGGAGGCTCGGCGTCAAATGGCACAACCGCCACCGACAGGCGTTGGCTAAAGTAAAAGTAAGTAAGGTAGACAAATTGCACGTATAGTTTTCCACGGAAATATCAATTTTGAATACAAAAAGTGTTTTATTTTTATAATAATGTTGTCTGCCGAGATTCTGACGTCCGTCGTTGTGTAATGATTTATCGTAATGTTTAGGCTTTTTAACAAGGCGTTTAGAAAAGAAAATATTTGAAGGCATTAGGTTTAAAATAAAATTGCTTTCTATCAAATATAGTTTCTAGCGATTTTTATCAAAAATCGATACACTCTAAATTTAATTAAATATACATTAAAGTATAATCTCCCCAAGAATGTCAATTTTTTGGAGAAAAGTAAAAACTATCCAGACTACATCTTAGAGCTCAAATATCATAAGCTCGGCACAAACCGATTGTATACCGAAATATTAGGTCGGTATACATTTATGGCACACATCGATTGTGAAAATTACAAAACCACATGACAATTACTGATAATTGAAACATTCCAAAATTAATAATAAAACCAAAATCTAAATATCGTCTTTTAGTATTTTTTATATTCTATGGAACTTCGATGTTCTTTTTCTTGTTGTTTGACACATACGGTGAAAATCTTCACATTTCACAATATAATCACTTTTGCTTGTTTTGAGGGTTCATTTCTGTTATTTAACCTTTGATGACCAATTGATTAGTTTGGGTCCTTAGAAGATTGGATTTAATCAAGATTATTAGAGACGACTTATTAAAATTTCTATTTTGTTTTTATAGAATTTAACAGCAAATTGTAATTAATTATTTTTGAATAGTATACTCACATAATTATGAAATTCTGTTTAAATTATTTCCACATATTTGGGGTGTAGAACAATGATTCCAAAAACTACTTTTCTCTGCAAAGATTACATCAGAACTATTTTGACTCGTATAAATAAACAGCATCTCAATCTAGAGTTATGTCCATTAAAATATAAATCCTAATGTTTTTGCTCTGTAATAACAATACTTCAAAGTCATATGTTATTCAGTGGTATCAAACCACACACAAATACTGAATAAATGTGGTTAAAATATCTGAAACCTAGATGGAAAGCAACAATCAATTAATTTATCATGGATGATCTGTGGTGTACGTTATGACATTTTGTTGTTACGTAACTTAAGTGGAAAATATCTGTTTTACTTTGTCTTAAACCAAATTCTTATTTATTTAATGAAAAGTTCCTTTAGTTATTGCAACCACTTTTATCAAGTGGGTAAGTTCATGACCCTAGAGACGTTCTAAGTGTCAACTACGTCATCGTATCAACTGTCATGAGATCCAGCCAGCTCATACTCACAAAGTGCAACAGTTTAAATATTAGCAATGCATTTGATAAGATTACTAATTACTATATGATTTATATGATCAGCTGTTATAAATTGTAATTAGCTTTGAGGTTATATTTACATAATTTATTGCAGCAATTATTTAGTAACAGAGCTTTATTATTATGTAGGATATCGAAGAACATATATCACTACAGATAATTAATACTTGCGGGGTAAACGACAAATTATAGAATGACCTAATTACATACGTTATTGAGGATGTGGTTTTTCGTCCTCGCACCAACTCTTAGTAGTCTAGAGTAGAGAGTGCCAGGCGCGCAAGGGATTTCTTATAATATTTAAGATTTATAATATTGTAAACTACCAATTATTAATATATTTCAATCATGACTAAAATGTTTTTTCCGACCTTCTTTTACATTAAACAAGTCTTAAAATGCACAAGGATGTATGTAAAATCCAAAGATTATGGATCTTAATGGTCGACAAAGTATTAAGTCTCCATGCTCACACACAATTGTTTACAAACGTGTTAATTACTTCAAGTAGAAAAGAATTTCCAAAATTGTATCTACCACATTAGTGTCAGCAACTTGGTGATCAAAGTCGAGGAGATAATTTAGCTTGTGGTACGGACCATACGGTGAACCTAATAGCCTTGAGTTTTGGCCCCCAAATAGATAAGTCCCACGCACCGTTGTACTTAGCTAGTTCTACTACCATGATATTGATTACGCTAAATTGAAATTCCAATAATTAAACAAGTTAGGTTATAATACATTACAGTCAGAATACACTACAGATTCCTCTGTTAAATGTCAGCAATAGTAATTCCCTACATAATATCTGAAACCCACGTTCAGAAGAGGCAATCAAATCATTAATCATTGAAATTATTGCATCCTATATTACCGGTGAATTATAGAGAGGACACATGTACGATCGCATCTGTGATTGAGTTGATCATTCACAATAGTACTAAAATACTGTGGTTGATGCTTATATCACAGTACGGGAAATTCCTTCTGTTTTTACTCTCTCATATATACCAAATACAGAGAAAATTATTTAATGAATAAAATATATAAGATATATAAGTTATGAGGTTTCTTGATCAAAACCTGCTTTTAACTGTTTGTATTTGTACCTGTTATAAAACCAAAACACAATTAATTGGTATTTTCATAAATCGGTAACAATGATTTGTATCAAATTTTGCTAAAATATCTTTTTTTTTAAATCAATTAAAAATTATTGTTCGACGGTTCCCCAAAAATATTAGTTAAGGATTTATCGGTAAACACGCTAAAATCGATCACACCTGAAAGATTAATTTTCTCCAAATATTGACTCTAACGATTTTTTCAAATTTTGGTAAAGTGTGATAATTAATTTCTTCACTGTCCACGCTAGTGTATTTTGAAATAAAGATTTTTAACAATTTCCAAAAAATAATAAAAACCAAGGATATTATTTTTATTTGTTGTTTCTTGTTTTAATGTTAGTTAATTCACAATAGTGTTGAGTGAAATTTCTTTTTGTAGATTAATATGCTATTTTATTTCAAAGTATATGTTATTTTAACATTAATTTTTTATTAACATTCATATATAAACTGTAATGACGACATGTACATGTTTCATAGAAAAATTGGGAGGCGATAAAATAAATAAATCGCAAGTGAAACAAATTAAAGTTTCAAGATTAATTACCAGAAATTTAAAATTGATCTGAACATTCGTTATTAACTCTTGATTTCAATTTAATTTTTACGTTTAGACCTAGCTTATGTCAGAAGTTATGCAGCTTAGGGTCTATGGAAATATCTTTAAAAATATTACATCCCAAACGCGCTTATCCTCCTGATTAATAAATTTAGTATTTGAGCATGTTTTGATCCTATATCGGGGCCGACTTTTTAAATTTTCGGCAACACAAAAATTGTCTGGGTAGTTGATTATAAGAAAGAACACAAAATTATGATTTTCTCAAAATCGGCTACAATAAATTTGATCTAATTTTGCTCTAAGTCACGTAATGGTGATCATCTCTCAAAATATACTGGTTCCTAATTATAATTGAAAACCAAACACTTTGATTTTGGGCTGTTATAAAAAATACGTAATTTCTCAAAATCTACTTCATCAATTTCAATCAAATTTGTAACTAAAGATTAGATTAACCGGCATTAAAACATAATTGAACTTCATCAATTTTTTTCAATAAGTTTTTCAAAGACGAATATCTATAGACTGTAATCAAACTTATACAATATTCTCTGCACCTTTTAATCATGCTGGTAGTTCCATAGAATAATCTACAAGTTGACACAGTATTTTATTGATTACAACAGTCACATAGCAAGAGAAGATAAGTTCAGTTCTACTCAAAATTATTCCATTAGATCCAAAAGTTGTACAACTTGATTGTCACCGAACCCTTTTACAGTTTACGTATTCATGCCAACACAGAGACTGCGGTCTAGTCGTGCTAGAGTAAATATTCAAGAGATGGGAGAGAGAATGTTAGAAGTCCTTTCTGCTCCGATGGGAATCCAGTAAAATTTTCACAACTGAAGAATACGCTGCGAATAGAACTCGAATTTATAATTAAAACATCCTAGCTAATGTCATCTCCCTATTGGTCACTCGTCCCACTCGACACCATGACGTGGTCACCTTCCTGTACCCAATAGATTAATTTAAACCATATTTTTTTCACTAATATATCTGGTGATTAAAAGGTGTCACTCTTAATGTTTTTTCCCATATTTTTCCACATAAACTTTGGATAAATTTTTGTTTTTTATATCTGACCCTTTGTATTACGTTTTTGGTGTTAACATTTTAGATAGCTATCGTCCAGTTTAATCCAAGAGTTGAGATATACACAATTACGAGATTCAGAAAACCTATGTAACAACTGTTTTATATAAACTAAGTATACTTGTGTTAGGATTGGTTGCTCTAAACAGCCTGGGTTCGTTATTTTCAATATAATCAAATCAGTGTTCCAGCACTTAATTAATCTTTATTAACAATGACTATCTCCTATCTTATTACAATACTACAATATCCTTATTATTACTATTATTAATCCAGAATGACTCTAATTGTTGTGACTCACAGATCTAATTCTACGTTATATTTTAAAATTACTTGTCTCTGAAATAATTACAAGGTAGAATCAAGCTCACCATAGTACAAGGCTCACCCTGCTTGCCACTCATGGATGCTCGTCTGAAGTCTCAATACTCCTAGGTAGCTCGTACTCGCCAAGTCCATCTGGCTATCTTCGAAAATTCCTGCAGCACCTACCTTCATCAATCTTAGCCCACTGACCAAGTTTTCTCCCACCCCAGGGTTTATATATGTTTGTAGAATCAATGATGTGTGCCTAGCTTGCAAGGTAAGCAATTTCATCATTTTTCCAGGTCTGTCACAATAACTGTTGTCATACTGGGTTCTTAAAAAGAACTTGTACTATATTCCTAACTAAAACTATCCTTATTCCTAACACTTGGATTGTTTATACCACTTCTTACAAGACCCAGGAAACCAACTTTTGGGTTTTACATTTATAAGATATGCTTGTATTACATTCTATGATGGCTGTTTATGTTTTCACAAATACGTACTGGAGAGAGGGTTGTCATGGAAAAGCTGATTTTCTTAGAATGATTATTTTTGTTTTAGGTACCGTGTTTTTTATCAAATTCTGTATGCAAGTATTTTTTGCAAAAATATCTCCTCAAGTCGTGTAACTCGAGACCTACTTGGGCAATATCCTAGATTGTTCTTAGCAAAAACAGCTGACAGGGTAGCTAGGTTGAGCAGACAACGCCAGTAAAATCCGAGAAGGGATTAGTCCGTACAGGCAACCAGACTAATGCAGTGCAGTGTAGTTTTATAACTTTTGGTTTAAATTTTTTTTTCCGAATTCCAGCATGGCTGGTTAATTAATTGGAGCTTGGCGTTCGAAATTATCCGGGGGCCCAATGCCCAAAATCGGTCGCGATGTTTGATAATTAAAATAGGCTGAATTTAAAAAATGGGATTTCACCCAACCTCAGCTATGTTATTAATTAGTAATTGTGCAGTGTGGGTGAATATTTAGTAATTGATTATAATTCCATTATGATTATTTAATTATATTATACTCTACAAAGCTGAGTATCTTATGGTGCATTGGCAGGCCTGGGGTAACCTTTTTGGGCTTATAGTCGGTTTGGACGTTAACTAGTGTAGTTTTTTTAAAAGGGCAAACCCCCAAAATGTAGCAATACCGTTTGAAATGCTAGATAATATTAAAATCGTTGTTTTTTTTGTTTTTTATTTTTAGTAGACGTGATCTAACATTCAAGGTTTACGTCAACTGCCTACTGCGGCCTGACCATCTTGTCCTTGGTCTTTGCAAACTTTTCTTGCCACTAGGTTTATCTTCATCGCCTGCTCTGGAAGCCTTCCACCTTCAACTATTTACACAATCCTTCCATTTATTTTTTTTACAGAGACTCATTTGTTATAAGATGGATATCCAATTCTTGTAGAATATCATTATTTCGTATTCGACCTTCACTGTGCAGCCTTCATCGAACCTACGAAACCTCATTTCAAAAGCTAACAATATCTTATATCGCTATACTCAACAATCCGTACCATAGTGTAGGTCAGGTTAGGTTAGGTTAGATAGGTCGGTCCATCCACTGTTATCTACTTGTTGTTATGATCCTTTTCAACTTGAAAATATGAAAATGTGACACTTGTTCTAAATTAGTTTCCAAATCGTCTCTCAATATTTTAATGAACTGTAACCTCCTAAGGACTCAAACAGAATTTATTTATCACCAACTCCCCAAAGTTACAGGTTAAAATGTGGAGGGGGAACGTAAACAATGAAACGTCCCAAAATTGACTAAAGTGATTGTATAACATTTTGATGAATTGTAAAGATTTACATAGTAAAATAATATGACTGGCCCAAAGTAAACGAAAATTACAGCTCACTGGAATTACAAAATACTAAAATCAAATACTATAAAACTGTAACATATTTTGGTTTTATGATTGATTTTGGTATTTCATGTTTATCTGTAATTGTAATTTAGTACGGTTTAAAACATTGATTTTTGCCATAAATTTGTACATGCCATAGAAGGTTTGACAAAATCAGTGTGCCGATCTTATGATATTTGACCTTCTATGACATCGTCGATGGTTAATTTTTATTTTTTCGAAAAACCTGAACTAAAATTGTTGGTGAAATTGCAATCCTAAATGCTACTATTAATCAAATTACGATCAAAATAATTTTAAATTTTATTTAATCAAATGTAATTTTGTATTAACCAATACAATTTTGTAAAGGGATTGAAGAAAACCCTCTTTAAAACTTCATTAAACAAATCAGTGAAAGTCAAAGTGATCCTCCATGGGCGGCTTTTACACAATTACGAAGGAAACAAAGAAAGATCATCACTATCAGATTAAAAAAGACTACAAAGAAGTTGGAGAATTACCAACCCTAGTTTCATCTCACCCTTCACATTTCAAGTCCTTCAAAGTATGCGTGAAAGGATTTACTTTGAAACATAATACAAGTTGAGTTCTTTAAAAATAAATGCCAAGTGTGTTTTACAAACATCCGAATTGATAACTAACTGTAATAAAATGGGGATAATTACTTTTATGAAAGTAATTTCAGTAACTTGTTTAAGAGTGACGTATTCTCTATTTAATATGTCCAGATCAACAAGTTAAACAAAAACTATATTTACAGGCTGCTCAAAAAGCATGAAAACAGTTAAAACATTTTGAGTATTAACATCAAAAATAGAAGAGTTAGGCTATATATATAATAATCAAATCAACCACATTTTTGTACACACAATTTTGCAACCAAATAAAATGAACAGAAAAACGTTATATGTTTTTACTTTCTCACAAATACGTAATAGCACAAGGAAAGTTATGTAATCGGTCAAAAGATCGATGTCAAGTTTTCGGCTCATAGATCCGTTTTGAAGTCTTCTAAGTTAAAAAAAAAATTAAGAATTTCAAGTGAAAAATATACGACTCAGACTGGGAATTGAAACCAGGACCTTCAGCTTTACGAGCTGATCCTCTACCAACTGAGCTATCCTTGATCGCTTCCCAGTATAGGGCGTACACTTGAATTTGTTTTTGCTCCAATTTTAGAGTTATACCAGATCAATTACCTCGTTACAAACGACATTGAAACTAATCTGTGACTCGGTTTGCAGCCTTTACGTATGTATTTAATGTATGTAAAACGTATGTAAATAATATAACTAAATAAATTAGTTTTTGGAATGATGTCAGTATGTGAAGTATACCACGTGGACCAATTTTAATCCTATTTGGTATGTGAGCATATTTTGATCATATCTCGCGTATAACTGCCAAAAAACCGCTAAATTAAATTTTCTCAAAAATTGACAATGAAACATTTTGCTCAAGTGTAGCCTTTAAAGATCAAAACAAAGCATACTGATGGCCATTTCTCCAAAAATATAGATTTATAATTTAACGATAGAAAAACAAAAATTTGACCATATGACTGTTATAAAATATGTAATTTTTTGAAACTGTACTAACCGATTTCGTAAAAAATTAATTGAAATGTGAAGATTATTTATCAAATGTGAAAACCAAAATCGCAAGTAAAAAAATATTACCGATCAGGATAACTGATAAAAAAACAAAAATATACTCGACCAATATCATTAAAAGCTTAATCAAATCAAATTAGAGCTGAGGACGTGTTTTTGACACAAGATTACATCTCTTAATTAAATTTATAAATATTTTTACAGAGACTAAGTTTATAGTTCATTTTCACTTTTTTATTGACAACTATCGAACTGACAATTTTGATAGAATTGGGTTTTATTTGGTTTGGAAAGTTTTGGTATTTGTATACACAATGTGTTTTATTAAATTATACAATACCCATAGGCCATCAAATCTCATTTTTATGGTGATTTTATTTTCACTAATTATTAAGAATAACCAACCGTTTAGTAGAGAGGTACCCTACAGCGTTTATCAACCTAGATTAAGCTCCAATTCAAAAGTTGAAATAATAAAATTACCCTATAAGTTTTATAGGCAATATTCACAGGAAAAAGGAAACCATCCAAAACGATTTGAAGATTCCGGTTGATATATTTGGCACGAAAAGAACAGTAAATACTTGTTCCAGTTCCCTTTTGAAAACAGGTAGAATAAAACCGTCTTTAAAACTCCATTAAACAAATCAGAGAAGTTAAAGTGATCCTCTTTGGAAGACTTTCACACAATTACGAAACAAACAAAGAAAGATAATCTATCAAATTAAAAAGGACTACCGAGAAGTTGGAAAATTAACAACCCTACTTTCATCTCACCCCTATTGAAAGGGCACATTTACAACCCTTCTGAGTATACGTGAAAGGATTCGCTTGGAATCCGAATACACGCTGAGTTGTTCATAAGAGAACCCACCTTATATTATCAGTCAAAAAAAAATATTTAAAAATAATCTGAGTTCATAGTATAACGGTAAACAAGATAAGAAAATGTATATTTTCAGCTTAGTTAAAAATACCAGAAGTTAAATAGTTAAAACAAGTGGTTCTGTAAACTATAAAACTCGTTCCATGGAAATATTAACAATTCAATACATCCTGCTTGTAAACTCAATGTGAACGCGTCATAAAACATGTAAACATTCATAAATCAATAACTATTATTATATATTACTACAGACACTGTAAAATTAAACAGAAAAACGATTCACGGATACAAATAATAAAAACTATATCCTTGGTGTATGTTCCTTGAATTGATCCTACATAAACCCTGGATCTGTGAACGTCTTAACAGAAAAACAATCCAAACTGGAGGATCCTGGTGGCTGGTCACCCATTTATTTAAAAACGTAAAAACTATATCACTACTGTTCAATTCACATTGATCCGTACAAGTTACATGCAAATATTATCAAATTTTAGTAATTTGATACAGACATTACTAGCAGTGTAACTGATATGAAAATAATTTATACCCAATTGATAACAACACCGCACGAGTGAAAGTTCAGTAGTCGGGCGACACCGGTATTTCCTGAGTACTTTTATCAAATGTGTAACACGGTTTGATATCTGCGGTCGACACAGACCACTTCGTAGACTAATTCTAAGATGCTATATATTAACGAATGTTAATCAAAACCATTAAAGCTGGTTATATTCTTTTTGTAATGGGAGTTAATCTACACTTTTATTTAACCAGCAAAAAAAAGTGTTAAATAGTAATAGTATTAATAAACCTGTTTTTCGTCAGTGACTTATTTGTTCATCTTCGTCAGCCATCAGTATTATTCACAGAAATCGTCATATTGTAATAATAAAACAAAAACACAAACAAACACACCAAAAGGGGAATAAATATAACAAAGTAAAATTTAGACGATAATATGAAACGCGTATAAGGAAGACGAGCAAATAAGATAAACTAACGAAAAATAGGTAACATAATTCTATTACTATTTAATATTTTATAAAGTGACTTGGATTCATTTAAAATGAATTTAAAAAAAAAACTTTGTAATATGATTAAAATATTCAGACGATATACCAATAAATACTGTACCTTCCCCTATAATAGATATCCCTTGTGATATATTCCCAACACAGTTTGATACACAACAATATCATATCGTTGGTTATAAATCAAATTCCAATTACTTATAGATAATATACACATCCCCCACCCCACCCCCACCCCACCTCTCCATCTGTCAGGGCTATTACGTCGTATGCAAGAACTGGTTCAGCGCTATTAATTCCACTCCGAAGGAAAGATAATTATCACAAGTATCGGGTGTCGAAACATTACCAACATTACAAAACAAAATGTTAGCATAAAATAATATTCGTCGCCAACTTACCAAAAAAAAAAATCTCTATACTACGTTTAAGTGAGAATTAGAAATAAACAAAAAGAATCTGATCTTCACATTGCGTGGAATCAGGAAACAGAACGTTCTCTCCGTCTGTCGTCATTGTCGTTTATAAAGTAATAGTTGCCATAACGATTAAGATAGTAACATACAAAATTTGGTATAGGAAAAAATAGTGTGCACATTAGTGAAACCCTATTGAAACTTTTTTTATTTGGATAATTAAACAGTTTTTTAAACATATCTCGTGTGTTATACAAAGTAAACACACAGAGTAAGATTTTTTTTAAATGCAAGTTTCAATTCTGCATAACTGTACCAACACGACCCTCCTACAATAACAAATAGAGAAGTTATAATCAAAAATTAATATAAAACCCTGCTGAAAATACACGTTAGTTGTCATTTCTCTAATAAAATTTATTGCTGACTTTTCGATTACAACAGGGAAATGAATCTTGGATACATTAATAAAAAATAAATTTCCATTAAATTTTAGTGAAATGGTAAGATTTGAAGTCTAAACGAATGAGACAAACCGCAAATAAAAGGCAGTAATTACGAGTCGTGAGTAATTTGAAACATATCAACACCCTAACTCTGTTACGCGCTGCACAAACAGATAATATCACATTTATCGGTCAAATAATTGAAAAACGTTGTTTAATTATCACAAATATTTCTTTATACTACATACCCGTATATATAATAAATTAAAAGAATTTTCAAAATGCAATTTTAACCGCTTACACTGTAGGTTGAATTTTACCGACCAAGTCTGGAAACCTCGTCCCCTAAACGAGTGCAATGGATTAAAGGGGTGGAAGGGTTAATCTCCCTCTACCGTTGATAAACTGAAATGTAGGAAAAATCTGATCGGTGTATGGGGAAGTGAGCATACAGAAATAATGTTCTACCGGGGTAAAGGGAAAGATGCAGTCAACCATAATTCCTGACTTATCTGGCAGCTAGTATCATACAAATCAATAAAACTGAAGTTGAAATTAAAAAAAAAAACAATGTTTTAAAATTAATCTAACCTAAGAACATGTGACCCATCTTGGTGTGAGCATTGTCCTACACTTTAAAAATAAACTAATTATTTTTACAAATAGTATAAATTTCTGTAAGCATTATATTTGAAAGAAATACAACCGTTTAAAGAGTTCAATGCCATTGCTGAGTAAGAACGCAAGGTGTTGTGTCTGTCAACGAAAAGCATCCTCGCTGAATAGCTAAAAATATGATTTATTGGAGAGCAAATATTGACTTAATACATACGTTATTGAGGATGTGATTTTTTGTTCTCAAATCTACTCTAAGCACAGTACAGAATGGCACGCCAGTAAATCTTTTTGATAATTATTATTATGACAATCAAAGTCACACTTTTATTTACACGTCATTTATTTTTTTTGACAGTATCTGATAGCCTTGCTTACATGTTACCTGGCGGTACGGCCTCTGTATGACCTTCCCCACCCGCGTCACACTTCCCACTCTCTACAATCTTCTGCCATGCGTCTCCTTCTCATCATACACATGAAAGTTCAACATCGTCCAACCACCTTGGGCGCCGTCTTACTTGGCGTCTTCACCCGCTTTACCCATCCAACAATGTGAGCCTCTCTTTTCTTTTATCCGCCCAACGTGGCCCAGCCATTTCATTCAACCGTCTAGTTTTTATTTTCCAGACTAAATTAGAATCTGCAAACGTCACGTCCAATTTGTCTCTGTTTTACTAGTCCGTAAATCTTCCTTATTGTTTCACGTTCGTAGATATTTAACTGTTACTCGTCCAACAAGTTTTAAAACCTATGTGGTTGCACGTCACATTATATTTGTAACTTCTCAACGAGCAGATAAATATGAAGTCTGCTCAACATTGCACAAATGTTCTTACTCGTACAAATTTTCATAAACACAAAAAAGAAACAGTGTTAAGTACTTTGATATGCCTACAAGTTGTCTAGTTTTAGTAAAAGCTTGACCTTTTTTTTTTTTACCAATAAGTCTCAAACATTCAACTATTTTGGAAATATGGCAACAAGTACGATGTGTATTGAGGAGCTATATTTTAGCAAAATTTGATCAAAATTGTTAGAGCTGTTTTCGAATAAATCTATATTTTGTGATAGTACCCTAACAATAAACAAAACAGTTATCAAAAAAAAAAAAGTTCTGAGATATGGCAAAAAATATACCCACATATCAAATTCTATTTTTAAAAATGAATCATTTAGACTGTATAGTGCGACACTCACCACAGACATCATTCTAAAACCTTTATTATGAACTCATAATATCTCAAAACAGATATTTCCGCTAAAAACTCCAAACCTATTTATTACTCATCACATAACTTTCTGTATATTTAGTGGATGTAAGAATACAAAAATTACTAACAAACACACAATAGACGTCAAAAACCAGTGTTTCCAAACACATCTTTTTAGAGGTGAACAGGAAATGAGTAGGAAAGTAACAGAACTTTGCTCAGTAATGAACTCCTAATTATTGTCCTGGAGAGACAAAGTTAAACAAGAGAGGAGGAATATAAAGGGTGGACTTTGTATACCATGCGCATATATAACGGAAGCAGAAATCCTTATCGATTGTAGTACTAATATACAGTTTGTCTACAAAGTCATGTTGAGGTATAAACAAACATTGCATCATGCATGAATATCTTCTAATTCTTATTAGGCAACCATTGCTGTGACATTTATTCATGTGAGTCCATTTCGAGGAAAATATATGCGTGACAACCATGAAAAGGTGTCATGTCAACCGTGTTTCAGTGTGTTTTGTGACTTGAAAAGTGCAATTCAACAATGCAAGCAACTACCTAAATGAGACAAACATTTAAAGAAACTTAAGCCGCAATCAGTAAAAACGTTGTTTTACGACATCCAAAAAAATCTTTACCTAAATGTGCTCAAGCCGTCATGCTCGTCCTCCTAACACCATATATAATTTATGGGGGGGGGGAGTGTTAAACAAAATGTCTACAGTGAAAGGATTCGGAACATCGAATATTTAAGACAACGAATTCAAGAGGCAGTGGTATCAATAATTCCAGATGTCTACTTCAAGTGCAAGGAAAGCTGAAATATACTTGGATGTTTGCAGAGCTGTTAACGAGACACACATAGAATTCAGATTAAAAAATATATAAATTTGTAAGTGTTCTGTCATTTTATTTATGTTTCATGTTTTTTTAAATGTATACTTTTGTAAATATATTTATTCCAAACCCTATCATGACTGTATGGACAAATCATTTCCTCTTCTTTTAGTTTCGACAGAAATAAAATATCGTTTAAGATATATGAAAAAGTTTAAAATGAAAGGATCTAAAGACAGAATATTATTGTAACTATCAGAAACTATCACTCAACAACACCAAGAAGAAGTTGTTTACTGTAATTGTGTTTACAGTTTTTGATAAAGATAGGAAACAATGAACAAAAATGTAGACGCGTCACAACTTAGTCTTCGCATTAACTAAGTGACTAGTATAATCAAATCCATTCTAACTTGTTACTCAAATTAAAACGATTTTTATTAAAAATTTCCATAAACAAATAAACAATGTGTGACTTTTTTTTTTAGTAGCTCTATTCCTTTAGTCTATTTTTTTAATTGAATTTCTATTTTTATTTTAAAGTATTTGAAAGTGATTAGTTTAAAATCAATTTTACCTACGAAGAATGGATTAAAAAATCGTAAAAAAATAACCTTCATTTTTTGACTGATCTTCGCTTTTCGTGGCTTAGAGGAAACAAAAAAAGTTATTTTTGACATACCGCCCGTTCGGCGTAAACATTGTTAGTCATTAATCCTTGAAATAATTGCGTTCTACAATACTGGTGAATTATAGAGAGGACACATTTGTGATTTGAGTTGACGATTCACAACAATGTTAAAATACTCTGGACAGCAGCTGATGTGATTTCCTTCTGTTGTTACTTTCAGAATACACGAACAACACCCGAGAAAGTTATTTTATGCGACAGAAAATCGATATCGCAGATATGTAAGTTATGAGGTTACCAGAGCCCAAAAGAGTATTTTTTTGGAATGATGTCTGTCGTCTGTAGAGTGGCCAACAATTTAAGCGAGTGAATCGTTTTGTTTTTTGTTGTTTTTTTTTTGAAATTTAGTACATATTTTGACCATTAATTAATTATTTTTAAATATTTATTTTGTATAAAATTTTAGTGAAGCAGATGTAAGACTAAAGTACAAAAATGACAAATTCATAATATCTACTACATAATAAGGACTTAAATAAAGGTTGCCACATCTTTGTAAATGGTGATTAGGGATTTATAGGTAAACACACACAAAATCGCAGGTAAAACACCTAAAAAACCTAATATCTCAAAACTATCGGTTCTACCGATTGTATAACTTGTTCAAAACTTTTTGATTACGTAACATTTAGTCCATAAAGTGGTAGCTTTCATAATTTAAGACTTCCGTGGCATATAAACAAGAAATACATTATCACTTATAGTTTTAATGTTCTTATGCTCACGCCATTCACAAACCTCTTCCTATACTTTTTCATGTCTTAATCTAGATTGTGATTGTAGTAATTCTGATATAATTTACGGAGCTTGTAGTAAAATATCTTCAGGAACGTTCATTAGCACATTTTCATCGTCGAAATGCTTAATTATTAAAAGTTAATTTAAATTAATCCTATTATCTATTTCCAAATTTTGTCTCAAAAAGAGCTGTTTTCTGTACACAAGTAAAACACAAATGTAAAATGGTTGTGTATAGTGAAGCGTAATGAAAAATGTATTTCAATTCTTTACAATTTATATTTATAGCGAGTTTATGTCAGAAGCAAAGCAAGCTTCGTTTCTAGGTAAAATGTTTAATAATCAAGAAAAATTTAACTAAATTTGGTAACAGGAAAGTCACCTCCTATACCAATATGAAATGAAATGAAAATTTATTTGACCCTCTTTTATATATCATTTTAACAGCAAAAAAAGGGGGGAAATGACAATCTTATTCGCTTAATAATAAAATAGACAACTATTTACATTACAAAATGTAATACATATAAAATAAAATTCATAATAACATAATAAACAATAATAATAATAACAAAAAAATTTTCCTGCTATATTATAATAAAATAGCAAAGGGTCACTTCATCCTGAGGTTAAAACCTGTTTGGGTTGAAATACTCTATACATTTCCAACAATACAGGTCGATGGGAGAGAAAACAATGTGACCGACAAGTCCAACTTACATATACACACACAAATTACATTTAGAAAACTAGGATTTGGATATATTACCTTTTTTCCTTATACAGACGAATATTATATTTAGTTATTATTTGGTTTTATACACGGGTGTGTGTGAATATCCGTATAACATTTTATAACGTTCAATTTACGTGTTTTTGTTGCTTTGTTCTTCTTTTTTTACGTATTTATTTGTTACGTATTGGATTTGTTACTTGGAATTACAATATGTCATAAATATGTAAAATCCACAGGTTTAAACCTTACAGAGGTTAATTTTTTTAAATAAATCTATAATAATGTTCTGACAGTAAATATTGATATGATTTCTATATTGTAAGATTGTAACTATATTTTTAATAGGTTAGCACTGTTTAAAAACTAAGCGGTTTTTATTAGTGCTAAATGTTTCAAATGACAATTACAATTGGGTCGTTTTAACTGTGCAGAACTAACGAACGAGAACACTTTAAAGTGTGAATAGGCGTTTAAAACATCCGCCTTATCCGGGATATCACCGATGACATAATTTATACATCACAAACAATAAATAATTACGGGTCTTAAATGAGATAGAAATGTAAACCTGTATGTTATAGCGCAATAGATGTGGAAAATCGGATGTTTTCATAAAAGCTACATTTTTGCCAGTCAAAATATAACCTCCCAATAACCAAGAGAATATAAATTCGAGTTACCTGTAGAGCTAAAGCGACCCTACTGTAATGTGCTTAAAAGTTGTTGTTTTCCAATAACAATACAATACAAGAATCATTAGGGGCCAAACTTGCTTCACTTGTGACACAAACATGTGTTCCGAGTAAGTCGTATTTGATTAAATCGACCTTTTATGACGGCTGTCAACTTTCAATTTTTCACTTTTCACAAATATTTGAACGAAATCAGTACAGTCGATTTTTATAAACTAATTATTTTATAAAGGCCCAATTACCAATTTTGTGTGTTCTTACCAGTTACTCACGAACCGATATATAAACAAAAATATACCCACGTAACAAATTTGTCTAAAATAACCCTGCGTTTTGGTTATAAAGCACTGCAGATATGTTAGACAGACAGACATCAATGCGAAAACCACTTCATTGGACACTGTGACCTCAAAACAGATATGTCCATTTCAAACTCTTCACATTATGTTTCTCATACGTGGGAAAGTAAAAAAGGGAAAGAAAGTGCAAGAAAAACAAACGCATAAACAGAGAACATAAAAAAAATACAGAGATACAGAAAATAATAAAGGAGAGTCAAATGTAAAGGGAGACTGAAAAAACGCTCAAAGACACAGTGGAGGGAAGAAAAGAAAAATAAACAAATAAACCGAGGACAGCGCACACACATAGGTGGAATGGGAGTGAAACACAATGTTGAATTATCTAAAAAGTAATGAAGCTAAAATCTTTTGATCTCTTCCAATAGCATTCATACATAACAGCTTTCCCTACGTAATGGGATTACATTTTATTTTAAACACTGACAGAGCTTTATTTCAAGAGTTCAGTTAAAACACACCCCACTCTTTACTGATAAAATACAATCCGTGCGCCATATTGCATTCATTCATTTACGGGTCCATCAAAGACATATAGGCTACAACACCACAAAACCACGTTCGAATGTCCAACTTAGTTTAAAGTGACGTATGGTGAACCGATCGTGTGTGTGTGTGTAGGTGTATCGTGTACGTCCGAACCTCCTGCACTAAACCCACCCACACACACACACACACACACACACACACACACACACACACACACACACACACCCTCACTCGTACATATTGGCCAAAGTCTCGGAACCATTAAATAGCTTTTAACTAGAAAAGATAAAAAATTGAAATCTTAAAAATATTTTCTGGTGTAAAAAATATGTTTTAACTACTATATTAAATGCACACCTCTCAAAATGTGTTTTTTTAAGGGCAACTCAAAATTTTTAAATGTCATACCATCGAGTCATACTTCGTTTTAAAGGTTTGATAGCAAAAAACTGAGTAAAAACATTTTATATTCCCTATTTTGTTCCAATAGAAACTGGCACGGTTTAAATGTCCAAAAAGCCCAACACGCTTCTGTTTTAGCCCTCATGAGCTGAAACCTACGGACGTGGCAATCCAGATACATATTAGCATGTAATCTTGGGTTAGATACCTTTCTTTCATTTTTCCCATAAGATTTCACTTGACCAACACTTCTTCTCCTACGACTCTAGAGGTATTTATTTTCTGTTCATTTCTTCCTTCTTTCAAAAGTCCACGATTTTTCGAAAACTTTTTCATCTTTAAGCATCAAGGAAAAACAGGAAGTAATATATTCAGTTTATTTCCTCAAAAAAAAATAATGGGAAAAATATACTGAAATTTCTTGACAATAGTTTGGTAAAATTTAATTTAAGACATTGCTCTTAAAGTTTTAACTTCTCAATGTCAGGGTGTAACACAAATGGGTAAAATATACATAACTTCCATATTGCCTTATGAATGCTTTAAAATAAGTTTATTTTTAAATTACTTACGTCTTAGCAATCTTGTGTTTAGTATTTATTAATATGTCATAACAGCTGTTTCGGTATAACATACACCATCATCAGATGAAACAACACGTTTACACAACACTTTACTTGTGTTGTGTTGTGGTTTACTTGTGTAAACGTGTTGTTTCATCTGATGATGGTATCTGTTATAACGAAACAGCTGTTATGAAATATTAATAAATACTAAACACAAGATTGCTAAGACGTAAGTAATTTAGTAATAAAAGGGTAAAATATGTCTTGTTCTTTACTGTTAAATTAAAATTAATATGTTGAAAGAATTGAATGTAGGTTTATAAAAGGTGAATTACTTTCTTGTTCCTGTTCTTTAAAGACAAAATACCGCTAGGTCATCATCGAATTATAGAGAAAAGTAAGAAATTACATTAAATAAAGACCCTTAATCTTCGATTCTCTAAAAGTAACAGGGCTGGAATAAGTCTTGATTAGGAGAGAACTGATAGAAAAGATGAAAGAGAGAGATCTTTTATTCATTCAAAAATAGTGACTTCATGGAACATCCGGTACATATTGGTCTATTACATCACCATTATCTCTATTACTTCAGATCGCGAGCTATAATCGTTGTCGGATCATGTGCGACCATGACTTGAACCCGTGTTATATTGTTTTGAATCCGATATTTTAAAACCTTTTACAAAAATTGTTCAGCCACGTTGCAAAGAACTTTATTCTAAAATTAAGTAACGTGCAGGCTTTTGGATGTAACTCCAACACAAAGTTGAGATAGGAAATAGTCAAAATAGGGCCTAGTTTCGTTTGATAAATAATATAGCTCTATATTCTTCTTCAAATCAAATAATCAATCTCGCCAAAGTTGTCTGATGCTGGCAATCCACAAAATAAACTGTTCCCATGGTTACAACTCAAGTCCCTTTGATAATTAAAGTTGGACAATAATACATACGTGTTAATGGAATTTAAAGGGATTTGATTGATTCTTCATATAATTCAATAATCTGTATCCGTTATGTATACTACTGAGTGTAAAGTTCATCTCGTATTGATCTGCATCTCCCATTGTTTTGTGAGGAGGAATTTGTTATTACAGCATATAAATAAATATTGAGCTTGATTTTGTGAGATATGTAGAACAAAAACTCGAACACAAGATCTCACAAAAATTACGTTTATTTAATCAAACACGTTTCAACGACAAAGTCGACATCCTCAGTGATACATGAGCAACGATGACAAAACTATAACTCTATAATTATTATAACTTTTAGTTGAGTTATAGTTTCGTTAATTAATTCATTTGTTTAATTTAGAATTAATTATTATAACATATATCGGTTACCCGTATCAAAACGGGGAGCAGAGTTCTATTGATTTTTTACAAAATTATTCGAATGGTTCTCAAGAAATTTGGATTTCTGAACATTGTTAGGAATTAGGATAGTTTTAGGTAGGAATATATTCTTTTTAAGAACCCAGTATGACAACAATTATTGTGACAGAGCTGGAAAAATTATGAAATTGCTTACCTTGCATGCAAGGCAGACGTCATTGATGCTACAAATATATATAAACCCTTGGGTGGGAGAAAACTTGTCAGATTGATCAAGGAAAGGTGTTGTAGGAATTCTTGAAGATAGCCAGATGGACTTGGGAAGTAAGAGCTTCCTGGGAGTATAATTCTTGAAGATAGCCAGACAGACTTGGCGTGTACGAGCTACCTAGGAGTATTGAGACTTCAGATAAGTATCCTAGAGTGGTAAGCAGGGTGAGCAAACTTCGTGTACAAATCTTGTAATTATTTCAGAGACAAGTAATTTTAAAATATAACGTAGAATCAGATCTGTGAGTCACAACAATTGGAGTCATTCTGGATTAATAGTAGTAATAAGGATATTGTAGTATTGTAATAAGATAGTCATTCTTAATAATAATGGTTAATAAAGATTAATTGAGTACTGAACCACTGATTTGAGTAGATTGAAAGTAAAGAACCCAGTCAGTAAAAGAAACTTCCTAACAAATCCAAATTTGTCAGAGGTGCCATTCCTAACAACATCTCAACTGAAAAACTAAAGTTCGTCCTTAACACCAGTTGATATCGCTGGCTGGTGGCTTAATATAATGAAAACGTAATCACACTCTTGGTTGTGTGATAACTTATTTAAAACTAAAATTTAACGATAAATTCAATAGTGAAAGCCGATTTCGATTATCTTCTTTCGTTCAGGAGTTATAGCGCGTCGTTGTCAAAATCAGTTGTATGTTATAATAAATTCAGTTGTCATTATTATTTTCAGTCGCTTCAGTTGCTCAAAACTCCATTTAATTTAATTTAGTTTTCACTGTGGGAGACAATAAAAATTGCATACATTACAAGACATTCAACAATTATACAAACATAAACACATTTCAAATCTTCACAATAACTAGTTGTAAATCATTACAAATCAAAATAATGAAAAATGTTTTACCGGGATAGAGGTAGTATAACAAACAAATAATTTTAATATAAACAAATAAATACTACAACACTAAAACACTAAAGTTTATACATTTCCGTCCACCGCCTTTGATAAAATATATTGAATTGGAAGCGTCAACAAAAGCCGCAACAACATGTTTGTCCCTATCAAGAATTTTGTCAGTCTACCTGCCAATTATGGCTGAAAAACTCCCCCACTGAATAAAAACCTTCAGAAAGGAGTAACTCCGTCAGACTGTGCTTAATGGCTTTCTGTCGAATTTGTTTTAAATTTTTGGGGGACTTTGTCTATAAAGATAAAAACAGCCTTACTTGGCAATTTTTTATACTCCTCAAGGTTATACTTCTCTTTTGTAACTCATTGTTTTCTAGTATTATAGTTATGCACTTGTTTTTTGACATAAGAAATTTATTTAGACTTGTAGTACATTATTACCTCAAAAAGTACATACATGGTAAAGTCAATATAGAAAGCTTTTTAAAAGTCAATATAGAAAGCTTTTTAAAAGCCAATTTTTAGGATTCTATCTAGCCCACACCAGTTATCAGTCTCACTGCTTTTTTTTTTTGTAATGTAAATACTCGTCTTACATTTTGGATTTTCTCACACAGAAATTACATAATGAAAGTACGGAAAAAATCATCCCGTAGTAGACAATACGCAGGGTACTTTCCAAATCTTTTCACTGTCCTCAACAAATATATATTTGATGATAGTTTTCTACATATGATGTCAATATGTTTCGTCCAGTTTAATTGATTGTCAATTAACAGGCCAAGGAATTTTCCTGATTGTACTTCTTTAATGACTTTCTCCCCCCCCCCCATGTAACAATTGGACCACTTCTATTTTTTTTGGTTTATGTTAAATTCCACTAGCTTGGTCTTATCTGCATTTATGTGCACGTTATTTTCAGCAAAATATTTATATGAAGAGATTGTTTAAATAGGAGAATGTATTTCTAAAATGTTGTGTAGAATATGCTTCAATTGTAAGTGTAGTGTCACAAATTAAATCAAGCTATCAGTTCCTACACATGATGACAGATTATTTATATATATATATATATATATTAGAAGTAATAACGGTCCTAGTACCGAACCTTGAGGGACCCCATAGCTCACTTGGATTTGACCCGTCAATCTTTCATTTTAACCCACAACAGAAATGAAGCTTTATTAAACTTTAAGAATTATCAACTGACCTTAGTAAACTGTTTACGTTTTAATCAGATTTTTTTTATTTTTGTGATACTATTTTATTAAGCAAAACCAATTTAAACCGTTTTAACTACAAATAATACAGGAGCTGATGGTTTTGTATTGCAAAGTAGAGTTTGTGTTAAACAAGACTAATTTGAATGTAAATTGTTTTCTCTGATGAGGCAACCTAATGTTTGTTTGAACAAACTCTCTGACGTATATCCTTATTTTATGGAACATGGGCGTACACAGCAACCACAAAAATTAAATTTTTGGGATGGGATAACTCTACAGTTATAAGGACTTTTTTTTACTCGAAGGTAAATTTAACATTTAAGATTTACGCGGTAAATTCCGCAAAATCAGATTTTTTCCTACTGTTAGAAATATAGTTGGTGAATATTTTAAAAACATAAGGTATCAACAACATGACACAACACCCACTCATTTTGGTCAGACGTGCAAGCATTTTTGAATGAGGCGTTTCCTGAACAGAGGGTTTAAAAGAAGGGGTACAACAGAATAGCAAGCAATAATTCCAGATTTGACCCCACTGGATTTTTTTTCTTCTGAGGTTACATTGAAGGTAAAGTTTAAGATCTCTAGATTTGACCCCACTGGATTTTTTTCTTCTGGGGTTACATTGAAGGCAAAGTTTAAGATCTCCAGATTTGCCCCTGCTGGAATTTTTTAATGCAATTTGTCTCAAATCTATTAAAACAAAATTACCCTCTATAGTCTTGAACAAAACGTGTCAGTAAACATTTCTTTAAAAAAAGACTCAAACAATGTTAATCAAACGTATCAAAAGTTCTTTTTTGGTTCTTAATTTACACTTATGAGTTGAGCATAGCAAGTGAAACCCTATTAAAATGTAAACAAATAATTGTATAAATAGGGCAGAATCGCCAACACGAGCGAAGCGATGAATGTTTTATTAAGGAGTGGCGTAGCGTAGCTCCCTATCAAGTAAAAATATTTTGTTTATATAAACATGAACAAATACGAAACCTATTCCGTTCTACAAATTATCAATGTACGAATGAGAATATATGAAAGGCATTTATTAATTAATGTGCGTGTTTAGTTCAGCAAGTTGCAACGTCACCCCCACACAATCGGTTCACCACACTTCAGTTTAAACTACGCTGGACATTCCGACAAACTTTTGTGGTATATTTTTCTTTGATGAAAACAAAAAAATGAATTAATACAATATGTCGCATCGATTGTGTTTGGGAAAGGAGATGGAAGGGGAGATTTAACTAAACTTTTGTGATCCCCTTTAGTTACGCAAGGGTATGTATGAATATTTTAAACAGAAAATATCAAATGATTTTTCTTTATTGCTCTTTAAATAACTTGACTCTGTTTCAATCGTCCCACTTGCGATAGGTTCGCTGTCCTTTGTTCTGTGTATCTTTTTCGCTCCTCTGTGTTTCCCTTTATTTCATCCTCTCCTTCACTACGTTCACTGTCTTTCTCCCTCACCTTCCCGTCTTTCCCTCTCTCATTTTCTTCGCTTCATCCCCCTCCTCAATTTGTATCTTTTTTTCTATGGTACCTCTTCCCCTCGGTCCATTCCCCATATCTGTCTGACTCTCCCTGCTCCAAGTCGCTTTGAATTTCTCTCTCCTTTTGTAGATCAACTAACCCTCCTTCTGACTTATTCTATTCTTAACCCTCCCTATCTCAATCTCCCTTTTCTTCTTCAGTGTCGTCTCTTTTTCTCTCCTTTAAAAATTTATCTCACTCTCTCTCTTCCACGTCATTTTCACTCTCCTTGTATAATTTATCTTCTTCTAGATAGACAGACAGACGGACAGATATCATTTGAAGAGTATTTACGCTCAGATTATCTCGAAACAGATATTTCTACGAAAAACTAGATGTCGATTTATTAACCCATAACTTTCTCATATAAATGAGAAAGTACAAGGTTCAACCAATGAAGTTGTTAAATCGATAGCGTGATTTTTTTTTCTGAGCTGGAAACCAAGTCATGTTGCTGTTGCACATCAAACAGTCTAGCTTTTTATATTGTATACTCTATGATTGATTACCACTCGAGAAAGGAATTGTAATAAAACAAAACAAATGGCGGAGACAAACTAGTTTTATTTATTCATGTGACGTCACCCGAAGCTGACTCTATGTCAGGGAAATCGACATTTTTATCAAGATCAAATATTTTCCATTCCTTTGATATTTAAACTTTTGTAACTTAAATATCTAGACAGTATCTTTTTACAAGCTTTCTACATAACGCTTCTGTTCTCAATGACCTTGTACAAACACTTCGGAAGTTTTGTGTTCCAAAGGGAGTACTATTTTTATTCAGTTCTCTGATTGCTGGGGTAACAGTTGCAGAAAGCTCTTTCAGGGAGAAAATGGTATCTAAGCCGTATCTACATACGGAATGTACAGTGCAAGAGGTAACAATTCCAATCCGTATTTACACAGTAATAGTAACAGTGTCCTTTACGTGCCGTCGTGGAGTATTCCATTCTCCAGCAAGTTGGCTGGGTTTTTTCTTTTTCTACGCAAGTGTTGTAAGAAATCGCGATAATTTTCTGTCACACTTGTTCCGAACGGAGTATCTATCAGTCATGATAATTCCTTAGATATTGTAAGCAAATGTCATCATTTACTTAACCTTCGAAATATTAGGCTATGAAGAAGAATGAATATCTTCCACTTAATTTCTTGCAATTGCAATTGCAGTTCAAAGTCGCTAGCAACAATTGGACTCAGGAATGATTGACTTTTAACATCGAATCTTAGTTTCTGTAATGTTAAAATGTTCAGGAGTTTATCTTCTGGAGTTCAGTGGTAGAGAGAGACCTGATGATCTTTACTTCGCCCCGTGAATGAAAACATTTATCTATCTATCTTTTGTTCAACAGTTAAATAATAAGAGTTCAAGGAGCAGACAATTTTATTTTGTTCAATTCGTTTGTCAAAATACGGAAAACCGATGTTGTTCCAATTTCGGACGTTTGTGATATGTCTACGCATGTCACCCGATGATCTTCTTCAAGTCAGTCCGCTACAAGTTGATACTTCGTGTTCTGTCTTCCTGATATTAGGTTCTTTATGTTGACGCGTCCTTCACGAACCAACGGGAAACAATTCTACTGTATCCTTATTGTAAATCTTGATATACTACCTTTGATCCTAAAAACTCATAATTACCAGAGGTACCTGCAGACTCCAATTCCAAGACTCGTCTATTCAAATCGTAATATACTATCAAAATAACAACAAAAAAAGTGCTTATTCGACTACTTTTCAATAACAACTGGTGTCACTTTCACTGCGATTGCATCATCCCCTCGGCAGTGTAATCCAATTTCTACATTATTTATTAAATATCTCTCGTATATTAACTGTACGCCACGTGACAAAAACTATTCCAAATTCCATCTTAGCTCTAAAACAGTTTCGTCACAAACTCACAAACAGTAAATTTAAAGTATATGATCCAGGGAAGAAGTACAATGATTAATTCCAATTTAAAACAACTGAAATACATAAATATTGCGAGATTCGTCAAAAATACCATTAATACCCGAGTTTCATATATTGTTTTTTTTTAAAAAAGGACCTCACGCCTTATACGAATTTGACCAAAATCTAACAAAAACAACATTTAAATTATATAGACTGTTTATTAATTAGAGGTTAGTTTTCTAAATAAGAAATAACCTGTGACAATACAAAAACAATAAAAAAACTTAATTGTGGTTGGACGTCTATTTCTGGAGTCCAAAAGAGTGATTTTTATTTAACTATAATGTACGTTTAAACTGAAGTTTCTTCAAAAAGTGTGAAGTAAGTAACATATACTACAACATAATAAACTATTAAAATCTATAAGTTTTACTGGAATGAAAGTTCCTTGGAGGGTTGAAATTAAAATGTAACTAACTCGGTATTTAAAAGGCATATCATCCCAATTTTCTGCACATAATTATAACATGACAGAAGTAAGTATCGTGAGGAAAGAGCCATAAGGAAAGTGTCGTGAGGAAAGCGTTCGTGAAGAAATTATCTTAAGAGAGTGTAGTCAGGAAAAATAATATGTAATTTTTGACGTGAGTCAAAAGTTTTAATCTATCCAAAAAAAATTTAAACACTACGCCAATTTGTACTTTCAACTAAACTCTAAGTTACTTTAACGTTTAGAACCATTTCAAAATGTATTACAATTGATTTTACAAATATAATGAACAGCCGGTTTATTAATTTATTGACAACGATAATCAATTTTACGTTAGGTTAAGTTACAAAGGATATCCACTAATATACTAAAATCATAATTTCAATTATTGCTATTGTAATGTAAGCCAAAAACTAGAGTTAGTTCATTAAATTACTCTAGGTTCGGAATGTTAAAAACATTTTATTACTTAATTCTGAATATGAAAACTTCAATTCATAAAACTTTTACGCTTTATATAAAATTGTTTAATTGTAATCAATATACAAAATTTGCTCCGCTCCGCAATTTAATGGGCGGATTGAGTGACACCGCTGGACTGTAGCAAAGTTGTACACGCTGCTTGCTTATAAATCTGTTAAATAAATCTTTGAGAAGTAGCAGTTTTTTTTCAGCGCTGTTTGAATGCATAACCTTGAAGTTTTCAAAACAAATGGAATAAACAACTGCAAGTTATTAATATTGTCAATGCTGGGGACTATAATGATCATAATTTAAATACTTTAGGATTTAGAACAGCCTGATAGCAAGTGAACAGCAAATGATTTGTATCTTACCACTATTGTTATAATTTACGGTCATGTAGCCGAGTGAAAGACGTAATTTTTCCTTCCGATGTAAAACATGACGTCTGCTACCACAGATGTCAAAACTTAGAATTTTACTCGACTGTATAGTTCGTTTTAGCCCCTCACACTACATAGTATTTAACCTAAAAACTAAACCACTAATACGATTTCACTTAACAGCTGTTTTCCTCTTTGTTGCTTTCTGATTATATTTACACCATTACTCGAATCAAATATTCTATATTCTGCAAAATAACATGTGTTGGTAGAATATATTATGCAATCCACCATTTTTATTACAAACATCACAATATGTAAATCAATTGTTTTGTATTTATTAGCATAGGATTACTAACTAGTTCATATAATAATGTATAAACTTACATATAAGTAAACAACAAATCTTCTTATCTATTTCAAGTACATACCTGAAACAAAAACACAATATATAGGCCTAACTAATCTGTAAATAAATATTAAAATGTTTATACTAAAACATAATACAAAATTATAACAAAGAGACTTTAATACTGAATATATTAAATTAAACAGCATTACAACAAAACAGTTTAAACCTACAATGCATACAATAAAAATAAATAATATTATACAGACTAATCTCATAGTTTTACGAGCTTTTAAGGCGTTAACAATTACGCCTCTTGTCTTTCTGTCCTTTTTATCTTGTCTTTTATAACTCAACAATTAATTAAAATTGTACCTACACTTAGATACAAAATAAAAAGGTAAATTACACAATAACAAACGTATGCATTCTAATGATAAGATATGAGTTTAATAGAACAAAAGATTTAATCAGGCGTTTACTAATATTTTGTGTTTACGATAATTAATACACGACGTTTCGAGAGTATAAATCAACTCTCGTTGTCAAGTGATAAATCTGGAATATGGAAAAAGTGAAAAACGTTAACATAGACTAAGGTCATGTTGGGAACTTGTAAGAAAGGACCCAGGTCGTCCAAAGCAGTAACACATCCTATTAGATACTTTAGTAATAGGCATAGAGTCTCGCTTATCCATATTTATTTCGATTTTAGTTTTTGTCCAATTACTTTTATAATTAAGTATAAGTTATTCAAATTAGTTTATTATAATTAACTCATTAAGAATTGGTTACCTGGAGTGGTGATTGGTGTCAAGGGAATAAGGAAATTACGATCTCTAGTGAAGAGCAACCACTTTTTCACTAGTTAACCCTAAGTTGGATAGGCTAATCCCGATTAGTTTAAAATATTTATAAATGAAATTACAAAAAAAAATAATAATAATAAAACGTAATTATAACAAAATATTAAATTTAAAAAAAAAAAAGTTTACTTATTTATAAATATAATCTATATTAATTGTTAAATTAACAATTAAAAATAACACAACCACACACATACACACACGCGCGCGCGCGCACGCACACACACATGTATTTAAATAACTTCCCTGAATTAGGCCAATAGATGCCATAAACTCTTCAACAACTATCATAAAACGATCATAGATTTTTTTTGTTTTAGTGGCTTCACAACATTAAGCATTAAAAATGCTCCATATTACAAATTAAACTAAACACAATTACATAAAATTTGAACAACAATAACACGAAAACTAACACATAACATGTAAAAGGTTGTAAAAAGACCCTGCAACAAATAAACTATTATATACTATGGTAAATAAAATTAACCACAATTTTAAAACAACTAGTGGAGGAGTGTAAAAAGGGGCCCTGCAACGGGTTAACAAGGATAAAATTTAAACTACAAATTCAATAGACAAATAAAAATAATATTACAGAGCTGTAAAATGACTACAAAATTGACTATAAAATACTTAAATTTTCAAGCGACGCAAAAAGGACAAATCCCGATCGGAGATCTGAGCACTATCCACCAACATCGCCTGAATAGAATTTGGTAGGGCAAATGTCCTACGCATCTCTTAGTACAACACACTCAATAAGGCTATGCCTAATAGACACCTCGACAAAATGAACATTTCGGCGGATTCCCGTGTTCCGTCAGAATAGTTATGGAATGACGGATACAAACACTGGTAACCACCACTTCCTCTCGACGAATGGAACGTGAACGTACAGTATCTTTTACTTCCCTCAACTTATTGGATTCTATATTGTCCACTCTTCAATGCAAAATTATTATAACAGACGATATACAGTCAGCTGTCATAACATTTAACATTAAATAGCAATAGATTTTTTACTTTTTTTTAAAGTGTGCATGCCAGACAATATTTTATTAACATGATATTTACACGGTGTTAAGTATTAATCCGAGAATTTTAACCCTTACGATAGTTCTTTTCCGTTTATAAAAAGTTGACCACCAATTTATTCATAAGTTTTAGAGAGATCCATGCTTTTCTATCGTTGAAAATGAAGATAATGTATTTACACAAATTAATTCGAGTCTTACTTGGAACAACCAATTTATAACTGAAGACTTTTCATTACTATACAGAGTGTGCCTAAAAAGGTGAACTGGCAATTCGTTTTCGTATTATACATATCAAAACTAACAAAAAATGTCAAATAACATTCCCCTCCCCCTTCAGTCTATTCGCAAGTTTGTTCTTTCACAAAGAAGGTTTATAAATTCAAAAGTAAATTAGACAAATGATTTCAGATTTGATATAAATATTTTGTATATTACGTTTTGTAAGTGTACCAAACACAAAGATTTTATTTTCATATTTTCCACGAAGCTCATTGGATGTTGTAAGAAGTAAGCTTATTAATTTATTTATTTAAGTAATAGAATTTAGTGTGTTTTTTGGATAAAAATGGTCATAATTCGAAAATTGTTTTGATATTAAAAACAATTAATAAGAAACTGTGTTTATAGTTTTTGTCGATAAAAAACTTTACATTATCAATTATTTTATATCAACTTTTGTTATCAATTTATTTGTTTAATAAATAATAATAGAATATTTGTTGTTGTTTATTTGGATTAAAATGATCATAATTCAAAAATTGTTTTGATGTTATAAACAATTAATTGTGTTTATAGTTTTTTTTTTTTTTTCGATAACCGTGTTTTCCTTTGACCGACAGATAAAAATTTTAAACTTTTTATTCGTCGTTATAAAAGAAAAGCAATTTATTTTATTTTATTTTTTTAACGGTTTTAAACATTTTAAACGGCAGCCATTTAAAACATTTAAATAAACAAGTCTCTGTGATTGGTACACATACAAATGGTTATACTATTTCTGAAGTTAACATCTTATTGACTTGTGGAATTATAATGTTTTATGTAAAAGAACAAAATGGCGGATAAACGGATAATGAAGGGGAATTTGACTTTGTTATTTTACATTTTATTTTTGTTTTCATGGATATAATCCGTAAGTTAATATAGTTTCTACTTTTTTTAGGAACACCTATTTAATTCTATCAACTATTTAATTGACTCGATACTGCATCTTTAGATTTCCTACTACAGCATGCAAAGTGTGCCAATATTCCTACTACAAGACATTACGTGCTAGAGGCAAACTATAATAGTCACAAATTTATTCAGGTTTTATAGGAAAATAATTTCGTCAGTAATATTTCTAAAGCAAAGATTTTTAATACGTTATCCCGTCGCGTAGAGAAATGCACTTTTGTATATACTGTTGTGCAACTTCAGAGGGAGAAGGCAAATTGTCAGTAGGACCCTAAGGAATTACATATTCCCAATTTGCTCATAATAGTTGCTTCTTTACTTCCCATGATCGTATTAAATTAATTAAACGCAAGTTTAACTTTTAACTTGAAGTGTTCTCGTAATGACAGCGTAGGAGTGAAATGCAACCAAGATATTTATAATTATTATTAACTGCAGTCGTCATTTTTATTTTCTCACATATAATACAGAGCAAATTAATTAATGGGACAAAATATCGATATCGAGTTATACATTTTGAGAGGTCAATCCAAAAATGTGTCCGTCCGTCCGGTATATAATGTTGTCTATCAAAAGTGTGGATTTATTTCAACCAAATTGGTATGTGAAGGTTTTTATATCAGATCTAGGAAGGTTTTAATTTTCTTGATACCTATAAGTACTAAATAAGAACTTTTTTTTAGCTCTTTTGCCATTTTTTTTTAAACCCTGTTGTTGCTGCAATAAAAAAATCAAAATTACTATTTTCTCAAAACCAATCACATTTTGCTCATTTAGCCTCCAAGGACCAAAACAAAACATTACTCGTGAGTTATCGTTAAAAATAAATAATTGTTTTTTTTTTTTTTTATAAAATACTCGTCCTAACCTAACCTAACTTAACCTAACCTAACCTAACCCAACCTAACCAATTACCTTCAAATTTTAGTCCAATATGAAGATAAATGAGCCATAGCCGTGTGTTAAGCGGCAGGTAAAAAATATTACTTCAGTAATAATTGGCAAAATACAAAACTGAACCTTGACGCAGTTAATCAGAGCGATAGTTTAATCAAATACGATTTACGTAATTTTTATTTGATTTTATGAATGATTGAGTGAGAAAGATTGTGCAATGTTGCGCACCATTTATATAAATTAACAACAGATATTTTGAACAGAGTTGTTCCAGCTGTTGTGTCTACAAGAAGTTTTTATGTGATGAAAATAAAACAACGTTCTCCTTGCCATGTTTTTATTTAGACGAATTAAAATCTTTTCAAGATCCATGGGGTTGTACAAAATATTTAATTAAATAATATTTACATAATAATTACACAATGCTCTTTGATTTCCACTAAGCATTGAAATAATTTGCTTCAATTAATCCGATTAAACTAGTAGAATCGTTTACCCTTCCATCAAATTCGACCACCAGCTAACGATGCCCACCAGGGGTGGGTGTATAAAACTTTTCTTTTAGACAAGACATTATGATTTACATAGATTGATACAGTATATTTACTAACATTGTGATCAAAATGAATTGTGAATTTCATCACAATGCCAAGCATTTACATTTTATTATGCATCAATGTGACTAGTGATTTGTTTCAGTGTACAACAGATGTGCTACTTCTTGGTCTAAGTCAGCAATATTAGATTTACAAGAATGATTTAGTGAATGTATTAAAACTTCGCAGGAGTGAGGTAAACTATAATAGAATCTCTAGTTCAATAAACAATTTCAGAATATATTTCTTTTCCCTCAAACCATCGCAACAAAATATTGCCAGGTAATTTCTGTTAATTGAAATTTATGATTAAATGTAAATAATTTGGTGTAATAAGTTATTATAATAATCATAATATGAACTGGAAATTATATTTCCCAACAATAACGGCTACAACGAATATTTGACATCGACAAAATATCAATACTAATCACAGATGTAAATACAAATCTCTGCATAATACACAGATAATACACAGACTGGTCGTGTATTGTAATAACATCAATGATAATTGAATTGATTGCTGCTGCCACATGAGGTTTCCGATATTGTAACAATGTGTCTAACTTTATTGGTTATGAGTGGGACTGTGATTTATCTCATTGGACATTGCGACCAAACAAACTCTAGAAAGCTTTGTAAATGGTTTTATATTAACTGAGAATATTTATTAACCACGAATTGAGAGAAAAATATAAATAGAATTGTTTTCTCTAGTAACCGATTTTAAACTATACTCCAATAATTCGATTAAAAACAAACCGTGTGTTTGTTTTTATTCTTTTTCTGACTTTTTTTTTTTACCTGTCACAATTTTTCTCCTTTATTAACTGAAGTTGGTTAAAACCTACATAATTTTACAAACATATAAAATAACATTAAAAAAAAAACTCTCATTATATCTATTGTTAAACATGGGTCGTAAATTTACAGACAACTAGATTTGACACATTAGTTTGGGTCATTAAACTTCACATTTCAACAAAATTTGAACGAAATCAGCATTCAGATTTTTTTTTTTAATTATACTTATTGTAACAGATACATGAACGGTTTTTTTGTTTTTCAAATTCCTGAACCAGCAATTTGGAGGAGACAGTGACTATAACGTTTTGTTTTAGTTCTTAAAAGCTACTCTTCAATAAAATGTTAGAAAATCTGTATTTTAGTTTCCGTCTCGTCGCAGCAACCTTAAATTTTGTTATCAAAAAAACTATTCCCTCAAAAGAAATTTCCCAGGAAGCAACTGGTCAGGTTTGAACGGACCGATTAATCAAATTAATGCTCCAGTCAAAGAAATAAAATAAATTTGCCTTCAAAAACAACGAGTTTACCAAGCATTATCAGCATTCATAAAATTACAAAAGCGGGGCAAAATTTTAAAATTTTAAAATGGTACAACCAAGTCCAGCGTACGATCGGCAAGTGACCAGGGTTTCTCGAGAGGGAAAACAACCCTCGAGATATATCCAAAATATCCCCACATACAAAATATATCAAGGAGAAAAACTTTCAAACAACTTAATACCTTAGAACGAAAGATTTTAAGAAAAAACAATTGCTCTACTCTAAGAAGGAAACTACAACTGTACGAACATAAAATTATCTTTCAAGTGAAAAATATACGACCTAGACTGGGAATCGAACACAGGACCTTTGGCTTTACGCGCCAATGTTCTACCATTGAGCTATCCTAGTCGCTTCCCAGTACAGGGCGCAGACTAGGATAGCTCAATGGTAGAGCATTGGCGCGTAAAGCCAAAGGTCCTGGGTTCGATTCCCAGTCTAGGTCGTATATTTTTCACTTGAAATATTATTGTAAATTCAATATTTGCTAATAAAAAACGTATAAGCGGAAAAATCAAATAATTAAAATATCTATAAATACATGCGTAAGGGCTGAAAAATAAGTGAAAATTAATTTCAATGTCGCATATGCGAGGTAATTAATTGGAAACTCAAAATTGCAGCAACTAAAGTCAAGTGAGAAGTCTGCGCCCTGTACTGGGAAGCGACTAGGATAGCTCAATGGTAGAGCATTGGCGCGTAAAGCCAAAGGTCCTGGGTTCGATTCCCAGTCTAGGTCGTATATTTTTCACTTGAAATATTATTGTAAATTCAATATTTGCTAATAAAAAACGTATAAGCGGAAAAATCAAATAATTAAAATATCTATAAAATTATCTGTAATTCTCAGCATACATAAAATTGCAAAAGCTGAAATAGTATAACAATGTTAGCATCATCCCACAACATCATGTTAAAGAAAGCCCTTACACAGCTGTTATTCGAACTTGGAAACTGTAAAAAGTTACACAATTCGAGCCCGGTCGAGAGGTTGAAGTTTTTCATGTATTTAGCTATTTCCTCGTATTCACTACTCTAACGTTAAAAAAATAAATTAATAAATAATAACAGCATCTCGTGATTCACGTAATTTACTTTGTTTCGTGTCACTTTGTAATAAAAAAACTTCTAAAACTTATAAATTAACAGGTGTTGTGTTTATTCACCTATTTTTTAATATGAGGTCGAAACATGTTTTAATAGTTTCTAAGGGTGACGATAATCTTGATTTCGGTTGTTGTTTTCTTCTTCTTTATTTTCACTGTAGAAAGTTAGTTTTGCAATCCATTCGCTAAGTTTTTATAAACGACGCACAGTTTATGTACATAGATATTTGTATGTACAGGCAATATTAAATAAAGTTATCGTAAAATGTACGCCATCATATTTTCTCGCTGATGATGGATGTGCAGGTTTTGTTGACCTTGTATAGAACGTTGATTTATCACCTGATGGAAGATGATTAAAACACTTTATTTGACGTAAGGAAGATAGTTTGGTGTTGCCCCTCCCTAAACTAAACTGTCACAAACATTGCACTAACTTTCTTATAAGCTCAACCACAGAACCTAATGTAATATTTTATTTACGAGAGATAATTAAAGATAAAGAAATTTAAATAAAATATAAACTTTCTTCTCTTGGACCTAAACTCCTGCTAAGGATAAATCGTTTGTAATTGAAACGATGAAAGTCAAGGCTAATTCTGTGTTTTGTTAATTCACCTGAATCGAAATTTTGTTTTAATTGCGATTTGAATCACTAGTTTAGGATATGAATTTTTATACTTTACTAAAATTTTAACAAAATCGGTATAGTGGATTTTGAAAAATTATGTGATAATCATTACACTTGTTTAAGAACTTAAACGCTAGGTTCTAGCAAAAATTTGAATCAATTTTGAGAATAACGTATTTTTGGGGTTTGGTCTCATGGTAGTAGCTATATTGTATCAAGAACAATCTCTTGATATATTGCCCAAAAAATATCCCCATAAACCAAATTTTATCAAGATCTAATGCTGTAGAAAACTTCACAGATGACTGACAAATAGGCATTATTCCACAAACCACTATTGGAGGGTTCAAAGTATCTCAAAACTGATATATCTCCGAAAAGTCCCATACATAACTTTGTGTACTTAGATACCATTTCAGATGAATATTATTTTTGACTTTGTGAATGTGTGACAAAGTTTGTACAATGTTTGCACAGTTTATTAATGAATTGATTGATAAAAACGACATTTTTGTCGTGAACTTCACTCGCGGAGTTAAAATGTTATCTAATTTTTCAGACGTAATATTTTATTTTCCCATATTTTTACATGAAGTTAAAAAATTTAGGACCTCAGCAGACTCAAATATTGGCGATACGTCAGAACTGAAAATTTGTTTATCATTATTATAATTTTAATAAATATGAAACAATGAATCTTTAAATAGTATGTAAAGGCAATATTAAGTAAAGTTATAACAGAATGTACACCATCATTTGTCGGCAAGAGAAGCTGAAGGATATCTGATGGATGTGTTGACTTTATATAGAATGTTGATTTAAGACGGGACACTATATTTGAGGCTGCTATTCCATACACAAAATTGTTCTAAATACATTGCACTAACTTTCTCAAACGCCCATCTACAAAACAAAAAATAGTATTCATCACCATTCCCCCAAAACTGTCTCTATTCTTTTCATACTTGTAACACAATTTCTCACAAATAATACATTTTAGTTTGACATATTTCAACTGTAGTTGAAACACATTTGAATTACTAAACGTGTTTCAACTACATACGAGAAATTATATTCGTATTATTTTAATTTTACTGTTTGGGAGATATATTACTATAATCCCAAATTATCAAATTTATGCCCCTGCCATTTTTGGATAGGGTCATCATAGAGACTTTTTTTAACCATAGTTATTGTTTTCATGTGACCTTTATAATGAGATGTCACAAAGTGTGTGTTGGCATTTACTATTTTTTAGTTTCCCCCAACTACCCAAATTGGGGTAAAAAATTTTTAAACTAACAAAAAAGTAGATTAACTAACCCAAGAAATAAGTCTGACATCATGTTTGCGTTCAAACAAAAGGTGTTTGCTATCAAAAGTAAAAACATAATATTCTTCCTCAGTAAAACAATTTTGTAATACTGTTTCATTATATGTAATAGTCTTTAAAATTTTATCTATAAAGTCCAAGATCAATCTTTTTCTGTCTCTCTCTCACTCTTATCTCTGTGACAGACTACCTTAGAATGGAACATATTTTATGAACTTCAGTTATTCTGTGATCAGCTGTAAAATGCTAAACTACCAGTGCACGTAAGATCAAAATGAAAAAGCGATTGTTCGTAAAAACATAAAATTTAACAATAACTAACTTGGAATGAGGTGAAGTATATTCCAGTAACACTAGTTTAATTAAAAAGTCTCTTAATTTCAATCTCTTATTCTTAAATAGAATTCAAAAAATTTCTAATGAATTCCTAGTACTTAACTATTTCTTTCGCCTGGTTAGGCCTAATTGGCCGTTTCTTCAAAATCAGGTAAAACAAAACAAAAATACAATTTTATACTAAATATAATCAGATTTGAAAATACTAAATTATTTTAGAAGTTAACAATTTCAATAGATTTTGTTAACCATTGTAACTTATTTTAAATACAACATATGCTCGTTAACACTTTGTCTAGTTCAGTTTAATCTGAATTTTATATCTTGCCTCACGTAAATTAATTCAGAATTCTAATTCAACTTCTTTCAATTATTCTTATAAAAAATGTATTTTTTTTCAAAATTTATTTTTTGAATGTTATCTGGTTTTTGACTATTATTAAAATTAGTAATAAAAAATAATATAATTAATTTTATTGAATAAGCTAACTTTATAATCAGATATTTCAAGTTTGTCTAAGATAACTAAAATTTATTTTCCACAATTTATACTGGTTCCCAGAATGTACTTGAAATAAATTTTAAAAAAGCACAACTATTTCATCCGTCTTCAAAAACCCGAAGCTACCATATTACATATAATTCCAATTATATTAATATTAAAACAAAATGCATTTATAAACACTAACTTAGAATTGTATAAATTAAATGGTCAATTTTTTTTTTAATATATGCCACACAAATGTCATTAATTTATTTTTATTTTTTATATCGTTAAAATGGTGGGTACAGCTAGTTAAGTTTTAGGCTTTTCAGTTCCTAAGGAACTATCTTTGAAATAAAAATATATACTTTTTTTTATGACGAACAATATGATTTTTTTTTCAATGGTAAAATGTCATTAAGTAATTGTTTCCATTAGAGCCTTATCGAATTATGTTTAAGTAATTAAGTTTTAAACCCTTGTTTTTTCATCGTCGAAAGTAGTTCTGACGTTTTTTGTTACTACAGCTGTTTCACCTCAACATGAGCCATATCTTCAGGTATAGTTGGAACACTCTATACATTCATATTGGAACTTCTGCTAATATTATTAGAAGAGGGATGATATGGCCTTAATCCACAAACAAAATAACAATAATCTTTGATATGTACTATTTCAGGACAACAATAAATGTTACAATCGTAATATGTGTAAAGTGTAGTGTGTGTGTGTGTATATATATAGGGTGTTCCAACTATACCTGAAGATGGCTCATGTTGAGCTGAAACAGCTGTAGTAACAAAAAACGTCAGAACTACTTTCGACGAAGAAAAAACAAGGGTTTAAAAATTAATTAATTAAGTAAATTTAAATTATATATATATATATATATATATATATATATATATATGTTAAAACGGTACCTTAATTAAATTTTTTTAATATTTTTTTAACAAAATAAATACCGGTAACTATAAAATAATAGTCTTCAGAATTAATTGTCTATAAACTAAAAATATGATGTAAAATACATGTTATCATCTGCACTGTTAAAATTAATTTTGATGAATTTTAAGTTGTAATTGTCCCATCAGCTTTGAGAAATATTAACAATTAATAAGTAGTAATAAATTACCTCATTTGTTCCGTCATGTGACTTTACTTGTCTTATTCTCTAGACGCGTTTCGGAGTCGGGACTCCATCTTCAGTTGTATCTCTGTAGAGGTCGTCAAAACATTAAAACATTTACGAAGACGTATATAATATTACACAAACAAAATGCACATACTCATGCGCACTATAAACATTATGTCGGTAACTAAGTATACATGAGTATGTGCATTTTGTGTGTATGTAATATTATATACGTCTTCGTAAATGTTTTAATGTATTGACGACCTCTACAGAGATACAACTGAAGATGGAGTCCCGACTCCAAAACGCGTCTTGAGAACAAGACAAGTAAAGTCACATGACGGAACAAATGAGGTAATTTATTACTACATATTAATTGTTAATCATTATTGACTTGGACACCAACAATGAACATTAAAATTTGAGAAATATACAAAACATGTTTATATAAACTTTTCCTTGAACAATTAAGCTTTTGTAAAAGTTCTTAATTTACAACAAATTTTTAATAACGTTGACAAGTGCACTTCTTCGTTGGGCCTACGATACGATGAATACAGCAACCATTATAAAACTAATTAGTGATTGCAAAACTTATTTTCCACTCTGTATAGATCACCACGATTTATCCACCGAAGGTGGAGGGGGGGTGACTGAGTTCTCCATTAAGTTGAATGAAGAACTCTTTAAAACATCTGCACACTTATAACAATCCAGTTTTGTTGATTACTTCAAAACTCACGGTAATGATAGTTAAAAGAATGTCTGATGATAATTGCTCGACCGCAGAACTCGGTGAGGACCGTGTGGAATGTAGTAAACACAGAAACTTGGATCTAATAAAAGGGAGATAAAATTCAGTGCGCAGCTAACACGGTGATGTGAAAGGAAGTGAATTTCATTTAGACTATCTCAATATGTGTAGACTGCCAAGCTGCATGAAATTATATCATAAACCGCCAAGTGATATTAATATCTTAAACTAATGTAGGATATAAAGGTGGAAACTTCAAAAGTACATTTTCAAATTTTGAGAACTTTAATACTTACTCGCTATAGGACAAGCTTTGTTAGGGAAAAAAAAATTGACCTCCTTTTTTTTAATAAATCTTTACGTTTCAGGGCCTCAGAAACAGAAAAAGTAATTGGCGTCTGAACGTAAGTACGATAAAAATAATGATAAGAACATGAAGTTTAAAAGGTAACTATATTGTGTTTATATAGAAACCTATTGATATTCGAACTATTGAATTGAAAATACCAAAATGGCAGCAATTTTAAACAGTTTCTTTTTCAAATCTCGTGTGTTATCCAACTTATAACACAATAAATTATAAATTTGAATATTTCAATTTTACGTGTAAAGGTGATAAACCCCACATCTCTACAATAACAAACAGCGAAGTTATTGTCAGAAATATAATTTTAGTCTCTAACCTTCCAAGTAAATGTGATATCCTTATAGTTAAAAGAACCATCAAGGCCGAGTCGCAGTCACGAGCGTAGCGAGTGGAGACTTTCAGCTTCGAGGGCCGCTAGGGTCTAGACAACATCAAGAATATGGCGATATACAGAACAAGCAGGTTCAGGAATGTTCGAAACTTTACCCTACTGTATAAGACCCCTTGATCTACCAATATAATTCAACATTTTTTTACAAGGTCAAAGAAACCACTTTAGGGCGTTGCATTTAGAGGATTTTCTTGTATTACATTTGCATTATTGGACTGAGTAACTTAATGGCGCCCCATAAACTTGTTTTCATGATTCAAACATATTGAGAATCTAACTTACTTGTTAAATATGACTGAACTGCGATTAAAAGTGTGATCACTAGAATACTTACTTTTTAAGTTACGGAAACCAATTCTTAAGTTTTCTTTATCAAGAAATCTCTTCATGTTGAAGTAGGATATATGAACGTACACGATAGAATTCAGATTTTCAGTCTGTACACGAGATATCGTACTGTACATGAACGATTTAAGATTGATGTTATTTTGAAATTTACCAACTTGATTGTCAAAATTATTTTGTGAGAAAGTTTGTAAACTTAACATAATATATATATATATATATATATATATATATATATATATATATATATATATATATATATACAGGGTGTTCGGAAAATGTGGGGCAATAATTTACGTAATGATTCCTTGTGTCAAAATAAGCAAAAAAGTTTATATAGACATATGTCCTATCTCGTTTCGTTTAGCGTCTGTCTGTCTGTATGTGTTTTTTACAAAATAATTCATAACTCCTTAACGGTTTGAGTTACAGCGTTGAGATTCTGCACAAATGTTCATCTTATTGGTTGCTATCTTTGTGCAAAATATGAATAAACAATCTTTAACCGTTTCAAAATGGCGGCAATTTTTAATATTTGACGGCAAATTTCACGAAAACCGTTAATTTTACAAAAAAATTTCTAGATACATAAAATGTAGTAAGTTTTATGGAGATTCCAACGATATCTTATTAAGCTTATTTTGGACGAAGAATAATAGAGAAATTAATTTCTTCCTTGAAATACCTACAGTTTTCTCCATTTAAACAATGTTAAAACTGTAACAAATATCATAAAATCACAAATAATCAATACATAAATATTATTTTATTTTCAAACATGTACAAAATGAACACTTTTTAAAGAAACACAACTTTTGTGTTTTTATTTGTTACATTTTAAGATAAGTAAGATAAGTGTATAACTTAAATGCGTTGAATAAAAAATAAAAAAAGACTTGAATTTTTATATTAATTTTTATAGTAGAAATGTAGCCTAATCAAGCTGCTCGTTTGATAGTTTTAGGTATAAACTATGCCATGGAGGGGGGGAGGGATGGCTGCAAGTTTTTTTTCAAAAGGAAACTAACTAATAATTTTATTCAAAGCCTTGAAGCTGAAGGTAGGGGGGGAGGGGTGAAGATCCCATGTTGGTTGCTAATTCATATTTTATTCATGTTTCAGATCAATTAAATGGGAGATCTTTTCTGAATAACTTGCTCTTAAAAATTAACAAATCCGTAAATTTATTCATTTCATTTAGGTAATGAGTCGAAAATCAAAAGAGAAACTTGAGGGATAGCAATCCATTCGGTTGAATTAACATTCCAGTAGAGGTTATAACACTAACCGTGGGAATTTAAAGCACAATACGCTGACTTTATCGACGCGAATTTCGTTTGTGTTTTTAAATTTCTAACATATTCGTAGTATAAGGTTATGAGATGGGTTGAAAATCGATGATCTTGAAATTTTTGAGGGTGTATTCTTTCTGAGGTCAAATGTTTGTTTTGTTATCTCTTTTCTCTAGTTTTTGATAGCGTAAAATCTGAGGGTGCATATTGATAATAAGACTAAAACTTAAAATTCCTATTTTATCAATATCATCTTACAACGATTTTGATATATATATATATATATTTATATATATATATATATATATATATATATAAATATAGGCTCTAAGGACCCAAACAAAACAAAATGGCAGTCTTGTGCTAAAAAATGACGTTTCTGGAGTTATCGGTAAAACAAATTTTTTTATCGAAATCGTTTCTACCGATCACGTCCAAATTATGTTAGCCGTATCCCACACTTGTGCGCCAAACTACAATTACGCTCGGAAATAAATTAGAAAAACTAAAAATTTGACAGATGTCATTAAAAACTCGAAAAGATATAGTATGATGACTACATGCGTACTCACTGTAAGTGTAACCGTGAGGAGATTTTACATTTTCAATAGATATTGTTTGGTTTATAGGGTGGGACCTTTTGTTTAGGTCCTAAGAGGGTATAGTTGAGCAAAGTTTTATCAAAATCGATTAAGACGATTGTGAGAGAATCGGAATTTCTAGTTTCACTCATTTGTCAACTTTCCAACAATTTTTTAACTTCATTTGCATATGTGTGAGAAAAATAGTACAATATTTAACCTTGGTTTATTTTGTATATTATTATAATTTCATATTTCCTAGCAAGGTCATTATTTAAATAGATTTTAATACGTAGTAAATATATAGAGATACAGACACATCTTGTACAGTAGTAAAATAATTAATACTAGGACGTAAAAGTGAGATAGAAACTTAAAATAAATTTATTTTTAAAATCGGTGTTAACTACTTTGATTACGTTTGGCTCATCTAAAGAACCAACTAGAAGGTATTGGTTCACATCCACACAAAAATCATCCACAAAGTTTAGTGAAATTGGAAGACTAAGAGACATGAATTGGAAGAACTGGGAAAGCCGACCCACGTAAAGCCTTTTCGGCCACAACCTCACCCTCACTCAAAAGAAGGAAGAGGAACAATATCCACAACACATTCCCCCACAAGCCGAAACCCCGGACAGGCCGATCATTCTCCCATCGGCAAGGTTCCGCCACGGAAGAGGCGCCGTTTGGTCGTTCATGCGACACTCTACCTCACATCAAATAATATAACTCGATGTCATTCGATACGATTTTCGTTATGAACGATTTTATGAGACAAGAGAAGCAAGTTAGTTATACATAAATATCCTTCAAAGTGTGTTTTTAATTTTTTTACAAATGTTACAAATATATGGTTAAAATTCAGTAATAGAGAAATAGTTATTTGTGCAACTAGTGAGCAAAGTGGCTCACTTTGGCTCACTATCGAGTTTAAAAAAGACACTTTGCTCACGAATTACACATTATACTTTGTCTACAGTTGTTATTTTGGCAATAAAAACAGTTCATACTGGCGGTCGTACTTTTCCCTTGATTTGACAGGAAGGAGTTTAGTACAACGTTGTTAGCTTTTTCCGCTAATTTAGGAGGGGTATTTGACAGGTTTTCATCCTCTGAACTGTCCATATTTTAAAACTAACTACACAAAATATAGCAGTAGTGCTAAACAACACATCAACACTGAGTAGAAGTTCTCACGTCAAAACTGAGGTTATTTATGAATATTACAAATAACTTAGTTGTATTGTTGAGGAAACGGGATTGCCAACTTCAAAACTCGGCAAACGAAAAATACTCTCCGTGTACATACACTGTCAATCATCTTCATGAATAATTACTTCCTTTTTCAACTTTAAAACGTTGTTTTGTTGTTTATTTATGTTATTTTACATGTAAGAATTAATCTAACCTACATACGGGACATTTCCTGTATATTATAAATCAATTCAAATAAACTTAACCTAAATTTCGTTTTGTTCGGTTGCCATTCGGAGTGAGCAAAGTAGTGGGCAAAGTGAAACTGTTGAGAAATCAGCTGTTTTGCAAACTAATTTAAATGAACAAAATGCCATTTTGTCAACAACTGTAGACAAATGTCATTTATGTTTTTCTTTCTGACGTGTAGCCTATATAAGGTTTTATGGATTGGTGTGAATGCAATATTTTTGTTCCGTTTGTTTACAAAATACAGTAGTATCAAACAGGTTATTGTAAGGACAACAATAAAAACACATATAGAGAGAGAGTGTTTCTAAACTTCAGCAGCTTATTCCTTACATCAAATCTAATGAAAAAGTTTAGAAAACATATTTCCTAAAATGATTAATTTATTATTTAGCTGCCATTTTGTGTATTTAACACACAAAAATCATCTTTTTAATTAACGGTAAATGATATGGAGTTGAAATATTGCATGGTATTAGTATTATAAAGACATATTTGATAAAATAATCAACCTCTTTGCTTACTTCAAAATGACGGTTATTTGATCGTTTTAAAAGTCTAATATCTCAAAAATCGTGACTTTTACATAAAATTTGCAAGAGATAAAATATTTTAGTATTTAACGACAAACAGCTGGAATTGTGGAAAGAGTCCGGCAGTCAATTAGAAAATGCCTAATAATGTAATTAGAAATAAACTCATGTATTTTGAACTGCCGCCAATTTGAAGTGTATGTTTCTTTCATACAGACCTAGTTTTCCATTAATTATATATATATATATATATATATATATATATATATATATATTTCTCCAAGGAAAACAAAATGATTTATTTTTATTTTTTTGTTAAAATTTTAGTTCTAAGCTAACCTACAGAAAGAATAAAATAACCATTTTATTTGTCGTTATAAAACGGTAAATATTTTGTAAAATAAACGGTATTTCAGATATACAATGTTATAAAGTTTAAATGCCCCCCTCCCCCCCATTTTGAAATCCGTTGATTATACTCCCTAATAAGTTGCAATAAATAAAGAACCCGTTCTACCAATTTTCTTGACAACTGTTTTTTCAAACTTATTTTTCAACAAAAAGTAGGAAATCGAATCAACCCTGTGTGGGAAATTTAGATGCAAATACACGTTGTAATTTAATACAACGCTCCCTCGAAGCCATTAACACATCCGCACCCCCCCCCCTACACAATAGAATTCCGTAGAAATAAGGGGAACTTCTTCAATTATTTGGGGTGGTAGCTTCCGTTCAAATATTTGTGATAAAAGGCTTGACTCCAAGCTAATGGTGATCCAATACCTTTACATTTGCACACATTTAAATCCATACAATCATATATCTGTTCCGTTGGAGACGGTCGAAATTTAAAAATTTTCATGAAGAGTTTGTATCGCTTCCATTATAAAGGGATGAAAGTAAAGCAGTCTGTTCAGAAGAAAATATGGAGAATGAAGACCTAATGTTGGTCAAATATTGATATATCAGACAAATTTTTATAGTGACCTTTAAACTAACATTTTGAGCCCTTAAAATATTTAATTACCTTAGGTCCGTCTTGTAACTTTGTTGTTGGTTGCTTCTTACATGTTTCGAGGCTGTAACCCCATCATCAGAAAATTACTTTGTTCACTTTGAAGAACTCATCATTGATTATATTTAAACAAAACACATTTAACATATAAACATACACTGACACAAAAATAAAAACAATAAAAACACATCATATGAGCTTGTCTGACATTGTTGTGTGCTCTGTCAGCAATGACTCCGATAGACATGACAGAGCACACAATGTCAGACAAGCTCATATGATGTGTTTTTATTTTTGTGTCAGTGTATGTTTTTGTGATAAGTGTTTTTTTTTAATATAATCAATGACGAGTTCTTCAAAGTGAACAAAGTAATTTTCTGATGATGGGGTTACAGCCTCGAAACATGTAAGAAGCAACCAACAACGAAGTCACAAGACGGACATAAGGTAATTAAATATTTTATTTAAATTGTGATTTGGAACCAAAAACATGCTTAACGTTTTGAGTCCTTAAAAGTCAAATATGGCTCGACATCGTCTCAAATTTGCACAAAGTATTCGTTTTGAATAAATTAATACAGTTTGTTAGTCCGAGATAACTAAGGAATTTTTTATTTTAGAAACACTTTAACTCTTGTTTTGAAAACAATGTACTACAACTGAAATATCTCACCAAAATACTTAAAAAATTTTACGTTGAATATCCTTCACTGAAATTTGACCGTTTAGTTATCTGGATTTTCGTTAAAAAGTATTTCACTAAACATCCTAGTTTGAAGGCAGTCAAAAATCAAAAATTTTCATGAGGTGTTTAGATCACCATAATAGTCTAATCTGTATGCGTAATGACACACCTACTTGAAAATATATTATTCTCTTCAGAAAGATAAAGAAAAGATATTAATAGAATATTGATATTTCAGACAAATAATTTATGAAGGTTTCAATTCGGTATTTTAGTCTACAATTTTAGTTTTCCTCTATATAATTGAAATATTTCACGACGAACTGACTACTTCACTGAAATCGGTCTATCGTTTAGTGGAAAAGTATTTCGTCAGAAGACATTCGGTTTGAGACGGGCAAATTCGTGATTTTCATTAGATATTTGCATTACTATATAACCTGTACTCATTATTATATGAGTGTAAAAATTTAGCATTCTCTACAAACACAGAAAATAAAACCCTCATTTTGGTCGTTATTGACATATCGGTCAAAATCGTAAAGTATCAATTTTAAATATATTAACAAAGAGCTAAAGTTTGATAATCACTGGAGAAAAAATTGCCATATCGGATTTTGAAAACATCACTTGTAATGATTGGAAAGAAATTTGTAAAGATCTAAAAAATATATTCCCCATATATTTTTTAATGTTATTCGTCGATTTTGTTTTGGTTTAATGAAATCTATCAAATGGGTTAAAAAATACTGCGATTTAAGTGGAAAAGTATTCCGCCAAAAATCATTCGGTTGGGAACAGTCAGAGTCATGATTTTTCACAACATATCGTTATACAAATTCTATCCATCATTGTACTAAAATGAATATATTGCATTTGGTTATATATTCAAACAAATAATGAGAATAGGGATCGAATATTGATGTATTTGTAACGAGGCCCAAATTTCTAACTTTTACTTGAATTGTCTAGTCAATTAAAATTAAAAATGGGATATTTTGTTAGCAATTATTCAATTTTAAAATTATTAACAAAAATCTAGTTTGGTAATATTAAAAAAGCTTGGTAATATTTTTTTTTAAATTTTAAGTTAGCATCAAAATACTATGACGAATTTTAAATCAATTGTAATTGGGGGGGGGGGGCGATACATCACTCGTCGATCTGGCATTTTTTCTCCTACATATTTCAAATATTATACATCGATTTTTTTTAATACAATGGAATCAGTTGGTTTAAAACTTCTAATTGTTCTTGACATGATATTATCACTATTAAATTGGTACCCTTTATTGTTAAAACAAAAACATAAGCTACTTAGTAGGTTTCGAAATTCTTACTGATTAAAAAGAAGCTCAAATGCTCCATCGCCACTGTGCATTGTCCATCCTTAAAGGCGTCTTTCTGGCTACTAGCGTCGCGACGCCCATATTGATTCTGATAGACGCCTTTACACAATGTGTCCGTCCTAACTCTATCTATTTACTATGTATTTAAATCTGGTTGAATAGTGAATTTGTTAGTCACGAGAAATTGTAATAATATATACTCGCAAACACAAAACCAAATACCAATCAAGCCACAAGATTTAGCCACAAAACTACAAATCCAAAATATTCCTATAGTTTCTGAGTAATTAATTCGAGAAAATAGCCAATTTTCAAACTTTGCAAAATGGTAAGGTACCCCCTTGCAGTTTATTTAAGCGAAAAAGTGAGTTTTTGATTTTTGATTGTTTTTATAGCTTAATAGAAGCAAAATTAAATTTGGAGTCGAGGGGTGCTATTGAAATTTCTAAATTTTTTCATTTTTATCTATGTTTTGTAAAAATTTCAACATTTAACAATACCAATGATATGCACATCAATAGATGCAGAATTGAAAGGAGAGTAAACCCTGAAAAAAAAACTTTGAAATCTCAAAGGGGTTACGAGTAATTGCAGTTTAAAGTTTTTTCAAAAAAGATCAAAATATTATTAAACCAATGATATGGGTATCAAAAGATGCAGAATTGAAAGGAGAATAATCCTTGAAAAAATCACTTTGACATCTCAAATGGTTTAAGAGTTATATCAATTTATATGTCAATAAAAATAGCAGATTTTAACATTTCACGTTTTACCACTTGCAATACCTTTTTCAATTACCTGTAGCTCCATAACTATACATCGTAATGATATAAACTTATACATGATGAAAGAAGAAAGTTCAAATTTTACCGTGGTTTTTTCAAATCGAAAATATATTCTATAGTTTCTGAGTAATTAATTCGAGAAAATAGCCAATGTTCAAACTTTGCAAAATGGTAAGGGTGTTTTTTAGGCGAAAAAGTGAGTTTTAGATTTTTGATTGTTTTTATAGCTTAATAGAAGCAGAATGATGTTATCACAATCGGCTCCTAATGATTAGATTCTTCATATATAGTTTCTAAGGCTCAAAACCAAAGGCATGATCTCCATCTCCTCAAAAATAGCTGATTAAATAGCTATAGATTTAAAAGGAAAAATAAACGTTCTAGTTAACGTTCGAATATTTCAAAATCAGAAGAAACGATGTCGATTAAATTTTGATCAAAATAACCAATCCAATGTACTAAACCACAAATAATAAAAAACTGCAGTTAGAGAGTACAGTATTTTATAAAAAATAATTAACTCAACTGAGCCTTTATTAACTGGTTAGAATTTGATTCTGGTGTATGGGTTTTGATAAACTGCTCTCCCATTTAATACCTAATCTAAAACTGACATATTATTCTCCAACCTCTGGATAGACGTGAATAAAGTAAAACAACAATAATTGTTTTCATTGTTGATAAAAGGCGAAAAACCTCTCGGTAATAATTGTCTTATAAAAATAGAACAAGAAACGTAGATAAAATAAAGACCCCCTAGTCATCGAGTACTTTAATAGCGTCAAAGTTGGAAGAGATCAAGATTAGGTCAAGAGTAGTTTGAAAAATGAAACCGAGCAATTTAACTCAAGACTACTTAGGTTAGGTTAGGTTAGGTTAGGTTAGGTTAGGTTAGGTTAGGTTAGGGGAAAAAGGTTAGATCCAGCTGGAGTTTTGGTTAGTTTAGGTTAGGTTAGGTTAGGTTAGGTTAGGTTAGGTTAGGTTAGGGGAAAAGCGTAGATCCAGCTGGAGTTTTGGTTAGTTTAGGTTAGGTTAGGTTAGGTTAGGTTAGGTTAGGTTAGGTTAGGTTAGGTTAGGTTAGGTTAGGTTAGGTTAGGTAAGGTTAGGTTAGGTTAGGTTAGTTTAGGTTAGGTTAGGTTAGGGGAAAAAGCGTAGATCCAGCTGAGGTTTTTGCCTCTAACTACCCCAAGGCCATTCTTTCTTAACACTATATTTTACCTATATGTGGAACAATACAAAGAATGTAATTACAAAGTTTAAAATATAAAGGATTTATCGTCTTCTCTTTGTAGACTGGTTGCGACTTACAGATAGGCAAGATGGACAGATACTTGCTTGAAATTATTAGGGTCCTTGGTTTTACTTGACTAGCGTTTTATTTAAATATATAAATATTTTACAAAAACAACAACCACAGTTTATTTTCAATTTTAGATTAACAACCACTAATGATGATTAGTTTTGGTTCATATTTCCTTGGTTTTAAAGAAGAGTGACAAGAAAATTGTTGTCCAATTTATATTTGTTGATAGAACGTGCAATTGAGTCAACGTAGAAAGAACTGTGATATATCAAAATTGTATATTTAAAATAACCTACAAATACAAATCACGTACAATTAAAATTTCAACTTCACAGTAAAAACTCATCTTTCTTTTTGAAATTAGTTTACAATCGAAATCAACATCGGTATTTGTATTGGCGATTACTTGAATCGAAACGCAACAACATTAGTTCAATTGGAAATAAAAACAAAAGCTATTATTTTACCTTTTAGTGGAAAAGTTTAACGTATGCGACAAATGCAATATTTGATAATCAAGCCAAGAGGGAAAACACACTGATGTTTTCAAATCTACACATTTGCACTGAACTTTGTCAATTTAACTTGTACCATATGTCCTGTATGTTTTCGTACCAACTTAGCTTTAATCAAATTATTGAATTGTGTTTTGAATTAACAGAACATTTCAAGTCAATTTATTTAGATGATCTACAAAATGTAATTTTGGTTTATGTCCATCAATGTATTTTAACGATTTTTTATTTTTTTGTCTTAGTATATGAAGTAAGAGGTAGTAAGATTGAGTAATCACAAAAAAATGTAGACCTAGTTTCTGATTAAATCATGTTTTACTAGCCTCAGATAACCAAAAATTGATTACTTCCATTTTCGTCTGTATGCAAGAACGATAGGGCCCATACAAATTAAGATAGAACCATGACATTTGATGTACTGTGCTCATATACATCACTATTGAATGTGTACATCACTATAAATTACGTTAGGTATAATCAGATATAAAATGTGTACAATATAGGGGGAAGGGACTTTAATACCACCCTGTATATTGAAACGTTGGCAGTCGTCATTATGAACTCGGTATTTTAATCCAATACTTCATTTCTTTTATTGTTACACATGTTATTAAGGTTAACCAACAGGTTACATCTGACCTAAATTGCTAAGTAACGAAACTCTATTGATGTACGGTACCTTACTATTTATCCTGTTGCATTCACCACAGTGCGCCTTGTTTTTTCTACCGCGCCTAACTTTCTGGCATCGATGCCTGGCGGGTTGCCGACTATTAGATTGCAGGCGCATACGGTCATCTCATGTGAATTAGTCTCCCCCATTCTCGGCGACGCGAGCTCTGGTCAAATACTGGATCGGACTGAACAAACCTACGTTCGTTTGGTAGACTGGACGTGGAACAGGAACTTGAAATTGTATCTACGCTGGACTTTAGTTTCGTTCAGATAAAATTCTCCCCCCTCCCCCCCCAAATAGCGGCACAGTAATCCATTTGGAATTTGTCAGTTGACCAAAGGTTTTTCGCGATGCGTCGTAAATTCCACAACCAGTTAATTATGTGAAAAGTGGGTTGTCGGCCATTTCGGCCAAATCAACAACGTTCACCACTATTTTTATTAGAGTCCTTTTCCCTTTAAATTAATTCTAATTTGATAAGTATAGTTTAAATCTAAATTAAGTTAGTTTTAAGCCGACCATCGGTACTGGCTCACTGAACTGTTAGAGTTGCATAATCGTAGGTTCAGACCGATACTCTCCCCCCCCCCACAACCAAATTTTAAATTAGATATGGCTACAAATATGTCAATAAAATTGATTAATATCGGCCCACACGTTTGGGCTGTAGCACATGTCAGTTCGTCAGTCAAATAAACCACGGACGAGTTAGATAGTGCAAATTATTTTTGTAAATGTTTGTAAATATAAATAGCCCAAATTTGCTTAGATTTCGTCATAAACTCATCCAAAACGTAAAATTGTATTTGATTTGAGTTTTATTATTTTACTTGTTATTAAAAGGCAAAAAACCGTTCTGTCATCATCGCCTTTAAAAAGAATAGAATATAAAATAAAGACCCCTAGCCCTCGATACTCTAATTGGGTCGGGATCGGGAAGGGACAACTAACAGGAAAGGTGAAGAGAAAGGGATTTAACCCAGACTACAGTACATGGAGAAAAGTGTAAATCCAGATAGGATCCTCGGATCCACTACACCCATACACATGACTGAGCCCCTAAAGCATAACGGCAGTCAGGTTCAGTAAAACCAAGGTTTTAGGGTCCGTAAGTAAAACCAAGGACCTATATAATTTCACACGCGTAGCTGTCCGTCTATCTGTATGTAGGTCACAACCAGTCCACACAGACAACTAATACCAATGACTACATAAATACTATAAGACACGACATAGGATAGGGAAATAGTCTACGCTTTACGGGTGCTGTTCGTCACAAGTTTGACACACAGCTATCAGAAAGCGCTAGCAGCAGGTGCTTGACTGTACGCATCCCACTTGGTTGAGACTGTACAACTGTTTTGATCTCTCTCTCACAAACCTTCTCACTTACTTCCGTCAGCATAGTCAGTGTTGTCAGTTCGTGCGCTGAGATAAGCGATTCTCGACCTTCCCTCGCATCTCTGGTCCCATATGTGGCATCAGTGCGTTTTCTCTTACCCGCCTGAAACATTGTTTGACCGTAGAGCCACCTAGCGGCAGTCACATCAACTTCAGATTCTCTAGCAGAGCGACCTAGCGGGTATTGGACAACTCAAGAATAAGCGTAGAATATTTAACATGGCCATGTCGTGTCTTTTAGTATTTATGTAGTCATTGCTATTACTACCAATTATTCCTGAACCTTAATTTTCTTTTAATTGCAATACATTATACTAGTTTTTGACCATTTGATGATAATTTTATTGAAATCTGTAGAATCGGTGTTGAGAAATTAGGGTTTACCGGTTCTTAGGAAATTTTTTGTCTTTTTACCGTTAACGCAATTTTTTTTATCCAAAAAACAGCATTTTTATGGATAGATGGTAACCAGTTCGTTTCAAAAATTCAGTTTATCAAAATCAGAATTTTGAGTTATCGAAACCATTAGAAATATGCTCACATCCTTTGGGCTGCAGAGAATAGGTAGACGACAAACCTACACAATTCTAAAAACCACTTATTTGGGCTGAAGGGAACTCAAAACCTGACATCTATATTTTTACATATCACATAGCTTACTTCCATATTACATACACGTGAAGAAATAAAAGTTCTCTTCCAACAACTCCCCCTCACAACAATTCAAAGTACTTTGTTGAATAGCCCGGAACGATTATACATCTAAATGCACATCATGCATAGTAATTCCTAAATTAATTCCGACAGTAATGGAATCGGATGACACGACCTTCCTCAGAGAATAGCGTTCGGAAGGGAATTGATTTACTGTTGTGTGCACATAACTGTACAAATCCTTACAGCGAGTGCACTTCACATTCAATGAACATGACATTTTATTTTAATGTTATAATTTATTTGTAGATAATATTAAACCAATAAATAATACAAAAACATAATATCAGCATTAACTTGTTTTTGTTATTACGAATCGTCGTTCTTTGACTACACAGATTCAAAAAACTATTACTGTAGTACATTAACATACATCAGTTGGATGCCCAATCTATACTACGTTTCATGTTTAATTACAACTATGTATATAAAGCTGTGTTATTACCCGAACCAAAAACATCGTCCTAACATTAACCTACAATAAACAACGTTTTACATATTCTAAAAGAAAAATAACTGAACGATAAAACAATTAAAAAGATACCCACCCCCATCAATCTATATAATAAAGGAACCCTCTAAATAAATGTAATGCCCACAATTTGGCCTCTTAGGCCTTGTAGGAAATGTTAAATATATCAAGGGATCTTACCCAATAGGGTAAGCTCGTTTTGTAGATATGTACATATAAAGTTTACACTCGCGTAACTCATGTCAGTCTCGGCCTAAAGCTGTACATATCTGATAGCCTCTATTGCTACACTAGCGCTCTGTCGAATCTCGTAACTATGCATATATGATATTTTCGTGAGATGTCAAAGTTAGAAATTGTATTTTTGATAATAACTTCGTTATTTGTCGTCTTAGATGTGTGGGGTTGGTACCACTATAAACAGAATTGAATTCTGTACATTTGTGTCTATTTAATGTGTTGTAGGTTGAATAATGCGTTTAATACTAATAAGAAACTGTTTCAAATGCCCGCTATTCTACACTAAATTTTCCTATATTAATTTTAGTGGCCGCTATTGTGCTTACCTATAAACAATAACTGTAGGACAGCATGACGAAAACTACTTTTTTGTGATGTGATTAAAAAATGAAACTACAATTTTTTTCCATTACTAAACTTAACTTTACACTTCGTATATTGGGTAATATTAAAAAATGAAACCAGTAACCTTCCTTTTAAAAGTGAACCTAAGATTGTGCGTTGACGCAACGTTTTTATTATGGCTAGTACTGTTTTCGTACTCTCAAAACTTAATGTGAAACAAACTGTAGGCTAAAGACTAATCAGTTGTGTAATAGGCGTGCTAAAAACATAAGACTCCCCTTCATCTACGATGCTAATCAGCAGAAATTTGTATCGTTTATCAGACATGTTTATTTTTCATTGTGATATTTTATTAATGTTACATTACTATGAAATTAAATAAAGGAAAGGGTTCATGTATTCATCCGATATTCTCGGATGTTTTATACTCCTATTGTACTACCTCCAAGGTTGGAGTGTGTTTTGTTCTCAATGCAGTCATCTATTAGTACATCTAAAGCGGCTGAATTGTACTCGTTCTGAAAATTATTGACAGTTGAAGGCCAAGTTGAACTTCACCCTACCAATCTCACTCTTCGTTATAGTGCGACTAATCCCAACAATAAATCTCTTTATTTCTGTAGTCAGCCATCGATATAAATAATAATGGATCGCGCGCTGCCATAAGGCACCGGTTCAGCTTTCCGGTCGCACACTGCTACGTGTTGCGTGTTGCATCCACGTCGTTTTGCAGGCTGACAGGACAAAAGCGCGAAACAGTGTTGTTGCTAGGTATGTTTAGCAAGAGGCTAGGAGGGCAAAACCGGGCGTGCGACGCGCGGGAAATCCTGGGTAAACTTACCGTAAACAGATATTTAACCTCTCTCTGTCACACACAGGTTACATTTGGCGAGATATCGTCTCACTCATCATTGTTCTTCCACGCTTGCTGCTGTGTTGTTTATGTATTGCTGACAGTTTTTTGTTTTGTTTTTAATAGATTTTGAGTTATGTTGTGATTTGTGAAATTTATATTTAAATGAAATATTGGCGAGGAGTTGTGCTGCTTATAACTGCTCGAGAAGATGGAGGAAAGGGAGCGACATTTCTTTTCAATTGTAAGTAAATTATTCGTAAAAGATATGTCTGTAGCCTAGCACCAAGAGTATTTACCAGTATTTTCTTAACTCATCATTAATGACCTAAAATGAAAACCTTTTTTACTTAACAAATCCAGAGTACCAATCCATAGTTGTTTATATAGATGGGTAAGTCATGTATAAAAGCTAAACTTATTCATGTGTATCTTGATCTAATGTTTCTTTTATTTTTTATCAACTATTCCAAACTGGACATGTCGTTTAGAAGAATGATAATTCTCAATAAAAACCTTGAAACGTATGTGTAAAGCCTAAACGTCAAGGAAAGTTGCCGCGAGACAATGTTTGAGTATTGCGCGGCGAGACTGTTTTGCTCTTTCAGCCTTCAAAGTCTAGAACGCAACAACCGGCGGCAGGCTCGGGTTGTGGAGTAGCAGCGCGCGATCCATTGCTATTTATATCGATGTAGTCAGCTTCTAAGCAAGAAAGTAAAAAAAAAATTTAAACTATTTTTGAAAGAGGGGGTAAAAAGAACTAGACAAAATTTAAATGATACAAAATTCAAACTAAAAAAGACGACAGCATTATAATTAAATTCTGAGATCCGTTTATCTCTAATGTAATTAGATTAAATGAGACCAAAGAAATCAACTTATACGACTTATGTCTAACAAGTAAAGTTGATATCGACTTAATGAACTTTGTAAACTTTTACACAACTTAGGGCAAAATGTACTGGACCTATTAACCCAGAGTTTAGCAATTAAGCTACTGTCTCAGTAGAAGAAATGCTTAAAGTTTTTACAGATGTTAATCGTAATTGCTTCGTCTATTTAACTTTACTACTATCTTCCTCTCTCTCTCTCTCTCTCTCTCTCTCTCTCTCTCTCTCTCTCTCTCTCTCTCTCTCTCTCTCTCTCTCTCTCTCTCTCTCTCTCTCTCTCTCTCTCTCTCTCTCTCTCTCTCTCTCTCTCTCTCTCTCTCTCTCTCTCTCACATACACACACACACACACACACACACACACACACACAAAATGTCTTTTTTCCATTTCCTCAAATTATTATTCTTTGCCTTTATCACTCACTCACTCTCTTTTTGTCTCTCATTTTATCACCTTTTTTACCTCACTTTTCTACCATATCCACTTTTCTGTCTCTCACTCTCTTTCCCTTGCTCACACTCTTCTTTCTCAATTTCCCTTAGATGGTGATTTTCTTCCTTTTTTTAACTTTTCTCTCTTTGACTTTTTGTTTCCTTATTTTCTCAAACTCTCTCAGAACTTCCCTTTCCTCTATCATTATCTCCGTTTCTTCCCCTAACTTTCTTCCTTCATCACTTTTATGCTCTCTCACTTTCTTACGTCCTCTCTTTCACGCTCTCTCTCTCACTTTTTTCCTTCCTCTATTTCTCGCTCTCTCTAACTTTCTTCCATTCTCTCACTTTCTTCCTTCTTCTATCTCTCGCTCTCTCACTTTCTTTCTTTCTCTCACTTTCTTCCTTCCTCTATTTCTCACTCTCTCTAACTTTCTTCCTTTCTCTCACTTTCTTTCTTCCTCTATTTCTTGCTCTCTCACATTCTTCCTTCCTCTATTTCTCGCTCTCTCTCATTTTCGTCTTACCTATTTCTCTCTCTCTCTCAATTTCTTTCTTCATCTATTTCACGCTCTCTCTCACTTTCTTCCTTCCTCTCTATCTCGCTCTCACTTTCTTCTTACTTCTCTTTCTCGATCACCCTCACTTTCTTCCTCCCTGTCATTCTCTCAATTTTTCCATTTTTATGTAACATCTTGTCATTTCACCTTTTCACTTTCTCATTTTATTACTCTCACTTTATTACTATTTCTGTCACACACACATTTTCTTAATATTTCATTTTCACAATTCCAATTTCTAAGTTTTTTACTTTCTGATTTAGCATTTTCCAACTCACACTCTCAGTATGTCTCTCTTTTATTCTCACACTTTCTTTTTGCTTCACTTCTTCTTTCTCTCATTTTCTAAATATCTGTTTTCCTCTGTTCTCCCTTTTGTTGACTGTCGTTTGTTCTGTCACTCTTCAATGCTGTCATACAGTTTTCTCTGAGACAATGACATGGTACAACACGTTAAAGTTAAGATGTTGCAATTAAGAGTAACAAACTGTGTACATAGTTGATGTTTATTGTTTGCAAGTAGAGTTATTAATTACATGTTTGTAACTCGGCTGAGGGGGAGGGGGGTTGTGATTAATGAGATTAGCGTAATCTGTTTTACATGCTTTGTTAGATTTGCTTAACTTTTCTTAGAGTGAATTGTTTATCACTTGTATGTTTGAGTTTACTGGTTCTCACAGCACTATACTAACAAGTTATGTGGATCGTTAGTATAAAATCTCCAACATAATTCAAAACAAGTTGATGGGCGCCATTACTGTATTAACCCAACTTTATCATACAATGTAATATAAGCAGATCCTTTAAATGTAATTCCCAAAACTTAGTTTCTCGGGGCTTGAGGGTAAGTTTGTTCCACGTTTTCTGAAACTCGTAGTTGTGTGTGGCTAAGCCCTAAAGACTCTCTTAGATGTGTGTATATTAACACGTTTCCACTCACTAAGGTACGTGACGCCGCCCTTCAGGATCTCGTAACTATACGAATACCACATTTTCTTTGGAAGTCAGAATTCTAAATACCGCTTTTATAAGATGACGATACCCCATATAGAACCGATTGTTCATTGTTCTGGATCTGACAATGACAGTTTACTGTCAAAACCGGTAATCCCAAATAGCCAAAATGGTCGCATATCTCTAAATGACACCAAGCAATTTCTATCGTCTTTTTGTCTGAAATATGAAGATTTATAAAACTAACGTAACAAACTTAAAAAATCGATTTCCGTACAACTTAAAAAATTGAACGCAAAATGTACACTGCCTTATTTTACAATTTGTTAACAGTTTGCTTTTAAATACGGTTTGGTATATCACTTTGCTTATGCTGATTTCAAAATTTCACGTTTTAAGACGTCCTTGTTTATTTTCACTTTTTATTCTATAAAATGCACCTAGTTTCATTTCCGTACCTATATTGAGGGGGGGGGGGGATGACAACCAATACATTTTGGTAGAATCCTTTTTCTGGTTTTAAAATTATTAATTAGGTTAGGTTATATTAATGGTAAAATTTATCGGGCGTCATTTCTATATACAAAAATTAATACACTAGTTTCAAAAATATGGATCAACTCTCGTTTTTAAGCGATAAATACAGATTATAAAAATATAAAACTAATATCCTAAAGAGGAACCCAGGGTTAAAGCCAGGCGTGAAGGTCAAACAACTAAACCTTTATAGATATTGAATGTGATCTAATCAACAGAACTGGACACCAACACAAAAATTATCAACATCGAGTTGGACTCAATTTATACACTGGTCATCTAAACAAAAGGGTTGTGTCAAACTGGGTAGTTTCCTAACACTGGTTTAGTTGGAACTCACCAATAGTGAGTACCGGAGTGACAACCCCAAGGTTTGTACACCTTTTTTTTCATGTAGTCTTGGGTTAGATCGTTCTCTCTTTCATCTTTCCTATCAGGTCTCTCTTTAGCAACTCTTGTTCTTTTTCTGATCCTACACTGACTCTATTTCAGTATTTAAGGGCTAGAGATCTTGTAAATAAAATATTTTCCTTTAACTTCATTTATGAGGCTTCAAATATTTTTCGTATATGCAAGTTGTTTCACCGACATATTATATTTACTTCTTCTTGGCGATTTTAAGAAAAAATATGTTCGACCATTTTGGATTTACTAAACCTAAGCGCGTTTGTTTCTGTGTTCACTAATTCCTATACTAAGAAGTCTTATTGTCTCGCCAACGTAATGCTTTGATACTGTCCTGAGTGCCATGTTTGGTTTTGGTGTTGACGAGGTACAGTCTGTTGATTATTAAAAACTATACGTCTTTTACATTTCTTACCAACTCCAATAAGGGTGTACTATTTTCTTTGGAATCCTTCATTTTGTTAATTGATAACAAATACAACTTATCAAAACAAATATTTTAACTCTGATGGATTATTTCGTCCTTGACACTTCACCTGTAATACATATAGACACCAGCCAGTCTTTTTTCTGTAAACCTCTATTTACAGGACGTCCTTTACATGTTTCAATAGCCTCAGGGGTTTACTTATAGTAAGTACAGGTGTTACAATGCAGGATCTAAACATTTCTCCATCTACACTTGGTTTAGATCCTTGTCTTTCACCTTAGCATACGTCTTTCTTGACTGTGGCAATCCCGAGGCACCTATAGCTGGAACTACATCTATTCATTTAGTCTTAGGTTAGACCCCGCTATTACGAAAGTTCTGACCCTGATACTACGACAATATTCAAAGGGTAAGAGTCTCTTGTCTTATAAATTACGGTTGCTACTTTCGTGTTGAGGATTAGTTTATTCTATGTCATTATTTAGGTAATGATCGCGGTGATTTTTCAGCTTAAAATAAAAAATACAATTCTCAATACACACATCCAAAAATTAAAGAGTGTTATTGACTTCCTTTTGATGTTTTTTTATTTTTATTTTCTATATTTATCACTTGATAACGAGTGTTGATACTTACTTCTGAAACGTTGTGTATTGGTTTTATATACATAAATGATAACAAATTACCGAACAAATTATACTAATTACATGAGTGACGATTTTGAGATAAACTTAATTGTAACTATCTTTAATGAATTGTTAAAAAAAAAAAAAAAAAGTTTCACAGGAAATTATCAAACAAGTAAACTATTTTTAACATAGTCAAAGTTCAGACAGATATTATTTTAATGTTAGATATATTTATATCATTGCTTTGCAAAACAAGTATTTTGTTAAGGCACGCTTATAAAAACTTAAAACATTTCTTCGACAAAGACAGTACCCTAATTGCTAAACTCTGGGTTAATAGTCCCACAGTACGTTTTACCCCAAGTTGTGTAAAAGTTGTTTGCAAAGTTCATCAAGTCGATATCAACTTTACTTCTTACACTAAAGTCATATAAGTTTATTTCTTTGGTCTTCTTTAAAGCAATTACAAAACAAATAAAAGAATAGCAGAATTGTATTATAACTTTTTTCGTTGTTTTTAATTTAAATTTTTATCCTCTTCAAATCTATAAATACTGGATCTTTCAAAAATAAGTTAAAACTTTAATTGACTACAAGTTGTTTTTACATAGAACAAAATGAAGTACATAAATTCCTTTGGAATTAAACGTGATTTAATTTTTTAAATTGACAAAATCTTACTTTATAGAGTTCATTATCTTCCTCGAGAAGCAGTAGTCTTTCCTCTATACTATTCGCGACATTTGTTAACGTATTGACGTATAATCGAAGAGAAACCATTCCAAACTGTAACTTTTGTAGTCCCTGTTGTGTTACTATATGAGTGATTTGCAAACTTGCCACATCCTGCAATTATTTGTATTGACAGATCCCTCCTTCATTATCAACATCATCCCCGGACTCTCGTTCAAATTGCTTTCGGAAACAATTACAATAAAGCTTCCTGGAATGATTTTCAACGTCATATTCGGGATCACAGACCCCTAAAACCTCCGATTAACGAAATTGGACTCGTTTAGCCCAATTACGAATTTCTGAACGATCAAAAGTGTCCACAAACTATCTAGATGACTTCTTGAATCGAATTCAAAAAATCGCATCTCGATCCGACTTACTCCGAACAAAATTGATACAGAGAGCCTTTTTTTGTCCTTTATTTCCTCTACTATTTGAGGAGAAATCAGATAAGGATGGATTCTATGACAACTGATAAAATAAAGAGATGGAGTAAATGATATGACTACTAAAATATGAATATTTCGCAATTCGCTTGATGTTATTCACTAATTAATGAAAGGCAACACGCCCACTCAAATTTTAAATTGCCTCAATTATTTTCATTATCATAAGTAGTCTGTTAAGTTCCTTTAAAAACAGTTAATTACAAAACGTACCTTTGGCTTTCAAACAGATTTCCTCTTATAATATAAAAGTATAAAATAAAGAGTCTTATACCAAATGACAGTTTATTTACAAGGGAAAGTTTTTTATACAATTTCACAATTGTTATGCCTAAACAATCCGACAATAGTGTTTTGAATATTTAAGGGTTTTTCCGAAAACAAATATTACTTTAATGTCATCAAGTTCATTACAAACTAAAATATAGAACAAATTATAAAAGTCAAGAATCAAACAGTCGAGACATTTGGTAATCATTTCCCGCCTGTGAAAAACTGTTTGAAAACATTTCCTTTAATTTATGTACGAGATAAACCTTCTTTAATTTTCAATTTTTACAGAAGTTAGGAAATAAGCTACAACGTTCACTAAAATACATTGAAAATAATGTGTACATAAGATAAATACAGTAATGGGATTCTTGCTGAAATGAATTCATGACTGCAACAAGCGGGCGACTGTGGGCGAGCAAAGTAAGGAAAACGTTAATGGTTTCCTGTAAGGGATGAAATATACCCCCAACATGTATTTTGTTATCTAACAGGGTATATTGGAGTTAAGATTTTAACACAGTTTATATTTGTATATTGTGTAATCAGCCCTCTAATTCCATACATCTGTAAAATATATTCAAAAATTATGAAGTTAATTCAGTTAAGTTATTGCATTGGCAAGGTTAAGAAATACAAATAGTGTTTGTACGTGGCTGTCTTTTGACATAAACAGACATATTTAAACAATATGAATTTATTTGGAGCCTCTGATTGGTCTAGTTACTTGGTTCAAGCGATAGTTAATTCATTTCCGTTCACCTGACATGATCCATATGAAGAGTTGTTTATTCAACTTCGAGAGAAAAAGTTGAGAGCTAGAATTTGTAGGGAATTCTAATTAAAAATTATACAATTGCGGTAACAGAAATAAGAAGTCGGCCTAATAGTTAGATGATCTAACAGTTCAAGGCGTATCACGGACAGATGCGTTACAGCTTTGCGTTACTAGTAGTTCCGTAAACAGCAGATTTCGTTCTACGGAAGTTTTAAAACGTCCAATAAATAGTTCATGAAAACTAAATGTGACTATTGTGTTACGTGACGTACAGCAATATTAACGCCCCAAGGATAAACTGTAAATACTAGCAAGGTTACTGTACATTTGAACAAAACACTAATTACAAGGCGAAAAGATAAAACTTAAATGGATCGCTTACTCTTTGCATTGTAATTTACCATGGATTTAACATCATAGTCGTAGTAAATATTATGGTGTACATCAATTATTATTAATTTTTAAATTTATTGATTTTAAGACTAATGCGTTTTTACCAGCTAGTATTTAGGATGCAATAATATTTCAACTGAAAATACTGGGAATTGAACCGAAGACCTTTGACTTTACGCGCCAATGCTCTACCAACTGAGCTATCCCTATTCGCTTCCCAGCACAGGGCGTACACATCTCACTTGTCTTTGCTTTTTTATGCTGCAATTTTTGAACTACCGAATTAATTACCTCGTTAAAACCGACACTGATATTGATTTTTACTCATTTTCCAGTCCTTCAGTTTGTAATTATTTGGTAAATCAAAAAAAAACGAAGTCAAGTGAGAAGTGACCGTCCTCTGCTGGGAAGCGACTAAGGACGGCTCAGTTGGTAGAGCATTGGCGTCAAATGCTAAAGGTCCTGGGTTCAATTCCCAGTCTAGGTCGTATATTTCTCACTTGAAATATTATTGTAGCCTACACCAATGTTCATAACCCAGGGAATGTTGATAGCTTTATCTGAAAAACAAACCTTCACCTTCACAAGAGATGGGCCTCATTGACTGATTTTAAAATTCCTTGGAATCATAAACGATCCAACTACTGTTTATAGTTTACTCTAATTCACATTTATGCATTTACACGTTACAATAATGATGAGTAATTTGCTATTAAGATTTAGAGGATATCACATAGAACAAAACTGTTATGTATGAAATCATTTATTTCAAATTTTTGTAACTCTATAAAACTTTCAAATAATTTAATTTATATAAATGAAAAGAAAATAAAGTATTGTCGAATTTTAATAAAAAAATGTATTCTCTGTTTGAAATTATTCTCTGCTAAAAAACAAGCTGAAATTTTACCTGTTAAATCGCCAGAAGGGGTTGTAACCCACTCTCGGGCTAGGAAGCTTAATACAACTAACAATAGGCCACTCCCCTAATAGTTTGTCACGCCTTCTGGACCACGTCACTTATTGCTGTATCTTTGATACAACAACACGTATTTGACGTTAGTTGTGTGTTACCGTGATTGTGTGTTTTTTATTTTTTATTTATTTATTTTTTTGACTTCTCAGTTTTAGCTCTGGGATGCATGCTTAGATATTAAGGTTGGTGGTATTCATATTTAATTTTACTTCTTACATAGGCTTAGTTTCTAGTTTCGTGTTTCTTTAGTTTTTAGTCACTTGATAACGGGAATTGATTCTTATTCCCGAAACGTCGTGTTTTGATTTTTAACACACAAATGATGACAAATGTCCGAAAAATGCATAATAATTTTAAAAAAAATGTAGTTAGGTATAAATATTCATAGGTTGTAAGAAATTAAACAACAATTTTTTGATCAAAGATACATCTATTTCACAAATATAACATTCCATGTTGCTAATATTATGACTTCAAAACTATATTTATCTAATCTGAGGCTGACATTTCACAGCATAAACCTTTACCATAGTTACAGTACAACTAAATCAAAACCCTTTTGAATATTAAAAGTGGTCCAACATTCATGTATTAATAATTATATAAAGAGATTGATTTTCTATACTCAACTCTTGACATAACTCAATAATCAGTTTCCGTTCTATGTACGCGTTGAGTACAAAGTTCACTTCCTAATCAAACCCACTTCTTGTTTCAACGAAATTTAATACCAAGTCACGCTTTACCATAAAACGTATGAGAGAAGGAAGAGAACTGTTATGTACGTAATAAGTTGTTTAATATTTTAGTAACTCGTTAAGATAGTAATTCATATAAATAAAAAACATTGTAACAATAAAGAGTGAGGAAATTTCTGGTCAGGTAAAATATCATTTAGAGTTATTTTTGAGTGCCACTAGTTCATCCCAGCAAGCTATAAAGTAGCCAGAAAAAATGCAAACTACCTTAGTATATGAGTAGTTAAAATTTTTAAACCAAAACAAAATCATCATTCGGCCTAGTTGCAATAAATCTTATTCCGAAATTGCATTAAAGTTACTATAATTGCGTATTGAACAAACAAACAACAGATAAAATGCCAATGGTCGTTATTTATATTTTTATAAAGCAGAAAATCTATACAAAAAAAAAACTAGGCATCAACAGTGTTAAAAAAAATAATAAGAAATGGGTGTAAAATAGAAACCCCTAGCTCTAGTGTAATAGCATCAGAATCGTAAGACAACACATACACACACACACGCGCGCACACACACACGCTTAAACTACAAAAAAAACCCCTAACCCATAATAGCGTCAAAGGTCGGAAGAGAACAACAGTTAATCTAGAGAGCCCTTGTAAGAAAGACGAAAAAGAGGGATTTAACCCAAAATAATATTTAAAAAGGTGTAGAACTTGCTAGGTAATCTCTAGATTGCCACATTACAACTAACACCGTGTAGAGGATGAGTGAATTAAAACAAAACCTCGATGAGCACGGATAAATATATCCACGTTTAAGTATTCATTTACAAAGTAAGTGTAATTGCGTTTATTTTGTTAACGCCAGAGATATTTCAGGCGAAGGTTATGCAATATGAGTACATCTGGAAATTGTTCTGAAAGTGTTGTCCAAACATCAATATTGCATAACTTGCCCCGTTTACATTTATTTTCAATTTTCATATAGGGAATATGATAAATTGCAAATATTTTGTATATAAGGCAATTAATACACTAAGAGGATTCTTTCTGAAATGAATTTATGGCTGCAATGAGCAGGCAACTGTGGATGAGCAAAGTAAGGGAAACGTTAATAGTTTTCTGTAGGGGATGAAATATACCTCAACATGTAATATGTTATCAAACAAACAGGCTAGATTGGAGTTATAAGTTTATATTTTGTAATCAGAGCCGTAAACACCCGTAAAGGCCTATCCCATACATTAAGTAAGTCGAAAACTGACCAATGTATGCTAATTTTATTATAATTAGAAAACATAACAACTTCCTTGATAAGAAAACTACTGAGCTCAGTTTGTTACGCTTCCAATTATAATGGTCTCTCCATGTTAACTTGTTATCAATTGAGAATAAAACTCAAACACAAGTTCTCATAAAAATTATGTTTACATAATCAAACGCGTTTCAATTATAATTATAGTTAAGTTATTGCAGCTCATGTATCACTGAGGATGGCGACTTTGTCGTTGAAACGCGTTTGATTAAGTAAACTTTTTTTTTCGTGAGAACTTGTGTTCGAGTTTTATTCTATCAAATATTATCTCACAAGTCAAGCTCAACATTTATCAATTGTGAACCCTAGAAATGTTATTGATGATAGGCCTACTACCTCTGATCTTTCTACATGTAACACCATTTAAGGTCTTAACTTAATTCTGGTTTTCAATTAAAGAGCTGAATTATTTTAAAATTTCACAAGAGAACTGAACCTTTCACTCGAAAATTGAAAGCACCACTCTAGATCAACCAGAGACTTTTCTCAAAATTATAATTTGATTGCAGATTGTTATTACAACACCAAATTCTAAATCTCATTTTTGGTGACCATAAAAACTAAAAATTATGTCATTAGTATTCTGATTTACTGTCAACTTAGATGTGATATCATTACTAAAAAGAATAAACAATACTGGACGCAGTATAGATCCCTGCAGGACACCACAATTTCCTTTTCACATGTCTAGTATCACTTGTTTTCGCTTGGACACTCTGACTTAAGCTAGCTGATAAGAAAGTAATATATCTCCTCGGTAGAAGCAAATATACAAGAAGTAAGGGGTATATAAGACCATGGGTGAGACCGTGAAGCATGGGTGTTAACCAAAGGAAATGAAAAATGGGAATATATGAAGAAAAGGAAATAAGAATATTTGGGACTAAAAGCGAAAGGATAGAAACTAAGTGATAGAGACTGCAGGCAAAAAAAAGGAGATAATGGAAGTCGTAACAGAGACATATTGATTGAAAAGAACCAAATAGGAATGGTCAGATATAAAGCAACCAAGGAAGGCATTGTAGAGAAAATTGAGTGGGAAGAAGAGATGAGAGGTAGTCCAAGGTTGAGATGGATTGACGACCTAAGGAAAATGGTAATGACAATGAATTGGTAGACAGAAACACTACCGGAAGAGAAAAGTAACTGAAAGAAATAATTATATACTAAAATATAAAACAAATTATATGTCACCCCAGTCAAAAATCTTGGTAAAGACGACACTGAAACAACAAACACGTCCTTTAAGGGTATAATTTATATACGAGACAACTATAAGTGCATAATTTATTTTCAATTTTCATAGAGGTACAACGTTCACTATAAATGCAGTATAATAAATTGCTGATAATGTGTACATAAGATAAATTCAGTAATGGGATTCTTTCTCAAATGAATTTATGACTGCAACGGGCGAGCTACTGTGGGGGAAAAACATTAACGGTTTCCTGTAGGGGATGAAATATATATATTGTTATCTAACAGGGTATATTGGAGTTAAGATTTTAACTTAGTTAAAATTTGTACATTTTGTACCGTCTAATACACTTAGATTTTTAATGATTAAGTTAACCCAGTCAATAGCATTAGTCAGGTAGATATATACAATTAACGATTGTATATGCTCGTCTTTTGACTTAAAAAACAGAAATTTACGTCCTTTAAACATATAATTAAAAACATACTAATAAATTTATGTAGTGCCACTGATTGGTCTAGTGGTTGGCTTAGCGAGATATTTCGGGTTATTTTCTGTACACCTCTCCATGATCCAAATGAGAAGTTGTTGATTCATCTACGAAAGGAAAAGTGCAGAGCTAGAATTGATAGCGAAATCGAATAAATAATTCTAGAATTACGGTGACGGGAATTATAATCAATCAGATGCAATGATCACACTTTATCCATTGTAAAATCTTCCAGTTGGCCAAGGCTCAGTTGCGTTATAGGTTTATTAATACTATTAACTTTGTCAACAGTAGATTTCTATCTTCGGAAGGATAAAAACGTTCAATAATTGTTCATGAAAACTAAATGTGGCTAGCGCTCTACACAGCAATATGTATAGTCCAAGAATAAACTGTAAATATTACCAACGTTACTGAACAAAACACCAGAAATGTTTTATGGATGGCTTACTCTTTGTATTGTGATTGAGATTTTAGTAATGGTAGTAAATATCCAGGTCTATATTGTTGTTCATAACGCCGGGAATGTTGATTGCCTAATTTGAAAAACATACCTCCACCACTGATGGGGCTTAATTCTGATGCCCTAATTCCTTAGAACCGTATACCTCTATCGCTGATGGGGCTTAATTATGATGCCGTAATTCCTTGGAATCGTATACCTCCACCACTGATGGGGCTTAATTCTGATGCCCTAATTCCTTGAAATCGTGTACCTCCACCACTGATGGGGCTTAATTCTGATGCCCTAATTCCTTGGAATCGTATACCTCCACCACTGATGGGGCTTAATTCTGATGCCCTAATTCCTTGGAATCGTATACCTCCACCACTGATGGGGCTTAATTCTGACACCCTAATTCCTTGGAATCGTAAGCGATCAACTACTGTTTATATTTTACTCTAATTCACATTTATGCAATTTACACGTTACAAGAATAAACAAATATTTAGTTTGACTTGTGAGATAATATTAGATAGAATAAAACTCCAACACAAGATCTCACAAAAATTACATTTTACTTAATCAAACGCGTTTCAACGTCAAAGTCGCCATCCTCAGTGATACATCAGCTACAATAACTAAACTATAACTTACGTTACATGATTGTTAGATTAAATTGTTAAGCTTTAAAGAAAATCGCAGGGAACAAAATTGTAACCACATTTATTTGATATCTTTGTAATTGTATTAACCTTTAAAAAGTTGTAACTGCTTTAAATGAAAACATTTAAAAAAATCAGTGATTGACGAATTAGAAAAATTGTAGTGTGGTAAAAACTTTGGCTTATTCTTTGCATTGTGATTTTCCATTGATAGACATCAAAGTGATAGTAAATATTATGTTGTACATCAATGTTCATAACCCAGAGAATGTCGATTGCCTTATCTGAAAAACAAACCTATACATTCACAGCTGATTGGCATCAATGACTGATGTTATTATACTTTACTCTAATTCACATTTATGCATTTACACGTTACAAGAATTTTATAGTAAATTGCTATTAAGATTTAGAGGAAATCGCAGTGAGCAAAACTGCGATAAATAAACATAATAAATTATGTTATAAACATAATAAATATTTGTAATTTTTGTTGCTCTATAAAATTTTTAATTGATTTAATTGGTATAAATGAAAACAGCGAAATAAAAAATATTGTAGTAAGGTAAAAACTTCCTTTGAGAAGGTTGTAAAAAAATAAATTACACAATTTTTTCTTTTCAATTTTTTTTTTTTTTTAGTCTCGTTTACGTCATTATACTCGTATCCAACAGTACAGAACCCACATTTTAATATAAACAATCAAAATTATGTATTTTTCACAAATAAAACAATCCCTATCGGTAAAACGTTTCTAATATGATAATATACTGTTTATTTAACTAACGTGAGGTTGACATCCTCCGAAATAAACCGTTGCCATGGTTACAATTGAATTAAAATCCCTTTCAAGATTAAAAGTGGTCCAACACTCATTTATTGAAGTTATTTAGAGGCCATTGATTTTCGATACATAACTCTTGAAATAACATTATGCTAGTTAAATTACCAGTTTCAGTTAAAGGAGAAAAAAATGGAAGGTAAATTTTTAGTTATGAAAGAACCAAGCGGCTCTTATATCAGTTTTCTTAGATGTATGTTTTCTAAGATGTAAAGATAAAAAACTTTTGAAAGAACTACCAGATATTCTAAAGAAATTAAGAAAAGAATACTTCTATTTATTGGATTTCTATATAACACAAGACTGCTGGAATTTTTAACAAGGGAGTGATGGCGAGCTTTTCGATTTTAGAATGGAAAGAGAATTTAGACAAAATATAATAAAATAATTGTTAACAAAAACAAAATGGATAGAGATTGTTTAACATGAATAGATATATATTCTAGTTAAAATTTGCAATAAGTTTATTTGTCAAATAATAAGTAAAGAAACAACATTGTACCCGTGTTTTGATTTCTTAAATTGACCGGATAAAAGATTAAGGGAACATCTTAGTCTGAGTTAGCTAAAGAAAATGGAATTAAAAGATTAGAATAATCATGAAAAATTGGACAAAAATTTTCTATCCAGAAAAATCGTTACATAAATTGCTGTATATTTTAAAATTGCTGCATATTTTCAAAAAATTAATAGTTTTCAATTTTGGTATTTAGGCTCAGATTTACGAACGATTAGACAAACTTGCTAAGCAGAAAATCATTATATAAATCGCGATATTGACTTGGGATGATTTCTTCCTGACGTTTCACCATATAAAATGCACAGTACAAAATTCAATGCAAGACAGAGCTGAGTTTTCCCTACACTACACTCACCAGCCCAGAGACGACTGTACATCTTAATGACAGAGGTCAGGCTACATCTTACGAACTGTTTAGAAGCCTCCATCTTAATGACAGACGTCAGGCTACATCTTACGAACTGTACAGAAGCCTCCATCTAAATGACAGACGTCAGGCTACATCTTACGAACTGTACAGAAGCCTCCATCTTAATGACAGAGGTCAGGCTACATCTTACGAACTGTACAGAAGCCTCCATCTTAATGACAGAGGTCAGGCTACATCTTACGAACTGTACAGAAGCCTCCATCTTAATGACAGAGGTCAGGCTACATCTTACGAACTGTACAGAAGCCTCCATCTTAATGACAGACGTCAGGCTACATCTTACGAACTGTACAGAAGCCTCCATCTTAATGACAGAGGTCAGGCTACATCTTACGAACTGTACAGAAGCCTCCATCTTAATGACAGAGGTCAGGCTACATCTTACGAACTGTACAGAAGCCTCCATCTTAATGACAGAGGTCAGGGTACATCTAACGAACTGTACAGAAGCCTCCATCTTAATGACAGAGGTCAGGCTACATCTTACGAACTGTACAGAAGCCTCCATCTTAATGACAGAGGTCAGGGTACATCTAACGAACTGTACAGGAGCCTAAATCTTAATGACAGAGGTCAGGCTACATCTTACGAACTGTACAGAAGCCTCCATCTTAATGACAGAGGTCAGGCTACATCTTACGAACTGTACAGGAGCCTAAATCTTAATGACAGAGGTCAGGCTACATCTTACGAACTGTACAGAAGCCTCCATCTTAATGACAGAGGTCAGGGTACATCTAACGAACTGTACAGGAGCCTAAATCTTAATGACAGAGGTCAGGCTACATCTTACGAACTGTACAGAAGCCTCCATCTTAATGACAGAGGTCAGGGTACATCTAACGAACTGTACAGGAGCCTAAATCTTAATGACAGAGGTCAGGCTACATCTTACGAACTGTACAGAAGCCTCCATCTTAATGACAGAGGTCAGGGTACATCTAACGAACTGTACAGGAGCTGTCCTGGTCGTGTCGGGGATTCGGCACTCCCAGATCTCGTAACTGTACGAATATTACTTTTTCATGGGAGATTAGTATTAGAAATTACATTTTTGACAATCACCTCGCTAGAGACGTGGTGTTCGTACCAATACATACAAAATTGAAATCTACAAATTTTTATCTAACTTCATATTATAAGTTGAATAACAGACATGAACAAAAACATATTTAAATTTGCCGCCATTTTAACATTCTCAATAAGGTTCTATATGAACACTCTAAATACCCTTATACGAAATTACATGTTGCTATTTTATATTTTATTTCCAGTATCGTGCTTACGTACACTGTCTAAAATTACTTTTTCATTTTCCTGAGGTAGTCGAAACTTTTGCAATCATCAAACTTATTCAATACTTCATGCGCTAGATAAGTAAAAACATTAAACACTCGCTTAGTGTCTAAGTATTGATTACAAGAGACAGGAAAGCTCAATTTTACGTCTAAATTTAAGCTTCTTGACGGTTGCCTAAGATGAATGCTACTCCCATTGAAAATTTACCACCTCACCTCTATAAGGTATTATAGGAATTAAGCATCAAAGAAGCAAAGTTAATCAAACTAAATGTATTATCCGTGAAAATCTGAAATGTTCCTTTAATATTAAATACAGCTGATAATCTGGCCTCATAGGACTCATGCAGATAGTATTCGCATAGTATAGACATTTATGCAATCTGTCGATGTCAAATTTCTTGCTCATATATCCAAATTGTGATTCCTCAGAGTCTAAAAAAGTGGTTTTTGGAATGTTTGTTTGTCATCTGTCCAATGCTCTACAGCCCAAACGTATGGTTCTTGGAATTGGCTCTTTATATATTAATCAAAATTAGTAGCTGATAAAAAACAAATTTGAAAAAAAATATATCCAATTTCGTCTTTAAGGATCGAAAAAAACGTACTGGTCGCCATTTTCAAAAATTCCGATCCGTGAGTTGTCTGTGGAAAACCTAAAAATCGGTCATGGGGTTTGTTAAAAATATGTAATTTCTCAAAATCTACTGTACATATTTCGTTGAATTTTAGTGAAGATTATTGACTCAAACCCGTGTGCAAAATCCCAGTTATTATGGTTAGGAATAATTGGGACAAAAATAAAAATTAACTATGATAACCACATTGAATTTTTATTTTAATCTAAATTGATTACGGTACAAGTGAAGCAATTTCAGGCCCTAATATACCTAATACCATGTGTAATATACCTAATACCTAATTTCAGGCCCTAATACGATGTGTCCTAAAAGTCCCCCCCCCCCTCTTATTTTTTTTTTTACTAATGGAAATGGACAGATGTGCTTTGGGGAAAGTTTAGATAACCAAAGGAGGAGTTTTTTAAAGTATCAAAAATTTCAACCCTTACCCCCAAAATGGTGAGAGAGAGAGAGAGAGAGGGGGGAGAGATATTCAAAAACGACGCCTATGATTCATTTCCACTTTATCTACCGAATTGACATGTTTTATAAAGTTTTAGTTCATTTTCATTTTGTTTTCGAAATGGATGAGTGAAAAATTTTGTACATTGTTTTGGATCATTATTTGTTACAGGTTCATATAGGACTTGGTAAGAAGGAACAACAAACAAATAGTTCTTGAACTGGTTCGTATTTTGTACATACTATGTATTTGGAAACAACATACAACATCTCCTGTACGGAAGAATTGCCTGGCTTGAAATACTTTACAATTTCTAACATCATATTATATGACTATGGTCAAATTCCTTTAAAGATTTTTAAAAATCGGGAAACAAACGTTCTTGACAACCTATGTAAAATTTGAACATAGCACTTGCTCTAGCCCTTGAATGCGTCGGGTCGGAAGACAACAGGCGTTGATCAAGAGAGACCAAACAGAAAATATGAAAGTAAGGATCCCCAAGACTGGATGAAAGAAGTGTAGATGCAGTTAGGATATCTCAGGATTGCCACACCTGAGAAGCAAATTAATTTTAATCTTAAACCCTTAAACAACAACATATGTATAGCACATTATCATCGATTGCTATTACCGCATGTCCATGAAGAATCCCTTCACCTCATTAGTATCGACGGATAAAATTAAAGTAGGATAAAACCAGTACATAGAAATGAAAATTTTGAGTGTAATCTCGAAAACGTACTGACATTGACGTTAGAGTTGAGCGATATCTTAAATAATCCCAGTTAGCCAAATTCCCAGCACCAAAATAAAAACAAATGGTTAGCTTTAAATTCTTTTAGATAAATCAACGACTAGACTAGTTAATGTATGTTATTTTTACTAACTGAAAAAGTATTTCTTTTTTAAAAATGGGCCACAGGCATAAAAACATAAATTTGAACATATATTCTTATTCTGGAAGTCCTATAACATGAAAACAACCCAGGTAATGAATCAAAACACATTAGACAAGACAAGGCAATTAACATATAACAACAAATGTACTGTTTGATACTATAACAAGGAATACAATAAAACAAACAAATAATAAAATATAATACAAATAAAATAAAAGTATAAAATATCCTAGATAAAAAAAAAATGACTAGAAGAAATAATAATGGAATTGTTTCAAAAGGTAAAAAACAACTAAATAATAATGTATGTTTATTTGACACATAAAAAAAGACATGCATAACAAATATACATTTACAATACAACAAAATATTACATGGATAAAATAATTTTAAAACATCATTAAGAAATTAAATAAAAATCATGATGACCCACAGTATATAAACATTAATACCACTACAATAACATAAAAAAAAAAACAATATGAGAAGCTGCCAAAATGATAAAAATAAATATTTAATTTCAATACTTAATACAAAAATAAAAATTAACATAAATAGAAAAATCATAGAAAACAAAGGGGAAATAATAAAAGAATCATAAATAGAATACACTTTTCCATATACAAGAAATAGTACGTACAACCCTACTACTTACACATACATACAAGAAATGGATCCCAACTTGCCCATTCATACAACAAATATACATATACACCAAATAAAATACAATACACACTAACGAGGTTCGTCTAAAACATAAGATACATTTTCCCCGAGAAGTAACAGCACTATGAGACAAACAATGGAACAGCTGATCATTATAACCATTATTTATAATTTCATTAATTTATTACTCCTTAAATCTTAATGGTGTTTTTTCTATACAAAAAAATGGAACTAAATATAACTGAGCAGAGTTACGTGATCAAATTTTGGCAAACTTAAAGGCAGCACAACAAAAACATTTATTAATTAAAACATTATACAAGTGAAGCGATCGGGTTTTTAGGTGATACAAAACATTTTAGGATGGTCTTCAAATCATGAAAGATGATCCCCGATCTGGACGACGAAGTACATAGGAAACTGAGAGATCTACTATGAACGACGATTGATGGTGAAAATGACAGGTTATGAAATAAATTTGAATTGTCAAGCTGTTTGTGACATTCTGACGCATGACTTGAACCTGTCGAAAATCTTCACAAAAATGCTTTCAGAGAGAACCTCACTCAGAAGCAGAAAAAACAACCAAAAAGATGTATTTCTTCTACATTCTTGACTTTGATAAAAAAAAAGTTATAAAGGATGATGAATCATGGATTGATGCAGATATAAATTTCTGTGTGAAGAGTGGTACTAAAAAATTCGTCACGCCCCAAAAAACAAGAAAATCAAATAAACGTTCATCAATTTGTTTGATATTCGAGGCCAGTTCACAAGGAATTTATACTTCAAATACAAGAGGTTTATCAATTTTAGTACCGTGAAGTTCTTGAAAAATTTAAAGAATAATGTCTTTCTTGTGCGGTCAGAAGTTGTTTAGATTACGATAACAATCCCTGTCACATTAGACTTTCTGTGAAAAAGTTTTTAGTTGTCAAGGGCATTTCTGATGCACCCATAGTACTTGTGAGTTCTTCCATACATCAAATTTAAAATTAACTACTGGGTATCAATTTGAAATTGTAAAAAACATTCAAAATATTCTCTGAACCAGCTGAAATCGTTGATAACTAAAGACTTCCCGTGCAGTTGCAATCAATAAGTTCCAAGGTAATTGTTTTGAAGGAGAGAAAACTTTTGTATTTAAGTCGCATGTAATTGAATAGAGTTTGTAATAGACAATCCTCGTACACTCTCAACTCCAAACACAAACACTTCTTTCAACGTTCCTGTTCATTAGATAATAAATCCTTTGTAGGCATTCCGGTACCTGATCCTACCTACGTAGATTGAATATAATGCGGGGATTATAAGGAATGCGACATATCACTTGGGAGATTAATTTCCCCCCTGTATCACCACCCCTATAAAGACACTTACTGCATAATTAATTTTAGGGAATTTGGATCACGTGATGGGTACAAGTATTGAATGGCAAAGAGATTATCATTTCACTTCTTGGTTTCTTGGTAGATCAAAACGCCTGAATCCAGTAGCACCACGGTAACTAAGATCATCAGAGTAGGAGGGGTTAAACCGTGTCGAGGATTCGTTAAGCCTTTTGCTCTATCTTAGGCGTAGCTTTAATTTAAATGTTGGTTGCATCGAAGTTGTAAATTTTGTAAAAACATTTTAGTATGTAAAGATTATACATTAAATTAAAATATGTTTCTATCAGGTTAATTACACTCGCGATTTTCGCCAAAGCTTAATCATCAGCAGTCCCTATTTTTAAGAGTAACGACCATTATGCTGCTTCGACTCCTGTTGCTAACCAGGATTTCTTGTCTGTCCACGTTGAAGATGAAGATGACCTACGGCGAATAGTGTAGAAGTTTGCAAAGAATTAACTATCACAGTCCAAAACATCCTTCGAAGATGAAGAGGACCTACGGCGAATAGTGTGGAAGTTTGCAAAGAATTAATTATCACAGTCCAAAACATCCTTCGAAGATGAAGAGGACCTACGGCGAATAGTCTAAAAGTTTGCAAAGAATTAATTATCACAGTCCAAAACATCCTTCAAAGATGAAGAGGACCTACGACAAATAGTGTAGAAGTTTGCAAAAAATTAATTATCACAGTCCAAAACATCCTTCGAAGATGAAGAGGACCTACGACGAATAGTCTAAAAGTTTGCAAAGAATTAATTATCACAGTCCAAAACATCCTTCGAAGATGAAGAGGACCTACGACGAATAGTCTAAAAGTTTGCAAAGAATTAATTATCACAGTCCAAAACATCCTTCGAAGATGAAGAGGACCTACGGCGAATAGTCTAAAAGTTTGCAAAGAATTAACTATCACAGTCCAAAACATCCTTCGAAGATGAAGAGGACCTACGGCGAATAGTCTAAAAGTTTGCAAAGAATTAACTATCACAGTCCAAAACATCCTTCGAAGATGAAGAGGACCTACGACGAATAGTGTGGAAGTTTGCAAAGAATTAATTATCACAGTCCAAAACATCCTTCGAAGATGAAGAGGACCTACGACGAATAGTGTGGAAGTTTGCAAAGAATTAACTATCACAGTTCAAAACATCCTTCGAAGATGAAGAGGACCTACGACGAATAGTGTGGAAGTTTGCAAAGAATTAACTATTACAGTTCAAAACATCCTTCGAAGATGAAGAGGACCTACGGCGAATAGTGTAGAAGTTTGCAAAGAATTAATTATCACAGTGCAAAACATCCTTCGAAGATGAAGAGGACCTACGGCGAATAGTGTGGAAGTTTGCAAAGAATTAATTATCACAGTCCAAAACATCCTTCGAAGATGAAGAGGACCTACGGCGAATAGTGTAGAAGTTTGCAAAGAATTAACCATCACAGTCCAAAACATCCTTCGAAGATGAAGAGGACCTACGGCGAATAGTCTAGAAGTTTGCAAAGAATTAACTATCACAGTCCAAAACATCCTTCGAATATAAAGAGGACCAAAGAATTAACTATCACAGTCCAAAACATCCTTCGAAGATGAAGAGGACCTACAGCGAATAGTCTAGAAGTTAGCGATGAATTGACCATCATAATCAAAAACATCCGGCGAAGATGAAGATGACCTACGGAGAATAGTGTAGAAGTTTGCAAAGAATTAACCATCACAGTACAAAACATCCTTCGAAGATGAAGAGGACCTACGGCGAATAGTGTAGAAGTTTGCAAAGAATTAACCATCACAGTCCAAAACATCCTTCGAAGATGAAGAGGACCTACGGCGAATAGTCTAAAAGTTTGCAAAGAATTAACTATCACAGTCCAAAACATCCTTCGAAGATGAAGAGGACCTACGACGAATAGTGTGGAAGTTTGCAAAGAATTAATTATCACAGTCCAAAACATCCTTCGAAGATGAAGAGGACCTACGACGAATAGTGTGGAAGTTTGCAAAGAATTAACTATCACAGTTCAAAACATCCTTCGAAGATGAAGAGGACCTACGACGAATAGTGTAGAAGTTTGCAAAGAATTAACTATCACAGCCCGAAACACCCTTCCTTCGGAACGGCCATCTGATCTGTGGGGTCGTTGACTAAATTTGATTTCTATATAAATAAAGAATTGTTATAAAAAGAGGTAAAGAAGCAATTAAAGTATAAAATAATAAATAATAACCAGATATAAACGATCAGGTTGATAAACACAACCCAAAAATAAAAATTAATGTGGGAATTAAAGAAGACTCAAGAAAAAGAAGATATTATTACCACAAGCATAGGAGGACCCGCACCTAAGAGTAATCACAAGGAGCGTCTGCGATTTTTAACTTCAAAATCACCCTCCATTTTTAAATTTTACTACTGAGCTTATAAAAAATATTAACAAAATCTGCCCGAACTTGAGACTTCCAAAACGTTTACTAAGACAAGCCAAAAATGGAGGAAAGTTACTCTTATGTGAACATTTCTTAGTTCAAACCATTCACTCATCACAAGTAATACAGTACGTTACAAAATCTAATTAACTTTTTGTCACACGTAGTTCATTCTAACTAAGAAATGTGAATTAATCAAATTTAGTTATTCACTGAAAAATGAATTAGAATCAATCGATAAAATCCTATTTATACAATTCGATTATTGAAATTCCCTCCTTTGAAGTGTTGTTTGCTAAACGCTTATTAAACTGTTCCGGGCTTACAAATGCAACGTGCATACCAATCGGAAATAATTCCTAAAAAGCTATATTTTTCACAGATGGTAGAACACCGTTAGAAGTGTATTTTTACATAAGTCCCCGGTTTTCCCCACCCCACTCTTGAATATAATTTTGCAAGCTTTTCATAACGCCCTTAAATTTCCTTAACCACTACGCCAAATCAGACCATTTTTTCCCCTTTAGTTCCTAATTTCCCTTTAGTAACTCTAAAAGATAGTTCCTCTTCAATTTTGCGATAAAAGCAATATATTCTTTTTCAATTTGTTAATGAAGAGAAAATATCAGATTGTAAAAACATGTCACAAAATATTTGCACATAACTTTTTGCTGAGCATGTTGGCGAAAAAGTTATTTTAGTAAAATTTGTAGACAATATTTCTAGCTTTTAAAATACGTCCATACTAATAGCCACATAATAGGCTGGGCCAAAAGCAATAAGCGAGGATGGTAAACGGAGCAGCAAGCAGTGTTGGGTTTTAAGTTTAAACAACAAAAACCCTCGTCGAATATGTGAGCGTATTAAATAAAAAATAGATAAAACTAGGATATTATAAAGATTAAAAATTATAAAAGTATTTTACAATGTACAAATATTTATCACAAATGAATAATGACACCGTATATAGTACGTTAATAAAAAAAGTTATTGAATTAATCAAAGTCTTTGGGGGGGGGGGGGAATTATCGAGTGGAAATGCAAAATTTGCTTGGGATTATAACACAAACTGTTGGTTACAAGACATGTAATGGCCGTCAGTCTATCACGCCGTAAACACTCTCCCCCACCCCCACCCCACCCCGTGTCGGAAACGTAGTGCTAAATGTCTCAATTCACACGTTCCTTATTCTAGTTTATGATTTGTCATTTGGTAACATTATATTTTTAAGTAATATTCTGAAAGCGGCTTATGTGAATCAGAAAAGAGACAAGCTAGATATAGGAAAATTTACATCTTGACCAAAACAACACAGCCCATTCATCAAGTTCTTAGATGAGCTGGTTTCTTTATCTTCAGAGTTTATTACAGATAGTGACAATGTGAAGGCGCTTATGAGATGAGTCTGACAACTATGCAAAAACGAAAAGATGTATTTTTCAACGAGTAAATAATAATTTTAATGTCGTTTGTAACGAAGTAATTAATTTGATAACTCGAAAATTGCAGCAATAGCAAAGTCAAGTGTGAAGTGTACGATCCTATGCTAGAAACCGACTAAGAATACAGTATCCTCAAGGTAGCAATGTGTCTGGGGTGGAGAGGAAAAGAGGGGCCTCCACACTTCGTTTGTTGCGTTTGCTTTCAGTGGTACAACCCCAATAAAAAAAATATAGACCTCAAATGCTTCTGTGTAAACGCCTACCCTACTTTCGTTTCTTTCATCGGTGTAAATAAGAATAAAACGTTTACAAAAGTCTGTCACGAAGTTGTAACTTTAGGAATTAAATGTAGCTAAGCAGTAATTTGTGTACCTAGTTTTCTTGGAATGGGTTGTACCGTCAAGTCAGGTTAGGGAAACACGCCCAATACACCAGACACTCTCCTAGTCTGAGGGTACTGTAGTTGAGTTTGTAAATCATTGAAACGTAAAGCCAAAGGTCCTAAGTTCAATTCCTAGTCTAGGTCGTATATTTTTCACTTAGAATATCATCTAATTAGTAATACTAGCCGGATAAAAATACGTATAAGCGTTCAAAACAAAAATTAAAATCAATTAATAATATCGTTTAATTGAACATTTGTGTATGTAAAACCTAGTACACCAAGTTTTGAAAGTTTAAATCTAGTGATAAATCTAAAACATTAAAAAATTTTAAACACCAAAATATCCTTATTAGCCATTTTGAAAAATGCAATTATAACCTAAAAGAGGAACTCATCCCTAAATCTAGTCTGAGTCGTCAAAACTAATGCTAAATACAAACGTGACAAGAAAACCACCAGATATGGTGTATGCACTACACAAAGAACGTCAAGCTTACACAAAGATTAATGACCCAACAGTTTCACAAGTTTAGTGCGTGACGTCTCCATTATTCCCACTGGGGATCTAAGTGACAAAATATCACCCTTAATTAAAGTAAAGAATTTGTATTTCAGATTTTTAGATCAGTTTTTATTATTGAAGCTGTTGAGCAACCTATCTGCCAAAGAACAGTTTAGAAATCCGTTATGGCTTCTGTTAATACAAACTGATATAAAATCTGAAATAAAATTCTTCTACTTGAAATAAGGTTGAAATTTTGTCGCTTAAATCTCCAGTGGAAACAATGACGAGAAGTTTAAAGGTCTAAACTTGTGAAAGAGGGGGCACAAATTATTCAGCCCCAACAGTTAGATCATTATTCTCAACCAATACCAGTTGTTTGTGTAATACAGCCCCGTGTTTTCTGGTCAGACTTGTATTTAGTATTAGTTTTGCCTACTCCGCCCTAACTTTAAGCTTTTCTTAGGTTTTAATTTTACTTTCCAACATGTTGGGGGTTTTTTAATTTTTTTTTTTCAAGTTCTAAATTTATCACTTGATGCCGATAGTTGACTTATACTCTCAAAACGTTGTGTATTAGTTTTGATATACACAAATGATGACAATTTTTTGTCGAGATTGCAAGATATCTGAGTAAAAACATTTTATTAACTTCCATCAGACTGTAAAATCACTCCGGAAAACAAATCACGCGGACTTTTCACATTATATTTCTGCCTACAATTTGTATATTTCCATTCAATTTGATTTCGTTACAAAATCCCTGGATTAACCTTGTCAAAAGGTGTGCAACGTGCTGAAGAATTCCACAATGACGGATCTGTTCACTCTAAATCCGTAATTCAATTTATATTCCAATTATCTGTCCAAAGAATTATTCTAATTGTTTGGAACCACTCGGTCAGCTGTCTTTTAAACCTCAACAGCACTTCCTGAAACAAATTTCACTTTCTTTAGTTTGTATACTTTCTTTAGCATCACTGTTTGTCCCACACCATTAATGCAGATTACTTGTTAGTATCAAATGTTGGCACTCTTCAAAAGCGAATTATTTTATTTGCAGCAGAAAGAAATGAAGAAATCTTTTTTTTTTAAAGCAATACTTTCAAGTCACCCAAGCAAGGAAAAAAGCAAGACCTTATTTCTATTGAGGCTAAGATAATGAATTGAGAAATTAACTAACGACCAATATATTTAATAGTAAAAATTTTGTCATTTGTAGGAAATTTATTCGTAAAATTGTTTAAACGAAGAAAGAAAACAAAATGATGTTCAAAGGAAGAAAACTAATTCTCTCTCTACATATTACTTAGTACAGGTATAGAGAAAATTATACAAAAAAAAATCTATTTCAAGTTTTTCGAGAAACTCTCCATTTTGACGTTCCCTAAACTCTAAAGATTTCACTTGAATGGTCTTATGTTCTTCTTTCTGATTTTTTAAAAGTGAAAATGAAAGTTGACTCCCTCTTCTACCCATATTGGAAATTGCAAGAACCACAAATATATAATATCTTAAAAAGCTGTACTGAATGCTTTATCTGTAGAAAACAAAATAGCTAAGAAAAACAGAGGGCAAAGTATGAGTGGGGGGAATAATTAAAATTCACCCAGTACACTCCTATATTTTGTTTAATGTGAGTGAAAAGTAGTATCACGTAGCCAGTTAGTCATTATAAAAAAAAAAAATAATAATAAAAATAAAATTTAAAAAAAATATGCAAAGAAAAGTGTAAAGAAAAATACATAAAATAAATACAAATATAGAGTTAAAGAGCAATACGAAGCATAAAGCAGCAAGCGAAACGAAAAAATAAAGCAGCATGCTGTTAAAAAAATAACTTTAAGAGATAATAAAACAGCATGCGAAATGAAAAAGAACTGTATAGCAATAACAACAGAAAAACATTACAAATCTCAAAACTCAAACATTACAAAAACAAAAACATTATCAAAACTCAAACTAATACAAGCAAATTGAAAGGTTTTAGTAGGTTTAAAAAACACAAACCAAGCAAAAAAAAAACAAAAACATGCACAATGCAACAAAATATAATATAAAACATAAAATATGTAAATAAATAATAAGTAACAAGCTATTCATACGTTTAGACGTTATCATTTCTTCATAATTTTGAATTATGTAGTAAAGGAAGAATTGTGACGGAGATAAATTTCTAATTTAGACTGTTCTGGACGTTTTGAGATGCTTGGAACTTATTTTTAAAATTTTTGTAAGAATTTCTGTCGTATGTAGGCCTATGTGATATTTTTGTTGCGCATTATTGGAAGATGACTAAATATATAGATTTACAAGACAATAATGAAGCAATGGTTTTTATATTGAGCAAAGACCTAGATTCTACCTAAACGTAATGATATTGCGTTAAAAGTGTGGGCAAGGAAAATCTTGCGAACAATAAGAGACTGTAGACAAATATAATCAATGGGTAATTAGAACAAATATCCAGAGCTACGGTGTTTGGTAACCTAACCTAACCTAACCTTGACGTTTTAATACATTCAATAAATTGATTTCTAAACTCAAGCGACAACAATATTCACAGACCCAGAAGTGACAATAAATAATACTATAGCTACTGTACACTTGAAAAAAATACCATCTAATGGGCGAAATAATAAGTAAATGTTTTATGAATTGTTTTCTCCTTGATTGTGATTGTGATTTACCGCCCATTGAGACCACAAGTGGTAGTATTATCCTATATCGATATATGCAGTGTATGTAAAAAATATAGAAACAGCTTAATTTCAATACCTGCTTTAAATAGAAAATTGTTCGACCTGACATTTTCAAACTCTAAAACTTCATCTATCTACAGGGTCTCATTTTAAAACTCTTAACTTGAGCTATCTACAGGGCGGTACAAACTTTATACAGAGTGTTCCAAAAATTAACAAAACTTGATTTTTTTTAAAGACAACTGTTTCAGGGGTGAAATTTATTTAATTCTTTTGTTTTTTTAATTATCTTTAACGACCGTTAAAAAACGGTAACTTTCATAATATGTTTTTTGTTATTGTTGTTGTGTGCTGCGGTATGTTGACAATAAAAAAAATTAAAAAACTTTATTTTTCTCAACTTTTTAAATGTTTTGTTTAACGTAATGTTTAATTTGTAACGTTTAATATTATGTGTAAAACACCATAACTCGGTTATTATTAAAGATAAATTAAAATGAATAATTCCTTTTAAATATTGTAAACTGATCTATTAGAACGTGTAAAACATTTGAAAAAGTTAAGAAAAATCAGGTTTTGTTTTTTTGGAACACCCTGTATATCCTACTAAACTTTTGTACCACCCTGTAGGTAACTCTGGTTAAGAGCTTTGAAACGAGAAGTTGAACTTTTTTTTTTATCTAGAGCTATTGTGGGATGATGAACGATGTACGAGTGAAAAATTATCTTGAAAATACTTTTTTTAAATGTATAATTAATAATTTTCCAACCGATTTTTTGCTCAAGGAACGTAGGTTTGTATAAATCGAGTCTTTATACTAAATTTGAGTAAAATGGAAAAAGAATTCGACCTCTAAGAACGTTTATTTTATTAACAGTGTGAACCAGATAACTCTAATGAATAGGAACGGTGAACATTTCATGAGGGAAATCGCAATACCTAGAATTTTTATTTTATAAATTCACTGCTGTCAAAAAAAAATCGAGCAACAATAAACCACTGTAGGTAATAAAAGAATTTCATTTAAACTTCTGAACAAGCAATAACATACAGTTGAAAAGATTTTTTTTTTATTCATACAAAGACAATAAAGTTCTAAGTATGCTTTAAACTTTTCCCAAACAGACAATTGAACAATGAAGTCAGAAGTCTGCATCTACTTCAGTTCCATCGACCTAGTAAACTCAAGTGCTGAGAGTAAAGCTGACTTCTGACTGCTGACTGTACAATCTGCTTTTTTTTTATTTTCCTATTTTATAACTCCTTTGCAAAAATAACTACTGTATAAAACTGCTGATATTTTTTTACAAAACTACATGGTGTTTCAAAAACGACGCATACGTGTTTTATAATACAGACCATATTTGTTGTATTTATTGTAACAGAAGAAACTAATTGAAAAAAATGAACTTTATAATCAATGTTGAAAGTAGTTTCCTCAATTTACAAATAGGTTTGCACTCATTTCAAGACATTTTCTTTAACACTTTATTTAGTAATTCTAAAAATCTTTATTAGGTTTGCAAATCAAGTCACACTTTAATTCGTCAATTGAATATTTGAAAACTCTACACTTTTTAACTAACCCCTCAGAAAGAAATCTGAAGGGAGAAAATTGAAAAGGACGACTTTTTTCACGCAAAGTAAATTATCTTTACCGGGTATCAGTTGTTATATAGAAATTTAAAATTTCCCCATGATCCGTAAATTTAAAATTTCCCCATGATCCGTAAATTTAAAATTTATCCCAATCCTCCAACTGCCTTCCTCCGCGTCGGAATATTAATATAAAATTTTCCCATGATCCTTGAAAAATAAGACGAAAAAAATTGACATTTCAACATTTCTTAGGGAAGTACTGTATTACACTAAGTAAATTAAAAAATATATTTAATTTTATATTTCATACTTGGTTTTGAAATTATAAAAATGGTATAGCCTAAAGCCTAAACAATAAAATGGAAACTGTTTAACTACCGACAATTAAAATCAATTTCAAATACATAAAGTTACATTCCTAAAAAGTATAATTTATGGCCCATAAACATGTTCATGTATGAAGAAATCTCTAAGTTAGTGCATCATTTATTTTCAATTTTCATAAAGGTAATGTTGAATGCTACAATTTTTAATATAAATGCAACATAATAAATTACATAAGATTACAATACACAAGTAATTGGATTCTTTCTGAAATGAATTTATGACTGCAACGGGGAGGGGAGGGGTGTGGGTGAGGAAAGTAAGAGAAACGTTAACGGTTTCCTGTAAGGGATGAAATATAACCCAACATATGTTATGTTACCTAACAGGCAATATTGGAGTTAAGTTAGTTTATATTTACTAGTCTCCAGATTTAAAGAAATGTGTGAAGACTAATTAGATCCTGTACTTTACTTAAATTGTGAGATGATAATGGTGAATTTCCTTTTGCAGCTGCCTTCATGGCTAAGTTTACACAAGGGATCATCAAATGAGCACTGATCTGATCCCAGAACATACGAGTATATTGATTATTAATACAGTTGAAGCGGACATCTATACTGTTTGCATATATATATATATATATATATATATATATATATATATATATATAAACTAATACATGACGTTTCGAGAGTGTAAATCAACTTCCTTTATCACAAACATGTGAACACAAAAAAACGCGATTAGGCATAATAGATAAATTGAAAATAGCCAAACATATTTTTTTCCGAAAATCATATATTCAATTGAGAAAAAGCAAAGATAAAAGCCGAGAAAAACTTTAAAAAACGAAAAATAATTTACGCCTATTACTTACATAAAACTATCGGACAATCTTATCAGCCAAACCAGGGAAGAAAGCCACTCTATAGCTTCCGAAAACTGAAATAAAAATTCCTCTATTTAAACAAGGCTGATGTTTTCGCTTAGATCCCCATTGGGAGTGATGGATAGATCACGCACTAAACTTTTGAAAAAAATTGACAAACGGTTAGGTCACCATTCCATTGGCTTGCAACCCCTATCACTCAATTAATTTCCGTTCTTTGTATAGTGTAGTCCTGTATAATGATTTTTTTTGTCACGTTTGTATTTATTCTTATTTATTTTGACTTCTGGAACTTAGTGTGAAGTCAGAGTTCCTATTTTAGAATACTACTAATAGTTTTTCAAAATGGCTGCTAAGGCTATGTTGGAATTTTCACTTTGTTCCAGGTTTTTCACTTGATAACGAGAGTTGATTAATTCTCGAAATGTCGTGTCACTTTTTATATACAAACTAATGGTGGAAAATGTCCAATTAAACCATCCCTTATTAATTACCAAATAACTTTAAAACCCGAAAAAAAACTTGATAGCTTACTTTTCAGACTTATATATAATCAAATCCATGCACAGATCGGAGGAAATCATTTCTACAGCCAAACCTCTGGACTTTGGCGTTCTTTACTCACGTTTTCACCCAAAACCTTGGATTTGTCTCTTTTTCTTATGTCCCTATGTTGACTAGTCTAGTTTTAAGTTGGTCGTTATGTAAAAAGAAACTAAAAGTACAAACGGCTTAACCGATTGTCAAGTCATTTTCAATATTCTAGTCTTTGAATAATGTAGGCATGTTCCATAAAATGCGATTTATCAATTTTTCTTTTTAAACTACAATATTTTTTAAAAGTTTGTTTAACCCTTCACCCATTTTCTTCTACAAAAAATACGTAAATTACATTTTTTTTCCAAAGGGAGGGGAGAATCAGATATTTGTGTTTACTGGAAAATAATACATAAAATTCTACTTTCTTACATATATGGGTTTTGAGATCTCCTTCAAAAAAAGTGTTTTTGTAATTATTATCCCTGTCTGTGGTCTGTTCAGTGCTTTAAAGCACGAACGCTTGGACTGATTTTAATGAAATTTTTCATGTGGGCATAGCTAAATGCCAGAAAGTTTCTCATTTTTACCTGCAACTCAAAAATTCCCACAGCTGCTATAAGAAAAGAGCATAAAATTAGGATTTTCTCAACATCGACTCAAACGATTTTGTGTTGGCAGACTACATAAACTACTTTTATGACTCGGAAACCACAAAACGGATATTATCCGTAAAAAAAACTCGACACTATTTCACCCATCACATAACTTTCTTTATACTACGTATATGTGAAAAAGTTATTTGGTTATTGTTGTGTAAGCTGATGAGATGTAGAGTGATTAAATTGTTTATTGTGCTACAAAGGAGTGTGCATAGCAGCAGAGGGTAGACAAAACCTGTCAGCCGTCTATGTCAACACCAGATAGCACTCCGACTTATTAGCAAAGGCTTTGATGTGAAAATCTTTAGTAGGCCTAATGAGTTTCCAATATACAATCCTGTATGGTAGACTGAAGAAACTTCTAGCTAGAAATTAAACAAGCATTACCTGAGCTGCCAGCTAATGAAAATATATGGATTTCCTTGTTGTTTATGTAATTGCGCTTATAAAGTAAGTTGGGTTTTGAATCAAAAAATCGTTATCCTCGGATACGTCCAAGGTTTTATATTTATCGGCTGTGTAGTGCTCTACAGCACAAACGAGTAGAACGATTTCAATCAAATTTGATATGTTGGCATATTTTGGTCATACTTCGAATATTTCTTTCAATAATAATAAACTCCACATTTCAGAATAGCTTGCATAAGACGAAAATTAAAATTTTTATTGTTTTAAAATTGCCTCGAACTGTTTTAACTATTTTTTTAATATAGCTTCTAAATACCCACACTTATTTATCACCTTAAAAATTTCGGTTCAAAAGCTATTTAATTTTAATTAATTAAATTTTCCTAAACGACCCCCACTTTCCAAAAACACTTTTGGGGCATTTTTGAGAATTGAAAACATTTTTCTGAATTCTCTAGGGTCGAAATAGGGGGGGGGGGTTAAGTTAAACGAAGGATGTAGCTCATTTGGTTCAGTCGCTATGCATTGCGCACGGGTGGTCTGATTCACCCTGTATAGTCTCATAACTCATACTAAAAAAAAAAAAAAAAAATTATCTTAACATACTCAAAAATTAGGCCGTATGTAAAACCAAGGACCCTTATAATTTTAAGCGCGTAACCTCAGACAGCGCTTAAAAGACTTCACTTTATAAAAATAAACGCCCCTATATGCCTACGAACTCTTTTTAACACACACTTGACCCTTCCATTTGACTTTATGTGTATTATGAAGTGTTATTGTTATAACTCAAAGATCTCAACCAAGTGATATTTCAACTGATTTTGGCATTAAGGTCCCCAACACGTATCATGATGTAGTTTTTAAAACGAAATTCCACAACAGGCTTTATAGGTAATATTTCCACAATATTTTTCACGTTATATTTTTCTGAGAACATTTATCTGGATATGTTGGAAAACTACCCAAGGCCACAACTACATCAAGATAAGAACAGGAAGTTTTGATGTCACCTCCTCAAGGTGACGTTTTACCTCAAATGCAGAAAGACAGCTAAGATTGGAGAGGTTGGAATTGACACCCTTGGATTTCAGTATGTGGCGTGGGGTTACGTCAAAGAAGTGGAATTTGTTACCTCTTCCTGCAAGTCCAAACGAAATGCGTTTTAAGATTACAAAAAATGTTGCGATCATATAGGGTGGTATAAATCGTAGGATTAGGGTGAAATGGTCAACATATTATACAGGGTGTTCCGAAAATGCGCAGACATACGTCGGGTGGTTGTTCCTTGTTTAAAAATAAGATAAAAAGTTCCAATAAACATGAGTCCAAAAACGCTTTATTTTCTGTCTGGCCGCCATTTTGTGTTTTTAAAAAACATTTATAGCTTGAGAACGGTTATAGATACTTTTTTGAAATATTGTAAACATTTATAAAACACAGTTATTTATTGTTTTAAAAAATTTTAGACTTTTACTTTAAACAATTTTTAATTGGCGGTATTGTAATTTTTCGATTGTTAGTAACTTTTTAATCAAATATTTTATCAAATTCCTTTTCCCGGTAGAAAATATTAAGCATTTTCCCATAAACAAAATGATACCTTAAGTTTTCAAATCCTATAACAAACAACCAATTTATGCTGGAAATAGTTACAATTAACCAGGTTGATTTTGTTGATATAGGCCTAAACTGGACCAAAAATCAGGCTGGTAGTATATAACTATTTCCAGCATAAATTGGTTGTTTGTTATCGTTGTTTGTTATAAACTTAAGGTATCATTTTGTTCATGGTAAAACGCCTAACATTTTCTTACTATAGTCTGTACACCGTAACTTGGCGTCTGAACCCTTGGCTCCCTGCGAGCGGCCCGAACCATCCCCCCCTTCCTCACCCAGCTGTTTCAGTGATGAGTCTCCAACTAGCGTTAACACTGCACTGTTTAAATTTTTTAAGGGAGACACAATTTTTAATTTTTTTCAGCATAGTTAAAATGTTTAGGAAAATATAAGCAAATTGATACCAAACACGACACTATTCCGTTGATAAAAGCCGCCAGTAGAAAGCTCTTTACACAGCTACTTTTTGCATAATCACATACTTATTATTTACATGTTTACGTACTATTTACATACATTTGTGTCGTGTTTGGTATCAATTTCCTTATATTTTCCTAAACATTTTAACAATGCTGAAAAAATTTAAAATTGTGTCTCCCATAAAAAAGTTAAACAGTGCAGTGTTAACGCTAGTAGGTGACTCATTACGGAAACAGCTGGGGGAGGAAGAGAGCGAGGGGGGACGGTCCGGGTCCAGACGCCCAGTTACGTTATACAGATAATAGATAAGGAATTTGATTAAAACTTAAGATTAAAAAATTACTAACAATACCGCCATTTTGAATTTTTTTAAACAGTAAATAACGGTGTTAGATACATATGTACCAAATTTCAAAAAGGTATCTCTAAGCATTCTTAAGATATAAATTTTTCTTTTTAAACACAAAATAGCAGCCAGACAGAAAACTAATCGTTTTTGGACTCATGTTTATTGGAACTTGACTTATTTTTACATAAAAAACAACAACACGACGTATGTTCGCGCATATTTCGGACCGTGTAAAAAGAGGAATTCTTATTGAACATCTGTAATACCTGTAAACAAGTTTTATTGAATGGTTTGTTGTATCACTCAATTCAGTAGGTACTTTTATGAATCTTCTGTATAAATATACAGAGAGTCAAAAACGGTGCTAAATTCCTCCTATCAGTAGATATACACGGTCTCTAGAATCAGTGTCTTTGTGAAGACGATCGCAATAATTAGAATTTAAAGTTCAATAGACTGGAAGGTTTAGTCCATTTACCCACAGAAAGCCGGATAAGGATGTTTGATTAGTTTAGCCTAAGGATCTTCACAATTATCAGCTGAGACTGTCAACAATTAATGAGTTGCATTGTGATACACTACATCTTGTCAAAGGGATGTAAACAAGGAGGGTGAAAAGAGGTTTGTTCTCTCAAGCATAACAAGTCTCATCCGACTAGGGAAGAAAGAAAGATATGCATTTCACACAAGGTAAGCAGAATTATTCAGGTTGTATTTGTCAGTTGTTATGGAATAATAAATTGTACAAAAACATTGCACCAACTTTCTCATTTCCGTTCTCAAATTGAGCTTAAATCGTATTTGATTGTATCGACTGTCAAGTGGTCATTTTCGTTTTTCACCCATGATTTCTGTTTCTGTTGACTATACTCACTGCTCATCACCAAAATATTTTACTACAAAATCGGTGTAACATTTTGATAAATTATGTCTTTTATAACAACTAGCATTTTGGGGGAGATGGGAAAACAATTCACTGAGAAAATATGGCGGAGGTGGATGACGTCGCACAAACTTAGACGTAGATGTTTTGCATTGTCTTGTAAGTTTATTTTTTATAATTTTAAGGCTAACCAAAATGTTGATGATTAATTGAAAAGTAGTGTCTTATACAATAAAATTGAACTGAATTAAAGTCGTATAGGAATATATTGAAATTAGTAACAAAATTTACTATTTTTACAAACTTTTAATCATGTTTTTTTTTAGTTTAATATATAAAATTTACAAAAACATATTTCAGTTTCAATTTTCTTTTGTTATTTTTTATGTAACCCAATTTCAGTCACTATTTTTCTCAATCTACATTTTGTTTCCTTAGAGGCTACTTTTAAGAAAACGTGGTGAAAAACTTTAGAACCAATTTTGATAAAATCGGAATTTTGCAATTTTGTCTTTTAGTAGCTACTCCCGAATTTTAATTATTGGACAAAATTAATATAGGCCCAACAAACACATTCGAGATACTAAATAAATTACCCTGAACAAAATTTGATCAAAATCGGTGGTAAACACATGCATTGCACTCATGACAACTGACGACATTGCATAAATCACATTTTTGGGCTTAGGGTTCACAACAGGCATAATTTCACGAAAAACTCAACAATGGGTTTTTTTGTCGTCACATAAGTTAACACTATATGTAAATTATATCCAAGAAAGTTAGTCCCAATGGTCATGGGAGTAGCGGATTTTATTAATTAAACCAAAAATCAATTTTTTTTATTTTCGAAATTTTTCTGAAAAAGGTGTAGGTTAGTTTGGTGTAGGTTAGGTGTAGACAGTTTATCGTTAATAACTATTACAATTGTACCACAACCCACATCAAAATGTTTAATTCCTGTATCCAATGATGTACACCTTATCTCTCTACAGTCTGATTAGGGCCATCATGGTACTTACCCAGCCCCATCACGTAATACAAGCAGATCCTCTAAATTAGTTCTTCGGGCTTTATAGAAAATGTTACCATTGTTGGTATATCAAAGTTTCAAAGTGTCCCCACCTCCACAACAGTTGTTACACATGTTTGCTGCACCTATGACACTACTTTATTGACGTTGTACATGTGTATATAATAAGAAAGTCTCTAATCGCTTCGCTCGTGCCAGAGTCTCGGTCCTTGGAACTGTACAGTAAGCCTCAGACTATGAGTGTGTCTGGTGTAAGGGGCGTGTCCTCCATTCTACTTGCTTCCCTCGGTACTTCCCATCCCAACAAAACTAGGCTACACAAATTACTGCTTAGCTACATTTAATTCCTAAAGTTACAACTTCGTGACAAACTTTTATTATTCTTATATACACCGATAAAAAAACGAAAGTAGGTTACGCATTTACACAGAAGCATCCGAGGTCTATATTTTTTTTATTGTGGTTGTACCGCTGAAAGTAAACGCAACAAACAAAGTGTGGGGACCCCCTCTTTTCCCCTCCACCCCAGACACATTCCTACCTTGAGGATACTGTACATAATGTCAAGAAGTCTACACTCGCAACATTTGTGTCCGAGCCGGCCTTGCTGACCTCGTAATCGATTACGATTATCATAATTTCTTAGGAAGTCAGGTTTCCAAATTACATTTTTGACAATAACTGTACGCTATTTGTCATCGTAGAGAGGTGGTGTTGGTACTATTAGATGCAGAATTTAATTCGTGGAAATTATTATCTAATTCAATGTGTTTCAACTTGAATAATACACGAGCTATGAACAAAAACTGTTTAAAATGACCACCATTTTGACATTTATATCACATTTTTTAATTATACGAGCAGACTATACCTACGAGAAAACCAAATTTCATGTTTCTACAATTACGTGGCTGCTATCTATGGTGCTTTCACGTCAACGAAGATGGACGGACGGACTGCGCATGCGTAAAATCACTATTTCTGTTTTCTTAGGTCATTAAACATGAAGATCAGTCGAAAAACCGGAGGTAGACATTTTTCACGATTATCAAACTCACCTTATAGCCTACTTCGTCAAATTGAGTTAGTAAAAAAGCCTATTGATCAGTCTACAATATCTATTAGGCCTATTGGTGATCTCTTTCTGTTCACATGTTTTTGATGAGGGGAGTTGATTTATACTCTCGAAACGTTGTCTATTAGATACAAATATCTGCTCAAAGTATTTCAAAACATATTCTGGGAGTCGGATCGGTGCTCATTTTATGATCTCGAGTCTCAACATTCACGAGGGCGGCTGCAAATGACTACTTTTCCGAAAAAATGCACATCTCAAAATTTAAGAAAAGTCTACAGAATCTATTGTATAGACAAATTAGCATTTCACACGTTCCTTTAAATCTGGAAATTAGTAAATATAAACTAAACTTAATTCCAGTATAGCCTGTTAGATAACACAATACATGTTGGGGGTGCATTTCATCCCTTACAGGAAACCATTAACGTTTCCCTTACTTTGCTCACCCACAGCACCCCCCCCCGCCCCGCCCGTTGCAAGTCATAAATTCATTTCAGAAAGAGTCCTATTAATGTATTTACCTTGTTTAAAACAATATCTACAATTTATAGTGAAAATTGTAACTATCAACATAACCTCTATGAAAGATGAAAACTTGGATTCCTTCATACATGAACATGTTATGGAACATACATTGATTTTTAATTTCGTTAGAGAGTTTCATTTCTTTGTTCAAGCTACATTTCTTTAGTTTCCAAATCAAGTATGAAATTTAATATTGAATATGTTTGGTAATATACTAATAGAAATTTTAAAATATTGTCAATTTTTAACGACTTATTATTCAAGCAATAAAATTGGGGCAATTTATCAAAAACTTAATCATTTATATTAAAATTGTAATTTGTGTTAATGATCCAAGTGTTTTTTAATAAACTGTGTAAAAATATCGCAATAACTTTCTTACATACCTATCTAAAAAACCAATTATTAACCAAAAATAATATTCGTCGTAATCTCACCAAAAATGCTTATACAGGGTGTCCAAAAGTACCAGAACGGAGTTATATATTTTTAACCATTGCAGATAAAGCAATAAAACTTAGCACATCAATAATATACCTTAATATCTACTTTTTGAAGCAACCATCAATTTTTCATCACATTATGGGGACAATCTGCAGGGAGTAAGAAGAAAATCTTAAATGAGAGCATAGGTCGAATTTACATCATATGAAATGTCTCTGTTAGGAGAATACAATGCCACAAATCCGATCTCAAAAGGTTTACCCTATACAAAAAGGCGGTGGTTTAGTATTACAATATTGGGCTTGTTGAAAATGGCTTAATTTGCTTTTTTGGTACGAGTTACATAAGTAAAACCCTGACAATCCACATTGGATGTAAGGAACAATTTTTCTGGATAGCGAGTGGCTTTTCACCCCAAGTGGACATAAACTAACCTTAAATGCTGTCAGATTGATTTGATTTTACAATTTACTCGAGTAATATAAGACAGCCTATATATTATGAAGAAGGAAGAAAAAAAAGAAAGGGGAAAAAAAAAAAAAAAAGATTAACCAACTTATGATTTTCAAAATTTTTTCTGAGTAATGAACTTGTACAAACCATTTAAAAAACAATGATTGTACCAAATTTTTAAAAGTAAAAAATGTATTCTGCAACCAGTTGAAACTGGACAAGAATTGATTTTACTATTTTGTGTAAACGCTCATTTATTAACCTCATCCTCAACATTAATAAATGAAGCCAATACTTATCAGCTGTACAAAATGAACCTTTACTCAGTTGTACAAAATAAGCCGTTACAAGCTATTCTAGGTCGTAGATAACAAGGAACTACGAATAATTTAAATATTAAATTATTAACTATATATTAAACAATAGAGGTATTATTACTAATTTATTTTTTATTTTTAGACTAACCTTTTTTTATTTTTTTGTGTATAAAGCATCATTGGGTGCAAATTTCAAAGCTATTATGGAGATGTTATGGGATCTTCATGAGACACAAATCCTCTAAAAGCTGTTTTTTTTTTAATTCAAAATTCAAGACCATTTTACAACTTAACTGATTTTCTAGTTAACACACTTGTCCAAATCTGACCAAAATCAGACTAAAATTAAATGCTCTAAAGTGATTATATAACACAATCATTATCACCAATTAGTAGGATTGGTGGACATTTCATGGTTTCTAAAGTTGCATTTCCAATAAATTAGAATTTCTATACCAAACATTTGCTCGCAACAGGACTTCTAAAATATCTCATATAGGCCTAATCTACATAAGTAAACTTTTAATGTACAATATGACCTAAAGAATTATTCAAATAAACTGTAGATTTCAGAGTGAATTGTACACTTGTATCGATACCAGACCATCATTAACAGAACAATGAACGGGTTTCAAAATATATTTAATCAATGACCGAGTTGCCAGCTTTCAATTCCTATTCAGTTAAATGTTTTGTTCTTTTGATAAATATATATTGTTATATTTCTCTAAAGCTCAGTTAACCTACTTTGTAAACAATGGTATTCTTTGACATAACACAACAGAAATGTAGTCTAGGCCTATTTTTACAAAAAATTTAAAAAAAGAATTCACGAGTTAACAAAAAACTTTTAATAGGTTAATAAAATATATGTCGTAACATGTTTTAAACTTTTCAACAAAATTTTAAAATGGGTCGAAAATCGGTCTCTAACTTAACTAAAATTATTATCAAAAATGTATTTTCTGTGCTAAAAATAGATTGATCACAAACTTATAATGTCGTAAAATATTCAAAAATTACCAAATATAGACACATAACACAAATAGTAATAATAGGATCTTTGTTTTCTATTGATAAAATAAAAAGATGTCTCCTAATGGTGCGCTGTCTTGTCTTTTCAGACAGCATCATGACTAGAAATAGGTGTTAACAAGTTTTAAATCAACAAGTACTGCTCCATTTTATGATTTCATAAATGGACCGAGCTATTTTTCAACATTTCTTCGCCCCACAATGCAAATTCAGTCAAACAATTACTAAAAAGCAATCTTTAAGGGGGTTGGTTTGGTCGTGGAAGTCAGTTTTTAGTTTGGCCACCCTGGTCTCCTGATTTAACTATGTGAAACTTTTTCTTATAGGGCTGTTTAAAGGAGTAAGTGTACGCCCATAGTTTCAACAAAATGATGAAAATTTGAAAAAAAAATATCAAAGAAAAACTTCTTTGGAACCCACATGATTACTTTACAAGAACATATGAATCATTTGTTAGGCTTTGCTATCAGTGTATTGCTGTGGATGGGATTAATTTGAACAAATTAATTAATTTTTTAATCTTATTTTCATTAGTTTTTAATAAAACATATAATTAGGATAGTTTCTAATTTTTTTTTTTTTTTTTTTTTTTTTTTTTTTAATTGTGTTTGTATCAAATGATGTTAGTAGCAATACAAGTTTCTATCCAAACATAACAAAACCGGTACTTTATTTCAACAACTGTTTTTTGTGTTGCCACCATTATGTTTCTATAAACACCAGTCTGTTGAAATTTGTTTACAACATTTTTGGTGACTTTATTAAATAGTATGTACACTTTCAAATGAATCGGTTGACGAATAAGCAATTAATAGAACATCAAAAGTACCTATGTAGGCCTATCTCTTCTTCGTGAGACATGCTGTATATTAGTGTATAACACATATATATATAGTTAAACAATTATGTGTTTCATGTATAAATAATCTATTCAATTATATATAAACTACTATGACAATATTTTTAAATTTCATCCAAAAATTATACCTCCCACCCTCAAATTTTTTTAATAAAAATTATACCTCCCACCCTCAAATTTTTTTATAACTTGTAATGTTAGGCTACTAGGCCTATTAATTTTAAATATGTCCCCTTAAAGCCATTAATTTATTTGATATAAATTGTACAATGGTGTTACAGTTCATAAAAAAAAAATCATATAGTCATCAAATATCATTGAAATTGTCTACTCCGCCTTAGCCTCCTTTTAGAACACCAAAATATATCTATTCATTTAGTCCTAATATATTTTTAAATAAAAAATTGCTTTTGTAAATGATTATATCGCTTTAAACTTTACAAGTCGCTATTTTAAACACACAAACAAATTTCTAAAAAGTCAATATATTGGGATTCGAAGTAGCCTAGACTATATGTCTAAGTTACTTTACAATATCGATAACATTAAATTACAAACATTACTTTATATAAAATATTGACAAATTAAAATGCATATTCAAGGATAAAATAAAGCAAAAGCTTAAAGTTTCAAATATTTTAATAATATAAATGAGCTACAATTGTTTCGCCTTGCGGCATCATCGGGCAACTGATAATTTACAGGTATTGACAACTATTTAAACATACGTAGACTCTTACATATAGAAAATAAAAGCAATAGATTAAATAATTTAGAATGTTTAGAAATAAATAGATCTATTTCACTTAGGCTTATTCTCAACTTAAATGACCAAATTGTATTAAATTCGTCACCTCTTCTAAAACCCATCCGTAACATAGTTCATTAACCTTTACCTACCTGCTAGGTCATCTCCCTACCTTTCCCGATTTCTCTATTGTATTTCAGTTTCCTGTACTTATGTTTAAATAGTTGTCTATACCTGTTAATTATCAGTTGCCCGATGATGCCGCAAGGCGAAACAATTGTAGCTCATTTATATTATTAAAATATTTGAAACTTTAAGCTTTTGCTTTATTTTATCCTTGAATATGGAGTTTCAACAAGAAATATCTGCTATTACATTAAAGTTAAAATACATATTAACCGTAATCTTTACAATAAATATTTTCATAGTAAATTCTACAATATCCTGAAGATGGAACAAAAAATTACAAACAGCCGTGAGATTACCAACAAGTTAACTACCTAGGGTAGCCTTATGCCAGCCATTCATTCCATCAGGAACATTTTCAGATAATATCAAAAAGAATGATATTGAACTACTTATACTAACAATTAGGCCTCTTTTACTATGCGATGAGCAGGATAGTATTAAGCCACAAAATTTGTGAATGTGGTTAAATGTTTTGATTGAACAGTTTATCGAATCTCTGCCTACTGGATCGCTATATGACATTTTGTGTACTTCATACACTTTCAAACATTCAATTATACCGGTGTAAGTGTTGTGGTAAATTTAAGTTTATATTATTTTACACAAGTTAAATGCTTTAAATGTGATAAATTGATTTATTTTATATAAGTAAAGGTTTTCCAAAAAGCTGTATAGGCTACTAAGTAGCCTAATTAATCGCAATTATATTTACCTAAAATTCTGTAGTATGAAGTATATTTATAAGACTGAACAATATACCTACTAAATTATATAAAAGTTCAACAGAATTATTCGTAAGAAGAAAAATAATACAACTGTATAATAGCACCAGTTTGTGTTCACGACCTATTGGTATTGATTCAAAGAACTACCATTACAGATACCTAGAAGATTTAAAGAATTGCCAGATACCTAGCCTATACATTTATAAATATATATTATCTTAACAAGTAACTTAATAGTGAAGAAATTAATTTAAGACTTGAAACGTTTATTGCGACAAATAATATGATCTGATCCATTGATTACAAGCTAAATACTTTGTTTTCATAATTTTTTATAAAAAGATCGGAGGACGAGGTACAACCGATATTTACCTTAACATCTACCTACAAACAAGAATAGGAATTTTAAATTTATTTCTTTACAAGACAGTAGGCCCTAAACAACTACCCCTAATGTAGCCCCTAATCTATGCCTAAATTTGAAAGGAAAAAGAAAAAAGAAGAAAAGAAAAAGAAGAAAGAAGGGAAAAAAAAGGAAAAAAAGAATAAGAAGAAATTATGCATACATTCCCAAGCAGCCAACTATCCAAGTACTAACCGCTCTCAATGTTGCTTGATTTCGGTGATCTATAAATTAAAAGCATTGAATTTTGTTTTGTTTTGAAAACGTGATTTTTAGGGGGGAAAAGTTAGCTCCACATTAAAAAGATATTTTATTATCAATAATATTGATATGTAGAACATGATTTTTTTTTTTTTAATTCCATAAAAACCGGTTGCAGTTACAGTAAACAATTACCTCTCTTAATTTTACCTATAGTAATTTAAAAGTTTATGTTGATTTACAGTTTTTAAGACTAGGTATCAGCTAATTAATTTCATAGTAGTGACTACAAGCTACTAAAACTTATAACAAAAATAAAATCTAGTGTTGCTAGATTAGTAGGTGACGAAACAGTGACAAAATCTATAAGCTGTATGACCTATCTGTTTTATGTAACTTAAAATATGAATTGATATTACACTATTATTTAATTTATAAACCTAAATATAATAAGCTTAGCTTACTTTGGTAAATATCACTTATTGATCGCCTTTTAATTTTTATATAAAAAATCATGAAAACATAAAGTATTTACCTTCTAATAAAAGGATCAGATCATATTATGTGGCGCAATAAACATTTCAAGTCCCAAATAGCATTACTTTATTAGAAAATGATATCTATAAAAGTACGAAATCCAGCTACGTAGGTTATGAATGCCAACGTTAATACTAATGACTGTGTTCGTCAAGTCACTGAATGTATGATCGCTTGTTCTATTAAGTCTGTTAGGTGACTATATATTTATTATAGCTTATTATTATAAAGGTGTACGATTGAAGAATCATGTCTGTTATCACAATGGCTATGCAAATTGAACTTTATTGCATTGTTATTTACTGTATGAAAGATGAAATTAAAAATATTGAGATATGTAAAATGGCATGTATATATTGTAAATTGTTTCTTTCTGATCTGGGGACATTACGTTATATAATTTACATCTTTACTAGGACAACAGTTGGCTATATATATATATATATATATATATATATATATATATATATATATATATATATAGCTATCTGACTTGACCTCACCTATATAATTTACGTCCCATTTTGTAACTTAAACAACTTAGACACAGTAGTTGATTGTGAAGTCTATTTCAATTCTTTAATATTTCTGGCCTATTTTCTAATAAACTAATATATTTTCTGACTTTAAAAGTGTCATACAAAATTTAAAATGATCTAATTGTTTTAAAATAAGGTAGGCCTAGTCATAACACATGTACACTAACTTGGCTTTCGGTAATAAGATTTAACCTAACAACTGTTTTCTATATTATGTTAATTTACAGTGAAGAAATGCATTTTGGGACTTGAAATATATTGTGCCACATAATATGATCAATATATATAAATATATATATATATATATATATATATATATATATATATATATATGAATACAAGGTAAATACTTTGTTTTCATAATTTTTATAGAAAAATCGAACGACGATCTACAACCGATATTTACCCTTACTTTAACATTACTAACTACTAATATATAAAGGTAATGCTTGTTAAAAATAAATTACCTAAGCCTAGTTCTAATATTTGGCAGCCCATAATGAACATTATATTTACATAAAAATTACTAAAATTAAGTCTGTCATTAATCTATTTCAGTTTCAATTTCAGGCTGTGGTCAGTCATTATATCGTGCACTGATCATTTAATGTAATCTGCCAACCATAAATATCTAACACAGGAGAGGTTACAGCTAGGTTAGTTTTTGGTTCAAATGACAATGAATGTGAACAGGTGTTAATATTCAAATGGCTAACTAAAACTGATTAATCTACTGATGAAATCACTGGTTATGTCATAAATGCTTATCAAGGACCGATATTCCAAAACAAATAATAGAAGTTTAGCCTATATTTAACCTACACATACATGGCAAATTAGGTTAAGATCTAATAGTTTTAATTACATACCTATTAAAAATTAAAGAAACACAAACAGTTGACTAAATATTTTGGAATGGTAAAAGTCGGAACAAGGAATGCAATACAATCAATCAACACCCTGCAAATACATAGTAAAAAAAAAAGATTGGGGGCAATGTATAGTTAAATTTAACAATAAAAAATAAGCACTAGGTGAACCTTAACACTCTACCTTGAACCAAAATCAGCTGACTTCAGACAGAACCATAATTTAGTATAAATAAAAAGACAATGGGATGTGTAGGTAGCCAATAACTTAAAAGATTTTCATGATATGAAAAATACTGATATTGTCTAATTAAATTCCATTTAATCTACTTACTGTAACTAGCCATTGTAAACGAAGTTAATTCAATTGTAACTTTTTTTTAATTATTTTCCTTTCACTCTAGTGTAGAATAATAACTAGGCCTATGTTGCTCATCAACTATAACAGGAGAGGTTATCTAGTGATAAGAGGCTAAATAATCTGTTAGTTCCCCCAAGACACATGCAAGCATATCTTCTATTATACTGAGGCTAGTTGAATTAATGTTGTTTCTTGTTTGTGATATAAATAAATATAAATATAGCCTGTATTTAACTTACCAAATGAAGTACGGTGTTTACAACTTCCCGGTTAGACACCTGGCCCACTTCTATCAAACCTATCAGCACAGCAAACTTCAAACTGTCGTTCATCGCCATTCTCACAACCTCTTCAGGACGTTTAATGTCACTAAAAGGAGGGGCTTTTAAATCCCCCATTGTTCAAAAAAACTTAAGTTTCAACACTAAACACTAATATTTCATATGACACTTATATTACTCACATAACACTGAATATTCAACTTCACATAAAATAACCGAGCACGTAATCTACCATGTTGGAAACTGTAAACTGACAACTGACAGACTATACAAGTTGACCACCATGTAAAAGTAAAATAAAATTCTGTAAAAAGGAATATTATGATAAATATCATGAAAGCGATACATGAACAGAAATTAGTTTTAATCACTTCAATTATTCTTAATCCTAGAAATAAAATAATTCAATTTTAAAAATAGAGTAGTAACATAATTAAAATACTGCAAAATGTATTTAATATAATACAAAAATACCAGAATTATGAAAACTTAATAGCTGAGGCTTAGAACCTGAAACAGATAATTTTTGACGAAAACATATTTAGTCTCGTCTATTGGATTTAATTTAATTATACGTTACATCAAAAACTAAGAAATAAGGTTGGTATAAAAAAGAATACAAACCTGTCCGAATATTCACGAAATACTCCGATCTTTATACCTAGTCAACCAACCAAATGGCAAATTTGTCACAGGGAACTTGAAAACTTTGTTACAGATAAAAGCACAGTGTAGTGTTATTCAAAATAAATGTGCAATGTGCATTTGTTTGTAACATAACCAAAGTGAATAAGTCTGTTAGTAAACTGTATATTGTTTAATGAAAATATAATTGCTATTAAAAGTATTGAAATAATATATGCAGGGTAGAATGTAATTGTAGAACTTGTTTTTTTTCACATTTAATTTTTCGTAATTTTTTTAGCTTAAAATTTAAGGTAAGAAATATAACTTAGGCTAGTTTATGTTGAAGAGGTATGTTGTTTTTTTTGTTTTTTTTAACTATAAGTTGGTTTGTAATTTATTATCTTTTAGACTGTACTAAGATAGTGTTAACGATTTTGCTAAACCTGCTTTTTCAGAGGTAAGTAGACTATTATAGGTATATATCTTAGACCATGCTTACAGAAACAAACCTTAGGCTAGGGGCATGCAAACAAAAATAAGAAAGTTAACACCATATAACTAGCCTATATTTGTCAGTGTTTAGTAGCCCACACTTTAAATAACAATTTTCTTATGGTTGTGCAAAATTTGTTAAATTTCTATGATTGAAACTCTGGCAATGTTGAAAGAAAACCATAAATGAAAGAGACCTGAGCATAATAAATATACTATGTAACTGTAATTTCAAAACCCAACGTCAAATAATGGAAATTGTATATTGTACCTGTGGTTGTGATTTAGTTAAGAAATTTCTGAAAATCATTTACTACATACTTTATTTTGAAACAGTGAGATCATATTTGATGTTGGAAGACACTTTCCAATTACTAAAATACATTAGTTTGTACAAAATAAGAAATATAATAGTACGAAATCCAGGTCTGGTTAGGTTAGTATGTATGCCTATGATAATATGTCTAACTATGTTTGTCAAGTTAATGAATGTCTAATTGCTTGATGTTTATGTTATAGGCATACATCCACCAAAATATTAAAGTAAGAAACATTATTACAAAATATGTTTCACATGGTAAGGACTAATAAATTCTTTTATTATGTCTGGCTAATTGTTGTCCCATTCCGTAAGCTACGCAAACCATATGCATATGTCGATTTGTTACTTTCAAGTCACGTTCCTTCTTTTGTATTTCTTATTTTCTACTTAACTAATGTATTTTGGTCCTTGAAAAGTGTCTTCCGACATCAAATATGTTTTCACTGTTTCAAGGTAAGGTGTGTAGGCTAGTACACAATTTTCAGAAATTTTTAACTAAATCGCAACAACAGGTACAATACACAATTACCCAAAAAATAATAATTTTTTTTTTTTTTATACTACCAAAAACATCAACAATTGTTTTTTATAATATAAATTTTTGTTGGGTATATGAAATACATGATTTTATTTATTACTCATGATATCATTTTAACCATACATTTAATTTATATCATTTTTATTTTAACCAACTGTGAATTACAAATTTAATTGCTGTGTGAAAAACCTAAACAAAAAAACTTGATTTGGATTAAAAAGAAATTAAAGTACATATTTTTCTTCACATATTTAACATTTTAACTTTTAACTTTCATTTGTAAAATCAAAATAATTATAAAAACATCATAAAGACCACATAACACTAGATTAATTACTATTTAATTGGTTTTTTTTTTTTATATATAATGAACAATTATAAGACAATAAATAGTTTAATTGCCACACTCTTTACATAATCTTTGGGTTTTTTTTCCAAAGATCAGTTGTACTGTAAAAAATATTACCAGTATCATGCATTTAGACAAAAGAAACTAAATAAAACTTTACAGTGATCTATAATTATTATTTTATATCAGAATAGGGAAATTTAGTAAAATAAATTAAATAGTCAAAATTATTGCTTGATGACAATTGCTGGTACTTACGTATTAACGCCACCGCAGCAACTTTGCGCATATATATATGCACCAATATTTGCTTACTTTGCGATATAATTATATATCATGGCAGGTTTGGCCAGGTAGCTATATATATATATATCAGCAATTAGTATTATCTTTTAAATAAGTGTGCCAATAAATTTATTGTTGTGTGTGAACAGTAATTTATTACTTTGTGATTATATTGTGAACTTATTTTCTTGGTAATTCTGCGCAATTACTTGGTCAACCCCAAATTTTTTCATATTTTACTACGGTCATAAGGATGTTCTCAGAAAGCAAGAAACATAAAATTTAAGGCCCGCAAGGCCATCTGCCGAGCGATAAGAAGGTTCAAAGTCCACGCGATAACAGTGGCTTGCGGGAGACGCGCGGAAGGCCAGTTGTGACAGTACCGTTATATAATTATATATAATGACAGGTTTGGCCAGGTAGCTATATATATAGGCCTATATATATAGCTACCTGGCCAAACCTGTCATTATAGGCCTTCCGCGTGTCTCCCCATCGTACAGAGCGATAAGAAGGTTCAAAGTCTACGCGATAACAGTGGCTTGCGGGAGACGCGCGGAAGGCCAGTTGTGACAGTACCGTTATATAATTATATATAATGACAGGTTTGGCCAGGTAGCTATATATATAGCTACCTGGCCAAACCTGTCATTATAGGCCTTCCTTGCGTCTCCCGCAAGCCACTGTTATCGCGTGGACTTTGAACCTTCTTATCGCTCGGCAACCTGTACGATGGTCTTGCGGGCCTTAAATTTTATGTTTCTTGCTTTCTGAGAACATCCTTATGACCGTAGTAAAATATGAAAAAATTTAGGGTTGACCAAGTAATTGCGCAGAATTACCATTTTCTTTAATCCCTTGAACTAATTTAATGTTATTAATTAAATAATTATTATTACCATCATTGCTCCTGTATTTGTGGATTAAGAGAATTCCTATATTAATTAGCCTACTTGGTTTAGAAAGAAAAGAAATGCAAATTTGAAATGTGGTTTATTAATTTTTTTTTTTTTTTTTTACTAAAATTGTATGTATGATCAGTTTAACTAAATTTTCTTGAAATAAGTAGCTTTTTTATTTAAAACATTGTATGTTTTGAAGAAATAAAACTACAAATTAACAAAAATTAATTTTGTAATTTTCGTTTGTTTTTGTACATTAATTTTAGATTGTTTGTTTTTAGGAATCATACTCATTTTTACCTCGTCAAAACATCTGGATGGTCCATCAAAGAATTATTTTAAAGATAATCAGTATACTAAAGTTGAGAACTAGCAATATACTAAAGTTAAGTGTGAATAAAAAAACACCACAAAGTGAACAACTTTCACCCACTGTAGTCTGACTGCCAGGAAAACCGAGGTGAGAGGAATGCAGTAGGGTTGATTTTGCAGTAGGAAACAGTCTGTAGGGTTGATTTTTGCTGGATGTTGTTGGGTCTTAAAGGTTGAACCTATCAGTCCACCCGTGTGTACTACCCTTTAGCTTAATTGTAAAAACATTGCCTCGCTGCACATTCATATTTTGCGCAAAATATTTGTGGCTCTATTTCGCAGAATATAATGGTAGTTGACTTATTTAAAAGCTTGTCAACTTGCTGAAAGCTTGGTCAATTTGCTGCGATCAGAGTGTGACTGTAAGACAGCTTGTGTTCAGCTTAGAGTCCATTTTAACAACACAACACTACACAAAGAAGAAAATAAATATTTACTGTTATTGACACCATTTGTCTACAACTTGGTTATGGCAAGCTTTAAGAGCAAGTTAAACTTGTAGATGGTGAAGACTACAATAAGAGAGTGTTAAAGTAGAGTCAAATGAAAGTATATAGTCTGTTTCAGAGGAAAATGCAACTATTCCAATTTAAACATGAATCTACCCTGCTATCACATTTTGCATTTATAAGAATGAAAAAAGTTAAATTTATTTTCAGAAAGTCTTGCTACAAAAATTTAAGAGTGCAGTACTACATTGATCACAGTAGACTTGAATTGTAGGCCTCGTGTGAAGTGTCGTCATAACAGAATGAAAATTTATATCTCGTTTCAACCATAAATCAAAAGTCTGAATTATTTATATCTGAAATTCCATCCAAGATTAAAAATGTCGTATTGTTTCAAACAAATCTCATAAGCCTATATCATGTTTGCTTCGAAAACAGAGAGAAAACTTCCATATCCTTAAAAGCATAGTTCATAAATATAAATCTCCTATTTCCAAACCCACGATTAATAGTAAAGATTTATAGTTGTGTGTTCAACACAAATACTGTCTTATTTCTTCACAAATAGAGAATATATATAGAGTAATGTAACGTTAATGAAACATTATATTTTTCATAAAAAGCAAACAAGCCAAAGACAACATTTCATTATATTTAAAATTCTTGACTTACCCCCAAACTACCCCATTTTGGGGTAAGGGTTGAAAATTCCGATACTTCAAAAAACTCCTCCTTTGGTTGTCTAGTCTTTCCCCAAAGCAAATCTATCTATTTCCATTAATAAAAAATAATAATAGGGGGGGGGGGGCTTTTAGGACACTTGGTATTTATTATTGGCCAACTACCCTGGTATATAGGGATATATCTAATTAATAGTCATCAGAGTTAAGTAGGTAACATTGGTTTAATGAGAGTTATATATTTTCTATCAATTAAAAATTGTATACAAAACTTGGTAAATAGATTATATCTAACTTAAGAAACTTAGCTTAGAAACTTAGTTTTAAGTGACATATCTGCACAAGCAGCTGTGTATAGCAAATCAGTTCTGTAGCATTTTATTAAACTTGTCCAGATGTTCACAGATTTTTCTTCTAGCGGCCCATGTCACTCTCTCATCAATAGAGCTAATAAATGTGTTGTAAGGTACTAGTTGTGTTCTCCTCCTGTGATAACAAAATAAAATAAATGTGTAATTAATACCAATATTATAAATGGGCACTTTAAATGATTTGGTAAATAGTAAAGAATTTAAACTCATTTATATGTTTTATTTGAATAGATTATGTTAAATTTAGTATTATTATAATATTTTTATTTATTTCTAGGAAAGGTCTCTTTTCCAACGGCCATATTGAATCAAACAGTATTAAATTAAGTCTATGCAATAAAACCAGTAATATTTGGTACCATAAATCTATTATTGACTAACATACTGATCTAATAGACGAAGAAGAAAATATATGTCACTAATAATTTTTACAGGTAAGATGCTTTCTTTTTTTAAATGTATTAGTTTGAGGTAAAAAATATATTGTGAAGTCATAAAATAAAAAATGAAGTACATAAAAAGTATTATAAAATTAAAAGATGTCCAAATTCAATAACATAGAAGTCTTTCATTATCTTTTTTCTTATTCAATCCTCGTTGAAATTTTTTCAACTTTAATGTGCATCAAAGTTGAGTGGTTACGTGTTTAAGAATTATTGTACAAAATTAAAATAAAGTTTTGTACCACATGCATGTTGAAGAGTAAATGCTGTATAAACTTTACACCTGTACATATGCTTAGAAATAAAAAACTTTTTTAATTCTGTGGCCCAGCCAAGGAGCCAGCCAAACCAAAACTATAATAAGCATAAATTAGGATGTAATGGAAAGGGATTTTAAATAATAAAATATGAATTGGCACTTGCGATTTTGTTGAGCAGTGCAATATGACGTAGAAGGGGGGGAGAGACGAGGAGTGGAGGGCTTGAACCAGTGAGCCGAGCGAGAGTCTGTTCCGAGAGCCGCAAGAAGAAAGACCGCTACGGGACGAGGTCAGTCCATTTTCGGCCACATGCTAGCTAAATTAAACGGTATGCTTTTCGGCCACTATTAAGGCTTTATCTTGCCGTTATGTCTTTTTTATAAATTATAATAATTCTGTAATCTTTTAATTCGGCAGTAAATAAAATATAACATTTAATTTCACTTGCGTTGCGTGCGTTCATTAGCGTCCTAACCTGACTCCTTGGCCCATCCTGACAAGTTCGGCTAAAGTGTACGTGGTTTCCAGCCAGCTGGAGCTTCCAGCTGGTCAAAAGAAGTGGAGACGGTCACAGTTCTTACAATTAGACAGAGCCATGAAAAAACCTTCCAAGTTGCTAAATCAAGACTCCACTCGCTTTTCTTAATGTTTTCGCTTAAATATAAATGTTTTGAGAAGTATACAAGACTATCGCCACCACGTCCATAATAGTAACCTCCAGTCAGTCCTAGTGACAATCATAGTTGTTTATAATAAAATAATGTTTCTCCATGCTTCGATATGGTTCATTATACTGGCAACGCAGATCATTTTATAATTCAAACCCGGTTTTTAATGTTATTTTTTCTCCTCACTATTTCCAAAAAATTGTTATTTAGGCCTACATATTTACAAATGAAAAAGTTATTTTGTGCAGTGTTTATTTAATAATGTTTACACTGATGACCGACGGTACTTGATAGAATTCCATTTTAACAAATAAAACACAATTTTTCTTTTGTAAATTCTATAATTTATTTGGTCTAGCCGACCATGGTTTCGCCAGTTACGGCATTGACGCCAATTACGGCTAAGAGCCTCGTCAATGCCGTAACTGGCGAAACCATGGTCGGCTAGACCAAATAAATTATAAAATTTACAAAAGAAAAATTTTGTTTTATTTGTTTATTTAATAAGTTTAAAAAACAAGAATTTCAAAACATTAAAATATTGAAAAATCATAACCTCAAAAACAAATAACATAATCTAGGTCTAGATTCTACAAAGTATGGAAATCTAGCCACGCTTTTTTAGAAAGATTATGGATTTTTTTTTCTTACTGACAGATATCGTGACGTGTGAGTGGTATTATTTTTATAAAACAATGATGAATGATATTGTGTGAATTGATAAGAACATACCTTGTAATTGATTTAAATATATATTTTTAATACATTTTTGTATTTCACCAAATACTACTTAAACATAATTTTCATTTGGATATGATTTGGCATACTGGATTTAATTATTACTCTTACTACATATCCAAAATTATATTTGAATCACTACGGTTAGTTGTAATTGGGTATTTTATAATGGCCATAGAGTATTTTATGGTTTTTAATATTGGAAGTTATTTCCAGCTAGATCTCCTGATCTTTCCCCACTAGATTTTTTTATTTATTTATTATTTTTTTATGAGGTTATTTAAAAGGAAAATCTTTTGAAAATAATTCATAAAATATTCATGAGCTAAAAACAAAGATTATTAATATTATTGAAGCCATTGAGAAAGCTATTTTAAAGAAAGATACTAATAACACGAGAAAAGAGCTAAACTGTGCGTTAATACAAATGGCGGCCTTTTGAACATCAATAATGAAATCTTTTTTTAACATATTAAAAGCTTTGTATTTAGTTGCACTTAATGTTTGTGACAATAAACGTTTCTTGTAATTATTGTTATGTGTTAGTTTTACTTGTAAAATCTCGGTTACATTTTAAAAGAAACACCTTACATCTTCTGAGGCTCAGAAAAGGCTCTAGAAAAACATTTTATCTCCTTGTCTTGATATATACAAAGGATATATGTATGTATACACACACAAATGATAACAAATGTCCGATTAAACTATGTTAATAATATACAAAAGGAGTTATGTATCTACACAGCAATAACAGACTGCCCAGTTCATTATTTAGCTTAACAACTGCTTACTTTTCCCAATTTTGAAATGTATTATAATAGTAAATTATATGTAAATCGTACATTGAATCCATGTAATAATGTTTGTTAATTTTTTTTTAAATTCAGTTTAATGAAGAACCATTATACCAATTTTGACTGGAAAAAGGTCGCCAATAATGTTCAAATTGACGACTCTCTAGGTCACATAGTATGTTTAGTTATAGCTCCATTTCAAATAATACACGGACAATATTTTTGACAAAAAGGTTAAATCATATGTCTGGAGTGGTTGTTAGATTAAGCTCTGGTTATTAGTATATTTTTTCTATATGGTGTCAGTTTCCCCTAACATTATTAGCTAGCATAAATTCTGTAAGCGCTTTTGGTGACAAAAAATTGAATACTGTGTACGAAGCTAATAATTTAAAACCATAGAAAAAGCGTTAAATTTTCTATATTTACATAAGAAATCCTCTAAGTAAATCAAGTATTGTTTAAAAGTGTCATACAAGTTTTTGTGTCTTTATTTATTTATTTTTTTTTTAATGTTTCATTTGAAATGAAACAACACTTGTGGAAAATTCAATTACCAAATGAAAGAAAACAATATTCTCACTTTATTGGAAACAATGTGACATTTTAATAACTAAGTTATCATTTTCAGTCATTACATTCACACAAACACAACAAAAAACATGCCCATTACTGTTTTCTCCATAAAGGTGTAGACATATCCTCTTTAATTTTGGCGACACAAAGTTTATATAATAATTTAAGATAATGACTAAGTCATTGAAATGCCGTCTAGATGCAAATAAAATGTTTGTTGTGGAAATTTGTGTTTTGATTCATTTGTTGATATTTATCATTTAATTAAACAAATTAAAAATAATGGAATATATTTGGTTCCATTACAGACAAACTGAGCTGAAGAATGATGCTTTTAAAGACTGGAAAGTTTACAATTGGACTATAATGCATCATGTTCGTAGATCAAGAGAGCATATACTGTTATTTAACATTAACTGCTTGAGGTACAGACGTTTTGTTCATCATAAACCAAGTGATTCTGCAGTTGAACAAGAATATTTACTACAATCTATAGCTAACAAAGAATCGGATAAAAAAAATGACTGTAAAGAAAATGAAATTTCCAAGACTTTGGAAACACAAAACAAAAGGTTTAAAAGTGCATTTCATGTGAGTTCTGACGACCGTCCGAGGTATAATCATTTTAATATCCAAATGGTGCCTAAAGCAATTTATGAACATTTATTCCAAAATACAACTTATAAATCAGCAAGTTTAGAAGATATTCAAAAGTGTGCTTTAGATTTAAAGAAACATGATTTAGTGTCTAATGGGAAAAAAGTTGACAATGTTAAACTTAATTTACCAAAACTTGAAGGTAAAAATATTGAAGAACATTTTTATAATATTGGTGAAAGTCAAAGTGCGCCTTATAGAAAACTTCTTTTGGAATTAATTAGTAACATACCTAAAGTACCTGAAAAATGGGTATTCCAATCTGGATGGACGAAGTATTCTGATAATGGTGCAGAAAAAGTAGATTTCCCTGACGGTGATTCTATCGTCTTTGATGTTGAAGTTTGTTGCTCTGAAGGAGATTTACCTACTATGGCGACTGCAGTGAGTACGAAAGCTTGGTATAGTTGGGTGAGTTTGGATCTTATTAACGGAAGTAAGAATATTGGAAACAAACATTACTCTTCTGATCATTTGATTCCACTTGAAAGTGGTCCTAAACAAAAAGGTTATAAATTAGATGAGACTTTTAAAATACCTCGTATTGTTGTTGGTCATAATGTATCGTATGATAGAGCAAGAGTGAAAGAACAGTATTGGTTGGAGAGAACTGGATTACGATTTATGGACACGATGTCACTGCATACTTGTGTCAGCGGAGTTACTAGTTATCAAAAAGCGTTACTTAAAGCTGGTAATAGAGAAGATGACGAGTGGAGTAAACTAAGTTCTTTAAATAATTTAAGTAAAGTTCATAATTTGTATTGTGGTTCGGAAATATCTAAAGAAGAAAGAAATGTATTTGTTACTGGAACATTATTAGATATACAGCAAGATTTTCAAAGGTTGATGTCGTATTGTGCATCTGATGTTATCGCTACACATAATGTTCTTTGTAAATTATTACCTATGTTTTTAGAACGATTTCCACATCCCGTAACGTTGGCAGGAATGCTTGAGTTAGGTCTTGCATATCTTCCTATTAATTCTAATTGGCAAAAATATATAAGTGATGCCAATCAAACTTTTGAAGATTTAGATAACGAAGCAAAATTTTTATTAGCTCAACACGCAGATGAAGCGTGTCAGTTGTTGCACAATGAAGAGTATAAAAAGAGTCTTTGGTTGTGGGATCAAGATTGGTCGGTGAAAAAATTTAAATTAAAAAAGAAACCATCTGTAAAAAAATCTGTAAAGAAAAGTTTGATGAATGAAATTGAAGATTGCCAAATTAAAAGTAATGTAGTTAGTCAAGAAATAATAAATTATAAAGAGTGGGATGATTGGGAACAAGACAGTCATAAAAATTTAGAAATTAGATTTAAGTATTTAATGGATATGGAAAATTTACTACCGGCAAAAGTGCTTCATCTACCTGGATATCCAGAATGGTATAGGAAACTTTGTCCTAAAATTAGTTCATCTGATTGGATTCCAGGTCCTGAAATGATAAGTACAGGCATGCAAGTTGCACCAAAGTTACTGTCGTTAACGTGGAAGAGTTTACCGTTACATTATGTACGTGGCCATGGTTGGGGACAATTAGTACCTTATTGTACTGAAATCCCTATTGATTCTCAATCTGTCCCAATCCAGGAATTGATTGTTTACTGTCAAAAAGTGCACAACCAAAGTCTTTGTAAGTGTGAATTAGCAATGGATCAAAATCCATCATCGATTCATAAAGATGTAGAAACTAGCTTGGTAAAATTCCTTTGCACAAAAAATAATAATAAACGTAAACTGAAATCAAGTAAAGTAGAATTAACAGAAAGATTATGTAAAGCTTCAATGGGTGAAGGTTGTGGCTTGATAAAGCTTCCGCATAAAGATGGAGGACATTTAAATGTTGGTAATCCATTAGCAAAGGATTTTATTTATAAATTTTCTGAAAATGGATTAGCTAGTTCAAATTCAAAAGCAGAAAGAATAATAGAAATAAGTAGAATGTTATCATATTGGAGAAATAACAGAGAAAGAGTTGAAAAACAAATTGTTGTTTGGTTAAAAAAAAGAGATATTCCGAAAACAATCCTGTTTAATGAACAATCTAGTTTGGGTGCAATTTTACCACTGGTTATTGTAAGTGGAACTTTAACAAGAAGAGCTGTAGAACCTACTTGGATGACAGCATCGAATGCATTGGACGAACGAGTTGGCTCAGAGTTACGAGCAATGGTTCAAGCTCCTCCTGGTTATTGTTTAGTCGGTGCAGATGTTGATTCTCAAGAACTTTGGATTGCTTCTGTCATCGGTGATGCTTATTCTGTACGAGAACATGGAGCTACTCCTTTTGGTTGGATGACACTTAGCGGACAGAAATCAGATGAGACAGATATGCACAGTGTTACCGCTAAAGCTGTTGGAATTTCCCGTGGTCATGCGAAAACAATAAACTATGCAAGGATCTACGGTGCAGGACAACAGTTTGCTGAAAGATTATTAAAGCAGTTTAATCCTGATATGAAGACAGCCGAAGCTAAACAGAAAGCAACAAAGATGTTTACTATGACTAAAGGTAAACGATTTTATCCTTTAAAACATAACGTGTTGCCGGAAATCAAGCAAAGGTTACATACTAGGTTCAGTGCAAATGAGATTTGTATAATTTATAAAAAAAGTGTTGAAGAGTTATTTGAAAAAACTAAATGGATAGGTGGAACAGAATCTGCTATGTTTAACTGTCTAGAAGAAATTGCTTCAAATCCGGAACCGAAAACACCATTCTTAAAAGGACGTTTGAGCCGTGCTTTAGAACCAAAAAATGATGCAGAAGATCGTTTTATCCCTACACGGGTTAACTGGGTAGTTCAAAGTGGTGCAGTTGATTTTTTGCATCTGATGTTAGTGAATATGAGATGGCTTCTAGGCCCAAACATTAGGTTTTGTTTAAGTTTTCATGACGAAGTGCGTTATATAGTGCCTAAGGATTTTCGATATCAGGTTGCTCTAGCATTGCATGTGACTAACTTGTATACTAGAGCTTTTTGTGTTCATCAGTTAGGTATGACTGATTTGCCTCAATCAATTGCGTTCTTCGCATCTGTTGAAGTTGATAAAGTCTTAAGAAAAGAAGCAGATCATGATTGTAAAACACCATCAAACCCTCATGGTTTAACAAAAGGTTATGGAATACCTCTTGGTGAAAGTTTGGATATTTTCAAATCTATTGAAAAAGCAAATGGTGTTATTGGTATCACCAAATTCAAAAGAAAGTAGATTTAAAAAAGTAATGTAGTTAATTTTTTCTAGTCTTTGTGAATACTATGATTTAGTATGTTTGATATATTAGTTAATGTAAAATAAAGTTTTTTATCTGTTGTAAATCATTAGTATTTATAATGAAAATGGTGTATTTTATATTGTGAAACTATAGAAATTCTTTTTTCTTTTGTTTTGAAGAAATTTTTCACAGTGTGACATCTTAAACGCAATAAAGGTGCTAGTTTGACAGTATTTTTAATTAAATAATTTTCTCCATGTTTTACAAAGAATTAAAACTTTTAAATAATAAATCTAATAACAAAATCCTATCTTTTGGTAGCTACTAAAAATAGAAAAGTTTTAATTGAAAAAAATGTTTAGGGAGTATTTAATAAAAATTTTATAATTAATTTTAAACCACCAAATGATGGAAATAATAGCCTCCATCTATAAAAAAAAATCACTCATGACAAAGTGATCAAATTTATTTGGATTAAGAGAAATATTAGTTTTGGAATGTTTATCTCTTCTAAATTTTAATTAGTGTTTATATATATATAATACGGATATAACATTCGACACTAATATAAAAATTCTCAAATAAACACTTTTTTATTAAATGTTGAAGAAAGAGTCAACTCATAGGACTCCGACCAAAGAATCTAAAAATATCTTGAAATCGGCAAAGCTATTTCAATCAACTTTTGGTGAAATGTGAAGATTTATGACATAAACCAATGACCAAATCTTTTTCCTCCCTCTTTATTTTGTAGAGTATCGGTGAGTAAAAACTTGAAAAACCTCTTTCTATGAGGAAACGTCGACAACTGCATCAACATTGCTTCATTAAAAGCAAAGATAAATACCATCCTCCAATACTGACAAGCACATTGTCAAAACAGGACCTAAAACTGACAAGCTCATACTAAACCCTTTACTGTGTAATCATACGATATCATCGCTCATGCATGGTTCCTCCTTTGGCAGGATATACTGATTGTAAATAAAATATGAATTGAAAACAAGACTGCAGGTGATAAGCTGACAATATAGTATGCAATTTATTAATAAGTACATTTAGTAACCTCAACCTTGGCATTGACACAAACAGATCAAGGTATTGCACAAAAGAGCTATACAGATTTTTATGTAAACCTTATTTAAGAACGAAATAAAAATAATAATAAATTTTTTAACTTTTCTATCAGCTATTTTAGGATTTTCAACGTTCCGAAAGTATTGATCACGTTGATAAAAATATAATAAAAAATACATAAAATAGAGTTTATCTTTAACTAGTAAAGGATTCAATAAAGCTAAAGTTTCAAAATTATTTTAATAATAAAATGAGCTACAATTGTTTCGCCTTGCAGCATCGTCGGGCAACTTTGCTCGGCAAGTTGCCCGATGATGCCGCAAGGCGAAACAATTGTAGCTCATTTATATTATTAAAATTATTTTGAAACTTTAGCTTTATTGCTTTATTTAATCCGTCACCAATTGTAATTGTTGGAATTATACATTATTTCAAAAAAAGGAGTACATTATTCAGAACAAAATATATACAATACATTTAAACTTTTAGGAGTAAACAAGTTTAATAGATATTAATATGTTTTTATATTTGAAACATAACAAATTCAGTTAATACTATACGTATTTTAATTTCTTCTTATTCATTGAATAATTACATAATAAGTAGTCTATACTTATTACAAATACTTTCACCAAATGAAATTTCTTCAATAAATCTGGTGAAAATGTATACACATACCATTTCTTTTAAATTATAGTACTTCTTTTTTCAGATTCAATTTTTAATTTGTTTCTTTTATCACTTCACTTTACATTGATACTAAGATATTTTTCCTACACTGGAAAATAAAAATATAAGCAATTAATGTCACTAAAATTTAACACTACCTGTAAAAGCAAATGGATTTGTACTTTATCATTCTATTTTGGAACATCTTAATTATCCCTCAGTTTTATTAATTATATGCTTGTTTTTATAAAAGCAGAACATTTCATTTTATTTTATTTTTGAAATGTATGGAGGACAGTGTTATAAAAGCAAGATATGCCTCTCGCAATAGAGACTTAAATAGTGGCTTTACTCTTCTTCCTATTGAATTTGCATCCTATTTTTTAAAAGGAGTGAACTCTTTCTAGATGAATGACTATAGTACCAATAGAGTTTTTTTTTTTTCAATAGATCAAGCTCAGCTAATTTTGTTTGACAACCTAAGCCAATACCATGAAATGTTCACTAATCCAAACTTCTAGAACAAGATTTGAAGGGTTCATACTTTGTTATATATTTGTCTTTTCACAAAACGTTTGAACAAGTTGTCAGATTTTAAAGTCATTATCAACTAATATCAAGTACACTGTTTCAGAATGGTGACAGGTTTTAGTTAATTTCATCTCTAATGGTCACATTTCCCCCTCCCCCCTCCCCCAATAAATAAACATGGAGTTGGAATATTAAATATAGAGTTAAAAAGATTTTAACGTAAATTCTTATAATTTTTTATTATACTAATTTTGTTTATGAAAACTTTGAAATGAATGGTATCTATCGGAAAATTTGTTTCTTTCACGGCAAAAAGTTAACCACTTTAATGGCTTAATAGTATTACTATTACAACTGTGATTAATTTATAACAAAATGAACTGTCTCCTGAATTTATTAAAACATGAATTTAAGTAAATATAATTTGGTTTCTATCAGGAGAGGATACTGTGTCCAATACACACTAAACCAACATGTGTTTTTACTTTGTTACATATGGTATTTCAGTTTTATATTTATTTGTATTTCTCTTGCATATATTTTAGATTGCAGATAATGACTCGCACAACTAAAAGAAAACATGTTTACAATGAGCTCCTCCGATCAGACCTTCGAGTTCCTGAGCACGATCAAGAAGTTGTCAAAGTTATCGCAGGACGAGGGAACAATTTACACGAAGTACAAACTCCAAGTGGAGACAAATTCCTCGTCTCAATGCCACAAAAATTTAGAAGAAATGTTTGGATTAAACGTGGCGACTATGTTTTGATCGAAAGGATTTCCGAAGGTGATAAAGTCAAAGGTGAAATTATTACAGTTTTAACTAAAGATCACATTCGTTTTTATAAGAATCAAAACTGTTGGCCTGAGAAGTTTAATGAAACATTGGACCAAGATATTTCTACCGGCAACCATCCTCCTAGCTTTGAAAACAGTAGTTCATCTTCAAGTTCAGAATAGGAATAATGTTGTCTGTTATTTAAATTAAATAAAAATATTTATATTCTACATTATAAGTTTATTACCAATCATTTTACAATCCGTACCATACCCTAAACTTTAAATTAATTTAATATAATTAGTCTCAATAATGTATATATACCACATAACAATAACATAATGTAACATTATTTTCACATTGTTATTATATTTTAATTTTTTTCGGTTTATGGAATTTATTGTTCCCTATCTTACCTTAGTAGCCTTTAATAGAAAACTATGCCAAATTTCACATTTCTTAACCTACAATAGGTCTTAACATCAACCAAATTCTAATGGCATTAATCTTGGTATGGGTTGATCCTTTTATCGCTCCGCTAAATTAAGTAATCTTAGTTGATTTTTTTTAAGAAGAAAAACCATCTTGATTAGCATTGCTTAAAAAATGAAGAAAAATGTAGCATAAAATAAAGACCCTTAGCCCTCGAATAATATAATAGCATAAGATAACACGAGTTGGTAAAGAATTCCTGATAAGGAGATGAAAAAGAGAGATCTAACCCAAGACTAGATGAAGAAAGCTAGGTTTCTCGGTATTGTCGTATCTGTACTTGCGATAAGTGATTCCTAAAGGGATATCTTAATTGAAAATTCAGTGCCTCTTATATCTTTCAAAAGATGTTAAAGAATAATTTTACACTGATTTGTTACGAGGTTATTTATTAGTTCCATTGAATCTGTGTTGTTATAACTAAAAGTGGGGATTCATATTCAAAAAACAAGACTTTTATATCAGAGGTCATTTTTTCAACCCTGTCCCTATGTCAAAATGTATTATTATTATTTTAGATCCTACTCTGAGAATTATTTTATATTAAACACATTTAAAATACTTTAGAATAATAAAAGTTATTTTAAAGTGTTGATATTATTATTTTGGTAATTTTTCATTGTGGTTCAAGTGCTCTAATAAGATATCACTATAAGTTATGAACTAAACTTTTCTGAGGGCAAATCACAACTAGTCTTGAAGAGGATATGCTTCGTCCTGTGTTTAGTGGTGGGGGTAATCAATTTCATTCTGAACACAACTTCAAATAAAATAAAATTATTTAAATTAAATTATATAAATATTGTTAGTAATAGTCTATCTTTTTCTAAATTATTTTGTCAACATTTTCTTGGATCAAATCTTAATAGTAGACAAAAGTGTTTTTTTCTTCTGTTTAATATAAAGGAAAGAGGCATGACATCATTTTTCTGTTACAAATTATGACCATTTTATTTCCAATATCTTGCGATTCAGTCATGTGTTTATTCATTCCATATATTTACAAAATAAAGAACTCCATATGTCTAAGCATGGTAAGTCGCAAAATTAGAACACAATCTATCTAGCAAATTTGCAGCATATATGTAAAAGTTGCATGTTCTCTTTTTTTGTAATTTTGAAAAATATGTTTTCAACATTTTAAGGAGTGGTAATTTTTCTATTTATCATTAATGATCACAGAAGTTTTACAATAGACCCATATACCAAAATGTTTTGCAGAACATTCACTAATCTATAAAATATGATGCTGCTACAGTGAAAGCATTGGTATACAGTAAGGTACTAGTATACATTAGGTGAAAGAGGTGAAGTATTTCTACATAGTATAATTTATGTTGATGAAAAACAAAATCTAGTAAATGGTACCTTTGTGTATTTTTATGTTTTTAATCTGATATTTATTTGATTACCTGAAGAAGCACTAAATCTTTTTTATACATAAACCACTAGCACACTTACAATGTTATTGAACAAAAACCTCTATATGTTATTTATAGAGGGAGACCACTTTATTGTTGATTGAAATGATATTACAAAAAGTAATATGGCCAAGGCAAATCTAACTTCGGCCTAGCAAATGATTTTGCAAAACGTTTAATGTACGGTACCAAAATTTGAGGATATATTTTAGAAACTAATATTTTTAAATGTTTTCCTCTGACAAATAATTCTAAATTACAACAAAATCTCAAATTTATTGATTTTCTATATTAGAAGAACATATGTTTACAAATTATTCATTTTTAATATATGAACTGATTATAGTTTTGGTCTAGTCTGTAGTATTCATAATTGGAAGAGTAAGTATGAATCTGTAACTTTTTTTTTGCATGTGTTAGGATTTAAATATATATTTATACGTGAAATATAGAGAAAACATGTACTTCTTAATACTTAGCTTCAGATGATGCCACTGGGACAGTGCTTCTTATATCATTAAGCAGCATTGGGGAACAATGTTAGAATGTGTTTGGTTACCGTTCAGCCTCTGAAGTTCTTTTTACAGCTTCTTTTTTTGATGGTTACTGGTGTCACCATCCAAGAAAACTGGTGATGATAGCATAAATTTACAAACCAATCAGATCTAAATACTATTAACTTATCCACTTGGGGTTTAGTGGAAGAGAGGACCTTGTGGTCCTAACTTCACCTCTAAAAAAAAGAATAAAGTGTTAAATCCAGTTATTCATAACAAGATTTTTAAATAAAGGTCAGAAGTGTGCCATTCTACCTATCTTTCTAATGATATAAAACAGTTTCATTTGCAATGGTATACGAGGTTTTAGATTTGATATATAAGTCCCTTTCTAACAAATAATACCATATTGAAGTCTCCAAAGAGGTAAAGAAAAATAACCCGGAGCATTATTTTAATACTATTAAAATCTTTAAGGAAAAAATATTCACAGTATTTTAAGCAGTTTTGTTGTGTTATTGGTATCTTACAAAACAGGTCATGTTATTGTTGTGGTATAGAAAAATAAATAATTACGTTTAAAGACAATTTATTGGCCTCACCAAAAGATGAACTTTATTTATAAATATAAATACATTGCATACATAAAACGCAATTTCTCTCCGTCTATCTATCTGTTTTTAAGTTTATAACTCAAGAACTTGTTGATTCGACTTTCATTGGTTTTCTTTCCTACGTAGGTATGATGTCAGGTTTTAGTCTTTATTTGATCCAGTAGTTCCAAAGTTATAAAAAATTTTCTCTGCACAGATCTAAAACTAGAATTGTCAACATACTTTATGAATTTTCTTAAATTTATCAACTAGTATTTTGTCAATGTAAAATTTGAATACTAATGGGAAATGAAAATTTGTTTGAAGACTATCATAGTTTCCAAATTATAACAATTTTCTGCTCTTGAAAAATCCAAATTTAGAATATTTCTTTAAAAGTTTCAGAGATAGCGTATGTTTAATCAGTAACAAAATTGGTATATGATTTAAACAATAATTGAAACAGAAAACCTTTTTACTGATCTTCATGTTTCATAGTCTGAGAAATGTTTGTCCAGCGAGAAATGCTATTATCATTTGTACATAATCATGATACATAGCACACAAATTAAGATAGGGAAAAAAAATTTAGTTTAGGAAACTATATTATGCTCACATAAACTTCTATTGAAATTCAAAAAATCAAATTGAAAATGTCAAAATAATTCCCATTTTAAACAAGTTTTTATTCATATCCCTTGTGTTATCCAACTTGTAACACATTAAATTAGAAACAAATTTTCAGATGTCAATTCTATATGTAGTGGGGTCAACACCACTTCCCTACAGTAACAAATACTGTTTTTGACAATTACTGTAATGTAATTTGAAACTCTAACCTCCTGAGAGAAAAAAATATATATAGGTACGATACAGCAGGGTACCAGTCACCAAGATGAACACAGCGAGTGGTGGCTTCTTTACATATATACAGCTTTGAGAACAGTTAGAGTCGAAACACTGACATGAGCAAAATGAGTGGAGACTTTAATATAAACACATCTACGCAGATCGTTAAGGCTTAGCTGACCTGAAGAAAGTAGTGATATACACAATTCCAAGTATCATATAATCTGTGTAACAACTGTTTTAAACAAACTTACCCATTACTCTACCAAAAATTTAATATTTCCTGCAAGGCTCAAGAAACTGTGTACTACATTTAAAGGATATGCTTGTATTACATTGTGTGCTGAGGCTAGGTAAATACTATTATGGCACACACCAACTTGTTATTAACTCTTTGCAGGCCACGATAAAAAAGTAATTCATATTCTCCAGTATATTATTTTACATTTTTAACAATAACAAAGTTAGTAAATAACCATAACGTTTTTTAGAGTTGAAAGAATTATTATAAATCAATGGTGACAGAGGTTTTTCGTCTTTAAACATCAGGGATAAAATACATATGTCATTGTTTTATCTTGAACACAGCTGTGAGAAATGACTCACAGGAACAAACTCAGATGTATTCTGAGTTACCAAAGTATTGAGTCAATTGAGATTTGTGGATTGTTGAGGAGAATATATTCAGTTTGTTGGGTATGCTTTGAAGAAACACGTCACTTTGTTTTAGAAAAACATATTATAAATCTATTTATAAAAGTTAATAATGTATAAGAATGGAATATCAATTCTATATAATATGATCCTGTCCTCAACCTAAAAAATAAAATAATGCAAATAGTGGATTCCGAGCTAATTATGAATAAATAAAACACACTATTTCTTTTGTAAAATTCTATAATTTATTTGGTCTAGCCGACCATGGTTTCGCCAGTTACGGCATTGACGAGGCTCTTACAAGACTAAATACAAAGCACAACATAACTATTATAAAAGGTAGGAAAATCCCGTTAACAAACAAAGCACAAAGACCCAGGGGAAAACCCCACAGGTCATTCACACAGGTATTAACCAACCTTGAATAGAGGTTGAAGTAAAGGAGAAAATGACAAAAATTCCGTTTGGTCATTTAAAACTAGATTATCATCATTACACAAAAGTCTCTTAATTTCTAAAATTTCCAAAACATTTAATTTTCTACTTTTTACGTTACCAAACGGAATTTTTGTCATTTTCTCCTTTACTTCAACCTCTATTCAAGGTTGGTTAATACCTGTGTGAATGACCTGTGGGGTTTTCCCCTGGGTCTTTGTGCTTTGTTTGTTAACGGGATTTTCCTACCTTTTATAATAGTTATGTTGTGCTTTGTATTTAGTCTTGTAAGAGCCTCGTCAATGCCGTAACTGGCGAAACCATGGTCGGCTAGACCAAATAAATTATAGAATTTTACAAAAGAAATAGTGTGTTTTATTTGTTAAAATGGAATTCTATCAAGTACCGTCGGTCATCAGTGTAAATAATTATGAATATGAACACAAAGTTTGATTTCCTCAAGTTGAAACTGTGAAGGCATTCTTGGAGCTGGGTGTAATACTGTATAAAACTAATTTTTATTAGCCGTATTTTTAATTAAAATGTTTCTTATTTAATGAAAAAAATTGTACTTTTCTAAAAAACTTAGAGGTGGATTAGCAGTAAAATTTTCTTCAATCTAAAAATACCTTTTTATTCTGATTTCCGAGTGTTTACCAATATGCCCCCCTCCTCACTGATAAGACTCATTTAAGATAACACTGCTATGAAGCATCATTTAAAATGAAAACCAATATTAAAATAGCACATAAAAACTTATAAACACATTTTAAATATTCATTAAAACAATAAATACAAACAAACAATATAAATATTTATTGAGTCTTTTTTGTAGTATACAAATTCAGAACAACTTTTTAACACTTGTATAAAAACATTACAAATAAAAAACTTTATCATAAAAACAAAATACTGGTATTACTTTATGTAAGTAGCTACTGATATATGGCAGGTAAAGACATAAATTGGTGTAGTATACTCTTTTATTTTGAACTATACATTTACTGAGTAACTATATGGTCTGTAAAAGTTATCATTTAACAACCATAAACCTTTCTAAACCAGTAACCATCTCCAAAAACATACTGAGTGTAACACTTGTAAGCATTTCTTCTAGAAGGTGGTAAATATTCGCCACCTGGTTGTTGGGCAAATAATGCTTGTGTAAGTCCTGGCGAGGGAGAGTCAAGTGCTCGGAAAGGAGGAAGGTACCCACTCGCAGGACGACTAGCAGGTATTGGAATGGAAACCCGAGTTGGAAATGGAGTACCGGTACTTTGTATTGTAACTGGCCTTGAAGTTGTATATGTAGGTGATGGAGATGGTCGAATTGTAACTTCAGGAGGGTTGGATTGAAAAGGAGGTAGGTATTCAGGACCTGCTGTAGAGGGTGTTGGTTGGTAAGTAGGTGAAGGGCTAGGTCTATATGTTGAAGGGGGTGATGGTGGAAAAGGACTTGATGTAGATGGTGTTGGTTGGTAAGTAGGTGAAGGACTAGGTCTATATGTTGAAGGGGGTGATGGTGGAAAAGGACTTGATGTAGAGGGTGTTGGTTGGTAAGTAGGTGAAGGGCTAGGTCTATATGTTGGAGGGGGTGATGGTGGAAAAGGTGGCAAATATTCTGGCCCAGAGTATGTAGGAGGAGGAGGTGGTGGTGGAGGAGGAGGTGGTGGTGAAGGCCGATATGTTGGTGGTGGAGGAGGAGGAGGTGGTGGTGGCGAAGGTCGATATGTTGGTGGAGGAGGAGGTGGTGGTGGTGATGGTCTATATATTGGTGGAGGAGGAGGAGGAGGTGGTCCATATGTTGGTGGAGGAGGAGGTGGTGGTGGTGGAGGAGGAGGAGGAGGAGGTGGTGGTGGTGGTGGAGGAGGAGGAGGAGGAGGAGGTGGTGGTGGGGGAGGAGGAGGTGGTGGTGGAGGAGGTGGTGGTGGGGGAGGAGGAGGTGGAGGTAATCTTTGAGTTGGTCTTTGATACTGATAAGTTGGTGGGGGAGAAGGAGGTGGTGGAAGTGGCGGAGGACTTGGATATTGATATGTTGGAGGAGGTGGTGGTGGAGGAGGAGGGGGTGGTGGTGGAGGAGGAGGAGGAGGGGGTGGTGGTGGAGGAGGAGGGGGTGGTGGTGGTGGAGGTGGAGGAGGAGGTGGTGGCGGTGGTGGTTGGTACGGTGGAGGGCTTGGATATTGATATGCAGGAGGTTGTTGATATTGTGGTTGTTGCTGAAATTGAGGTTGTTGCTGAAATTGAGGTTGCTGCTGAAATTGAGGTTGTTGCTGAAATTGAGGTTGTTGCTGAAACTGAGGTTGTTGTCCAGGAAGAGGAAAAGTCACTGAAGGTCGATCATAATTGTAGCCCTCCTCTGAACCTATTCCTTGAAATAAGAGAACCAGTACTACCAACTCCTTAAAAAGAAAACAAACATAAAATTTATTTTGAATTCTACACTTAATATTAAGCTGACAATATTATTATAATCAGGACTCTTCTTAAACAAATAATATAGTCATTTGTCAATTTATTTAAGAAGTCTATCTATTGAAACTCATTCTAGAGTTTGAACGTAGGACCATCAAATTCTGACTGATTTTGATCAGAAAATGTTTGTATGTTCAAATAAATGTATCTATTTTTGTTACCACTCTACCAATAGTAACTTTTTATTCAATTTTCTTAAAATTAGTAAAAATTGACTTATTTAGATTAACTGATAGAAGTTCATTGACAAAAAATTGGTTAATAAATTTCGTAATGGTTACAGTTTTCATTACTTTTAGAGTTATTTATCCTACCATATCATATAATCTCAAATTGCTTCTAGTGGTGCGAATGTCTTTTAGCTGCCATGTGATTCCCCCCCCCCCCACAGTAGGACAGAAATGCTCAGTCAGATTATATATATATATATATATATATATATATATATATGATGAACTATAGTTGAATTGATTACAAAATAGGACTGGTGGTCGACAAGGAAGAGGAAGCAACGTTGCCACGTCGACCGCCTGGCTTGCTTGGCTGTATGCTGCAGAACAACATTAGATTAACATACCGTACACTTCTTTCCTCAATTGATGTCATTATTATTGTAATTACTGCTTCATTTTTTTAAATGCAAGCAAATATGCTGCTTATGATATTTTATACTTTAAAAATCACCAACGAAGTATAGATAACTTATTGTTATGATTTGAAGTTTTTTTTTTAATTGACTGGAAAATTGTAAGGCAAATAATAGCAATTTAAAGTATTATATTAATAAAAATAAACAGTTATTCTGCATTTTCATTCATTACTTTTACAAACATTTCATAATGATAACAACGTTATAGAGATTTTGTTTTTAAGAAACAATATCACTTTAAATATTTTTAAAATTTTTGCATTTCTTAATATATCCATAATATTACATAATGTTTTACTATTATAAAGGTAATGATCTGTATTCATATTGGCAAACCAATATTAAGGTACTGATGTGAGAGAAACAAATTATTTATAGCACTACTATTAAGCACAGCTAATCCTGAAAAAATTATAACACCACTATAATAGCAGATCACGAGTTAGCTCAGTAAACAGCAAAATGCACGGGTTGGTTGCAGAGCAGGGCGCATACTAGGGGTGTGGCAATAGTGTAGGGGATTCTCGTAACTGATTGGTCACCAGTCTCGCTGCCCTCTCCGCTCTCGGTCCGGTCCCAGTCCTATTTTGTAATCAATTCAACTATAGTAGGTCTGTAATATATCTGTGTTTTCCATTCTTGTTAAATTGGATCCTGATGCCCCTCTATACACTAATTACATACCTTTATTGTGTTCCACCTTAAGTTATTTTTTAATTTTTTATAAGTTTTTATTACAAGTTTTAATTTTCTCCTTATGGTTTGAAGGCGAAATTTCTTTTGGTCATCATCACCTTATAAGAAAAAAGCATAAAAAAACCTCTTCTCCTCGAATACTCTAATAGCGTCAGGGTCGGAAGAGAACAAGACTTTGTCAATGTCAAAAGAGACCTGGTAGGAAAGATGAAAAAAAGGGATCTAACCCAAGACTACATAAAGAAAGGTGTAGATTCACTTCGGGTCCGCCACACACACACACACACACACACACACACACACACACACACACACCCACACTCACTATGGGTAAGCCCTTGAGATTATTTTCTCTATAGTATCAAAATACAATAAATGTAGAATACACAGTTTTGAGAAACTATACATCAGATATAAGTACAGAAATATGAGTGAATTAAGTAGAGAAGTAGAGTTGTCAATTTAGGGGGTATTAGCACAAAATTTGAAGAACACAGAACATTGATTTTATAGAACAATATATGAAATTTCTATCTTAGTATAGTATAGAGAAAGTAGTATAAGATGGGTTCACAAATATTTGTTTTGAAGTCCACAGCTGAGTTCACTAAAGTGGTTTATGGAATAATGTCTGGTGCTGTGCGGTGCTCTATAGTCCAAATGTGTGGATTGATTTTAATCAAATTTGGTATGTGAGCACATTTTATCCATATCTTGGTATGCTTTTCTCAATAACTAGAAATATCCCATATGAAATAAAATACACAAAAATTATGATTTTCTCAAAATCAGCTATAAAAATTTTAATAAATTTAACTCAATGGAACCAACAAAACTTATTTGTTGCCATCTTTCCAAATATTTTGGTATGTGAGTTATCCTTAACAAAAAAAATTTAATCAGCCATTGAGCTGTTACAAATAAATATTTTCTCAAAATCGATTCCTGTGAACTGTTAAGATTAATACAGCCCTAGCCATTGAATACTCTAATAGCGTCAGGTCAGAAAAGAATAAGATTTAGTCAAGAGAGACCTCATTGGAAAGATGAAAGAGAAAGGGGTCTAACCCGAGACTATATGAAAAAGAGTGGAGATACAGCTAAGACCCTTGGGATTGCCAAGCCAGTACTCACTCTAAATGAGCCCCCGATGGAACAGCAATTCTTATGCTTGGTAGTTAGACTATAAATTATTTATTAAGTAAGTTAGACTTAGTATTTATTAAGTTTCAACTTAACTACTAAATTGCCCAGTAAATCTTGAATTTAAAACAACATGCTCTACTTTTACACATTTCTAGTTTTCATTTAAGTATGGTACATTAATATTGTGTTTTGTTTTATTTCTTTTTAACATACTTTTTTCATTTCTTCAGAATTAAACTTACAAAACACGATGTTATAGTTTCATAAAGTATGTATTTATTTATTAACAGCTGTGTTTTAGGCATATTATTCCTAGTGTTGTCTGAGTGGGAGGAGTAATATTGCTGATTTTTAACTATCCAAATGTAGTTGTAGTTTGTTTGAATTATTCCAAACTTTCTGCCATTGTATCGCCAGGATTGATCATATCATTCAATGCAATTTGTGTTAATTACATTCAATAATAATAACATTTATTTAACAAACTAAAATTTTGTTGACATTGTTAATGTGTAAAAGGTGTTTGATAACAATAAACTTCATAACAAAAGAAAATAACAAGTCTTACTCTTTTATTAAAATGATACAAAAGGCTGTTTGTTTGGTCAGAGGAAAGGGTGTTAAAATTAGATCTAGGTTGTGTCAAAACACACACATAGACCGGCTCTGATGTCCAGTGCTATTTTCAAATTTAGAGAAATGTTACACAAATAAACTTAGTGTAGCTAGACTGGTTTAATTTGACCCTTTCTTCAAAAACATGAGAGTTCAACATTACTGTTCAAATTCAATTTTATCCAATTTTTCTGTTTCACTCTAATATAATATATATGAGAGAAAGAAAGAATTCAATTTGTTATATTCATGGTAATTTGATGTTTTGTGTCCTATTAAGTATAAATAAATGGTATTAAAACGCCAAATAATAATTTTTTTTTTTTTTTTCATCGTTAAGAATTCGCTAAAGAAGTGAAAAATATAGTCTAGAAGTAAACAATTTTCAATTTCTATCCCTTAAAAATTCAAAATAGCATCCGAAATGTTAAACTATTTTTGATTATGTATCAGTTTTGACAAAATTTCTTTTTTATATTTATTTTGAGACTCTGAACTCTGTGTTCTCGCTAGTTTTTATCTGATTTAGGATAAAATTAAAATTTCAAAGTGGTTGCAGTGTTTGAATTTCTGACCCAAATCCAAATTTTAGCCTCTATTTCATTAGAGCTTTAGAGTGTCCTTATAATCCAATTTTACTTTCCAAATATGTACAATATAAATATGGTAGTGAAACATTTACAGCTTTTCTTGTTGTTTTGAGTATGTAGAGATTTAGATTATTTTTGAAATGATTTCTGTACCAAATGTATCACTTATCACACAAATGGGTAATCTGGTATTAAATTGTTGAAATTTGATGGGGAGAAAGTGTTCTACAGCATGATTAGATTTTGTATCAAATCACGAAAAAGTTATTATAGGGCATTATCTAAACAATATTAAATTTAATTGTTTTAGATTAGGAGAACAATTATACAATGAAAAACACATAAGGGTTAGTGCTGGAAATATTGTTTGATCTCAAATTTAAAACCTTTTTAATTATCATCTGATTTGAAACTCAATATTTTCAACCTATTTTCAGCAATTTTATATCGGTTTTATATATAGGTGTAATGTGAAATTTTAATTTGATCCTAAATCAGATAAAAACTAGTGAGAACACAGAGTTCAGAGTCCCAAAATAAATATAAAAAAGAAATTTTGTCAAAACTGATACATAATAAAAAATAGTCTAACATTTCGGATGCTATTTTGAATTTTTAAGGGATAGAAATTGAAAATTGTTTACTTCTAGACTATATTTTTTCACTTCTTTAGCGAATACTTAACGATGAAAAAAAAATGAAAGTAATTTTTATTTATTATTTGGCTTTTTAATACCATTTATTTAGACTTAATAGGACACAAAACATCAAATTACCATGAATATAACAAATTGAATTCTTTCTTTCTCTCATATATACTAGAGTGAAACAGAAAAATTGGATATGTACACTAAATATTTAAAATAAACTAAAAAAATTATTTTGATGAAATTTGTAATAATTAATGTTTCTTTGATCTGCTATATCCAAACTTGAGAAACAGTTTATACCCGAAATTTCGAATATGACAAATTTACAAAATAAACCAAAAATGTTGAAACCTTTTTGACTATAAGCACAATTTTGATGATGTATATAATAGTAATGTTTTAAAGGTTTTTTATTTATTAAGAAAAACAATCTTGTACAAACACACACACGCTCCTATTTCTTAAAATAAATAAACAATGCACAAACTTTCTCATCTATACAGCAAACCAAATACATATCTATTTAAAAATTCATTGGGAAAGATTCCAAGATTTGAAATTTAAAATTTTGATTAACACATAATAATTAGCTTTATAAATTTTGTTGAAATGTAGGCTCCAGAGCTCCAAATAGTTGCTACGTTGTGAAAAATGTCAGTTCAGGATTTATTGGATAATAAAGAATATGAACCATAAACGTTTGAATATCTCAAAATTAGTACTAGCGATTTCAATTAAATTTCTATCAAACATGAAGTTATTTAAACCAAAACAATGTGACAATTATTTTAGATGTTTTTCATAATCGTTGCAGCTGATTTGGAGAAAATCATAATTTTGATTTTTGATCTTATTGCAGCTTTCATAAATTTTGTTATCAAACCAATGAAAACAACACGATGTAACTATGACAAAATATCCTTACAACTCAAATTTTATCGAAATTTGTCCAGCCATTTGGGGCTGTATCACACAATGCTACATATATAATTCTAAAATAACTGTTTTCTTCCACTGGATATTTAAGTGATATTTCCACAATAAATTTAATATAGTTTGTTTGACAGGTTACAATACTTTCTTTATATTACATATATATGAGAAAATGAAAACTTACCCGAAATCGGCGGCGGTAGACCGCTGTCGCTCTGATCATGATGCTATCACGCCTTGATGAAGATCATTTTGCTTCTTCACATGAAACCTGTTCTTCAGAGTCACTTATAAGAAGAGTCAGTCTTCAGTCGTGAGTACCTTTAATTGAAACTAATAATTAGAAATGTTGCATTTCTTTAAACTACATTTGCACTTAGAGATGCAACAGTCTAGGCCCATTTCTGCAATTCTAGACTACTACCGCGAATTAATTTAGGCTACAGATGCAATTATAGTTTATGTAACAGTTTACAGTATTAGTGTTTGTGGTTTTTACTATAATCTTGTGTTTGGTTTGAACCAAATATAATGAAGCTCTATATTGTTATATTACATAAGAAGTATATAAACAAAATGTTAATTTTTTTTAATGACAAAAAGTAAAAATTCAAACATCGGGGTAATATTCGAATTTCTATAAAAATTACTTAACACACTGGCTAAAGAAGACTAACAAAACAAAAAATGTCTTGGCCTCCAAATTAAAAAAAGTCCCCCTTTGTGCATGCAATGAAAACAATAGTAAATATTTCACGAACAACTGTTTAGCCGCAACGTTGTTTTTGACGGTTTATAAGTAGTTTATTCAGCAAGAGAGTGTAAAATTTAAACCATTCGAGATATCAAAGTGATTTTTTTAGGGTTTATTCTCCTTTCAATTCTGCATCTTTCGATACCTATATCATTGGTTTAAAAAAAATTGATCTTTTTTGAAAAAACTTTAAACTGCAATTACTGGTAAACCCTGTGAGATTTCAAAGTTTCTTTTTCAGGCTTTACTCTCCTTTCAATTCTGCATATTTCGATACCCATATCATTGGTATTGTTAAATGATGACATTTTTACAAAAAAATGGATATAAATAAAAAATATTAAAAATTTTGAAATTTCAATAGCACCCCTCGACTCCAAATTTAATTCTGCTTCTATTCACTATAAAAACAATCAAAAACTAAATTTTTCGCCTAAAAAAACTGCAAGGGGGTAGTAAAGCCCCAACACAAGACTGCTTGCTTAGAAGTATCACATAGAAATGAAGGCGCTATCTGTCATGATCGCGGAAAGTTTATTGATCGATTACCACTTTCCATTTGCAAACCAGATAACGGTACCCTTACCATTTTGCAAAGTTTGAAAATTGGCTATTTTCTCGAATTAATTACTCAGAAACTATAGGAGATATTTTCGATTTGAAAAAACCACAGTAAAATGTGAACTTTCTTCTTTCATCAAGTATAAGTTCATATCATTACGATGTATAGTTATGGAGCTACAGGCGATTTAAAAAGGTATTGCAAGTGGCGAAACGTGAAATGTTAAAATCTGGTATTTTTATTGACATATAAATTGCAATAACTCTTAAACCATTTGAGATGTCAAAGTGATTTTTTCAGGGATTATTCTCCTTTCAGTTCTGCATCTTTTGATACCCATATCATTGGTTTAAAAATATTTTGATCTTTTTTGAAAAAACTTTAAACTGCAATTACTCGTAAACCCTTTGAGATTTCAAAGTTTGTATTTCAGGGTTTACTCTCCTTTTAATTCTGTATCTTTTGATACCCATATCATTAGAATTGTTAAATGTTGAAATTTTTACAAAAAACGAGATAAAAATGAAAAAATATTTCAAATTTTGAAATTTCAATAGCACCCCTCGACTCCAAATTTAATTCTGCTTCTATTAAGCTATAAAAACAATCAAAAATCAAAAACTCACTTTTTCGCCTAAAAAAACAATTGGCTGTTTTCACGAGTTAATTACTCAGAAACTATAAGAGATATTTTCGAATTGAAAACACCACAGTAAAATTTGAATTTTCTTCTTTCATCATTTATAAGTTCATATCATTACGATGTATAGTTATGGAGCTACAGGCGATTTAAAAAGGTATTGCAAGTGGCGAAACGGGAAATGTTAAAATCTGCTATTTTTATTTACATATAAATTGATATAACTCTTAAACACAATTTAGCATTCGAGGAGACAACATCACTCTTAAAGAAACATAACCTAAAATTGACAATCTTTAGTTTTTGTTGGTTCCTTTCATTGAGCCGTCTACCTGATGATCTTAAAATAAATCATTTTCTTACTGTGACAATGTTAATGCAAAGTGGTGGGGATAATTAGTTCACAAAGTTTTTTTTCAGGATTTACTCTCCTTTCAATTCTGCATCTTTCGATACAAATAAAAAACCGTTTAAAATGGGCACTATTTTGACATATTTAATGTGCAAGATATCAGATATGCATTTCCTTATGAAGTTAATTTAAATGTATAACTGTAATTTGGTGTCTGTGGTAGGCCTATAACTACCTAAGTACCTTCAGTATGGTAAACGTAAACATTTCGACCTTTGTTTTTTACAGATGTTTACGTTTCATGACTAGCAGTCCGTCTGTCGCTATTGTCTGTAAGTATGCTCGGTAGCGGCCACAAATATTATTATAATATTTATTATAGGTTGTTCATATAGAACCCAATCGAAATACAGAAAAATCTAATTGAAAACTCCAAAATGGCTGCCATTTAAAACACTTTTTTGTTCATACCTCGCGTTTTATTCAATTTATAATATACTAAATAAGATAAACATTTACATATTTCATTCTGCATCCAGTGGTTACCAATCCCACCGCTCTATGATGATAAATAATGAAGCTATTGTTAGAAATGTAATTTTGAACTCTGACCTTCCAAGAAAATGTCCTTATAGTTTCGAGATCTGGTAGGGCAGTGTCAAAGACACGAGTGTAGCCAGTGGAGGCTACTTCAAACACGTACAGCTTCAAGGAAACTGACATGAGCGAAGCGAGCGGACAGTTTATAATATATACACATTTCTCTGAGCCTCCCGGTCCTCGAAGCTGTTATAGCCTACATGTAAAAGAATGTCATCTCTATACGATCGTGCCGATGACAGTCTTCCCGGATAACGTTTTCCTAGGAGGTCACAGTTTTAATTTCATTTCAATCAATAACTCTTGGCTATTTGTCATCGTAGGAAGCTGAGGCTATTACCGTTACAGTCACAAACACACTGACCGTTGTGTCAAAATTGTTGACTGCATAAAACAAATTTATTTAACATTTTATTAGATATAAAATGTAATAGTTTCTTTTCTTTACTAAAATCATCAATAATTAACTAAAATATCAAAATTAAAGTTGAAGGACTACATCGCTTTTGAGCTGTTACTTGGCAGGGATTCATGTTTGTTGGGATCGGTGAACTGGAACGAAATAAGTTTAGTAGGTACGCCAAAAACAAACTACAGATCATTTTACAAACAAATTTATTCTAAAATCAGGTGGTTTTTGTAAGTTATTTAAAATTATTCAAGTTAAAAAAATAATGGAAATTCCAAATGGGAGATTAATTTATCAGTGAATTACGAAAGCAAAGTTGAGTGAGCTTGGTGGCCATTACTCGGCGTCACACTAAAACGTATGTTATAATCCAAAAATGTGTAGGAAACAGGAACCCGATTCTAACACCTTTTGTATGAAAATCGATTGAAAATAAAGTTTCTTTTAAAATTTTGAGTTTAAATAATATTACTTTATAAAAGTGATTTCAGATAGTTCTACATGACGGGAGATGGTTTTCAAAAAAAAATCAAAATTTTCTATCACCTCACAAAGAAAAAAAGAAAGTCATAATGGCTCTCTGCTCTACTTACCTGCAACCTAGCATTTATTACGTGAACTAAAAGATTGTGAATTGTAATTAATAAATCTGTAATATTCTTTACCGACTTTCTCTCAGTGAGACTAGACAAATTGACAAGATTTTTCAGTAAATTGTTCCGCCTCACTGAGAAAAATATATGTCGGTAATATTAATGCAGATTTAATATTTCAAAACACAAGAATATTTCACAGTATGCCTGGAAAGTGCTGTTATCTGGTGTAAAAAATTTGCACTGTTAAACGTTTTTAACTTTATCTTTTGAAATACTTTGTTTATAAAATTTAAATTTGCTTGGTTATGAAGTGAACCAAGTTTCTTTTTATGGTTATGTAGAACTGAGTTAAGTACTTGAATAAATACCTAAAATTAAGCTAATTTCAATATATATGATAACCTTCAAAACATTGGCTGTTTTAGATTATTGTTTTCAATGACAGTATCGGCTAAACTTTTTCTTGAAACTAGATTTTTTTGTATCACCATAAACATACAGAAAGCCATCAAACATATTTTACATCAGGCAGAGTGCTGGGGGGAATTTTGAACAATTACTTTAACCCTAGAACACTAGCGTACGTAACTGTGACGTGTGGTGACGACATTTTGTTTCATCCCCGCCCTCCCCTTCATACCAACCCAAAGCCTGAGGAGTAGTGCTTTGCGTTCGTTCAGTCTTGACTTTTTCGGTTATTCTTTTTACAGCACGTAAACTTTACGTAGTGCTAGTAGTCAAAGAAAACTTTAACACGTTATTTTGGCGTGTCGCTAGTAGTTAGGTACTGTGTGTAACACTTAAAATTTGACAACAAAACTACCAGGGAACAGCGGAAAATTGACAATAAGCTGGCGGCTATATCAGAAATATGGGATGTGTTTGTGGAAAATTGTAAGACACATAATAAACCAAGCTTATATGGAACAATTGATGAACAAATGGTTGGGTTTAGGGGGAAATGTCCATTCTGTATGTACATTCCGAATAAACCAAACAAGTACGGAATCAAAATCGTCATGATGTGTGACAATAGCATTAAGTATATGCTAAATAATGCTCTTCCTTACTTAGGAAAGGGAACAGTTCCTGCACACAAAACTGCAGCCGATTTTTTTTTCGTTGAAAAATTAGTTGGTGGAACAATTTCAGGTAGTAACCGCAACGTGACCATGGATAATTGGTTCACGAGTGTGCCATTATCAGAACATCTTCTGAATGAATGTCACCTGACAACTGTTGGCACAATAAAGAAGAATGAGAGGGACCTACCAAAAGACTAAACAGACCAAAAGTACAAAAATCGTCAAGTAAGCAGTAGCATGTTCTTATTTCACGAAGATCTAACTGTTGTCTCTTACAAACCAAAAGAAACAAACTTGTAACCTTATTGTCAACAGTAGTTTTATACAGGCATTTGGTAAAGTAACGTATTGTTCGTTTTTATAAATAATTCATTAGTTCAATGTAAAAAAATGGCTTGGTAAAAAAAACAAAAAAAAACACGTACAATTTACGTACTCTAGTAATAACAGTCTACTACAACACGCTAGTGTTCTAGGGTTAACTGAGGTTTGTTATTTTGTAGAATTTATAAATATATTCTTCGGTATTACAAAAAAATTAAATATGTTTCAGTATAAAATAAAACTACTTTCTGCCTATTTTTGGTCTGTTTTAATAAAACACGATTAAAAAGAAATTGTAGATTTCATTTACAACAATAAATTAAAAAATAAATAAAAAATTACAGAAAACTTTTGTTATAGGGTAATCTTGGGTATTGTAGACAATTAACAAGAAATTATGTTTCCACTTTTTTGTCGACTATTCAATTATTATCCTATGATATACAGAAAATGTTTTAAAAACCATTCTATGTACCATTAAGAGAAACTTATTTGTCTGTTGTACAGATTTTGTAAAATTAACGGTTTTCTAAATATTCTATGTTAAATATTTCAATGGCAGTCATTTTGAAATGAGGAATGGAAATCCTCATATATTTTCGAATTGGTTAATATAATTTCAAATGTTTTGGTAAATTCTAATTCATTGTCGTAAAATACACATGGAAAATCATTTTTATCCAAACTGGTTGTCATACCAAAAGGTATATATTTTGGTCGCTATTTAATTTCTTAAGGGACATGTAACATTATGACATCAAATTTATGTTAGAAAATTTGAAAACTGCCTCATAAATTACATATTGAAAATCAAACATGTTGAAGTTTTTTATCGCCATTTTGTTTAAGAAAGCGTGTAATATTCTAACGCCAGATATGTTATTTAATTTTGAAAAAGAAAAAAGAAATGTTTGATTACAATTAATAAAGAAATAAATCGTTGAAGTTTTTAACTGTCTTTTTGTTTTTGTGGGTCAATAATTATAAGTTCTGCCTAAAAGCCTAATTTTGAAATCAGCATCGTATAAAACATAATCAAAATCGGTTAAGAAAATTGTTAGTAAGTCACTTTCTTTTTTAAAGAACATAGACTATGAACATTTGACAATTTGGACTGTCTGTATTTATAGTTCTTTTCCTAATAGCGTTATATTTTATTTTAAAACTCAACTAACAGGCTAATAATGAATAAATATGTCAAATCTAAAGGAAAATGGCCTCTGATTATGTGGCAGAACTCAATTAGTTGTATTATTTAGGAAAATTTCAAGTTCTTTATATTTAAATGTTACTGATATATTTTTAAGTATTTAACCATAAATCTACAAATCCAAAATAATGTTGCTTTCACTGAGAAAAACACAAGTTCTATATTTAAGTATATGTGTAGTTGCAAAAGTTTTTAGCGTAGGTAACAGATGGGAGATAAACCTTCAAACTTAAAATTAAATTGTTGACATGTTTCTGAAGAAAAAGACAAATTCTGTATTTAGTTTTGTTATTGCCTTAGCAGAGAAAAAAAGTTTACTTGTATTGCAACCTAAAATACTTTTATTCCAACAAAGTCCAATGTCAACATGGACAGAGTTTTGGTTAGTGTTATAATAAAATAGAAAAAAGAAAAATACTAAAAATAAAATAAAACCAATAACTTTTAATAATATAATCACAAGGACAAAGAGTTCTACATAAGTGTATTACTAAAATTAAAACTAAGGCACCAAATGACAAACTTTCTTACTTAGAAACATTTATACAAATATAGTAAGTAATTATAAATTACAAGTAATTATAATACACAAGTATTAAGTGTGATCACATTGTAGGCTTCAATAAAGAAACCTTCATTAAAATAAAGGAAAGTACACAACACTTTACAGGAGGAGGATAAAAATAAATAATTTAAGAGAAATATAACAATAGGCCATAGCTGCTGAGCTGATCCAACATGTAAGTTCAGTATAATTGATAGTTGAATAAAAAGTATCTAAAAAAAAGGTTGTTTATGTTCATGAGTCAGTATTTACTGAAAATAATATTGATTGCATTTGATAAGACACTTATTCTACAATGACACTTTCATGGGATACAGCTGTTTCTGTTGTGACTCAAACTTAAAATAATTGGGCTTAAAATTGCATGTTATCTACAACCAAACTGATATTTATCTAAGCTTTAAATGGGCCAGAACTAGGGTGCAGTTAAAGAGTTTCGAAAATGGAAGAAGGATGGTTGCCCTCGTAGTTAAAGGCATATTTTACAAAATGAACAACTGAAAACTAGTAAGTGGTACAACCACCAAATTTACACTCATTTACTCAGTAAACATCTAAAATTTCAGCTACTTTTCCTTAATTAATTATTGAAAATAAAAAAGATGGTTTAAAAAAACTTGATGTGTATGTGTTGTTTCCAGTATGTCTCGTATATGTCATGTCGACATATCTTATAATAAAATACATTTACTAAAATTAAACAAATAGTTTCTATTGGGAGATAAATTATTTTTAATGGAATTACTTTCCCAATAACGCTATAAATAAAAATTAAAACAGAAAATTTATCCAAACATAAATTCCTGGTAAAACCTCATGGGCTTACAGTAAATTCACGCTTGTCAACAACTATATCATATCTCTTGAAAAAGTTCTTGTGAAATACAGGTCCAAGGTACAGTAGACTCTCTTTTATCCGGCATTCTAACAACTGGCACTTTCTACTAACCTACATCAGCCGAGCCACTCACGGTCGGTTTTTTCCGGTTATGTTCGGGCGGCTGACAGGCCTCGACTGACATTTCCCGCCAGTGCAGTGACTGCATGCGCGGTTTTCTTAGTAATTTCACGCACTGTGTGACACTACATCCAACTTTTGCAAATTAGTGTGCTCTATTACTATGTCTTTAGAAAGTATTGGCATTTAACCTTTGAATATCATGTATTTACTAAAATTAGTTATTATAAAATATGTAATACACACACAAAAAAAAAAAAAAGAAACAAACATTTTGATTCTTACATCGGAGTTACCGCTTTCATCACTTTCACACAAACAGCCAAGTTCACTCATTATTATATGTGTAATACTATACTAAAAACACTACTGATGCACTAAATAATCATAAAATAAATTGTATTTGCCAAAATAATATAGACAAAAACACTAAACAACAATTCACTGCCGAGACGAAGCAGTAAACATCAACAGTAAACATCAAATTGTCTTTTACAGGCTTGCTAACATTGATTTTTCTTATAACCATCGATAAAATTGTGCAAAATGTATAGAGCGTCTTTTACTCAGAGTTACTATATAAAATACATGTAGTTTAGATAAAAGTTACCATTGGTATATCGATTTTAGCAAACCTTGTTTAATTAGATCGTGATCGCAACTTTAGCACTGTGGCCGCGGTAAAATAGATCACGATCGCGACTTTAGCACTGTGGCTGCAGCAAAATAGATCGCGATCTCGACTTTTAAGCACTTGGAGGGTTAAAAACTAAATACGCTCGATTATCCGGCAAAATCGAATATCCGGCATGGCCGTGGTCCCGACCGTGGCAGTTAAAAAGAGCGTCTACTGTATGACTAGAGATCTAGACTGTAGATTACAGAAGACCAACAAATGTTATGTTTTTTATAGAGATAAAAAATTATATATATATATATATATATATATATTTTAAAATAAAATACTTAATAATTTATTAATACAAAATTTTAATTATATCATTACATTTTATTTCTATTGTAAGTAATGGCAGTTGATCAAGTAAAAGAAAGCTAGTATTCTCAGTTCATATAAGCCAAAACATTCCATTACCAAAATCCTATTTTATTTAAACTTTAATTATTACAAACATTAAATTCATTCAGTTTTGAGTTACAAGTGCATTCCTACGATATCATGTCTGTGGTTATTAAAATCGTGTCTAATTAAGCTTGCTTAAAAAGTTAAATAATGCACGTGTTTACATAGAGATTTTACAATAATCAAACACTATAAATATACTTTTAAAATTTAAACACAACAATTTCTAAAATTATATTTATAAAAATAATTTACTAACACGTGATATAGATTTCTTTCATAGTATAATAAATAATTTAATTTTATATTACAAGTATGAAAATATAATAGTTTTATTTGTTATAAATATTGGACAGTGCGAGGACAGAATCATTTTTCAATTACAGCGTCTGACAATTTTCATCTTAACTTTAAACTAGTAAAACTTTTGCCAAGTTATATCTTTATATCATGTTTACAATGAAAATATGAGTCAACAACAAATTAAAAATACATTTTGGTAACATGTTTCAATATGGTAATTCATGATAGTAAAATTAAGTTTAATAAATAAATGAATGAGTTTGTAAGCATGGGACATTCTCCACATAAACACAACTTACAACCTGTGAGAGTTTATAACTTATTAGCAAGTTTCTATAGGATATAGCCAGAACAAGCCCCGTCCATAGCTTTATATTAGTAACAATCATCCCAAATCTCAAAGCTGGAGAAAAATTGTTCAAAACTGGTACACAGGTTATTTATAACATTATATTGAACAAGATCATTAATCAGTATAATCTTCAGGGCCTCGAGATCTTCGCCAGCATTTTGAAATTGAAAGCATTTCAATTTTATATTTGAAGAAATGATATCCTTTCAAAAAATTAAGCTCGGTCACCATCTAAATTAAATAAATTTTATTACAGTATTTAAATAAAATAGTTTAATGCAAATTTATGTATAATTCTTAATATAGCTAAAGTAACACATTTTTATTATTATTTAATTGATTCATATTTAAGATTTTTTCCCTCCTCTATTAATTCTTCTATCCCCATAATAAATATTAGTAAATCAATCCATTTGATGGATTATAAAGATAATTGACATTAATAATTTATAAAATCTGGAATGGAAAAGTACCACAGTGCTTTTATTGATTGTTTTTTTAAAGAAACTCCAATTAGTTTAAAATAATTAGGAATACATATCGAGGTCATTGTATCTGACTTAAGTTAGGCCTATTACGATAACAAACACCGACCCTGTGAAGGAGAACCTGAAGTAACAGCTCGTCTCGTATCTCGCTCAGATTCTGCTAAAGCTCTCGCTAACGCTGCATCAGCTTCAACTTGTTCTTCTGCTGTTGAAGTTCGTTCTTTACTTTGAGTATCCTGCATCGAGAGTTGTAGAGCTCGTGCTAGAGCTTCATCTTCGCTCTGAAATTTAAATTGGAAGTAAAAATAATTGCACAAACTTTCTCACTGTAAGCATGGGACATTCTCCAACCGATAATAAATAGTAAATAATAAATATAAGAATGTTGAAATGTATTTACTGTCTTTTAAACTTTAAGATTACTCAAAGACAATGAATTGCAAATACAGTGAAAAAGGTTTGAACTCAAAATGTGCGTGTTAATCGAATAAACGATATCCCTCTAGGATAATATTGAGAAAGGCAAAGCAACTTAAAAAATACGGGTCTCCGTCAAAACGGAATTATCACGTGACATGTATCCCATGATGCTTTGCGTTAGCATCACCTGAAGGAAGAACAACGCTTGGCTTCACACAGTCCTTGGAGGGAAGTCAGACGAGAAGGACGCAAGCCTGTGTCAGTCATGGAGCGCTTCAAGTAATTGTAGTTAAAGTGACTTTGAAGTAAATGTTTGTGAGGTAATAGTGGTTGAAATGATATCACGTGAGTAGACATAAACAAAGTTTTTAATTTGGAAGTAATGAGTAATCGAAAACAAGAACAAAATATATGAACAGTATTGAGAACTTTACATATCAATTTTTTTTTAATGTCTAAAACATGTTAACTTAAGATTTCTATTTATTGTCACAAACCTAGAAACTAGAAGATATTCAATTTTAGTATGTTGAACGTTAACAAAATAATAATAATAAAAAAGGAATGATTTCAATTAACTTAATAATTATGGCGGGTTGAATTCATTGTGTATAAACCACTATCCCGTGTCACTGAAGCATCTTGTAAGTACAGACCACAGATTGAACCCTACTCTTTAATAAAAGTAAAATTATTTCTTTTTTAAAATAGAACAAAATCCAAAATAAAATAAATTCAAGTTTGTAAGCGGAAGCAGCTTACATCACTCATAATAACTACAAACATAAAACAAATTACACCCCAGCGGATTTATTATCCCAATCTATATATCATTAATGATTATCCTAAATTCCAACGTTGGAGAATAGTAAACAAGTGTTACACTATTCAATAAACTTATACAGTCTATTATCAATGCACCTAACTCATCTACCATGACTTAACTTTATTGCGATGCCAGAGAGCTGATGAATATGGACTCAAAGTCACCATAGGAAACAACTATTTGTATATGTCTCAAGGAACAAAGTAAATGTCCCTCTAGAACCTTTGCTGAGCCCAAGAAGATATCTTTGGTAGAGAGTTATGAGGTCGGTTAGCTTTTGATTTTACACAAACCTAGACCTTCGCTTTATATCAAAATTGTTAATGATACTTTAAGATATTTGATGTTCTATATATTATTTCTGATTAATTTTCACTTTTTGACGAATAACTCCTTAAATGACATTTTTGGCAAGGTGATGATTAATTTATGAAAAAAAAATTATCAAAACTGTTATTACCTATTAAGGAAAAATCAAAATATTGTGTTTTGACATTAAATCAGATACCCATTTTACTTATAAAAATATGATATATACGAATAAAATAAGCTAATTTTTTAATAAGTTTGATCTAAATCAATCACTCATTTAGATTGCAAGGACTGCTTGAAAGACGGACATAATTCCTAAAGCACTTTTTTCTATTATGATGAGCCCTTAAAAATGGATATTTCTGGGAAGATTTAGAAAAAGGTTATGGGATTGTGATCTCCTGTACTGCGACTTCTTAAAACCTATTGTGTAACTAAGCTTCCTGGTTCTAATCAAGGATATTAGTCTCCTCGACAAATTTTAATAATCCACTCAATAGTTCATTCATTATTGGATATTGTTACATCTGCAATTGGTATTATACCATCAGATGTAATCCTCTTTTGAATTGAAAAAAATCACAGGTGTTGGAAACATCAGAGCTTTCTCCTAAAAGAGTTTTGTTGTTTTCTCTGAGCTTTTATCTTTTGAAGGTGTCTTGTTCTGTATTTAATTGGCAATACCCCCTGAAAGTCGCTTGTATTTAATTTTGCTCGATCCTGTCTCTAGGGTTGATTAAGGTCCGTAAAAACTCAACTTTTATTTTCTCATCTAATATAACTTTTTCTATTCTATTTATAAGTAAACAAAAACAATCACACCATTAGGTTCCTGATCTCAACCTACATGTAAGTTCAAATTTGACATTTCAAAATTTAGTGGATAATTTTCCTAGACAATATTTGTTTAACCATTCGTAAAATCAAGTATATGCAACAAATATCAGGGGAAAATTATACAGTTTCCATATTTTTGAATGTAGAAAGATTCAATAAGAGAATTTCAAAAAATAAAACTCAATAGGTAGAATTTCTACAGAGGCTTTTCTTCCTCTACCTACCATGGATCCTTGGATACTGGTAGCATTAGGGCGGTTGTTTTCGTTTTTCTTTTCTTGTTTGTTTTGCCGTGTTAATGATGCATCACTGAAACATAAAACAGATTGATGAAATATTATTTTTCTCAGATATTATTCCACAAACTAACTAAGAAGTGCAGGATGAAACTGAATGAACCAAAATCCAACTTATGTCTATTTTACCAACAACAAAAATTCATTCATTTTCAATTACAATAAATACTCATTTAGTAATTCCTGTGACCACAGCAAGTACCTGGAAATGACGCTTGATGCCAAACTTCATTGGAAAGAGTAAGGAAAAAATGTAGTTGAAAATTAACTGGCTGCATGGGAGAAACACAAAATAAGACCTACACAATACAACACTTCTATAAGAAAATATTAAACCAGTTTGGATTTACAGAATTCACCTGAGGCTGTAATAAGAAACCAAATATCAAGGTCATCCAAACATTCTACGGAGTATTGTCAATGCACCGTAGTTCTCCTACAAGGATAGTCTTCTTCATGATCTTAAGGTGACCACTGCCACGAAAAAATTAAAAGATACACAGGGAAACACAAACGCAGAATATCAAGATGATTCATATGTTAAACAATAGTGAAGAAGTGTACCAATTAACCCTCCAACTGATTATCGCACCACAATGATAAAATGGCCCCCTTCCGTTTCCTCTCCCTGACTAGACATAAGGGACATCCTGCAGTTTTCTTCCCATAGGGTTTTCTTCTTCTTTTAGTGGCCACTAACCATGGTGTTGGTGTTTCAATTGTTTAGTTTATTCTTGTTTGTATAGCGTCACTGTGATCTGATAATTGTAATACCACTCTTCCACTTCAACTTCTCGTCCGATTCTTATTTTAAGAAAAATACAAGGTATTTTAGTGACCACGATGTTTGATTCATAACTGTCCTTACAGTGGTCCTTATATTATCTTATGCACTTCAATGCTTGGCTTTTGCCTTACAGTTATTTCAAGGTGAATTGTTCCCTATTCCTTTTTTTTATTTCTATCTCTTTCTTTCCTTAATTTCTCTAATTATACATTTATTAGAAATAAATATTGAGCTAGACTTGTGGGATAATATTAGATAGAAAAAAAACTTGAACACAAGATCTCACAAAAATTATGCTTACTTAATCAAACACATTTCAACGACAAAGTCGCCATCCTCAATGATACATGAGCTACAGTAACAAAACTGAGGATGGCGACTTGTCGTTGAAACGCGTTTGATTAAGTAAACGTAATTTTTGTGAAATCTTGTGTTAGGCTTTTTTTCTATACATTTATAAAGTTTCCTGTATTCATGAGCCTTAATTTTTATCGGAACATTGCACATCCGATAAAATCATGTTACCCCCTTCCCAATTAAGCTCTTTTGTTCTCAAACCGTTGCAGAAAATAAATATAGAATCACACAACTCATTACGAAGCTAATATGTATTATATTTTAAAGTATGGTTAACTGCAAAATTAGTATAAATAAACACAAGCTAATTTTATCTATCTCTAATTAAGTTCAAAAACTTAAAGGAGGTAAGTAATCCTTTCCTTTATCTGTAAAATTGCATAGTTATAAGTGCTAGTGAGGGACTACAGCTACAAAATAATTAACCTGTAAGAGCTCCCAAAAGTTAACAATATTGTTTTTCGATATCTAAGTTACTCAGATTAATATAGTGTAAACACATCTCTTTTACTGTAAAAGTAAATATCTTGTTTATTTATGCATTTCAGGACTGTAATCCTATCATTTACTAGTTGGAGGTTCTCAACAAAACATTAAAATTGACACACGTTAATATCAACAAACCACATAAAACGTTTTGTTATCACCATTCTGAATGTTGATTATAATCTACAATTAATAAGACTTACCATCTTCAATATTCCTCTTTCATTGTTCAACTGCGGCCGTTTTGGCTATTCAACCATTCTCAAGCATTAGTATAGTCAATGAGCCTCACTATTCGGGTATCAATGACTGAACTGTTATATTAAACTACAGTAGAACCCCTCTTAACCGGTCTAGTCGGGACTGACACCCGGGCCGGTTGCCCGTTTGGCCGGTTAATCAGAGGTTCCCCTGAAAAATCGTTTTTCATTGAAAGAAAGCTTATTTAATCAGGTAGCGCTAAGAATTATGCAATTAAGATGTTATTGCAACTCATTTTATTGTACATAAATGTATCTTATATATTATGTTATGTATATTATATATCAAATATGAAAAAATTAAACACTACAAAGCTCGTTTACAGATTCCCATCTATCAAGTCTTTTGACACATTTAACTGCGTCTCAAACGAAATCAACACACGCTTCCGTTGTTTTCGTAACTCACTCATTTTTATTTACTGTAATATACCCGTCAAAGACAAGAAGAAAACTGAAAAGAAATGTTATATTTTTCATAATGTATACTAAAATGATTCGTGGAAAAAAAGCGGCCCATCAAACGTTTTTGTGGGTGTATGTCTGCTATACCGACGGGTGCCAATGCTGCAGTGTTTTTACGGTGCCGACAATGGGATACCGCTATCGACAAAGTCGTTTGATATCGCCGCCGCTTTGGTGCCGCAGTGTTTTTACGTCGCCGACAATGGGATACCGCTATCGACAAAGTCCTTTGATATGCCGCCGCTTTGGTGCCGCGGTGTTTTTACACCGCCGACAATGGGATACCGCTATCCACAAAGTCCTATCATATCGCCGCCGCTTTGGTGTTTCAATTACAATTTATTTTCGGAAACTCTCATCCAACCAATACACTACGATATAGGCCGGTTAATCCGAGGAACGGTTAATCCGAGGCGGGTTAACAGAGGTTCTACTGTATTTATATTTGTTTAGTGTATGTGTAAGTGTTGTTTTAGTAATCTATAGTCGGTGTTAATTTGAATACATCTTGCTCTATGTTTGAGAATGGCTGAATAGCCGAAATGACCAACACTGAAAGAAGAATATTGAATACAATAAGTCCTATTAATTATACATGTAACAAACACATATATAAAAACACAAAGGATGAAGGACATAAGCACCACATAACCTAATCTCAAACGTGCAATATGTTATGGTGACATAGTCCTTCATCCTTTTAGAAACATGCATGTCATTTGTGTTTGTGTTAGTGTGTGCCAACTTTAAGTTCTCGTTGACAACCACCGATTAATGAATAAGGTTCTGATGTTGGAATTAGGTCCCGAAACATGTTAAAGAAGATTTATAAAAAAAGTCACAATGATAAACAAGGTAAGTTTATGTTGTATTGTAAATGTTGGTACATCATTAATTATATGAGTCATAAATTTACAATTTTTGTCTGTTAAATTATTATGTCAGATTACATATGAGTGGACTTTGCATTTAAAAAGTCTTTTCTGGTTTTAAAGTTATTGGATAATGATCAATTGTTCACGGTGAATTAAGCAAGAAATTTTCAGCTTCGATTAAAATAGAAAATTGATTATTTTTAGTTTTATTTTCAGACTAAAAGCAATAAAGATCTTATTTCTATGGGATTGTTCAATAGCTTTATGTAAATCAATCATTTTTTGTATATACACATTTTTTCTCTGGCATATTATCTTTGTCTCTTCCCAATTAAATTTACGATTTTCGAACTGGCTTTGTTTGGCTATTTTCAATTCAATCTACTAGGACTAATAACATATTCTTATATGTGTTCACTAATTGTTTTTTTATCTGCCGAATATACTCTATATCTCAATCACATTTAATAATGGAAATGTAATTTTTAGTGTCTTGAGTGCTACTTTTAGGTTTGGTTATAACAAAATATTGCTTAACAGTGTTATAAAATATGTACAATAATTCCTAGCAATACACCTATTTATTTTTTCTGATAATTGTGGCACAAAAGGGATTGTCAAGAACAATAAGAAGGGGTTGAACCATACTTTCGAAACATTGTGTACACAAATGTCCGAATAAATTATATCAATAATTATTATTACTTGCCTCTTTCATTAGTTACGACAATTTAAAGAAAATCAATGATAACAAAACTTACAGTGCATGTTTTCTCTGAGCAGCAACTCTTCCCTGGCAGTTATGATCAGCTGTATGACGATGTTTAAGGCAAAAGTTGAATTGGCATTCAGTACAAAGGACAGGAACTATTTCTCTGCCTTTACAACCTTTCACTGAGCATTTGTTTGTAAAAACCTAAACAAGAAAAAATGATTATTTACATGAGTGACGCTAACATATGCGTTTTCCTTTAAAAAACTATAATATTAAATTTTATATTTTTAGTTGATAGAAAATTATTGTTATGAGTTTCCCAGAAAGATAAATTTTGTTCTGTTGAATGTTTGTATATAAGTACCGGTAAAAAAATTTATCTGTTATTATTCACCATTCATTTTTTTCTTTAGAAAAATATCATTCAAATTCTAAAATAACACAATTCTTAGGCATGACCATACACACATCTTATACTTACAGGTAACTTTCTAAGAAAACACACTTCATAATTGAGGTTAGTTTGTTTACAATAACAAAACTGATGTTACAGAGAACTTACAAATATTAAAACACCATAACATATTCACACATTAAACAAATAATTAAAGAAACCGTTACTATGTATATTGAGAAAAAGTTGTTAATACCACGGAACTTTGTGAATCACTACACTTAAAGTATGTAAGTATTACTGTTATCACTGAATCCAAATAATGTTATCAACTATATCATCATCTTCCTCAAATAAAATATGCATACAACTTATTTATAAAGATCGCTTACAATGACAAACACATACTAAAAAATGCAGCGTAACAATGAATGATGTGAACAGTTGATGAAACAACCAATTCCGTAACACACTACCAGTTTTTGTATAAAATATTTCTATGTATTATCGGCATTTAAAATAAAGATAAAATTTTCTCGATTGATACTAATTTCAAGAGACTCGGACAAAAATGTAAGGTGATTATCTATCACTTTATGTAAACACATCTTAACATACAATCTTGTTGAGCACTGTGGTGAAATTCACATTGATTCGAATTTGCCCCTAACCACAATCACTAGAAACTTTAAAATAAAACACAATTATCTGATTAATTGTTCTTTATTTATTATTTCTACTAAATGCCCTGATGTACATTTCAATAACATGGTTATCATCATCGGAGGGTCTTGCTTATAAAGTAAATCTAAACTAACATATCTACTAATGAAATAAAATTAAACCTAAAACTATAATAACCTGAGTGCAAGCTGAAATCCCTCCCACTCCACAGATCAGTTGGCCAGTAAGATAGAAGCTTGGGCTGGCCCTTTGTCAAGTTATTGTTATATGTCTTTGACCTATGGAGTGGGGTGAAAGATAACTGTACCTCTAACAAAACTAATGAGAACAGGTGGCCTACTCCTTACAATGTTTCTAGTGATTGTGGTTAAGAGCAAATTCGAATCATTATTACATCTTAACAGTTAAAGAAAGAATGAATTAAGTTGCTATTATGATATGTAGCAGTTCTAGGGTAAATTAAGTGATGTAATAAAAACAGATTAACATTTACCTTTCTTCTATCCTTAGCAGGATCTGATTGACAGTCTCTATCTATGTGTGCGCTTACAGTGATGTCTGGCATTTCACCTTTGCGTACAGGGATAGGTACGTTACACAATGGACACACAGGCACTTGTACGTCTTTTTTGTATGCGGATGGACAGGAATGCCGAGCATAGGACATGTGCTCATGACTGAAACATTAACATAAAGAAGATATTATTTTGAACAGATAGGTCAAATAGAAATGTTATCTATGGCATCATGTCTTTTGAATAATATTTAACTTTATACTCTTATTTCCTATTCTTTAATATACTATATTAATACAATATTTAGAGTGGGGGACAATTTTGATCTATTTTTCTCACAGATAAGACTGAACCTTCATGGGCTCACTCATAGTGAGTAAAGGGTGTGGCAAGAACAAAGGCCCTAGCTAGATCTACGATTAGATCGTCCATTTTCATCTTTCCTATCAGCTCTCTTTTGACTAACTCTTGTTCTTTCCTGACCCTGATGTTATAAGAATATTCGAAGGTTAGTTTATCTCTTGACTTCCTATTTTTAAAAAGGCAATGATAACTGAGAGGTTTGTTGTCTTTAAACAATGATAATACTGAAATAACAATTTACAATGTTCACGTACCTTACCATTGTACAGATTTCTTCAGAACAATAATCTGAACATTTTGTATTTTTATAAAGGTATACAAGTTGTTCTCCCAAGTTGCATAGATGATAATATGCAATTAAAAGTTCAAGTTTATTTAAATTAAAATGGTGAGAGAAATGCTTTCAATTATTAAAGAATAATATTAAAGGGTTGTAAATCCAGAAATAGTGTTAAAATGTAGCATAAGACAACAAAAAACTCAGAGATATTATTTAAAAAAACACGCTAATAATGAGTAATAATGGCGGCTAGTGAAGTTTTCCGTTAAACTGAACAGGAAAGAGAGAACATAAATCAAAACAATCAAAGGGTGTGAAAAATAAATTTATAGAACAATACGTTTTAGGGATAAGTTGATTTTCTCAATAACGGTAAGTCATACAGCCATGACACGAAGTTCTGAAGGCGTACCAGAGCAAGGGGAAGTCGATAAAGTTGATTACATGAAAATCACAGATTCCTGAAGGAAAATGTAGGAATTCTAAAGAAAACAATATGAAGGTGCCCAAAGTTCATAGCTGCTGCGCTCCGGATTTGAAGTAGACAAAAAATGGCGGACTGCACAGTAGACACAACAAAGTAGAAAATACACTAGGATTTAAAGTTAAAATGGTTAAATAAATACCATTAGATAATAAATAAAAAATGGTACACAGAGCTAAAAACTAACTAATAATAATTAATACGATAAATACTTCCTAAAAATGGAGGAATAAAGGACTGTAAAAATTCAGCTTTGTAAATAAACGTATGAAAGTCATCTCTGGACTCGTACCATAAATTTCAAACCCTGACCTAACACAAAACAGTCCAGAGGAATGAAATCCATCACATAGCCCATGTCATAGCATAAGCCATTTCAAACATTTAGTGAAAGAAAATAATCTGTTCAGTGCGAACAGTAGTATGGCCATAAAAATGTGATTTGTTCGGAAAAATGGAATGTGAACCAAAGCTAAGAAGCACGCATTTCGTAGAAAAACATAAGAAAACAGCAAAAAGTCTACCTTGGGAGAAAACCGGAGCTAACCACACCGGTAAGTAGCATAAATCTCCAAGAAGGACCCTGAACTCCGCTTCAACTACAGGTTGAAAACCTTCAGTATTTTTCATAATTGAACACCCCACTATTTTCAATAATTTTTCCAAGTTGGCTATAAGTTGTAAATTTAAATTAATTTTTATTTTATAAAATTTTGAAAAGTTAAGTTAAATATTTTTACAAAAACTGCTCTGCCAAAATATAATTCTTATGTTTAATAATGCAGATATTTAATAACTAATAAATTCATATTACCAATAAGCATTGCAAAGGCTTTTTAAAGATTAACTTGGTTATAAGAATATTCCTTGGTAGCCGGCAGATAAGTTGAGATTAAAGAACTACACTCCAGAGATTTCAGTAAATGTATGAATTGAGGGGAAATAATAAGGGCCAACAAGTAATGTAGGTATAATAACTGGAAGGTTTCTTAATTTAAAGGGAGGGGGATTGCACTGAACATGGGCTGCTGGACTCAGTGAGGACCTCTAGACCAGGATAGAAAAATTATTGCATAAGACTTCTAGTGGTCTAGTCTGATTTTCTGCAATGAGCTGCTACTCGACAGACAGACAAAGAATCTTAGAGATTATAGCAAGAGAGGTAAGTGGTCATTGCAACGGATTTACAAACTTTATTCTTAAGCCAAATAAATAAGCACTTTTAATATCTAGGTTTGTGTCATGTCCAGACTGTCAACCAGAACAATTCCGCACAACCACCTTAGACATCGGCCAGTCAAAAATCTCCCACCATGGTTTTCCCCAGATATTTCCATACTCAGCTATATCTCACATTCACTTCTTCATTAGACTATAATACCAGAAATTACAACTCAGCATTTCAACACATCATCATTATACTTTATTCTGCCGCAACAAAACTTCCTAGATTATTGTCTGTTGATTTCCCTAATAAATATTAATTATACATAGGCCTATATCCTAAAAAACTAAAGATAAATAATTCCTATAAAACATATGAAAACCATCGTTATATCACGTCTTAACATAGGAGTTCTATTGACAAGGAGAAGAATCAGTGATTACAAAATATTTTTCTTAATAGCCTACACCTTCGGAATTTATTGGGAAAATTTATTTGCTAGGTTCCCCCATCCCCTATGGAAAGGAGTCTCAACAGACAATAAAAAAATCTGTTCTAACCAGATGAATAATTATAATAAAGCAACAAAGGAAGCTGAAATACACCCGTGAGAAATATGCAGACAAAAGGAAGGCATTAACATACAAATAACAGGCAGTGGGAATGTAAGTAGAATACAAAACAAATTGCTCGTAAATCACATAATTTAATGTTAGTTCCTACTTGTCCATTTTAATTCCCAAAGAATATATGAACTAACATTAGTCTAACAATTTATACACAAGATTATTTAACTTACCAAAATATTTGTTTACAAGCATCACATTTGACAGGTAAGAAATCTGAAAATAGAAAAATAAGAAATATTATAATCAAGTGTATTGGATTTTTTATAGTTTATCACAATTTAAAATGCCGAGGTGATCAGTTACTCAATATCTATATAACTCCCTGAAATAAAACACTTTTTGTTTAATGGATGTGTGGGTATTAAAACTTGAGATGTCAGATAATCAAATAAGTCCAGATGCTTATTTATTTTTATCCACTATTTGTGCAGCATGCTGATATTTGATTATAATTGATTCAAGCCATCTCACATATAGTTTTGTATTTTTTAATTTATGATTTATTGAAGATTGGACGTTCAAGGTAAATTTTAAAAAAAATTGTGGTACTTTCCTCACCTGTGGAGTATAAAGTTTTGCTTATAATTTTATATAATATAACCAAGAGAAACTACTAAATAGTATTACAAAGTATTTTGGTAGCATAAAACTCTGGTAAAAAGCAACTAAATGAATGATAATGTAGAAACCATAGACTGTTTAAATTCTGATGCAATAACAAATTACAATCTAAGAAATAGTGGAAATAGGGGGGGGGGGGTTCAAAATAGCATGTTTTTCTTGTTGCAATGTTTTATGGTTAATATAATATTGTTGCAATCAATATACGGTGAAGGATTAATGTGATATTATCATATTATCAAGACGGTATTATTCTGTGATGTAAATGAGACATTTGATAATTTATAGAAGCACTGAGCTTGACTAACGTAGAACTAGTTGAATAATATTGTTAAAATCTCAATGTTAGTAAGATGTTTACAACCTAATCAAAGAATATTTGATGTCCAGGGCAAGTTAGATAAGGTTGACTTGATTATTTACAATTTATGTTTATAAAAATAGGGTACTATTTTTTGCAATTTTACCAAAGTATAGCCTAAGTGTTAGAAACTGTAAATGATTTTATAAAATTTAATTGTTACCTGCTCAGGTAGTATTTTTCATTTATCATTATGGTGGTAAATATATTGCAGATTTCTGTTATATATACCCTGTCATACTGCTTCATTCTGATATCCTTTTATTGCTTAAAATTGTAGTCAACATTTGTGTTATGTTATGAAAAATGGTTTTGCAACTTATTTTACTTTCTCATTTTTTCTTTTTGGCTATATTATTTATAAAACAACCATTGCTTAAGCAACAGCAAGGTTAGATACCTATTTACAACGGTAATTATGCGTTGAAGTTCACCTTAGATTTTAGTCGCTAAAAATCATCCAAACTTACTCTATTTATCATCTTTGTAATTTATCAGATATTTGTTAACATCACGAAACAATTTTCAAGCGTAACAATCCATAATTATTGAAGAAACTGGCACTTTTTTACACAAGGAATTAAGGCTTATTAAGGTTATTACGAATATTTACAATGACAACGTGACGCAAGTCTGTGACTGCATTATGAGTATGTTTATAAAGGTCTGGGAAGGGACTTATATATATATATATATATATATAATTATATATATATATATATATATATATATATATATATATAAGTCCCTTCCCAGACCTCTGTCCTTTAATTTATATGCCATGGTTTACACTAATGTAACATACAATGTATAACATAAACATAGAGTGATAATGCAGTCACAAACTTGACTCACTTTGTCATTGTACATATTCGTCGTAATCTGAAAAAAAAAACCTAAATTTGTTTCTCTAATATTGTAACTTTCTTCAATATAATAGATTTTGAGATGAAAATTATTTCACATTATTAAAAAATATGAAATCAATGATAAAAAAGGTAAATAGTTTAAGTTTGCATAGTTTTTAGCGACTAAAAAATAGGGTGACCTTCATTGCATGTGACCTTTACGACTGTGTTAAATGTCCAGTTCATATCCCATTGCAATTTATTATAGAAATTTCATGAAATCATATTTTACATACGGGTACTTCATTATACAATTAGTTGATCCTTAAGCTGGGAAGACCCTTTTCAAGTATTATTATTATTGAAACCATTATTTCTGTCAAAAATATAAGCAATTTACAAGTTTGCATTCAATGTTCAGAATACACTATGACCCTATGCATCTAGGTTTCAAAAGTTATCAATAGCTAATAGAATAGTTAATAGCGTGTCTTACAATGTATGCACATTAACTGTTTTTTAATAGATAAATATTACTACGCTGTATGATTTCAGAATCATATGAACTAGGGCTCATGAAAAAAAATATATATACATATATATATATATATATATATATATATATATATATTATTGGCCTTCCCAAACCCATAGTTCCTTTACTAGGTGTGGTTGACCTGTAGTTCCTTATAAACCAGACCTATTTGTACAGATAAACAATCATCAACAGATCAGACACTCAATTTGCCATAGGAATTAATGTAGACAGATGCCTTAACCTTATAAGCCTAGGATTTCATACAGAAAAAATGGATTATGATACTTGAAAAGGTCTTCCTAGCTAAAGGATGATCCAATTGTTTAATAATGAGGTATGTAAAACACATTTTCATTAAATTTCAATATTAAATCGCAATGGGATATGAACTGAACATTTACCACGACTATTATCTAGCCATTTAATGTAGTGAAATTACAATGATGTTATTTTGGTAATTGCTTATATAAAAGTAACTGCTAATTTTGGGAATTTTTTTTTTATATCGTCTATTACATACCTTACTTCTTAAGAATAAATAATGTTTTCATTGTAGAGGTCACTGAAAAATTATAATTTACAAACTATCAAATCGATGGATTTATAAGTTATTGTCTACATAATGGCTAATGTTCACATTCACGTCTCATACGTTCCTCAAAATTTCAATGTTATTATGTCTTGCCATTATGTGTAACCTATAAATCCGTTGATTGTAAATTGTAATTTTTCAGTGGAAAAATTGACCTCCGCAATGAAAACATTATTTAGTCTTAAAAAGTAAGGTATGTAGTAGACAATAAAAAAAAATCCAGTAAATTAGCAGTTACCTATATGTAAACACTGGTGTGGGTGTGTAAAAGGATGCAAATAAAACTTCCATTAATGTTTTCCTCTTGGCCTCTTATAATCAAGATCATGGAATCCTAACATAGGCCTATTGGTTTGTAAATATGTCCCCTAAGGTCACATAAAAGAAAATAATTACTAAATTATTTCAAGGTTCTAGACCTCTCCAGACACCTTCACAAGTTAGATAGGATACTATACATAAGCCCTATAATAAATTATTGGAGTTGTCTAATAGCAAACTCTTATCTAGAACATAACCTAAATATAATACAAAATAAATAAGTCATACCCAATTTTTTACAAAATTCTTCATGGCACTGTTTTCCTAAATGTGGAAATTCCATTTTCTAAATGATATACTTGTACTTGTAAGAGTGTACTTGTACTTGTTAGTGTAACACATCCACTAATCAACAAACTACTTGCTTCAACAAGTGAACCGCAACTGATCAAGAGCAAAAAACTGACTGTTATCTTAAAATTTGTATGATATCCTTTTATACAATAAGGTTGTCTATTGCAATCATATGAATCATGAATTTGAACATTCTAGAAGAGAGCAATCATGTATTATACAGAAGACGATGATTTGCACAACTACAAATTTTGAGGTATTGCTATTGGTTTTATTTCGTGAATTTCATAACATAATACAAGAACAAAGTGACAAGTGGGAAGTGGCGAAGTGGCCATGGCTGTCATGATTAGAGATATCCCTTGACGTGATAGACAAGTAACCCTTACAAAATATCTGTTATAATTACAAATATTTTGTAATGGTTAGTTGTCTGTCCTAAAAGTAATCTGTTTCTAGTCCCAAAATATCGATTACTTTGTATTAAAGATATCGGTTACAGACACTGTAATATGTTAGTTAGAACCAAGTTTTACCAAACTTTTTAAATTTGTATATTCTAAAAGGCCGGAGTTTGGTTTAATTTATATACTTATTTGAATTAAGATTGATTTTTAAACAAACTTTTGTTACATTAGGTTGTTTCGTTACTTTTTTTAAACATCAGCTATCAAGCTAATACGTTTATTGGTTCAACGCATTTATGTATGTTAATCTGTGATCTGGATCTACCTAAGCTACTCCTATTTCCTAATGGCGGTCTCTTTAGGACGGCGGGATTTTTAATTTAATCAAATACATAAATATAGAAATAGTTTCAATCAATATTTTTTTTCATTTTGAAAATTGTATTATCAAATTTTTAAATATAACTTAAGACTATAAAAATATATGAGTGTTTAATAAAAATCTTCGCCCTATTTTATTTATTACCATTATGAAGAAGGTGATTGATTATAATTATTATGTACACCACAGTGCAACTATATATTTTAAATTCACTGTTCCTCACATCAGTGCTTATAACATAAATTTCAATCCCTGACCTCACCCAAAACACCCATGAACATAGTAATCCATCACATAGTCCATTTTATAGCGCAAGACATATCAATCATTTAGTTAAGAAACAAAATAAATGTACAGTGTTGTGAAGTTCAGTGAATAAAAAAAAATAAGGGAAGAAGAAATCATCAAAGAAGCATAGGGGGCTACAACAATGATAAATTTTCAATTGGAGCTGGACCACCAACAAGGACTGTAGAAACCATTATTATATGTCCAAACAATAATGTCTATAAAAGACTTATTTAGTACAAAAAAGGAGAAGAGATAAGGATGAAAAGAGTAAGTCAATAATTGACAGAAGAAAGAGAAATGAAGAAATTAATTGGTGAGTGAATATTTTAATAATAAACTTGAATTACCTGGATAGCTTCCCTGTGTTATAAACATTTTCTGATTTTCAGTAAACCATATAAACATTTTAAACTGCCAACACAAAGAAAAGTTAAATTTTCTCAGTGATTATTCAATCTATCATAAAATCACCCATTTAGTCAATAAGTTTTATTATACTTGTAGATTAGCGATTTTCTATGAATAAAACAATATAGTAATTTGTATATGTTATTATTATTTTTTTAATAACCCGTGCACACCATCAATAAATAAAAAGAACAAAAACTATAAGCTTCAACAATCTATTTGCAAACCAATTGAGCTAGCCAAATACAATCTTCTGAGTGGTACAAATGATTATAACAGTGATAACAAATAACAAAGTGGTGTTGAATAATTTTGAGGTATCAGTGACAGAAAAATCAGGAATTTATTACCAATATTCATTTATTAAAAATATAAACATAATACAGCCTTCTAAACCTAGGCTGGTTGCACACTAGAATGATAAGATCTTACGGTCCTAATCGATAGGATATTAATATCTTATACGATAGGTATTGGCTAGCCTTGTTCAAAATGTGTTGTAGTAGGAAAACAGCTGTATACCAGTATGATACTGATATCTATCATAAGTTATATGAATTCGGTGATACAATCTGCTTATCTCATTACTTAGCATTGTAAAATAATTCAAAATGATATGAGGTAAAAATAGCAAAAAGTCTAGGTTTCCACAGAACTGTGTTGCACATTCTTTAAATTATGCAACCGCACCCAATACCTTCTTTCTCCTGTTTTTCAAATACCAATACATCATCTTCATTAGAAAAGCTCATGCTTACAACTGATAAACTGACTCATATATCTTCAAACAGTTGTTGACTTTCTTAGGCTTAATTGTAGCGACTGTTACTAGTAGTCAATGTTTTGGACAAGGTTGGAAATGTGTTTATATTTTTTCTTACTGTTATAGGTTGTCATAGTCACAAGTATAAATGGAATGGTTAGTAGTTATAGTCTCAAGAGTATCAATTTATAATGCGCTGAGTGTGAATTTATTAAGTAATAGGAAGTCCACATCAATCAAGTTTTTTATATATGGGTTGATTCAAAAAGGATGGTGCAAAACTAAACAGTTGGTACTTCTGTTTGCATGAATTAAAACAGCTGATTGTTGGAATAATGGAAAGGGCATGTTTATAAGTTTGTATGATAAGGTTATGTCTTGTCTTGGTTGACTAACGCTAAACCCTTTATCAAATAGCTACACAAAGCAAGAATAAGCATTTTGTTTTGGAGTTCGCTCGAACTCTTGCTGTTATTAATTTTTAACAGAACTTTCGAATAAAATTCAGAAAGGATCCTCCTCATCGGAACTGCTTGCTCGTTGGGTGAGACAACTGGGTTTTTGTGTAGCAAGAAAAGTTCAGGCCGTCCACAGACCTCGAAGGACGCTGTGGAGAGAATTGAAGCTAAGTATGCACGTAGTTCTAAAATATCAACTCGCAATGCTAATAAGGATCTTCAGATACCACAGTCTACAATATGGCATGTCTTACGCAAGAGGATGAGACTTAAACCTAAAAACCGCAACTGTTACAAGCATTAAGGTTTACTGACAAGCCAAAGTGCAGAGATTTTGGCCTTGCGATGATTGAACAGTTTGAAAATGATGGATTTGTTGACAGACTAATGTTCAGCGATGAGGCACCTTCTACCTCAGTGGACAAGTAAATCGCCACAACGTAAGAATATGGGGATCAGAAAAACCAAGGGAGTTTGAGTACAAAAGAGATTCACCCAAACTAAACTTTTTTTTGTGTTCTTAGCAACCGTAAAGTGTATGGACCCTTCTTCTTTATTGAACACACTGTGTCTGGCATCATTTATTTAGAAACTATGTCAGAATGCCTCATTCCTCAGCTTATAGAAAATATTTTAAATGTAGTTTTTCAGCAAGATGATGCTCCTGCACACTACAAATCTGAGGTATGCGGGTTTTTGAATGTTACGTTGTCAGACCGTTGGATTGGTCACTCTGGAGATTAAGACAGACCTCTGTTGCGCTGGCTGCCTCGTTTCGTCAGACTAACTCCTTGCGATTTTTTAAACTAAATCTAAACTTACATATCTACTCTATATGTAAGTTTAGATTTAGTTTAGTTTAGAAGTAAGACCCTCCAATGATGATAACCATGTTATCGAAATGTACATCAAGGCATTTAGTAGAAAAATAAATAAAGAACAATTAATCGAATAATTGTGTTTTATTTTAAAGTTTCCAGTGATTGTGGTTGGGGGTAAATTTCGAATAATTATTTAGATAAATTGAAAATTGAAATATTGATGTAAATGGTTAAGATAAGTTTATTCTATTTGTTAGAATGTTTATTTAATATTATTATTGTGTCATATATACAGTTGGAGCAAAGTTCAATTTTTTATTTCATAACTTACAAAAGTCGTTTTTGAAATATAAATATACTGTAAAAATCTAAATTTTGGCCTTTGCTTAGTAAAGTATTGCCATCTTTTCTTTGAATGCTGTTGTACGAGTGGTCAGCTTTGCTTAAATGTCTTGCATGTGTCGATAAGATGTTCTTTTTATTTCTATTTGGTAAATGTTCCTTAAAATGGAGTTTAAATATCTTGCCTGTTTGTTCAGTCTATATTTTATGACAAATACATTTCAATTTATAAACACTACAATTTAGACATAGAACTGTGGGTTTAGTGTTTTGTGTTATAGGGAAAGTAACCTCTGTTAGACTATATATAAAACTGAGATGTAGAAATAGAAACTTTATTATATACATCTCAAAACTATAACTTTCCACATAATTACCATTTAAATTTAAGCATTAATCATAGCGATGGACCAATTTGGAAATACCTTCTTTATAAAATTCTGCTGCCTGGGATTTTAGCCAAACTGTCTACCAACTGAGCTATCTTCGGTCGCTTCCCAGAATAGAGCATACACTTCTCACTTGACTATTTTCTTTAAATTTATTGATTTTAACACTTATACGTTTTTACCAGCTAGGACTGAAAATACAATAATATTTTTCACTTGAAATATTTTACATTTATTACTATCAGAAATCTTATTAGAGTCATACTTTGGATGGTTTTCAATTGCACCACTCATTTTGAAAGACTTTTACAGGCAAACAAACTGAAACACAAACTCCTCGTGTTATCACGGCAGAGCACATACTGAGCTACTGAACATATCACCGTTACCCCCACTACTTCTTGCTCTGTACAAAAACAGAGGTTACTTCTGAACGGCCCTCGTACATTATGGAATTTAATATCCTTCTTTATGTACTGGGTGTTCTAAGATAGCCTAAGACTGTATTTAATGTTAACATGGTATCAAAACTTTAGTCCCATCACAATATTTTTCATACTTTTTAGTGGGAAAATAAAGTACACAAAACAATGGATGAACTTAAAAGGTTAGTCAACAAATTAAAATATTTACATCTTTAATAATAATTTTGTATATAATTATGTTAAAATACAACAAAACAAAGAAAACAATACAAATATTTAAGTACACATATAACCGTTTGTGTTTAAGTACATATAAATACCATTTTGATTGATTTAGAATGATTATTATTACTATTATCATCTTGAAAGTGTCAACGCTAGCACACTTTCTTTCTTCGAAAAATAATCGTAAAGCCGCAAATTTGCATATCTGAAACAAAAATATTAATTAAAAAAATATCAAATTTAATACAAAACAAATAAGTGTAATGTTCTTCACAAATTGATATGATTAACTTGATAATTCCACCTAATACTCATCCCCTTGCACACATACTGTTTGTTCCCGCACTACAATGGTGTTGTCTTTAATTATAGATGTTTATAGTTCAAGGCCATAGTCCATGAAAAATTGCAATATCATATCTCCATGTTCAGTATTCCTCATAGCATTGAATTGCAAAGGAGTGTGCACTGCACACTAATTTAAAAAAAGAATTAGACTCTAATATGCCTGACGGTTGTATGGTGTTGGGATGTTTTTAATTATTATAATTTTTATATTTAATGTAACAGCAGATATTTCTTATTGAAACTCCATATTAAAGGATTAAATAAAGCAATAAAGCTAAAGTTGCCCGAAGATACCGCAAGGCGAAACAATTGTAGCTCATTTATATTATTAAAATACTTTTGAAACTTTAGCTTTATTGTTTTATTTAATCCTTTATTATAATTTGTAATATCCACTAGACTAGTCGACTAATGAAGATGGGGGAGTAGATAACACATATCAACTGGGACCCAATCTGCGTAACCTGTGTCCCCTATAAAACTAACATATTGGAAGTAGTAAACTATTAAACATGTAGAGAAATGTTACAATCAACCTCATTTTGTATGATATATTTGATATAGACTATTTAATGTACTAAAAAGAGAAATGACTGTATAATGATATATACAATACACCAAATTCTTTACAGACATAAGCCATAGTGGTTGTGGAAATACAATTGAGTAGAATATTGACATTAGTTTTAGTAGAAGCAGCCAAGCAAATCAAATTTAATCAATTTTAAGCAAATCTATTTTTTAAGGTAAAACAAAATTTCATGTTAAAACTTTAACAAAAACAAAATGTTTAGTCATTCTATATATGAAAAAATGTTTTTTAAATCAAACTAGATGTTTATAATTTATAACATAATATAATTTCCTATATATATATATATATATATATATATATATATATATATTAATGTATATATTTATATAATGTATATATTTATCACAATGATAAAATCATTTCTATTACATTTAAATATGAATGAAATATGGCTCAAAAACATTCTGTAGATGATATTCATCGAGAAATGTGACAGAATTCTGAACTGACAAATGAAGGTCCTTTCAGTAGGAGAATTCATAGCATAGATCTACAGTACTTATAGTAGGCCATAAGTTGCTATCTGAGAATTACCCAATGTCAAAATAATGGGTTTCATAGCTCCATTTGAACATGACAGGACTACGTAATGACAAAAGTTGTGGTTGGTGGTAGGCTGGGACTGCAATGGGGTACACCATGGTATGCATGGGAGATTGGAAGATTTGGATGTTGTGGACTACATCTAATTACTGTCTCAAAGATTTCTCAATATGGAAGCTGGAAAAATGGACCTGAAGATTAACACAAGAAAAACAAATGATCTTAGATAGAATAGCATAATGGAATAGCCATTGGTTGTGAAAGGGGATGAATTAGAGTAAGTCGAGGGGTTTTGTTACTTAGGAAGCATATTGTCATACAGTAGAGGAATTGTAGACTGAAAAAAGAAGAATATCTTTGTCTAGCTTAAGAATATGGATATCAAATTAGCCGAGTGAAAAACAAACCGAGAATTTTTGGAACAAATGTTTTGTCCGTCCTCTTTTACGACTTGTGAGACTTGGAAATTCCAATAGATTAAGTAAAGCAATACAATTATTTGTTAACAAATGGCTAGAATTAAAATTTAGGAAAGGTTGTGGAAATAGATTAACTATACATTAAGGAAAAAGAAAAATGAGGTGGTGAGGCAGATTTTGAAGTACAACCTACGAGGGCATAGAGAGGACCTGGAGACGAATGTCAGAAAGGAGTTGCAGGTAGCTAGGAATATGTGGGGTGATATGAAGATGATGGCAGCTGTTAGAGTGAGATGAAGATCTTTTGTGCCTATGTTAGTTGGAGAAATGAAAAGACAGAAGTCAAATAATCAAACAACTTAAAGGTCTGATGGTATTCCTCTTATAGAGCAGAGATCACAGAACAACTATTGTGGAAGTATAAGGTGTTTACTTACCGGAGACTCAGCATATTTAGAAAGACCCGTGTTTCTAGGGATCCTGAACCCCAAGGTATTAATTGAGGTTTCGTAACGAGCTAAGAGAGGTTTGGGGAAAAATTCTACTCGTCATATATTCCCTCAATAGACCAGATTATCCAGTGGATTTGACTTGGTTCCTACTTGGAAAGTGAAGTTCGATTTTATAAATTAGTCTTTGATTTAATTGGAATTCAATTTTTAAAATGAATGTTCTGTTTTAAAATTCTGTACACCCCTATCCAACATAAAGTATGTAATACTTACTCCATAAAATCAAAATCTATATTAGAAACATGAGCTTGTACAAGAGCCCAAATTCCCCATAAGAAACTGGCTGAGATAGCAAATTTGTTTACTTGTATATAAAGTCTTTCAATATCTCTGTCGGTAACTTTATAATCTTTAATATCACAGTTGTATTCTTCTAAATATATCCTTAACCAATCCCATTGGAACTCTCTATTTGGATAACGGGAGAAGTCTACATTTGTAACACCTGGAATGTCAAAACAAACAGTAATGGTTATACACACTAAAACATTCAAAAGGTGAGACTTTACATACACAAAAATGAGAGATATTATTGACGCTTTTTTTGTTCATAATATAACAACACAAAATATATTTGCATAATTTGAAACTGAGATTAATAATATCATTCACCACCCATCTATTCTGTAATGTCACATGTTTATTTATATTTAAGATGAATACCATCAGTTCACTTCAATAATTAATAGGCCTAATTCCCCTTTTTATAGCTATGATATTATTTTTAATGTCCAGTAGTTCGCGAACCATGAAACCGTGCGCATGTAAAAAAAATGTTAATATCAACGTATATGTGTATTTATTTAATTGTGTGTATAGTGTCAATGTTTTTTTGTGGTGTTTAATGTTTTAACGACCTCTACGGAGTGAAATTACTGAAGATGGAGCTACGACTCCGAAACGCGTCTTTGTAATAAAGACAAACTCAAAGTCACATGACGGAACTATAAAGGTAATATAAATTTATTTATTACTCATTATATATTATTTTTCTTTAATCATAGTTTTTCTTCTTCTTTAATATGTAGTTTTTACAAAATCGTCATATAATGAAAAGATTTATAATTAACATTGAGGGGATAGTTATCCAGTAAACTGTAAATAATAAATTTATCATTCTAATATTTTAGATCAGTTCATGTTTATCTCTTGTTTGAGAATAGTTCTGACAGAAGCTATTACGTCTAAAATTAAAAATTTTGTTATAGTAATATTTTTTTAAAGTATACTTTGTTTATAGCAATTGTTTAGTTTACAAATTTTATTTAACGTGAGTGAGTAATATAATGATACCATAATTCAAGTTACAAATAAACCATCATCTCAGGGTAACATACTATAAATCACAAGACCATGACTGCCACCAAAACAGTCATGATCAACAAACCTTCTCATTACATAGCCCATGGTTCATAACATACACATTAAAAATAATTGTTCATTCACCAGATTGTTACCCATATAATGTTTTTAAATAAACAATGGATACAATTTATTTATTAAAGTGCAGTGCTATTAATATCAAAAGTGAATTAAAAGAAGTAGAGAAAAGAGGTTTCATCAGAGGAGAGGAAGAAGAAGGTGAAAGCCATTATAAGGATTCTTGCAGAGACCATCAAACTGGAAGTTCATTAATTCATTTAAATTTATACAGGAAATATTCAGTGATATATTTATACATAATTATACAAGAAGCCACACACAATAATCAGATATAACTAAAACATTAAGAACTTCATCAAAAGATAATAAAACACAATTTTTTATTTTGTACTATCCACTTTTTATTAGTGTAGCCGACCAATGGTTTCGCCTGCTAAGGCATTGACGAGGCTGTATTACAGACTGAAGAAAAGAAAACCTTAAAACTAGAGGGTGGGAGTTAGGATACAAGAATGGAAGGTTGGGGAAATACCCGGCCTGGGCAATGACCATAGTAACAATACATATTGGGAAAACCAGTTGATTGTTCTAGGTAAAAATAACTTTTAAAGGTTTTAGACTAATAAAAAGTGGATAGTACAAAATAAAAAATTGTGTTTTATTATCTTTAAACATGGAATTCCACCAAGAACCATCGGTCTCAACAGTAATGAAAACTTCATCAAATTTTATTTTTAAAAACCTACCTGGTTATAGCTAATAATAACTAGATATTGGTGAGTGACTAAAATGTCATTTAATTTTCACGAGACTCACTACAGTTAAGTCTCCTTCAATTATGTTAGTTCAAAAGCGAGACATTAAAAAGAACACTTATTTAGTTATTAATAATGATCATTACCAATCATTCATCATATCATAAATTCACCCCAAACCATCACCCATATAGATTATAAGCATCACCCAACTATTTTGTTCATCTTAGTTTTTATTTTCTTTAAGTCCTAATTGAAACAATTGTTATTCCCTTCCTTTTTTAAAAATATTATATGTACAAGTAAAAGGTAGCAGAGGACAATTTTAAATCCAATTTTACATTAAGAACAACACCCGAGATTCAAACATTCAGACTAACTATTGTATTTAAATTAACTTATAGATTTACAATTTTTAATAAATCACTTTCTATGATTGTACTCTCGTCTTTCTTAGTATAACCTTAGAGTTATATTTAATTATAATATGGTGCTTGATTAGTGCTCTAAGAAATATATTTTCATTACTTTTATGATTTTTTTAAAATTTGAATCAAAATTACCATAATGACTAAATTAGGTAAAAGTAAATTGCTTGGTTCGCAAAGTAAAGAAATTATAAATAATGGTATGAATAATGGGACATTCCTGATCTAACCCAAACAAATTCTAGAACACGTTTCAAATGCAAATAAAATATCATTAAGAACATTAAAAAGAATTAAATGTCAAGGGAACAACAAATAAGGAAATAGATCATTCACAACACCACATAAAATGTAAAATGCCCAATTACTGGTCTTTACAGTGTTGACAAGTGTTCTATTAAGCGGATAGTGGACAATTTTTGTGTAACAGAACTTTGTTTTCCTACGTTAAGAAAAATTTTGTCCAAGTTAAAAAGAGAGAGAAAATTGTTTCATGGAGGTATGGGCAGTTTAAGGAAAGGTGTACAATGGATTTAAGTGGCAAAAAATGAAATCAAATTGATCTATACTCGTGGAAACACATAATATATAATATAAGCGGTTAAACTTTTAAACAATGTAAACAATTTTAATGTAATAGCAGATGTTTCTTGTTGAAATTCCATATTCAAGTTACCCGATGATGCCGCAAGGCGAAACAATTGTAGCTCATTTATATTATTAAAATATTTTGAAATTTTAAGCTTTATTGCATTATTTTAACCTTCAATGTAAACAAATTTATAGAAGAAACTATTGTATACACGGATGAAACCTACACTTCCGTTTTAGTCACACACCAGCCCAAGGTTGGAATCAAACAAAAAGAAAATGACAAAGATTTCAAAGTTCCTTATTCAAAAGGTAGTAGAGCAATAATACTACAAGCCAGGAAGTTAATTCCTGGCTGCTTAACAATGTGATAGAATAATCAAGAGATGTATTCAAAATGGATTTGAGATAAGTTGATACCAAATTTGCCAGCAAAGGTTGTTTTAGTAGTGGATACCAGGTAGACAAGGCTTGAAACTCATCTGCCAAACAATTCATAATATTTCATTTAGTTCTATTCTTACAGAGGAATTCAAGAAAAAGCCTATGGAGTCTGTTCTGTGAATGTCAACTCAAAAAACTCTATCTTTACAGTTGTCCGAGACAAAAACCATCCTTTTAGTTGAATTTCCTGCCTCATGGAGAAACAATAAATACATATATATACAGCATATATATATATATACAGCATTAACAAAACTCAGACAGTCCAAAACTGCTAGCGTGACCTATTCACAAACGACATCTATTCACTTGGCCATAATACTACATTACAAAAATCTTCAATTTGATCACCCCTCCCTCAATAGTCCTAATCTTGCACTTTCAGATTTCTACTTTTTCTAAAGGCTTTTTGGGAAGAAAGCGAATAGCAAATGATAATGAATTGAAAAATTCCTGATTGGTTCAATGGATTTTTATTATAAAAGGATCAACAAACTTCTGTTTCATCTTAGAAGGATATTCCGTCTACTTAGATCTTCAAGGAGATTATGTAGGAAATGTTTTAGTTTGTATTGCCAGTTGAAACTTTATGAATTACTCAAGTTGTCTGGGATCTATAACAAATTGGTTCTCACTTAAAAGAAGTCTCTCCTAATTGCTTATAAGGGATATGTGTTAAGTGCTTATGCATGATTATCCATATCTGTGTAACAAAACAACACAATCCTTTCTTTTTAAAGAAATAAACATTTGTCAACAAACAAGAAACACTGATCATTAGAGTTATCACCTTAAAAAAAAAAATCACACCTGCAGCAATATGTTTTATAACATAAAGCAATTAGTATAATCACTTAGTTAAAACCTTTTTATCTTATCTCCAATTTTAGGTTAACAAATATTTATAATCTGAACTAAATATAACATTCATTTATCTTTTTACACTTGTATATTAATAGAATGGCTATATGTAAATAACATTTCTTCCTTCCTTGCATTTGTGTGGGGGAAGGGTCATGTGTACCCTAAAAAGGATCACCGGTGATTGTTAAACTTCTCACTAAAAATTTAGAAAGCAATAAATTTCTAATTATTCATAGGCCATAGATTTTAAACAGTTGGATTTATCAAAAATACTCAAGAACAAAAAAGTTTACAATTAAAAGTTCTACCCCAAACGCCAAAAACTATTAAAAAAAAAATGAAGTTGGCCACTATAGAGCAAAAGGGGTTCATATTTTGAGATCCCATAAAAAAGTAGGTTAGGTTTCCATTTAAAATTTATGTACTTTTATAAATTTTACAAATTTGTTTTATTGTCATTAACTAAATTGTACAATAGACATGGTCAAAGAATATAATTAATACAGTAATGCAATATTAAATGTTGAGCTTGACTTATGAGAAAAACTATACAGTATAACAAACACAAAGAACACAATTCTCATAAAAAAAATACGCCCAAGTATCATACGCGTTTCAACGACAAGGTCGTCCTCTTCAGTGATACACCAGCTACACCAACCAAACTGAAGAGGACGACCTTGTCGTTGAAACGCGTCTAATACTTGGGCGTATTTTTTTTATGAGAATTGTGTTCTGTGTGTTTGTTATACAGTAATGCAATACTTAAAAAGTCCTATAGGTCTAAGTATTATAATAGTTCAGCATTAAATAATCAAAAGTTATAGAAAAAAGAAAGAAAAAACAACATTAAATAACACTCTGGAATAATTATATTATAAGATAACTTATAAAAGACAAAGACAGAACCAAAACACAAATTGCATTGAAAAATTCGCAAAACCAATTGGAGACTAAAGATTTATATCACATTATTTGAGATTGTAAAATTCTTCTATTGAATAAAAGGAGTCTATTCGAACAATTTTAACTGGAATAACATCCATGCTATTTAGAAAGATTACTCTATAAGATTGCACTTTTATTACGGGTATTATATGTCTCCTAGGTAGGTGTTATAAAGGTGATTACGTATACGGTTTAATTAATTTGGATGATTCAGTTTACTATATATTTTATAACTTGTTATCATCATTACAAATACGTATACATTATCAGTGGGCCAATAATCTAGTATTATACAATTCAGAATGAAAGCAATGTTGCAACAAGAAACAAAGTTCATTAAGGTTGTTAATACAAGAAATGAGTATACATGTGCTTACTCGGTTCTATTCCTGAAATTCCAACATGTCAGGTATCGTGATCCTCAATTGGTAGGACTTTCACTGCAGTAACTGACTAATCAATTGCTCCTTGCTGACAATTCCCTGTCAATGTCTTTCTGCCAATGTCTGACCCCCTTGTAACAAGCCAGATCGCCGACCACTGACTACCGATAACTTCCTGCTGAATCTAACCTCGATCTTCTCCAAGCTCTAGTTTATATACTCTTGACTCTTCGATAATACATTTGGTAATTACAACTCAACAATTACCTAATTATATGTATCTTGTCGCAATTATTGTTTATACTCTGATAACTGTTGTTGGGATTTAGAATAAAAATCTAACTTAGCCATTTAACCTAATCCTAATATTAGCTTAAATCTAAACTTAAGCGAGGTAGCTTATTCACAGTATATTTGACTATCTTCTTATATGCATAAATTAAATAACAGTAAGAATATTTAGATATACAAGCTGTGACTTACTGAGTTCTACTGTGAGATTTGACCAAGATTCTAATAATTATTGCCTTCTTTTGTAAAATTATAATGTCCTTGATTGTAGATGAACCTAAGCCAAATTTTCGCAGTTTAAAAAAAAAATATTAATATCCTGGCACCGAAATTTTTTAAAAAATTTCCAAAAAAAATATTAAATACTGACAAAATATAAATAAATTTTCTAATTAATTAAAAAGTTACTACCAGAAAGTGAAGATACAAAGTGGTATTTTAATGTCATCCAGTGACTAAACAATTTTTTCTTTTGTATAAAACATTTTTATCTCTTTTAAGTGTGTATTTTGTGTATGTATATTTTGTATCTATTTTAATAATGATGAAATTTATATATATATATATATATATATATATATATATATATATATATATATATACAGTTCCTTTTCTTTAAATCAATGAAGACATTATTTTATTTTATGTTGTTATTCTTCTCATAAAAAGTATTATATAAATGTGAGAGGAATGCAGTCTGGATCTTTCTTTCTTTCAATATTGATTTATTGTTTTCTTTTAGTGTTTACAAGTTCAACATCCGAAACAAGTTTTAACTTCAGGATTTATATTGTTCCTGCAATATTTGTTAGTGTTGCTAGTTAAAATGTCATTGTAATATACTTTTAATTCAATAATACAGTACTGTTAGTTATTTAATCCAATTTTGAAATTAGTCTATATAAGTAATATTGCTAACAGGACCAATCAAACCAATCATTCTTTCATTTATTATTAATAATATATTTTGAGTTCCTTTTTTAACAATTAAAAAAAAAAAAAAAAAAAAAAACTTCTTTTTGTAATTTTTTTATGCTGAACTCAAATTTGTTAATAACTTTCTGAAGAGAATTAAGCAAATAATCTACCAATAAATACTAAACTAGACGTTAGTTTAAGAAGTACTAAGTCATTGACATGTACTAGATAGGACAGGATCTGCTTGTAGATTCATAAGACCTAAGCCAGCAGTAGGCTATTTGCAAACACACTGATTTATGACGGCCAATTTTTTACCAACCATGCAAATCCAATAGTGAACTACCGAAGGGAACGGAACCTGGCACACATGCCGACCGCTGATTGGTGCCGGTAAAATGAGAGTGAGCAGCCGGCCACTGCCACTGCAAGGGCCGGTGCCGGGGAAGTACTGGCGACACAGTGGCGTATGTGACTAAATACACGCTTGCACACACACCGATGGTTTACCGGCAGACCTCTTTAGTTCTCGCTGCGTCATTTCCATTCCAGCCAACTACTCTGTTGATATAGGACTACATTTTAGTAGTGCGTGCTAATTATAACGTTTGAAATGGATGACCTGATAGACAATGATGTCCTTATTTCATTAGTGGAGGCAAGACCTGTTTTGTGGGATAAAACTTCTGACACCTTTAAAGACAGAAATCTGACTAGGGATGTATGGAAAGAAGTCTGCTGCGCTCTAAAAAACAGTTACCTGTGTGTCATATTTTATTCATCATAATCTCTTGTTTACAAAATATGGCTACAATTTTAACCCTAGAACAGCCTACAACATTTCTTCAAATGCCACAGTATCTTTTGGCGATTTGCAGAGGTATTTTTAGAAATTCATAAAAAATATTATTTATATGAGAACTCTATTGTATTATATTTATATCATTCTTTTCAGAAAAAGACAAAGAATATTATGATAATAATTTTAACAAAAATAAAATATACCACTATTTGTTATATCTTTATATACATAATTTGAAAAATAAACAAAGAATTGTATATACATTTTTAGCTTATGTGCTAAATAATAATAATAATACAGTAGAGTCTCGCAAACTCAGTGTAATGTGGACCGGAAGTGTGCTGAGTTTGTGAAATGCCGGGTTATCGGGAATAAGGGCAAAAAAAAGGAGCTTCTTTTTTTCTAGGCTTATTAACATGTTTATACAGTTTATTTATACAGTAAAACCTCTGTTAACCGGCCTCGGCTCAACCGGTCCTCGGATTAACCGGCCTATTTCGTAGTGTACTGGTTCGATAAGAGTTTCCGAAAATAAATTGTAATTGAAACACCAAAGCGGCGGTGATATCAAACGACTTTGTCGATAGCAGTATCCCATTGTCAGCGGCGTAAAAACACCACGGCATTGGCACCCGTCAGTATAGCAGACATACACCTGCAAAAACGTTTGATGGGCCCTTTTTTCCACGAATCAATTTAGTATACATTATGGAAAATATAACATTTCTTTTCAGTTTTCTTTGACTGGTTATGATCTACGCACAGTATATAAAAATGAGCGAGTTACGAAAACGGAAGCGTGTGTTGGTTTCGTTTGAGACGTGGTTATAAATGTGTTAAAAAGACTTAATGCCCGCTTTGGGATCTGCCGAACTTTTACGAACATCGCTGTTTTTGGTAATATATTTTTTCCCGTCGGGATCGCCGAGTAATCCGGACTGCCGGGTTATCAAGTGCCGGGTTTGCGAGACTCTACTGTAATAGCTAATTTTCAAAATTAAAAAAACTAGCTGCTATCAAGCCTTAGTTCTTCAAAAAGAGTGTAGAATGTTCCCGTGGGTTTCTCTGTTTTGATTGATGGGGTGAATCACTTGTGCTTAATCCTACGGCGGTTAATACGGCGATACAATAACCACATAGCAACAACTCGTTTAGGATTCATTATTCAATAATCTCGTGTCACCAACTGATTGTTTGACAGGTAAAAATCCGGTATGTCTGCAAGCACCTGCTACCGATAAATAATCGCCCGATTTTTTACCGGCCGTCCAAAATCGGTGTGTGTGCAAATAGCCGTAGTGTGGCATCAGTGTACTAAGCTATACAAGCTTCAATGAATAAAATTAAAATTGTGATGGCTATATTACCAATATATTGGAGCACTTCATTAACCATGGAAATACAATCATAATTGCACAAGTCATGGTGCTAGAAGTTTTTAAATCTCCTTTATCAATATAATTTAGTTTAAGACATTACCAGTACCTGCAAATTCATCAAAATGATTTCCAATATCGTACGCTTGGTAGTTGTAGGATGCATACTCATAATCTATGAATGTAACAGAATCTGTATTGAGTATAATATTGCCTAATAGAAGATCATTATGACAGAATACCACAGGACTCTCCAATTTGCTAAGTTCGGATTCCAGGACAGATAATTCGTGTCGTAGTGTTTCCATACCTCCTGGGACTATAGATAAGTACCTAGTGGAAACAGTAAAGAAAAAAACAATCAGTTTTAGGCCTGATACTTGTAATTAAAACAGTGATATACAGTGTGATTATAAAAACCTTCTGGACTGCTCACAAATGATTACTCTCTCCAACCTAAAGATTTGCTAGATCATTGATACTTGGTTACAAGATGATTTCTTATCAGTGTTTATTTTGGATGTACAGAGTATACACACAGCATCAAAATTTTAATCATACAGGAATAATTTTGTGCGTGTGATTTTTATTAGCAGAAGATAAATGTACATAGAAGATTAAACAAAACTACACAGAAAGAGTTCAAGAATTTACTTTTTCATACCTATGACACTATGGCAATATCAAAGAAAAAGGCAATAATAAATTCAAAACCATTGCATTGAATTTAATCGCAATATATCACACTTCAGAATAATTTAAATAAAGTTCTGTAGTGTTTATTAAAAACGTAATTCTGTAAATATTTTGCTTTCCTTAGAAATACTGTTGGTCGTACTAAAAGCTCATTACACAAGAAAATATTACACAATTATTTGACATTTAAATTTTACCAAAAGAAGCTTTCTGTATTGTACTCTATTAAAGTTCGGAGATCTATGGCGCGTTTTCTGCATAGTCCAAGTTTTTATAAATCCAAATCGGTTCTCAATCTTGGATTATCAGGACTCAACAGCAATAAGCAATAAGAAGATTGAATAACAGATTAAAAGTACACATGATACTTCAAATTTTAAAGGTGTTGTACAAACATTGTATAAACTTTCTTTCTCATACATATGCACATAATTACTACAACAAAACGGTTGGAGTTTTAAGGCAAACCTCAATTAGAGCCTCAATTTACCAAACTCAAGCCGATCATTCGGTTATGACGGGTCTCTTAATTGTTCCATGTTTACATAAAAATTGTTTTAACTACTTGGCTGAGTGCCACTCGTTTCACTTGTGTCTGCCATTCAGATATAGTGAAAAATAGTATTATTCATATTTAAATAAAGCTTCCTATACTTTGCTTGGTTCGAATAATTTTTTTAAATCTAGTTTTATTACTGTGGTTCATTTTAGTTTCATAAAATTTGGCGAACCAGTAGTCCTTTCTTAGTTACTTTGATATTTAAAAAAAAAACAAAAACATTTTGGTCTTCTAACTTGAATAATATTCCTATAAATATTTACTTTAAAATAAATTTATCCCATTTAAAACAACAATAAACTCAGCACTATGACCATTTCTAAATTTAATGAAAAATCTATATCATAGATCAGATCTAACCTGAGCATGAAACGTTTCAATTAGTGTAAATTTATAAAATTACCAGTGGGGGAGGCAAATAAAAGGGAGCTTAACCTTCCCATAAGCACACCATAAGCTGTTCTTGAAACTGTGCTGGCCCTTATTTTCTTCTTCAATAAAATTGCTTTTACATGCTATTCAAAATTGTTTTAGGGAAAGATATGACACATTGTACATGGGTTACAGTGTTACAATCCATTTTGTCATCAGCTGTTTGTATGTATAGCTTTCTTTTTCACAACTGATGATCACCCATCTTGTTTCACACAATTCTACCTAATTTTATAGAATTTCAAGGAGTAGTTATTGTTTGATAAATAAAACTTTGTTTTTTTTATTGTTAAAGTAAAAACAAATCTTTCAGAATATAGTTCATTTTTCTATACGAGACAGAACAATAAAAGCAATGATATTTTTTTCTCCAGATATTTTTTCTTAGCTATAAGATAATATAAATTAAATAACCTAATATCAAATCTCATGGCCACAAGATATATTTAATTAAACTAGTGCACTGTGAGGCATACTGTTACAAGAAAAAAAAAGGTTTGTGACCGTCTCCACTTCTTTTGACCAGCTGGAAGCTCCGGCTGGCTGGAGACCGCGTACACTTTAGCCGAATCTTGTCAGGATGGGCCAAGGAGTCGGGTTAGGACGCTAATGAACGCATGCAACGCAAGTGAAAATAAATGTTATATTTTATTTGAGCGCCGAATTAGATTACAGAAATATTTATAATTTATTAAAAAGACATAACAGCAAGATAAAGCCTTAATAGTGATCGAAAAGCATACCGATTAATTTAGCTAGCACGTGGTCGAAAATGGACTGACCTCGTCCCATAGCGGTCTTCCTTCTCGCGGCTCTCGGAACAAACTCCTGCTCGGCTCACTGGTTCAAGCCCTCCACTCCTCGTCTCTCCCCCCCTTCTACGTAATCTTGCACTGCTCAAGAAAATCGCAAGTGCCAGTTCATATTTTATTATTTAGAATTCCTTTACATCCTAATTTATAATTATTATAGTTTTAGTTTGGTGGGCTCCTTGGCTGGGCCACAGGTGCACAGCGTTGGATATTATAAAATAGGGAACAGTGTTGTACTACATATATATATAAACATGGTAAATTTATTTTATCTAAAGTAGTCAAATGCTTCTTTGTTTATATAGGTATATTTTTCATACAATAAGCCCAGTACTGTTTAAATTAAACCATTTGAAAGATTTGTAATATTAGAAATAATTAAGGAAGAAATTAATAATACAAATTATTTATATAGATCCTTATTACCTACATTTCATAATTTTATATTACCTACATAACCTAGAAAATATCTTTCAGCTTTCTTTTAGGCATATTCTATGTACCTACTTAACCTATTTCTCTTTTTTACAGCTTTTTAGCATGCAGAAGCACTAGAAAGAGAGAAAAATTGGTACTATGTCTGAAGGAGATATGAACTGCTGCTATCTTAAATTTAGTCAAGCATGAAAAATCTGCCAGGAGTGTAGTTTCAACTTTTGGTATTACATATATGACACTTCTGCAATATGTAAACAAATATATATTTGTGTCTGAAGATAATACGTCAAATTTACATTGTTCTTCTAACTATGTAGTAAATCAAATATTTAGTAAAAATCTTGAACACTTGCTTACAAGATTATTTAATTGTAGATTGTATGCTCCATCATGGTCTTACATGTAAATCAGCTTTGGACTTAGAAATGATATCTTGGAACAAGGTGTAGACTGGCTGTATGATAACTTAAAACAACATTCAGAGTTTGCAATAAGGAAGCCTGAACTACCAGTTTAGGTAGTGCAACAGGTTTAACAAAACTATAGTTGGATAATTAAAAAATATATAACATAAGGTCTAGTTCAGTTAAATAGATGTTTATCTGAGAATATGTATAATCTGGTTGAAACAACATTAACCACTGTTCATAATCCACCAGATTGGGCCAGTTACGTCTGGAGAGCAAGGTGTTTTTATGTATCATAAATGCTATAGGGAATAGAATTCCTTCATTTCTTGCTTTTCTTAGGGCCCATTTCAAAACTCACATGCTAGCTGGTACTTCTTAAGGGACAGGAAGACGTGCTTCAAAAACAGGATTGTTAAACGGATGGTTAAAGCATTTTCTTCAACTATTTGTTAAAAGCTCTCCAGATAGGACAGTCTTATTAATATTAGATGATCATGAATCGCACATTACTATTTGATTACTGCAAGAAAAATGGGATACTTTTATTAACATTACCTCCGCATATAAGTGCAGAATTACAACCACTGGACAAACCAGTTTATAACATTTCAAACACAGTTCCAACAGGAAAAACATATTTCAATTATGCTTGTGATGATTGGATGTTGACAGATTCCGGACAGACAATATCAATCTACAATGAGAATGAACTATAAGGCAAAGTCTATCATAAAATGTTTACACATTCAAATATTATATGACCTTTGAATAACGACATCTATGACCCAGATGATTTTTTGAGCTATTATGTCACAATATTGACTTGATCGAACACAAGATATTTCTTCCACCCATCTAATTCTTTTCAACTTCCATCTACCTCAAGATATAATCATAATAATAGTTTAACATCTTCATCACGTTTTTCCTTGGTTATAAATATTGTACCCTACATCTGCCACATTTACTTCTACTTCAAAATCTCAAAGTTGAAAAATCAAACATTGTTTTAAAACTTTCTCATCCAAATCCAAGATGGAATTGAACGAAGTGCACATGTGTTAGTTTCTGTTGATTTAAATGCATATCTGATGTTTTTTTTTCTTTTAAACTATTGTTTCAGCTTCATTGGTTGTATATACATTCTCGTTTGTAAGTTTATAATGTTATAATAAAGTAGTATTTCCATTGTTTTTTTGTCTTACATACTACAGGATCAAATAACTTCTCTTAATAGTTACAGGTTCAAATGACTAATTTACATAACTATTAGAGTGCAATATTCAAAGAAATACATTATAAATGAATGGAAGTAAATTGACCAATCAGAGAGCTAGTTGTCAGTTTGGGGTAGAGCGTTCAATTTGAGCTGACAGATGTTCCTTATAACGTCCATTACTACAACGATAAAGAATGTTGGTTTTCGAAATAAGAAATTAATGGTACATGTTTGGGATTTTTAAAGAAAGGATTTTGATGGAGAATTTTGTGCTTGATACGATGATATTCCTAATTTTCTTTCCTGTTCTTTCATTGTCTCAAAATATTTAAAATATGGTGTTCGGCATAAAAATCTACGATGATAGGCTGTTTTATACTCATTTTCAAACAAAGATATTGGCCTTGAACTGTTGTTTTATGATTTCGGATTATTTTCCAGGATGAATGTGTCCATTTAGCGTAATTTTGATATAAGTTTTATTATGAAACAATGTTGGGAAATAATTTAATTTTATACTTTACTAATTGTATGTCTGGAATGATTGAAAATAGATTGTTTGTGTATTGAAAGAAACTGCCGCTAGATGTCTGATTTTTATTAAGATATTTAAGATGCACTTTTGTAGTAAATTCTTTACATCATTTCATATTGCATCACTGCCTAGCTTTAACCCTGGGTTTCTTTCTTAGGTTATAGTTTTAGCTTCCAATATGGCTCTAGGCTTAGAAGCATATATTGGAGTTTTTTGCTTAATAGAGTTGATTTATAATCTCGAAAAATTGTGTATTAGATTTTATATACTCAAATGATGACAAATGTCCAATTAAACCATATTAATAATATGAACAATCCATCATTATCAAATAACTTTTAAACCAGAATAAATAAATGATTGGAATAGAAAATTATGTTCTTTTTATACTTGATAAGCAGATTGAAAAAAAACTGTTGGGGAGAAATGATGGTATGGTATATTGTATAGGTGAGTAGAAAATCTGTGTTAATCTTAGTTGTTCGTTCCTTTGTTTGCAGTAGAACTATAACAATATTTTGTTTCAATTAACACTGAAAATTTGTTTGCTACACTGAATGTAGAAACAACTACAGCCAAATGTTGAATTAACAAACCTGGATTGCCTTTCACACGGAGTGTATGTTTTTGGTATAAGGCCTATATACTTGGAGCATTTATTCCACACAGTTGGTGTACGAGGAACAGATGCGCCATAATCTAATTTATGAAGACATGCCATCATTCGTGCAATCATAGGGTATACATGAGGTGCTCGTACCAAATCTTCTGTAAGTACAATTCCTGGTACATATTTATATGCCAATCCATTTTTGAACGTTGCATACAATGGTGGCGCATATCCAGCTTCTTGTAACAGCTAGAAAAAAACTTGATATTATATTAAATTGATTTAATTAGTTTTAAATGTTAAGTATAATAAACCGTGTTAAACATAGATATATGCTTACAAAATTATATATCATACAACTAGCAATATTAGCTATTTTACAAGTAAGATTGTTTAAATATTGTCTAGATAAATGGTTCATAAACATTATACGAACTTTCTAACATAAACATTCACAAAACACAATTTCCAGTATCTTAAAAATTGTTGTTTGAGAAGTTATTAATCAAAATTTGTAAATGAACTATTGCTTGACATCTTAAAAGTTACTATTTTCAAATCTGACTGAACTATTTCGAGTTATGATGCAGACAAATTTGCCACATAGTATGTAAAGAAAATTGCAGTTTGTAAGTATTTTATAAGAATTCAAAATGATTTATATTATTATATTTACTCAAGAACAGTGTTTTCTTTTACATGTAGTTTAGCACAATGGTTTCGACCAAAAACCTCCACATTTTTACAAAATTTTTTATCTTTCAAGTCATTGTGGTTTATTTTAGTCTTTAAAACTCTTTAGCACAATTTCATGAATTAAGTCAACAATGAAATATTGACAAATCACCGACAAAAGGTTTCTGTTAGTCATAAACTCTATTTTAGATAAACAATCACAAACAAAACATTACTAAACACAATATCTAATAAGTATGTTAAAAAAACAAATTAAACTAAATAATAGTGATGCACATGTGCCCTTATATACTATTGAAAGCCTTAAAAGTTTATGACAATATCAAAAATTGGGGTTTATCACCTAGTTATTAATGTAAAAATCATAATTTCTCAGAATTGATTTTGTTCAAATTTAGTGACATATGAGGATTAATGACACAAGCATGTGTATACAATCATTAGTAAAAATATATTACAGTTCCTGTCCTATACTTTGTATACAAAGTTGTTTGTAAGAACAAAGGCAATTTTGCTAAACCTAAAAAATAAAAATAAAATTGAATGCTAGTGCCAAATTAGTTATTTAGTATCTCAATAGTCATAAATTTTAGCAAACCAATTATTCCTGAATTGTAATATTTGTTTACTTGTAATTTTCCACATTGGTTTTAGGTCATTAATCGTCACATTTCACTAAATTTTGAACGAAATCGAAAGAGTCAATTTTGAGAAATTACATATTTATATACCCCATGGGGTGATTCTGTTTTTTTTACCCACAACTTAGGAACCGGTATTTTTGATGAAATGGTGGTCAATATGTTTTATTTGGGTCTTAGAGGCTACACTTAGACTAAATTTCATTAAAATCATTAGTGCCAATTTTGAGAAAATCATAATTTTGTGTTTTTCTTATGACAAATACTCTCAAATTTTCAGTTATTAAAAAATATATAAAAACAGTCATGAGTTATAACCAAAATATATTCACATATAAAATTTGATGAATTTGGACTGCAGACAGTCCACGTGTACATGACAGACAGATATTATTCCAAAAACCATTTCTATAAACGCAAAACAGATATACACATAACTACTTTTGAAAAAGTAAAAAATAAAATAAACAAAAACCGTAATTTTATCATTTCTGAGTTTTCCTTTATATTTCTTATAGATGATAAGTAGTTATAGAAGATGACCCAGATTACTAACTTAAAAAAAATAAGGAAATTCAAATTTTTGGCGGGGTACAAAAATCAATTTTGGAGAGCTCGACTAGACTGCTGAAGTAAAAGTTTAGTAAAAATAAAATACAAATTAGACCGTCGAAGTGGTAGATGGATGTCATATCTTCAAAAATATAACGATGCATTGAAATCAACCAATTTTTATCATTTTAGTCTCAGCATTGTTCTGCACAATGATCATACGATGATTGATTACGTTATGGTATATAAGTAATAAAACCAGGAGAGAGTAATAAACAAACCAAGTTGAGGTAAACCCTTCCCACATTGGCTCTTATGGATCATATTACATTAATAATCTTGCTTTAAATTCTGTAATAATAGACTAGATATTAAGGTATTGCAAACATGAAGCGATAAAATCATGTGGTCATGTATAAAATATATGCCTAACATGTCTGTTAATAGTAATTATTTACTAAAGTTACTACTAGAACACAATAGAAGTGTTCCGAGGCATAACAGTGACATTTTGTTTACAAAATCTTAAAAAGATGATAATTTCCATAGTATATATAAAACAACAGAAGAACTCAAATTGTTTGGCTAAATAGATTTTTTCACTTAAAATAAAAACAATTTAAAATACATAAATCCACGAAATTGGCAAAAATCAAATAAAATTAAATCTGTATTAGCTAAATCATGCATATATCAAACTTTGTTAAAATGTTATCAATATAAGGTTAATTTTCTTTTTGTTCTTGTAATTTGTTTTAGAAGGGGAGACTAAGTCTCACTAACTCCATCAGTAGTTGCACCACCGAGGTATGTAATAACATTGCTAACAGTTAAATCAAAAACAGTCCAAATCATCAATAAATATTTTAAAACCAAGACTTACAGATAGCCTATAATGTGTCTAAGATCAACCAACGTTTTCAATCCACCTGCAATTTTCAATTAAAATGAGATAAAACAGTATAGATATAATTAAAATTTACATTATATTTGAAAATTATAATAATACAAGTATTTATTTATACTATAATCTCTAAAATATACATGGACTTTTTTATTTTAAAAGCACACAATACCAGGACAAAAACAGATCCATGCAGTCCTCTGTAATTTTACCAATTTCTTATTGAAATATGAAGATAGACTGATGTAATAGACGATAATTTGTTGATAAAAATCCAAATTACCATTTGTAAAAAACATAAATTTTCAATTTTCAATACTTAGTGATATTTAATATATGAACATGTAAGAAAACATTACTTTATGGTAAAGTAGTGGAAAACAGCCAATTGTAATAATGATTTTCTTTTCTACTAATTACAAATTAGAATTGGCTTCAAAATTTGCTGTTGCATATATGAGCCCAAAATTAAAATTATGGTTGTTAGTAGTATAATCTTAAGTGCTTGTAAGCAATTTTATAGGCATTGCAACATAGATCCCACATCGTTATGTCTGCGGTAGTATAAAATTTTGATGCAGGATAATTATGGTTAATGTATTTCACAGATTTAATTCAGGAATTTTTACTTTCACGTTTTTTAAGTATTCACATGTAGTACTAGTTTTACCTTTAAATTGTATTAAAATTTGTCTAAAGATATTTTTTAAATGGGGGGTTTTTTTTTAACATTAATGAAAGAGGAAATTTTACAATCACAAACCAATCTTCTTCAAAAGATATCTGAAGAAAATATAACCTATACACGAAAAATTATATGTTCTGTTTTAAAATTACACTATTTGGCCGTTTTTCAAATAATATCTAAATTCAGTTAAATCGTCTCAAATAAACTACTTCTTTAAGGTTCTATATTATGAATTGTGCTATAGACAACACTGTCCAATGAGTCTTTTCCCTGGGTGATTGAATGAAGCTGTACGCTAGAAACTTTACTCAAACGAAACACTTCAGAAACAATAAAAAAGGGCAGAGTTATTTATGGACTGAATAGAGCTTCTTAATGGCTGATGGTCATACGGATGGTACATGATAGAGCTTTAATAATCAATCCATGATGAACAACAGCACATCAAATTGTAACATACAAGTTCTATCGGCTCCCCATAAAATAAATTATACCACATTTCCAGATCAAATAAATGTTGAATCCAAAAAAGTCTTTGATCAAGGCTGCAGTCTATTTAAAATGAGCTGAAGTGATCTTTTGGCAGTTATCATACCTAGAGAAGTCACATATATAGCAAAATCGTCAACAAATAGAGAGAACAGTGGACAGGCAATGTACATTAGCGGTTGTTGATTGCTGAGCAAATAGGGTCACACTCTGCACACTACTCTGAGAGACATCATTCTCAAGAAAACCACACAAATTTAGTGGCCAGACACGGGGTACAAAATGACAAAGTCTACAATCTTCTAACCACATGTGCCACCAGATGAGTTGGAGAACTGTCACAAAGTTGAATCAAATCTAAATTGGATCAAATTCTGTCAATACAGCTCCCTCTAGGGCTACAGATGTTTGATCCCCATGTATAGTGGTGGGCATTAAAATCACCCAATAAAAGTCTTATGAGGTCAATCAGTTTCAATTCAACAAACCTGTAATTAGTTTGTTGTCATTTTGTATGATGTAGTAACCTATATTGCTACTGCTTGCAATGATGTCCTAAGATTTACCGACGCACAATAGATAGAGTTGTGGGCTACTATTGCCACTCCACCCTTAGCTCTGTCTACAGTGACAAAATCAGTTTGGATAACTAGACACCCTCTCAAAACAAATGAGTGGGCTTGATGGAGATTAGTCTCTTACAGACACATCATTAAAGGAAATTATATCACATTCGAACACCATAAGATCTTCAATGACCTCTCATGTTGTTATTGTTCTACTGTATTACTATATTTAGATTTCTGGCCGTATTTAATAATATATTTTTTTAAAGCAGTTTAAAATGGATTAGCACTGGTATTATTTTTTCCACTTGCCTGGCCTGAATCACCAACAGGTGGTTTGATTTTAATTTTATTGATTTCAGGCTCTAACTCTATAGCATCCTTAACAACAAAAATGTCAGGTGTTGACGACTGAAACTACTCACGAGATGATTTTGGAAGGAGGTTAGTTGACCCTGCCTGAAGAGATTTAAAGGGAACCTCTATATTTGCTGGTCTACTTTTGGTTTTATTTAATGAAGTCTCAGATTTTGATGCCAACGATTTAGTTGACGACTTAGTTGTCGAAGGACAAGTTTAAAAAAAATGGGTTAACCGATAGTGTTGTTGTCTTATACTGTGTTACAGTTATGGACGTATTTGTAGCCATTAATATCATGGGCACTGCAAAGCACACATCAAAATCCACACTCTTGATTCCGCCAAGGCAATCAGAATCCGCATCACCACTCCTAGATGTAACAGACACAAGCACGGCATTCTTTCTTTCTCATACCCATAAATGGTTTTAACATCTGGAAAGAATGACAGTCTTCATCACTTTGTTACCTACATTAAATAAGAACCCTAAGAGAAGGGGAAAATATAGGCAACAGTGTAATGTAAATGGACTGTATGTAAATAACCATAGATGAGTTATGAGTGTTACTTGAGTATTTGACTGTGGACCATGAGGTATGCCAACCCCCCCTCAGTCTGTAGCTTCCTTGTGAGGGGGACTATTTTGAAAAATCAAAGACTATGGTCATTATAATATAAATAAAAATCACATACAATTAAAAAAAAATATATATAGAAATTATAAATAAAACCATTAATAAACTTATACTTTTTATTAGCAATACTAACCTTAAAGTTGCGAGTTTCTGCTTTTCTGTCAATCATAAGATCAGTGTTGTGTCCATAAACACGGACAAGTATCACGTCGGAAACACAAGTTGAATTGAAACAGCCCAAAAGTTTATTTGTAATTCCATCTGTGAATACCTAGTCAAAGAATAGTTATATATTAATAAATAGTACAAAATATTGCACAAACTTTCTTACATAAATATACTCAAAACCAAATAGACCTAGTAAGGAATCAAAACTACTCAGGAGCCATTTCTTCAAAAGGTGGGATTCAAAAGGTTTAAGAGTTAATTGTCAAAAAATGAAGAAATGAACCATAGATACCATAATCATCATACAATATTTCGATAAAATTTGATAAAGTGACATAAACCAATGTTTTAAACCACATACAACAAAATTATAGTTCAATAGTAATTTTGAATACTTAATCAACAGTAATATTTTTTGTAAATTTAATCAATGATAACAGTTCAATTTAATATTTTCCAATTTACAAGAGAACCATAATATTATTTTATGTACAATTTGGCACATTGTTTTGGGTCGTAAACTTTCAAAATTTGATTGAATTAGTTGGATAGAATCGTTGGAACGTGTTTGATTAAGTAGCCCTTAACGTAATTTTTGTGAGATCTTGAGTTCGATTTTTATTCTATCTAATATTATCTCACAAGTCAACCTCAATATTTATTTATAATTAGTTGGGTTTGATTTTGAATTATTTAACTTTCAAAAACATGGCTCATATTCACTTTCTAAAAAAAAAAAAAAAAAAAAAAAAAAAATGCTTCATAATATAAAGCAAAAAGGAATTACTGAAAACAGCAGGAATTTTGAAACTATCCAAGTTAAATTTGTGTTTAAAAAAAAAAAAAAAAAAAAAATAGTAGAAAACAGAAATGGATATCATTGGATGTAGACTTTCAAGGTGCATTGATTGAGCTATTGTGAGAAAAAATACTGTATGATGTACAAGTAAATAGTTAAAAGTGAAAAACTTTCTTTTATTATAAACACCACCATTTCAAAATGTATTGAATGATTTTTTTTTTTTCAACTTGTCCAATAGACCTATTTTGGACCTACAGATGAAGCCTGTTATTTTTTAAAATTAATAACTTATTCCATATTTTAAAAGATTAAATAAAAGTTAAACATAAAATTAAAGGTATTGAACAATTCAGTATTAAACAAAATTAATCTTTATGATATCGCTTACAGTGTCTACAATGCCATTTAAAAAAAGTAGATGTGATATTACCATAGTCGTCATTAAACATCGAATAATTAAGATAATGTGGAGAAAATCAGGATACCTTTAAGAGTTTTTAAATGAAGTGTCATTTGCCCCTTGTAATCGCCTACCCCTCCCTACCCGAAAATAATTTAAAATTCTCATATAGTATTTGAAAAGTTGAAATAGAAAGGATGGCCAAATTGCACATCAAATTAAAGGTATTGATAAAATCCAGTATTTTAACAATTTTAAGCTTCATCTCCTTATCGTCCCTAAAAATGGAACCTACAAATCAGATGTAGGGTTATTATTTAAAATAATAACAGTTGTCATTTTAAAATTTAATAAACTTTTCTTTTTTTTTAACCAAAGAATTATATGAAGTGATCAAAATTTGCAACTGCTTGAGCGGTAAAACACACACAACAAAACGTTTACGGGAGGGGAGGGGGGGGAAAGATGGTTCCATGTCTACTTTGCCACGAGGGTGGTTGCATTAGTTTTGTATGTAAAAACAAGAATTGTAATAATAAACTGAGTGTCTGTTTTGATCAATTGTTTTGACCATCACACTTTTGTAAGGATAGAATAAAAGAATGGATTATTTTATCTAAGAGGACCAATGACCTAATCGCGATGTCTTAATGTCCAATAGCATTAGGAATAATGTAGTATATTTGTTGGAAAGAAATGGACTTCGATAGTGATGATAATGTTTAGGCCGGCATGTTATTATTAACTCCTCTCTCACTTACAGTCTGATTAAATTAGTGCCCTTGTTTCTACGTAATATTTAAAACTTGAAATGCCGCTGAAATGACAATAACCAGTGGTTTTGTGAACGTTCTTTACAAGTTTAAATACATTCAATAAATCGTTCTTGTAAACCCAATTTGACTTGGCACACAACAAATAGTACAGTTACTGTACACTTGAACAAACACCCTCACAGAAGGTATAAGGTTGGTGGTATTCTTATTTAATTTTACTTGTTACATAGGCTTAGTTTCTAGTTCCATGTTTCTTTAGTTTTTAGTCACTTGATAACGGGAATTGATTCTTATTCCCGAAACGTTCGTGTTTTGATTTTTAACACACAAATGATGGCAAATGTCCGTAAAATGTATAATAATAAAATTGAACTTCCATCATTAATAAATAACTTCAAACAGAGAATATGTGTTTGATTGTGTTTTGATCGCAGTAATAATAAATAATATGCCGTATCCATCGATGTATATAAATCTCGAGGAATTCTAAATTCGTTAGAAACGTAAAAGATCTGACTACTGTTTATATTTGACCCTAAATCAAACTGATATATGTACAAGTTAGATAACAGTTATTTTAAGTTTTAAAAGATGAGAAATTTTGGAATCCAAAGATTAAAAGATAAATAATAGAATATAATAACTATAAATCAATAAATATAAAAGAAAATAAATAAAACATTTTCATAGAGAAGGTGGATTATAGTAGGTAGTTATTGAGAGGGAAAAAAGTATACTTATCATCAATTTTATTTTCAAATATATCAATATTTTGATTTAAATGATTAAGATTGGAAATGCAAGTTTTTGTTCTTAATAAATCTTTCAAAAGAAGTAATCACTGTATCATATTAACATTGCAAGGTTAGGTTAGGTTAGGTTAGGACGTGGCCACATACTAAAATCACTTAAATATATACTAATATTAACCTAAACAGAGTCTTAAAACGATACAGCGTAACTGTAAACCTTCGTTATTATGATTGAACCTAATATTTCATGGTCTCAGGAAACCGAAAAATAATTTTCAACATGCCGTGTACGATAACGGTCACAAAGATAAGAACATGCAATTTGATATGGGGGGGGGGGTATGTAGGGGGTAGTTAGTTAGAAAAAAAATCTAATTAAAAATGTCAAAATATTTTAAATAGTTTTTTGTTCATATATCGTCTGTTATTCAACTTATAACTTACTAAATTGGATACAAAAGTTGAAGATTTCAATTCTACCATCCCCACCTCTCTACTATGACAAATAGCAAAGACATTGTCTTATTGGTAAAGTAACGAGATCCTGTAGGACAGACTCATCGACACGAGTGTAGCGCGTAAAGGTTTCTTCAAGGCGAGACTATCCTATACACTATGTACAATGGGTAAGATCCCTTGATCTACCAATACAATCTACATTTTCTACAAGGCCCAAAAGATCAATTTTTGGATATGCCGTTCAGAGGATAGGCTGGGTAACCATGATGGTGTCCATAAACTAATTTTTTGTTTAACCCTGTTATATCTCTTCCCTGAACGACACGAAGTAAACCCTACCACTCACGGACTTTTACGTCACTAGTGTTCACTGTTCACGATCTAAACTATTGTTAACCTAAACCAAACCAACAGGTGTACAGACTTATTGATCACCCTGTATAAAACATAACTACATGCAATTTATGAACTGACCTTAGCTCCACTTTTACCACTTCTACAATAATATAACAAGTTGGATATCTCTGGTCTAAAAATGGCTGACTCAAGGCCGCTCTGACATTTACTAAGTTATCAGAGCTAGTTATTATAGTGAGAAATAAATAAAGAACAAAATGTTTCTCTTGTACATACATAGAGAGCGGAACGTTACCCCAGAGCCTCTACACGTTACATTCTTCTCGGTATATTTACTTTTACGGACATCGCTAGTTATTCTGTTTAATTTGGAGAATTATTACACTTGTATAATTTGGAGCTAAAAATTACTAGCAGTTTTGTACAAAATCGTTTAAACGGTTTCTAAATGAAAAATGAACCTCAATATACGAATAGTAAAATTTATGTTATTTAACGCAATATTTACTGAAATTATTATTATCGCTACGAATTACTCTCCTAAACCAACCACTATAGGTTAGGTACTTCTATGCATTCAAAGGAAGTACTTCTTGGACATGTATAGTAGTTAAAGAGTTTAAACTTGAACTAGTTACTCGAACCAGGAGCGTCGACCTATGAAGAGCCTTTCGGGACAACATCGACCCCCCCCCCCACTCAGAAAGAAAGGGAGGAAGGGAAACATCCACTATCAGCAGCACTACTACCTCCAGGAGTCCAACCTCATCTGCATGGGTGACAGAGATAAACCCTGCCAGGAACCCCATCCCCCGTGGTACCATTATTAGCTATAACTGATTTCACAGTTTCGCCCCGATGCCCAGAAAGGCTTCCCTTCATAGGACTTAATGGAACACTCCAGGTCACCTGGTTTTTCGTTTAGTGGCTCTTTGTCAGGTTAAATAAGATGGTTCCGTCTGTTGAGATAACAGTCGAATTAAATTGATTTACCGGGAGAACGCAGAAGAATCTGTTGAAAACGTTCTGTAAATTCCGTCTCTTTGAACTGAAAGCTGGCGGTTTCTAGCCTTATCATTCACTTCCTCTGTCGTGTCATGAAAACATGACACAAGACCATAACTTGTTGTTTCCCCTGAAATAGGAGCATCAGGCAACTCAACACTACCGGATTGTAAGATTTTACCGCGAAGTAAATTTCCAACACGCGATACTCAAAGCGGACTGACTAACAGACTAGCACAGGCGACGAGGGGGGGGGGGTAATGACGTCATCACGAAAACTCGTTCCCCAATATTACCAAAACATATTACGACCAACTATATTGAGCAATCTCTGTTAGTTTTGTATCTGACATTAAAAAGAAATTCAATCCTAATAGCTGTATATTAGAAACAAATAATTTACATTAAGTAAAACTCTATTAGTTGTGAATTGGCTTTACATTGTACAAAAATACAAATAAAAGATTAATTAACACTAATAAAAGTATTATTCGGATCATTTGCAGTAAACATAAGTACTCACAATATTAATAAAGAAACAACAATGGTTCAGAGAGCGCGTCGTGATGTTTTCATGATGGCTAGTAGCGCTGAAACTCCCATTTGATTTACATTGCTTATGAACTTCCCGTACTGAAAGTTGAACGTGGAACCGGCAGTAATCTTGGATTATATACCTCTCTTTCCTATCACATCTCTTGCTCTCTCTCTTCAGAACCTTTGACGTTATTACAATAATTCGAGATCTAGAGGTCTCTATTATGTTTTGTCCACCCACCCTCCTTTCTTTATAACGCGATTATGATCGAGAGGTTTTGCTCCTTTAAATAGGAAAAAATGGAAAAAAAATTTTATCAAAATCAACCGTGCCAGTAGATCAAGTTTTCCCGATTGTTCAATGATTTTAAACATGGTTCTCAATAAGGGGTCTCTATTATTATTTTAAAAAAATTTTTTTTTTTATTTTTATTTTTTTATTTTATTTATTTTATTTTTGAAACGATGATGAGTAAGTAGTCTGTTACACCTATATAAACATCGATTTTTCTTCCCCCACAATTCTTCCTCTCTCATAGAAGGTAAACATCTAATTCCATTTGTCTCTAGATTTTCCCAACGCAGAAATAGAATTAGGATTAGGAGGCCAATAAATTGAGGCTTGATTAAATCATTACTCGTACTGTCTAAGCGAACATGAAGACTTTAATATCTCTGTAACCACTTTAAATAACGACCGAGTAATCCAATTGACATCAAGTTAGTACAAATGTTAAAAAGGGTAATCTGATAAGATTTTGGAGGATTATTGGTAGATAAATTTTAAAACGGCGGCAGCTTAACTTGTTTATTGTAGATAAATTATCTGATGGGGGTGTAAAATAATTTTATGCAGGTTTAAAATTTGATTGAACGATGTTAATGTGACTTTTTTATAATTAACAAGATAAATGGTGGAAACTTTCTCGCACACCCCCAAAAACAAAATAAATAGAAACCAAAACTACTCGTCCAAAAATCTCAGTTCGGTAGTTGTCAATCAAAAAGTGAAAGAACCATTTAACACGGATGCCGTTTTGAAATAAAAATAAACAATTAAATAACGTCTAAACATGCTTTTCTTGCGACGGTAAGGTTCATTTTTGTTTTTACCAATTATCCCTGAATTATAATATTTTTTTAATTACTGATTTCGCACACGTTTTTGTCATTATCACAAATTTGACCGAAATCGGTAGTGATGATTTTGAGAAATTAGGTATTTCACAACAGCGCCATTGTTTGTTTTTACCAATAACTCACGAATGGGGATTATAGTAGAGATTGCGACCAATAAGTTCCTTTGAGTTGATTTGTTTTTCCTTATGATAGCTATCTGTTAATTTCAAACTGTTGATTGTTGTACTGCAGAAACATCTGGTTTCAATGTTGATACACAGCAGACTGGTCAGCTGATCTATTATTTCTAATAATAACAGCTGATTTGTTGAAGTCCTACCATTAATAAGTAACTACATAAATTTTTATACTTATTTAATTTCACAAAAGATATTTTTGTAGAACTACAAGAATTTTAACTAATAAATGGTTAATAGACAAATAATGTGAATAAAACTACACTTAAAATTTATACATAAAAAAAAACCTTCATTTATTCATTCCATTGCTGTTCCATTAGCCGTACGGTCGAACAAGAAATTCCAAAACTCGTTTGTTTTATATCCAATTTTAAAAACAAAACCAACTGTGGATTTGCCATAAAATTTACTAAAAAATAGTTGTTCTTGAATTTTGTGTGTGTAAAACTCCCAGTTTAGAGTTATTTCCATTTGGCAAAATTTTGAATGGCCGCCATTTTGAAACAAGTTGAGTTAAAATAATGAAACTTAACATACTAATTGAAACCAAATTTGGTTCAATTCAGTCGAGCTGTTTATTAAAAACGATTTCTTAAACATATACGGAGGGACGAGGCCAGATAGACTTCTGGTTGTATTATAATTTGGCTTCTTTTTACCCATGGAATAATACGCCGTAGTTTGTAAGTAGAGTTCGAAAAGACAATGCATCAAATTAATAAAACGCTAAGTCTGTCCTTTCGATTTTCAACTCGAAAACTGTATAGGCTAGGAACTTGAAGTTTTGCACAATCAGAGACCTTAGTGACAAACTGCTAAAACCGAAGTTTCAAGTATATAAGTCAAGTGGTTCCTGAGATATAGGTTCTTGAAGTTTCAGAAATCTCCATATTGAAACTATTTTGATAAATAGGCTAGGAACTCGAAATTTTGCACAATCATAGACCTTAGTGAGAAACTGCTAAAACCGAAGTTTCAAGTATATAAGTCAAGTGGTTCCTGAGATATAGGTTCTTGAAGTTTCAGAAATCTCCATATTGAAACTATTTCGATATATAGGCTAGGAACTTGAAATTTTGCACAATCATAGACCTTAGTGACAAACTGCTAAAACCGAAGTTTCAAGTATATAAGTCAAGTGGTTCCTAAGATATAGGTTCTTGAAGTTTCAGAAATCTCCATATTGAAACTATTTTGATATATAGGCTAGGAACGTGAAATTTTGCACATTCATAGACCTTAGTGAGAAACTGCTGAAACCGAAGTTTCAAGTATATAAGTCAAGTGGTTCCTAAGATATAGGTTCTTGAAGTTTCAGAAATCTCCATATTGAAACTATTTTTATATATAGGCTAGGAACTTGAAATTTTGCACATTCATAGACCTTAGTGAGAAACTGCTGAAACCGAAGTTTCAAGTATATAAGTCAAGTGGTTCCTAAGATATAGGTTCTTGAAGTTTCAGAAATCTCCATATTGAAACTATATCGATATATAGGCTAGGAACTTGAAATTGTGCACAAACATAGACCTTAGTGAGAAACTGCTAAAACCGAAGTTTCAAGTATATAAGTCAAGTGGTTCCTAAGATATAGGTTCTTGAAGTTTCAGAAATCTCCATATTGAAACTATTTCGATATATAAGCTAGGAACTTGAAATTTTGCACAATCAGAGACCTTAGTGACAAACTGCTAAAACTGAAGTTTCAAGTATATAAGTCAAGTGGTTCCTAAGATATATGTTCTTGAAGTTTCAGAAATCTCCATATTGAAACTATTTTGATATATAGGCTAGGAACGTGAAATTTTGCACATTCATAGACCTTAGTGAGAAACTGCTGAAACCGAAGTTTCAAGTATATAAGTCAAGTGGTTCCTAAGATATAGGTTCTTGAAGTTTCAGAAATCTCCATATTGAAACTATTTTTATATATAGGCTAGGAACTTGAAATTTTGCACATTCATAGACCTTAGTGAGAAACTGCTGAAACCGAAGTTTCAAGTATATAAGTCAAGTGGTTCCTAAGATATAGGTTCTTGAAGTTTCAGAAATCTCCATATTGAAACTATATCGATATATAGGCTAGGAACTTGAAATTGTGCACAAACATAGACCTTAGTGAGAAACTGCTAAAACCGAAGTTTCAAGTATATAAGTCAAGTGGTTCCTAAGATATAGGTTCTTGAAGTTTCAGAAATCTCCATATTGAAACTATATCGATATATAGGCTAGGAACTTGAAATTGTGCACAAACATAGACCTTAGTGAGAAAATGCTAAAACCGAAGTTTCAAGTATATAAGTCAAGTGGTTCCTAAGATATAGGTTCTTGAAGTTTCAGAAATCTCCATATTGAAACTATTTCGATATATAAGCTAGGAACTTGAAATTTTGCACAATCAGAGACCTTAGTGACAAACTGCTAAAACTGAAGTTTCAAGTATATAAGTCAAGTGGTTCCTAAGATATATGTTCTTGAAGTTTCAGAAATCTCCATATTGAAACTATTTCGATAAATAGGCTAGGAACCTGAAATTTTGCACAATCATAGACCTTAGTGAGAAACGCTGAAACTGAAGTTTCAAGTATATAAGTCAAGTGGTTCCTAAGATATAGGTTCTTGAAGTTTCAGAAATCTTCATATTGAAACTATTTCGATATAATATAGGCTAGAAACTTCAAATTTTGCACATTCATAGACCTTAGTGAGAAACTGCTGAAACCGAAGTTTCAAGTATATAAGTCAAGTGGTTCCTAAGATATAGGTTCTTGAAGTTTCAGAAATCTCCATATTGAAACTATTTTGATATATAGGCTAGGAACTTGAAATTTTGCACATTCATAGACCTTAGTGAGAAACTGCTGAAACCGAAGTTTCAAGTATATAAGTCAAGTGGTTCCTGAGATATAGGTTCTTGAAGTTTCAGAAATCTCCATATTGAAACTATTTCGATATATAGGCTAGGAACTTGAAATTTTGCACAATCATAGACCTTAGTGACAAACTGCTAAAACCGAAGTTTCAAGTATATAAGTCAAGTGGTTCCTAAGATATAGGTTCTTGAAGTTTCAGAAATCTCCATATTGAAACTATTTTTATATATAGGCTAGGAACTTGAAATTTTGCACATTCATAGACCTTAGTGAGAAACTGCTGAAACCGAAGTTTCAAGTATATAAGTCAAGTGGTTCCTAAGATATAGGTTCTTGAAGTTTCAGAAATCTCCATATTGAAACTATATCGATATATAGGCTAGGAACTTGAAATTGTGCACAAACATAGACCTTAGTGAGAAACTGCTAAAACCGAAGTTTCAAGTATATAAGTCAAGTGGTTCCTAAGATATAGGTTCTTGAAGTTTCAGAAATCTCCATATTAAAACTATTTCGATATATAAGCTAGGAACTTGAAATTTTGCACAATCAGAGACCTTAGTGACAAACTGCTAAAACTGAAGTTTCAAGTATATAAGTCAAGTGGTTCCTAAGATATATGTTCTTGAAGTTTCAGAAATCTCCATATTGAAACTATTTCGATAAATAGGCTAGGAACTCGAAATTTTGCACAATCATAGACCTTAGTGAGAAACTGCTAAAACCGAAGTTTCAAGTATATAAGTCAAGTGGTTCCTGAGATATAGGTTCTTGAAGTTTCAGAAATCTCCATATTGAAACTATTTCGATATATAGGCTAGGAACTTGAAATTTTGCACAATCATAGACCTTAGTGACAAACTGCTAAAACCGAAGTTTCAAGTATATAAGTCAAGTGGTTCCTAAGATATAGGTTCTTGAAGTTTCAGAAATCTCCATATTGAAACTATTTTGATATATAGGCTAGGAACGTGAAATTTTGCACATTCATAGACCTTAGTGAGAAACTGCTGAAACCGAAGTTTCAAGTATATAAGTCAAGTGGTTCCTAAGATATAGGTTCTTGAAGTTTCAGAAATCTCCATATTGAAACTATTTTTATATATAGGCTAGGAACTTGAAATTTTGCACATTCATAGACCTTAGTGAGAAACTGCTGAAACCGAAGTTTCAAGTATATAAGTCAAGTGGTTCCTAAGATATAGGTTCTTGAAGTTTCAGAAATCTCCATATTGAAACTATATCGATATATAGGCTAGGAACTTGAAATTGTGCACAAACATAGACCTTAGTGAGAAACTGCTAAAACCGAAGTTTCAAGTATATAAGTCAAGTGGTTCCTAAGATATAGGTTCTTGAAGTTTCAGAAATCTCCATATTGAAACTATTTCGATATATAAGCTAGGAACTTGAAATTTTGCACAATCAGAGACCTTAGTGACAAACTGCTAAAACTGAAGTTTCAAGTATATAAGTCAAGTGGTTCCTAAGATATATGTTCTTGAAGTTTCAGAAATCTCCATATTGAAACTATTTCGATAAATAGGCTAGGAACCTGAAATTTTGCACAATCATAGACCTTAGTGAGAAACGCTGAAACTGAAGTTTCAAGTATATAAGTCAAGTGGTTCCTAAGATATAGGTTCTTGAAGTTTCAGAAATCTTCATATTGAAACTATTTCGATATAATATAGGCTAGAAACTTCAAATTTTGCACATTCATAGACCTTAGTGAGAAACTGCTGAAACCGAAGTTTCAAGTATATAAGTCAAGTGGTTCCTAAGATATAGGTTCTTGAAGTTTCAGAAATCTCCATATTGAAACTATTTTGATATATAGGCTAGGAACTTGAAATTTTGCACATTCATAGACCTTAGTGAGAAACTGCTGAAACCGAAGTTTCAAGTATATAAGTCAAGTGGTTCCTAAGATATAGGTTCTTGAAGTTTCAGAAATCTCCACATTGAAACTATTTCGATATATAGGCTAGGAACTTGAAATGTTGCACAATCATAGACCTTAGTGAGAAACTGCTAAAACCGAAGTTTCAAGTATATAAGTCAAGCGGTTCCTGAGATATAGGTTCTTGAAGTTTCAGAAATCTCCATATTGAAACTATTTCGATATATAGGCTAGGAACTTGAAATTTTGCACAATCATAGACCTTAGTGAGAAACTGCTAAAACCGTATTGAACAGATGAGCAGTGTATGAAATTATTCCATGAATCAAATTATGTAAATAAATTTTGTATTGTTGTAGTTTTCATCAAAATTTTTATTATCTTTTGATTATACGTAATAAAATAATCCGGGCAAGTGTAAAGGTGTTCTGCTATGCGACCAATTACTTCCTCAAACCATAACTTCTATTATGAACACATAAAGAATGTACCTTACAATATACGGTTGGTAACACGAAATACTTATGGGGTCACTTGGCAAAATATCATTCGTTCGCCAGGATTTTGAAATTATTAATTCAAATTACGTAATAAATACGTTCACTGTACGGTAGAACAGACATGTATGAGAACAAACTTAGAGCAGTGAGTTGTTTGTTAGTCAGCTACAGTCTCTGGAAACCTAAAGAGATAGACCACTATGCAAGGCCTACATACACTCAGTCCGTGTCTGTACGCAGCTGAATATACGATAAATTTCAAGCAGTTGTTTTCAAGACTATCAAATTATACATATTTACAATCTTTAAACAGTTGTTCACATAACTACTATTTCGTCTGTTAGACCGAGAGTTACAAGTTGTAGGTTGAATACAGTGCTACAACTGTAAAAGTAATACAGCAACAGAGCTGTCATTTCGTACAGACTACAGTTATATTGTATTCTAGTTTACGACAAATGTAAATTCAACAACACAACACAGGCAGTCGTAAATCGATACGTTACGATCAGATGATAAGAAAACTTCAACGGTTATTAAACATTCTTGAGATCACAATTTCTGTATCATTTTGCATAAATAGGCTCAGTTTTACAAACCTTTGGACAATTCGTTGAGGGGATAAATCGGTAGTTGTTAACCTAGAATAGGAGTTAAATTTTGCTAGCAGTGGTTTTACCTGTGTAATAAGCTGCAACCTTAAAAGGGTTAAGCCGATTTTTTCGTTTAATCTATTTGGTCGTGCTTCCAGACTTTTATATTGCGGATAACTCAAAATTTAGGGTCTCTATCCAAAATCTCAAAATATCGATATATTTTTGCTAAAATGTAGCCCCTAAAGACTGAAACAAAAATGTATTATTGGGAGATATCTTCCAAAAAAGCCTAGTTCGGAAGTTAAAAGTAACAACGGGTAGCTAATTCTCCATCGAATTTGGCTTCAAAAAAGACTTGGTCAAATAAATAGTTTCGGACCGAGGAGCCACTATTACCAGGGTATGATGAGTAAGTGTCGCCTTACCCGGGTAGGAGAAGATAGCTCAAAGGATAAGAAAACAAACAGGAGGTAGATTTTTTCCACGCTAAATTAGTCCAGGAGATGAAAAATCTGAACAAAAATACTAGCCCTCCAGGTGGGGGTTAGGCAGTACAATTTGTTTCAGGAACTAAAGAAAAATAGCCGCAGATGACATTTTCTGGAACCCAGGGTTATTTGCCGTCATGGAATGGTCTATTGAGGTCATGAGTTAAGAACTCTTAAAGACGGACAAATCAGGAGGAAGGAGAAGAGTTGGAAGACCTCAGAGAAGATGGATGGAGGATTTGAGAGCCGTGGGAGTGAGACGATGGAGAAGTTTGACTGTGATGGGATTGACGAAGAGGTATGGATGGACACACCTAAAGTTGAAGCGCCAGTGGAAAAAAAATTAATCGAGAGAGAAAACAATACTTACAAACTTCTACAATTTTGAAACGGACTGATCTTACTGGCTAACGATCTTGTCCCATTATATTCCAAAAATAAACCTGTACACCAAATTTCAAGAAAATTTCGCGAGTTATCTTGTTTTGGAGGGGAGAGATCAGTTCACATATCACGGTCCCGCCTCGGGATTGCACAGATCTGATCATTCTGATAGCTATTTCCCAAAATGAGAAATTAGGTAATTCAGATAAAATTTGCTTAAATCTAATAAAGAGAACATTTTTACATTAAGACGAAGAAGTAGGCCTAATAGGCTTCCTTGCATGTCATCATATTCAGCCTTGTTATTTCACAACTTTACCTACATGCTATGGATAGCCTTGGATGGTTAGGCCTACTCAAGGCTAAATAACATATTGTCTCTAAACTTTTCCATTCGCGTGATGACCGAATCATATTTTATGTTAAAAGTAAGATTATGTCTTCGAATTGCAACATGTCTCACTTTTCAATTACCGTACAGATTTTTCATTGCAATTCAAAGTGTGTTTTTCAATACAATACAATACATTACAGTGCTTAGCGAGTTTTTATATAAACATAATTGAAAATGAGCGATAAGTAGCTGTGACGAAGAAAATACAGTTTGTCCCTTACTCCAAGCGATACAACTAAAAAAACTAAATTGGCATGGACAATCTTTTGTCTTCCGAATCGAAGGAAAATATGACGTGTAATTCATCTACTGGAGAGAGAAAAAAAAACAATATAGTTTTTAATAATTGCACCATTTAAAATTTTTGAATGGAGCCAAATCCTAATAATTGGGTAAATTGATTTGTCTCAGTAAGTTTCTAATTAAAAAATATTCTAAAACTTGATTGTTTAAATTATTTGAGCATTGTTAAATCTACACTCAGGTGGAGTTTCAAGTATCCCCTTGATCTAAAGGAATTATTTATTTCCCTATCTAAAGTAGTGGTAGATAAAGTATTGTGTATGCAGTGATTGTATGTAGCAATTAACTTTACTAATTTGAGATATGACATTCGCCACGTGTGTAGCCCTACGATTGTTGTATACCTACATAAGCGCAATGTTAATTGTCAATAGCAAACAAACGCAATGCAGTTTTACGACGATTTAAACAGATGTTTTCATCTGATCAGCTGTTATAAATTTATTAGCTTATTTTGAGGTTATGTCTACATCACAAGAGAGTTTCGCCTTTAACAACAAGAAAAGATGCATAAACTATTATTTGTATTAGAAAGCTGACTTAACACGGTCATGAAACTGCGTTGTGATCCAATAATATTTATCTACTTTTTCCAAAGGTTATTGGGTCAATTTAAAGATAAGGAAGTTCTCATGATAAATATCAAAATAATAAAATAAATTAGGTTATATTGTGTTAAAACACTGTTCAAGTATTCGTACATTACATCTAGTATTTCACTTAAGCTTTTAATATAATTATCTCGGAACCCAGGTGATACGATGACCTAGTAGGCGAATTTCGTTTAATACGATTTAAGATTAACTAGGTACCTTTTACGTTCGATGTTATCAAATATTCAAAGTGACGTTTAATGAAAAACCCTGTAAAAGATTTATATTTAAAAACGGTGGAACAACATCGCACTCAGTCCTAATCTAACCTAACAAACCAGAAATGTCAGTTCAGTAGTTGTTAATCATAAAGGGAAAATGAACCATGGACACCGTCTTTGACATAATATTTATATATAAAAAAGTGCCCCAAAGGTAGATTACCCCGGGATTTCAATTCCGTACTCACTCAGTGAGCTCAGAGTACATGCAATTTTGCACAGGGGTTTGGATTATTAATCTTAAAATTTAACTAAAATTTGATTGATCACTAAGTGAACCCCGAGGGGTCTAACTTGGAATTTAGCACAGGGGTTTGGATTATTAATCTAAAAATTTAACTAAAATTTGATTGATCACTAAGTGAACCCCGAGGGGTCTAACTTGGAATTTAGCACAGGGGTTTGGATTATTAATCTAAAAATTTGATTGATCACTAATGAACTCCGAGGGGTCTAACTTGCAATTTTACACAGGGGTTTGGATTATTAATCTTAAAATTTAACTAAAATTTGATTGATCACTAATGAACTCCGAGGGGTCTAACTTGCAATTTTACACAGGGGTTTGGATTATTAATCTTAAAATTTAACTAAAATTTGATTGATCACTAAGTGAACCCCGAGGGGTCTAACTTGCAATTTTACACAGGGGTTTGGATTATTAATCTAAAAATTTAACTAAAATTTGATTGATCACTAAGTGAACCCCGAGGGGTCTAACTCGCAATTTTACACAGGGGTTTGGATTATTAATCTAAAAATTTAACTAAAATTTGATTGATCACTAAGTGAACCCCGAGGGGTCTAACTTGCAATTTTACACAGGGGTTTGGATTATTAATCTTAAAATTTGATTGATCACTAAGTGAACCCCGAGGGGTCTAACTTGCAATTTTACACAGGGGTTTGGATTATTAATCTTAAAATTTAACTAAAATTTGATTGATCACTAAGTGAACCCCGAGGGGTCTAACTTGCAATTTTACATAGGGGTTTGGATTATTAATCTTAAAATTTAACTAAAATTTGATTGATCACTAAGTGAACCCCGAGGGGTCTAACTTGGAATTTTGCACAGGGGTTTGGATTATTAATCTAAAAATTTAACTAAAATTTGATTGATCACTAAGTGAACCCCGAGGGGTCTAACTTGGAATTTTGCACAGGGGTTTGGATTATTAATCTTAAAATTTAACTAAAATTTGATCGATAACTTATGAACCGCTATTTTTGGAAAGATGGCTACCAAAATATTCTGTTCTGGCTATTAGAGGTCAGATTTTAACAATTTTAACAAAGTATGATTATAATCGGTGGGAAAAAAATCGTCTTTTTACTTATGGTGTCTACCCATAAATTATCAATTATCAAAAAATGAGTGTCAAAGTATCCCCACTTTCAATTATTTAAATAGTGCAGAAACTTGGCACAACATAGCTTTATCAATATTAAAATTCACACTACAGTTACTGCCTGAGCGCTCGTAGTTAAAAAGTGTCTACTTTCTTCAACTAACTAAAAAACCTTGTAGACAATTTGCATGCTATAATAGCATTTAGTTTTTAAATTGATTTTAAAATGTTTCCTCAACTCCCCAAGTGTTTGAAGAAGTAAACATGTTTTCAACTTGTATAGGCTACATACAAAAATTGTTTACAAAACACCAAGTTGCGTCGTAACTCCAAATCGAGATAACGCTACTACAATCGAACGTAATTGAAATTACTTCTCTGAAAAAAGGTTATTTAAACTAGTACAACATAAAGTATCGACTAAACTATAATAGTTCACTTCAGCTGTTTGATTTCTAAAGATTAATTAACTCGGCAATTTTGTCCAATAATTAGTTAATATTGGCCAATTAATATTTGTTTATTCCCGCCTAATTAAACCATTTAATCTTCATATTTTGATAAGAAATTTGTAAGTTTACAAAAGTTTGGATGAATGTTTCGTTCTGGTGCAATACACCCAGGGCGATGATGAAGTCATTGTCTCAAGAAAGGATTGATCCAAAATTTTGCAGTTTGGTAAAGGGGGTAGATGTCACACTGAATGATTACAGTTTGGTTAAAATCATTTAAGGAAGGGGAGTGGGAAAATAACGTTGTTTGTTTTTAAGGGGATTGAATTGGGACATGTGTTGGTAACAGTATCAATAATTATTTTTAGTTTATTTGCAAAGAACCATGATATAGACATGATAAATATTCATAACACTAGATATCTTTCCTGATAACAGTCAAAGCTATATTTAACAATGTCCAAATATTCTACACTAATTTCTTTGTTACCATAATATAATTCCAGCTGTAGAGACTATCTCGCGAAAAACCCCCCGACATCAGCCAGTATGATCAATCCCATTCATCCTAACCATTAGAGTAATTTTACACCGATTTTAGCTTATTTTATAGACAAAATGATCAAAAAATGTCTCTGTCTATCTGACGATTACAGTTTAGATAACATAAAAATATCTAGACAAATACTACGTTCAAGCAAATACTGCCTACTCGTCGATATAATTAGGGAAATGTTACCTTCGATTGAAGTTTTAAGGGAGTTTTTGGCACGTTAACTGAAACACTGCGTTTTCTCTTCCGGAGGTCACTTCGATATAGGCTATAAATATGTTTCGTTATATATCTAAATAGTGTTAAATATAAAAGAGAGATAGACAAATTTGAAAATACTGATGTTCTGATTGGACGAAGAGGAAAAAAGTTTCAATTGTGATTACTGCCGCGACAGATGCGCGAAAGGTTACCAAAAACTTCAAGTTAGCGACGCCCACTTTAGGAAGGACGTGGGACTCGTAAACAATGTTGTCTATAGTTAAAAGTATTTAAAAGTAAAGTTATAACATACTTTACTAGCAATTTGTTAGGTTAAATTAACAACGGCCAGGAATAACTAGAGCTTAAGAGTCATAAATTAATAGTAAAATCTAAATTTTGTACAGAAAACAAAACGACTTGTAATTTTTTAAAGAATAAATAATATTGTTTTGTAAATGTTTTGAGTGTTGATTTGTCTTTATACAGTAAATTAAATTTTCAGAGAAAGACATTGGGTATTAAATATATTTTATAAATTTTCTTTATATTTTGGGCACCACAAAGTGGGCAATTAAAATTTATAAATAGTTCATAAATTTTAACAAAATCTGTCCACTCAGAGAACTGGCCAGACGGCACGTGTCATTCAAGAAACACACACACACAAAATGTGATTCTTTCTTTTCCTTTTTGAAAAATGATTTCAAAAATAATGTGATTCTTTTTGAGATCAGGTCACATTGATTTTGTTTACTCAACAGAACTGACTTTATACTACGCGCGTATGTGAATTTAAAATGGTAAACACTAAATTAAAAATCGTAAATTTTGTACATATAGTAGCTCTCCATGAAAAAATGAACATTTTTATTAATTTTGTCAAAATTCATAATATTTAAAAGTCCTGATTTCGAATTTGACATAGTTATGAATGAAAATTATGGATTTTACTCAAACTTTTAATATTTATTTATAGAGCTGCTGAATTTGAACTTAACATTGGGCTTTTACGTTATTGAAAACTTACAGTGGCCAAATCAACAAACCTAACATTTATGTTATTTTATTTCTTTTAAGATGTAGCTTATTTTTACTTTATTATTTGTTAATGGTGCAGGCTTTTCTGTTTATTAATTATTTTTTCTCTTTAAAGGAATAACTAACCAGGCACAGCCTAAGTGATTCCTAATTATTTCATCTAGTTTATTTGTTTGTATTGTACAATTTTGTTGGTGGTGAAATTATAAAAAAATTAAAATACTGTTATTATTACGTATTCTATGGTTCAGAGTTAGAATTTAATACTCTTTTTAACATAAATAATTGGGAAATCTTGAGCTGACTACATAAAACTATAATTTAATAGTATTAGATGTAAAATAGATTTAGGCCTAGACAAATCTAACCATTACAAAATAAATGAACTATTAACTTACCCTAAAGCTAACATCATGTATATCCCAACTAGGACGAATGTTCTTCAATATTTCCACTGCACCTTCTTCAATACGATCATCTGGAAGAAACAAATCCAAGTGCGGAACGTTTGACATGTCCTCAACAACTACTATCGAACTCATTTCACTCGTTCTTTGAACTGTGTTCACGCGATCGACACTAACGCAACCTTGTGTCACATGATAACACTAGTGATCTTATTCATTGTAACAGTTACGTCATCATAGTGACAGCTGTTCCAGTCTATTTATGTTTTGTGTAGTCACTTCATTATTTTGTTGATAAACACTGCATTTTAAAAAGTGTAAAAAGTTCATTAGATTTGATATAAAGATTCTTGTCCTATCATACTGGTATTTAAGCATAAGATTTGTTTATTTGAAAAATGAAAATTATATTAAAATATACTATATAATATATTGGAATATAACTATTTAGGCTAATACCACTACTAAGAACAAGTTTCACCAGGTGTTAAAAAAGTCCCGTCTATGGTAAAAGTGACTTTTAAACTTTGAAAGGTAGAAAGCTCAAATTTTAGAAACTTTTTATGATGTAAAACACCATATAAGGTAAATTCATCCCACTCCAAGGAAGGTTTTCTTGGGGGACAGCTCAAACTGTTCAAATGTAAATTTGTAATCAAGTAACACCTCAATTTAAAGGTTTTGTTTTAATAGAAAATAACAGTACAAACTAGAGATTGCTATCTTACTTCAATTGAAAATGGCGGCCGGTCAAATATTTAAAAAAAAATCCAATTTACTTCAGAATAACTAGTCGTTTCCATATTAAATGTTGAGCTTGACTTATGAGAAAAATTATACAGTATAACCAACACACAGAACACAATTCTCAAACAAAAAATACGCCTAAGTATAAGACGCGTTTCAACGACAAGGTCGTCCTCTTCAGTGATACACGAACTAAACCAATCAAACTATTGGAGCTATAGTTTGATTGGTGTAGCTGGTGTATCACTGAAGAGGACGACCTTGTCGTTGAAACGCGTCTTATACTTAGGCGTATTTTTTGTTTGAGAATTGTGTTCTGTGTGTTGGTTATACTGTGTAGTCGTTTCCAGTTAAGAATTTAAATAATTTTGAAACTGCATTTGTGTCATTGGCATTTGTGTCATTGGCATTTGTGTCATTGGATATACAAGCTTCTACAACATTAACAATAAACCGTTTAATTTTGCAAAATATAAGCAATCAATCACAACACAACGTGAATCCGCACAAATAAAGTAACCACTATATAACTTAACGGAAAAATAATTGAAAACAGCTGTTTTAAATCCTCAAACAAAACAATAAAATAAAACGTGTATGAGGATTTATAACAATTTCATTTGTTGTGACAATATGTCATTTACTCATAACACGCATGCTATTTAAAGGATAAATTTATTACAAAAAAAAAAAAAAAAAAAAAAAATGCTTCCAAGGAAAATGAATAATTTTCGACAAATCTACAAGCACTGTAAAACTGTTTAATTTGAGACTTCAATAATTAAAATCGGCCCTATAAGAAATACGTGACCAGAGCAGACATTCCTTAGCAAAATAATTTATAAGATAAGGACACAAAATGATTGTAACAAAAACTTTACAGTTATTTTATTCAAGTTTGATCAGGAAGTTACATTGCTCTAAAATTGATTTGTTCAGAGATTTAAAGTATAATATCAAATTTAAATATTTGACCAGTCGGCCATTTTGAATTGGGGTAAGTTATTATTTAACTGCCCCGAGACTGTTTTGACATCTGGTATATAGAAACTTCAACAGTTTTCATTAACAACTGGTGTCGCACAAGAAACCATCATACTTTTTTTTTCTTTTCCTAATGAATACACGTTACTTATGTAATTTCCTTGTTTTTGTAGTAATGTCATCTAAGAGAGACAACATAAACCGTCCAAAAACATTACACAAAACTTTCTCACACAAAAACAGTACAAACAGTATTTCATTGTCATCTTCCACAAATTTTAAAAGCTACTATCTAAAAATAACAATGTTTTATAGACATCGAATATTTTAAAAATCGGCCAAATCGATGATTAAATTTTGGGAAAGTATGAAAGAAAAATACATCTGGGGAGTAAACATGTTGGGGGGGGGGGGTCGAACACGACGCCCGTTTCTACATATTTTCATTAAATAATTACCAAAAAAGTTTGATTAAGATCATTATACTCAATTTGAGGAAAAATGATAATTCATCTTGACATTGATTCCCAAATTTATATTACAAATAAAAATTTACTCTGTTGTAGCCTATTTGACCTGTTCTATTGTTACACGGGTTGCGTTTTAAGCGTCTGCAGGAGTTATCAATAGTTTTCCCAACCAACCACATGATTAATTTCAGTCACACATGCTTCTCTGCAAAACCTTACTTTGCAAAACTTTATCCGAACAAATTGAATATAATTTAAAAGTCAATTAAATACCAAATATGAAGTGGTATTAATATCCTCATCTGGATTCTTTGCAAACTGATTAGAAATACTGTAACTAGTGATTCTCTGAATAGTAAACTTCACACATTGGAAGTTTTATACAATTTAAATCGTACTTGTAATGTTTTTCCCCTTTGTTGTTTAAACGCGAAAAACCTCTCGGTTTTATCATTGCCGTATTAAAAAAAAAGAAAAGAAGATAAAACGAAGACCAATAGCCCTCGAATACTTTAATAGCGTCAAGGTTGGAAAAGAACAAGAGTTGGTCAAGAGAGACAGGAAAGTCAAGATGAGAGAGAGACATCTAAACAAGACTACGTGGGAAGGGTGTAGATCCAGCAAGGTATCCTCGGGATTGCGAAGCCCGTACTCACCAACACCACCTGAGGGTTGTTCTTGTAAAACCAATGTAGTCATTGTCTGACGCGTAATGTGACAATAATATTTATAGATGGAGAAGTAACAGTAAATAACAACAGAGCTTTGATTTCGTTCAATTTTGTTGAAATGTGAAGATAATATGAATCCAAACCTGTATAAGAAACTGCAAGCACAAAATTATTAACTTTCAGCAATAATTGAAAAACAAAACAAAAAATGAACTTTGACTTTAAAAAGCTCGATAATCATCAAATGCAATTCTCGCTGAGGAAGCGGTTATGGGATATTAAGTGAAGCAAATAGGCTACATCATAATATATTCCTAGTTCATTTTCGTTTGTAACGGACAACTACCAAACTGTCATTATCGTATTGGATGTTTTTATTTGGTTCTGCCGATGGGTGAAAGTTTGTGCAATATTTTTTTTAACAGTTAATTTTAATTTCGCTTTCACTCACTATAGAACGTTGAACAATCAATTTGAATTTTTTACCCAATAAAATAAAGTTCAAAGTTCAAGGTCATATTGAAATCGAACCCGGTAGCCTAGTACGGGGTCGCCCCGGATATTAGACGATTACCTACCTAAGATTATTGCAGTCCTTCCCATACCCAATAAAAGCTTCCCATTTTAACGATAATTGGACTATTAACTAATTAAGTATTGTTATATCACCGACTTTATTGACCGAGCGAAGCAAGGTAAAGTTTTAACTTCCCGCCCTTTGGTATTTGGTCTGTAAATGGGCGTACCCAGCGAAGGGCAGGGGGGGCAGCTGCCCCCCCCATGAAGCAAAAAATAAATCTTTATTGTACATTTTGTTGCTGGAATTTAATACAATTCTTGAAATAACTATTTTAATAATCAATTGAATATTGAATGACCATGGCTTGCCCCCCCCCCCCCCAGTTTTGATCCTGGGTACGCCCTTCGTCTGTATGTTTATTACACAGTATGTGTAGCCAGTTTTGAAAATAGGTACAATGCAACTAGACCAGGCTCTTTCTAACTTCGTCAAATGATGTAGTAGCCTATAGTAAGTACAATTGTTTTAATATTTTATTTTCAGTTTAAAATGGAGTTCCAGAGTATGAACGGTGTTTCGACTAAGAATACATGGAGTCCTTGAAGAATACATGAACATTGGATATGAACCGAGGCATTTCGAGCAGTTGTACAAAAAAACTTTAAATAAAAAATTTAATTAAACCGTTCTCTAAAATTTCTCTATGAGATTTTTTTACCTGACTAATAAAAAACCTCCCCACTCAAATTTTGATGTTTTAATTCTTTAGAATTCATAGTGTTATAAACATATCAAATAAATTATTATATATAGATAACAGCTACACTGTGTTGTTCATTGAGATTTTCTCTAAAAATTCATATAACTTTTATTTAATTTGTAACATATACACACCGATATGAAATAGAGTAAAATATAAATAATAATGGAATCATTTACCCTTCTAAAAAAATTGGGTCACCAGCCACCAAGGCCTACCCACTTAAAGCTATTTATATACTTCAAAGAGGTACAACAAAATATTTACTATCACTGCGATTCTAATGATTGGTAAATTACAATTATTACAATTGACGGGGCAAGCTACCCATAAAGCAATTAATTCTTATTATTTCTCTTTTCGAATGGTGTTGAAATGTATTTTGTTCAAGTATACAGTAACTGTAGTAATATTTACATTTCAAGATTTATGAACTATTGTCGTGTGTCATATCACACGTTGGGTCTACTACAGAACCATTAGTAGGCTAATTGTAGGAATAATTCGTTATCAAGAAACTATTCTTTTATAGATCTACAAACTCATCACAGCTGGTCTATATTGTGCAAAAGCAAATTAAGAAAGAAGGATGACTTGGCAGATAGTGCTGCTGTTTGGGGTATATCCAGAAGTGGTTTGAATTGCTTTATTGAAAATTGCTTTTTGTAACATATACATTTACAGGATATCCTAAGAATGGGATAATTATCTAGAGATTTTCAACGTTAAAATAACTGCATTTATCTTTGAATACTTTTTGTTTAATATGGGTGTGTAAGAAAGTTTACGGAATGTTTTTTTTGCAGTTTTTTTGCATTGTTTATCCGTAGGAGAAACAATTTTTAAGAAAATGTGGATAAAAAGAAAGGTTTTTTATATATATATAATTAGTAGTGCTTTTACCGAGATAAGAAATTTTACAATTTTTAATAAAGTATCTTTTCAAAAACAAATCATCGATTCTAAAATAATATTCAAATTGAAAACACAAATTTTGTCCCCACCCTAACCATTAGCCAACAAATTTCCTTATACAAATAAAAGTTATCCCTTGTTTTGTGCTAATGAAATAGAAATTATCTCAACATGCTTTTTCTTGGCTTCATTAAAAAAAAAAAAAAAAAAAAAAAAAAGTAAGACTGCATTAAGTATTTTTGTATGGACTACAAGATGGCTTTAACAGTTTTACTCAAAATTATGTCCTGTTTCAATTTCCTCTGCAAAATGGTAGCATAGACATAAAAGTATATCCAAAGTTAAAGAACTAAAAACTATCATAAACTTATCAAATTCAATTAGTTGTATATTATTCAAACCATTTCAAAATATTAAGATTTTTGAATTATAAGTTCTAATTTTGAGTGGTTATATTGGGCTAAATTTATACAGTTAAACCAAGGCATCCTCAGTTAGTTTATGTTGCTTCTTTTCCAGGACAACCTGTTATAAAAACCTATGTTTTCCAGGACTGTAAAACCTTCATAATAACTTTATTTTGTTCAGTTTCTCTTTAAATATAATGAATGCACTCTCAACGCTCTTCTCTACTGGGCCTTGTAGAAAAGCCTTGGATTAAATTACAAAAAAATTATTAACATATTTGCCTTTAACATCAAAAAATTATAGATAAATCTGTCATAACATAAAAATCTGTAAAAATTTGAATAGAAATTTGAGGTTTCCATTTTAAATTTAAGGTGTGTTGAAATTGTATAATTTTGTATTATTATTTAATTAGAGCCTACACTTAAAGTTGTGTACATTGAAAATTGATCCGACTGTTAGGTTCAATTAAAATCCAAATGAAGACATATATATGCCTTTAACACTAACAAATAAATTGGGCGAAATTAATATTAGGCTTGTAGCATACAAATATGAATTGAATAGCAAGATCTGCTACAATAAATTCAATCATTAAGGCTACAGAGGTATAATGGGATTTTTAACTTATGGTCACCTATAATTATTTTAATTTCAAGTGGTATAAAACAAAAGAATACTAAACTTAATTGTTTCCTAAGAAGCAGGAATACAAGGTGTCTAATACATTAACATAAGTGTTATTAGCCATACATAAAATAAAGATAATTTGGATATGAGGACCGAGTGGAAATTATTTCACATAAGCAAAGTTGAAAGCTCAATAGGGTCAAGTTACCAACTGAAATAGGGATTTCAATTATCCATAGTTCAAGACTGAACTGGTATATCAGGAAGTTTATCTGAATGATATCAGAAGTACCCTGTCCTTAAAATTGATTTATATATAATATAGTGTCATACCTGAATGAAGTAAACTGCAGCCCAAAGCAGATTTTGCCCATGGGCCATTGCAAGCTATGTATTATCTATAGTATAATGATGTAAGTAATTTAAAATGAAAAAATTGGGCTGCACTTTATAGGTGGACTATAAGTTACAATAGGAAAACCTATTACTTTAAAATTATAACTATTACTTATTTAAGGAAAAGAATATCTCTAAAAATATCAGTAATGGGTTATACTAACAATTCAACACCATCTATAAAATAAAAGGAAAATTCTGATTGCTCAAGATTTATTTTCATCCTGTTTTGGCAGTAACTGGTATTTATATATTTTTTTTGTACATCAATTGGATGTTTACTAATAATTTATTGGTCTAAAAATTTTATGGTTATAGCTAACTGATAGTTAATCAGTATAGTCTTGATTTATCTATAAATTGACATAAATAAATCATTCAATCATTGGGCATTAATTGACTGTATCAGTATGTTCTACCGTGTGATTGGTTGACCCGCCATTGATCTAGGGCCTAGTGTTATTTTTGAAGGGATCTGAATTTAAAAAATCTATAGCTAAACTTATATAGGGTAATACTTATCAGTATAGGATTTAGTCAATTGTTTTATTCACAACCTGTTTAAATTTTGTACACCAATTTGTATAACAAATACTGGCACAGTCCTAAAGTATAATGCGAATAATTCTACCTAACCTTAAAAAGTGAAATAGCCTATAAAATTGTTAATTTTTTATTAAATCTGTAGCTTAAAGCAAAAGTAATCTATGTTTCTATTGCATACTACAACACAATGGTAAGAATTTGGTATATCTAAGAAAAGAGAACATTTACCTTACAAAAGACCGACAATAAATCACCCACATTATTGAACAAATAAATGTGAAGATAATAGATAAGGGTTGTCATCCTTTTGATCAAACAAAATATGTTCAATAAACAAAATATAAATTAATATGGACATTAGCCTAACTAATATTAATTTGGCTAGTCCATTAATCTATAATGATATACTAGGTTAACACAACTACATATCTATTTCATACGTTTAATAAATGTAAGTAAATTAAATACCTATTTTACAATATGTAAATATTGAATATTTGGAGCTATCAAATTTTCTTAAATAAAATATTTTCCAAGATAGGCTACTTCAATTTCGTGGGAATAATCAGTAGCTGCAACACTAACAATTTAAAAAAGTTAACTATGCAGATGAACACTAAACAAACTAAGCTTGTTCAAATAATTTTAGGTTATAAAATACACAGGAATTTAGTTAGTGGTTAAACGTTTAGAATTTAGTGTTTGGGTTATGTAATGATTTATTTAACACTGGTCATCATTCTGCATTTTCAGTCAGACGGTAATAATTATTGCAATTGACAACAGAACTGACAGTTCACCTGTGTCTACCGAACGCGAATTGTGACGGCCACCGGCCACATATCTAGGAAAATTAATAAAACCTGGATGTGTATTTATTCTGTCTGCTGCATTTTATTTCTTAGTTTTTCAAGAAATATAATAATTTTGTTACAGGGTAGTATTAATAGAACAGGGATATGTATTTTGTTTGCCGAGTTTTATTGATAAGTTTTTATGAAATATAATCATTTTGTTACATGATAGTATTTAATAATACAAATGAATCTAACCGTATAATTGGCAACCAAATATTCCTTATGTAAGTTAATTATTGTAAAAATTAATTATTTACAAAGTCATAACGGTGGTACGTGTTATACTATAAGAATGACTAGCTATAGTATTTATGTATGATTTGGAAAAATCGATGCTTATTGCGTTCGATATGTGTTAGGCCTATATCTATGTTCGATAGATGTAAATGAAGTGCTACCATTTGCTTGCAAGAGTCCCTGCTATCTAAATTTAATAATTATTTATATAAACGAGAAAAACATATATCTATTAAATAATGCACTGAATCGTAATCTGTAATTGTTAATAACATTTATAAGGAAATTGATACAGGACACCATATATATAAATTCTTAAGTCTAACTTGTTATTGGAATGAATTCCAAATTTATTCCACTGATCAAGTTGGCGTTAAAAATTTTTAACCAGCTGATTGTTTACAATTGTAAACTCCTACAGACATAGTACATAACCTCACAACATAATGTAAAATTGTATGTGATATGTCATGGGAATGTGTTTATTTCATTTTAAACATTATGTGCAACAAAATATTTTAATTTATGTTTCATTTGTAATTGACGGGATTGTATAATGATTCACCTACCGATATGAATAAATGTTGGGAGTAATGAATTCTTGGTTCTTTTATTTTGAAGACATTTTAATTAAAATCACCTCATGACCTTAGTTTTATGTTACAAGTAAAGAAGAATGGATATAACGTTAATAAATGGTTAGTATTAACATTGCTACTTGTAAGAGGAAGAGGAATGAATCTAAATATCAAGTTATTAACATAGGATACACTTGTCTGTACTCGATGCATTATACACGACATGTCTTAATGAAATGTTTGTGTCTGAACATTAGTAAATTATATAGGCTAACCTAAGCCTCTCGAAAATATAGAAAATCTCTATAGTTATTTTACTCCTTTTTTTATACCTAAATATCCTTTTGAGGTCTCCAAGTGTATAGAATTTGTTTTTAAATTATGACTGTTGATGACCAATTTTGGTTTGGTAAATGCACTTTTTTTACCATATATCCAGTTGTATTTCTTTTGTGGATTTTTAAAAATTTGGTGTTATCTTCCATAAAAAGAATAAGTATACAATTCTAATTTGCTCCTTTGTTTAAATTTTGTGTGAATGTAGGCCTATGTTTAAAGAACTCCAAAATATTTTGAAGACGATAATGGCTTGTAGTAGCCTATATTTAAAATATGCTCACATTTAGAAAATTTTCTCAAAGTTGCATATTTTGTGAAGTTTTTTGTTTGGATCTGAACTGGGTTTGTTTTGGTCTAATTTGCACTGTAAGTAAGTTAAAAACCGTTACGAGCTTTTCATGTGGTTTTGTTTGATTATTTTCAGGTGAACACTGTACATTAAACTTGTCAGGTCAAGGATTAACCAAGTTGTATAAAGGTCATCATTCAATTGAAGATGCACACAAAGTAACATCTCTGGTTTTGGACAGCAATGAACTTCAACGTTTGGACAATATTGACGGATTTCCTTCTTTGATGGAGGTAGGCACATTTTTAATGTTCTATTGTCTTAGGTGATGAGCTATTAAATATGCTTAAATGTGAAAAATGTTAAAGCTAACGCAAATTAGTTCATTTAATTTCTTTTAGCATGTTAAAAAATGTAAAATCATTGTTATTTATTTGTAAAAGAAAGAAAATACAAAACAACTTCAAAGTAAATGTTTAGGAAGATCTCTTGCTTCAAAAATAATTGATTGAAATCATAACTTATATTGTCCAGTGAGTATTTTAAGAAGATGTTGATGGAGAGTCTTGGTATTTATTGTGCCCGGTCATGAACCAACCTAAATACGAGTATGGCGGCACTCTTATGATGGCGACTTGTGTGATGGGTCTCATATATGTTTATACATTACACAAACTTCACTGGTTTTGTTCAAGTCAGTGCCTTGCTAAGAAGGGGTTTTCTAAAATTCAACTCCTAAAGAGGTTAAAAGGGGTACAATATGTTTTCATAGATTTTTCAATACTTCTTTGGGCCGATGAAATATCGACTTTGTTTTTTACTTTCATAGACTACCCATAGGCTTAAATAAAACCAAATGTCCTGATTGGCTCATCAGCATCTAGTTCAAACCCTTGGATCTAAAAACAAGAAATTCGTGCAGTACATTTCTTCTATAACTCATTAAGAAAGGATTTTCCATAATATACATGCAATTTTGATATAGCCTATGGTTAATCCTTATCATGAAGGAACAACACCGGGTAATGCTTAAAAATTAATATACTCTGAAACATGGAGAGGTAGCCAAGGAACGTGGCCTAATCTACCATCAAGAATTATATGATCATGTGCTTGGTGAAGACGGTCTCTAGGGTAAAAAACCCTTTATAATGCCTATCCTCAAAAGGATAGTAGGGGTATGGTAGTTTAAATTATAAAGAACTAAATAGTGTTTTACACAAATGGATATCATATTTATCAGTTATAGTTTGATTGGTGTAGCTCGTGTATCACTGAAGAGGACAACCTTGTCGTTGGAACGCGTCTGATGCTTAGGCGTAGTTTTTTGTGAGAATTGTGTTCTGTGTGTTTGTTATACTGGATATCATATTGTTCAAGGAGTTGGTCAAGTATTTATGGAAAATCAGCTATGGTAGGAATTTAAATAACTTTAGAAAACTATACAACAGTATTTTAGGTACCTGTATGGGTTGTATTGTATCTACACAACTGTGACTGGCAAGAGAATATGTCAGTAAGCATATCATAGTTATGTAAGAAGCCTGGATGGTATAAAAGCTGTAAGTTTGCAAGATTATAATTCTTTGTTATTCTAGAACATCATCAAACCAGAAGGTTAAACTCTCAACCCTTAATTAGGTATTATAATTGACTTAAGGAGGTCATAGAGGATTTGAGGAGAATAAGAAGGCTGAAAAACTGGCAAAGAAAGAGACTTGGACCCCACATATTGGCCCAGATTCGGCTTCCGGATTATATATAGCAGGAATAGAGAATGTGGGTGTCTAGACACCTTTAAACATTTGAAGGAAGGCTCAAAGACAAAACTTCGTGTATGTAAGCCATGTACGTAATATTCTTGAATAGGTGCAACCAAAGATATGTCTTGAGTTTTGTAATTGGACAAGGAGCATCTAAGAAATGTTTAAATACTCTTGAAATGCAGACTGTTTCACTACAAGAAAAACAATATTCAGATTGAAAAGGTATGGCAGGTAATATCGACAGTTGATACCTTTAAATGTGTTAAAAAATAAATAATAGAAAATAGAAATGGAAAACACTCAGTATTTCAGATTATTTCAACCTTTTTCAGAAATGCAAAAGAATGAAAGAACTTTACTTTCTTCTTTTATACTTATTAAACAGGTTGAAATAAACTGAAATATAAAGTATTTGTATTTTGATTTTATTTCTTTATTATTTTTTATACAAATAAGTCAAATAAAGAACCTTTGAGTTATAATATATTAATATATTCTTTCTATATTTTGAGATATTTAACAGCAACACACAACTATCTGTTATATCCAGCGTATAATATATAAGATTTATTGTCTTTTCACATATAAAGTAGACAGTCTTGGGCAGATGGTGATGAATTTTAGTTAATATTTGGTCTTAAGGATTGTGTGTGTAAGAAAATTAGTACAGTGTTTTTGAACCGCTTATTTCGTCTTATCTTCATGTTTAATGGTCTTAAGGTATTTAGTAAAATGATTTTCAACATAGTATCCATATGTAATGTTGACATCGGTATGTAAGCATAATGGCGGCCATAAAAATTAGGATAGGGGCTTAGAGATTGTTAAATTTCCTTATCAGAAATACTGTTGTTTTTAGTAGCTTTATTGAAAATATTAATGAGATAGGACTAGCTTGTATGTTGTGATAGTTTATAGAAATATGTTTTGGATGTGTTTTAGCTGAGTGCTCGACACAATCAACTAGTTCGCATGTATAGTGTTAATAAATTAAGCCATCTTGTTCGCCTTGACCTGTCAAACAACAAGATTCTAAGTATTGAAGGCTTGAAAGATCTAGAAAATTTGAAATGGCTTAGTCTAGCAGGAAACAATATTAAGGTGAGAATTAAAATTCACATACAAGTGCTTCAAAAAGGATTTTATTACTTTGTAAATTCATATAAATTTATTTAGACTATTTACAGAGCTGGTTTTTGTATTGTTTTGTAGCAAAATATATCTAGTTTTGACCGACGTAGTGAATAGTACTCAAAGCACCACCACAAGCGCTAGCAACAGCTGTAATAAAGGTAGCTGCCTTCACAGGTCCCAAACACACTCACTGTGAGTTTTGGATTGAAGTAATTATTTTCGTATACAAGTATGCAATTATTTTCGTACTGAGTATGACAAAGATCCTCCCAAAAGGCGCACCATTTATGAGTGGCATAAGTGTTTTGTTGAAACTAGGTGATAAGAAATCCTCAGAGTCTCCTCGTGTGTCTGATGATGTCGTAGAGCAAGGAAGGACATCATCGTAGAGTGAAAGAAGGTTTTGTTAACGGCCCTAACAAAATCAACCTGGCATGCTTCTAGCAAGCTGGGCGTTCCATGTCGCGACTGTTTACCATGTGTTGAGAAATTATTTGCATCTCAAATCTTACAGATTAATAAAAAACTGACACTTCTCGATATTCACTTCTGTGTATTTATCAAGGATAAAGTTTATATACCACTGCTGCTGCGGATTTGGTAGGAAATAAACTTTAAATGGGATGTCTACAAAATGACCATTGGAAGTCACATTGAACCTAACTAACTATAAGGTAAAAACTTGATCTATTTTGTTACAAAATGATCCCAAAACCATGTAAGTAGTCTGAATAAATTTATATGAATTTACAAAATTGTAAATCATTTTTGAAGGATCCTATATAAATAAACTATATATAAGTTATAATAGAGCAGATATATAATGAACCGTGGTATGTGTCGTCTCGAAAGTGTTTCACCGTAGGGGCGCACAACACTGACGAGAAAAGAGCCAAAGTTCCTATAAACATCATCTGCATCCTGTAAATGTTTAAACAAATTTTATTAGTAATTTATCTTTTGATTTGCAACACATACACTTTACTTCTGAATATATGTGTCTTTTTTTTTTTCTCTTTTTTTTTTTGTTACACAATATGTACAATTGAGCAGCAAAAGGTAAAAGATACTAGGAGGCAAGAATTGGTGAGTATTGGTGGTTTGGTTGCTCTTTACCATTCACCTCTCCATTATATTAAGTAGTTTCTTAGGTAGTTATTACCCATTTACACTTTAGAATCCCATGTACTCTAGAATAGTTATTTACATATTATTTTGTGGGCTTTAAGTCCTGGAGTGGAGGTAATGTCTGAATTTGTCTGTTTAGCTTCTTGTACATTAGAATGTTGAGTTGTTTTAAAATTTGAAAAAGAATTCTTCGATTTGCGTTAATAAATTTCCTTGAAAATTGTCGTTTTGTCTTTTGTAACATGAGCTGAGTGCTTCTCTGTAGGACTATTTTAAACTTCAAATTTCCTGTAATAATTTTAGTCTATATATAATTATATTAGTTTAGACACTATTTTTTATATAAATAAATTTTTCCACCGAAATCATGTATAGCCTACATGGTTTCATATGTAGTATAGACTGTGCCAGGCAGCGTGAAAATTGAGCATGCGCTCTAAGGTCGTACCCTCTCCTACTCGACTGTGAGTCTTCAGTACAGTCAGCACCAAAAAGTAGTCAGTTGCTGTCTAGCCACGCTATTCTATGGTTGCTTTAGTAATTGTAAGGTGTCATAGGCAGGCGGCAGAGAAACGCGTGGAGTGACTGACTGTACACCGCCGCGATAGGCGAAATGTTCTCCAGACTAGTGGGTGTCGTAGTAGGTGACTTGCACCTGTTCGTGCTCTTTGCTAATTGGCGCGATCTGTATAATGTTATGAGTAACATTTTATAACTAGTATATGGATTGTATGTTATATCTACTTGAACAATATATTAATAAATATTTTATGATTTATTGATCTAACTTAAGTATGTAACACCATTTTAGTAGAGTTAAACGGTAGAGAAATTGGTCTGAAAGTCAAGAAACTAAATAAATACATCAAGTCTATAAACTACTGAAATAACAGGTCAACTACGTGTTGTAAAACAGTACAAAATAAATAACTAACTACACAAGGTACAGCTAATACTGTATAAATGTTTGAACAAAATATTATTTATATTGTTTATTATTCTTGATAAAATCAGCTGTGATGGTGATTGTGTGAGTTATTGGAATTTATGTCATGTATTTATTTTTGTGTATGTCTGTCAATTTATAATGTTCACATTTCAATCATCTTAAAACAAATATTGTTTCTGATGCTATTACAGACCATTGAGCATTTACACACAAATACACTTCTAGAATACTTGGCTTTGGCTGAGAATGGCATCTCCCATATCTCCAACCTCTCTCATCTTACAAGGCTCAAAGTAAGTTTATTCTACATATCTTGTAGGACAATTTAACAGTAAATAATTTTTATAAAATTGATATTTATGAGTTTTGGGGCTCTAAACTATGCATGACATCAAGAATTAATTAATCAATTTAAATTTATAGCTTCTATTGATATGTTCAACTTAACGATATACTTAGTTGTTTCATTCATTAAAGCCTATTTTCACTGTCAATATATTGTTTATAGATTAGAATATGTTATTTAAAATTGTATCAGATAAAATTTTAACTCTAGAATAATAGATAACTATATTAACATTATCTTAATATTTAATAAAAAATATTTACTAATACAGTTTTATTTCAAACACATTTTGTTAAACATAAATTTAAATTCTTGATGTTTACTATCAGTTTGATATAAAATTAATTTTGTAATTTGTTTGTAGAACTGGATTAACATAAAGATTATATTTTCTAGCAACTGTTCTTGCACAAAAACCACATCGGAGGTTTAAGACACTGTGAACTTTATCTTCCTACTTCAATAGTTACACTGACTTTGGCGTCTAACAATTTGCTTGATCTCAATGAAATCAGCCATCTTGTTCAACTTGTCAATTTAAGGGAGTTCTCTATTGCAGGGAATCCTTGTGTCACAATGACAGGATCTGCTGTGTATCCTTCTTCTTACAACACTTAAATTTTGACTAAGAAATGAACCAAAAAAAAAATCAAACATATTTCATTACAATTAAACATTGTCAATCGAATCTAGGTTTTATAATGTGGTTTTTAATCGTTTGCATGATATTAATAATGTATACAATTAAAAATATAGAAAAAAGAAATGTATGAAAGCTAAATGTATGAAGGAAATGGTGCTAAAAATATCTAAAATTAATATTTCTTTGAAGCTTCATTTTCAAACTGTTTGTGCAGCTAATATTTTGATTATTTAATCACAGCAAATTGAGAAGGGTTTCTTGTATTTTATGGAAATAATGCTAAGATAGTAAACCTTGCCTATGGTATTTTTTAACTATGTTTTCATAAATCTCAGCTTAGAGACAACAAATACTAGAAGTGTGAGGAAAATTTAAAACTATTGTCATGTTTGGATATCATTCCCAAAGTTTTTTTTTGTAAATCTAGTTAATTTTTCCTTGACCTGTATTCAGTTCCAAATGGTTTTATTCATAATATTGGACAGTTTTTCACTTGATAGTAACAGTGTAACACTACTAATTTGAAATGATCTGTAGCGTCAGTCAATGTGCCCAACGTGTATGCCTGCTGACAAAGTTTGACTTCACCCTTTCACACCCTCTTCTCTAGGCACACCCCTATCTAATTCCCTAGACCATGTGTCCCCTCTGCCTTCCTTAGTTACAGTCCTACATTAAGCTATTAAGAGATGATATTATTAAAATCTCATCAGACACGGCAGTCCATCCAATAATGGAGACGATTTGAGGTAATACTGATTGTTTAACAGTGTTAGTCTGGCTATATTACGAGCTGATTTTCATAATTTAATTAATGAATTTAGTTGGTGTTAACTTCGAATTATCAAACAAATATTCGATTTAGAAACGATTTTTCTACATTATGTAAATAGTAATGTCAAGGGACCATGGTAAAAGTTAGAATTATCCACGATTTCGAATTACATAAGTTTGAATTCAACAGGTTTGACTGTATAACAATAATTAGATCAATATCTTCAAGGTGTTTTAAAATTATTTTTAACTACTTTCCTCTGTATTTTTAAAATATTTAGTTTTATAAATGTAATTAATTATATTGACATGTTTGTGATTAAGGGATAGAAATTAACCAATACCATAGTTTACACAAAATTAACACATTAAGTTTCACCATTAGACATCATCAGGCTATTGAATTAAAACAGACGTATAATTTTATATCAGTGGCAACAACATAGAATAAAGGGAAGATTGTAAGGAGAAAGGCAAGACAAAATAGAAATAAGGTAGAGGTAATAATTAGTTAAGGATGTAAAGCTACAAATGACCTAAGGGAGGTAGTTACAAATAAGTATCTATACAGTATGACAAACACACAGAACACAATTCTCACAAAAAATAGACTAAGTATCAGACACGTTTCAATAACAAGGTCGTCCTCTTCAGTAATACACGAGCTACAACAATCAAACTATAAGTCAAGCTCAACATTTAATATAAAGTATCTATACCTTTTATTTAGGCATATTGTTTAGGCTTTTATCATTCTCAGGCCATAACTTCTGAGGTTACTACCCTTCTGGTCAACTTTGCCTCTCTCATTTCACCCCTCCCTTTCTTCTTTGTTGGTGTCACTCGTATTAATGGTAAATGTCTTCTTTTATTTCAGTAGGCCTATTGATGTCTAATGGTAAAACATATGTAGTTTAGTAAAATTAACTTTATGTAAATAACTATATTAGTTAAATTCTTTTCCTTATTTAATTGGTTTCAACAAGTATTGATTATTTTACTTTAAAATGGTCTTCAATATTGAAGCATTATCTAGTAAGAAATTCATCATGTGCAATTACTTTTTATGTGCACTGTCTGAACTGTAAGGATAATGATTAATTTTTTTCTCAAATGACATGATGAGATTTTGATTCAATGCTACAGTTAAGAATGAGATGTTTTTGTTCTCGATTCCACAATGCATTTCTCGAGATTATAAAAATCTAAATAAAAACGACAGCAATTTTGGCCAAATACTAAGAATATAATACTAATTTAATAATAAGATTTCAGTTCTATTTTTATGCTCATTATTCACTAATGTCTATTTGTACTATCAAAAATATGTATGATTAGGTGAAGTTGACATTGACATTCATGATTATATACTATCTTAATTACAACTTATTTGTGTATGCATTTTAATGAATTACTAATATGTATAGTACACATGGTGTTTTTAAGGTTTTTAATTTTTAAACAGAAATGGTTGTTATTATCCTTAATGTACTTCAGTGGTTTCGATTATCGTCCATTTTTGATCAACTGGTGTATGGGATTGAAAGTGATTGATGGATATGCTGTCGATGATATTGAAAGGTAATTATGCATCAGTATTACTTTTCATGACAGATTTTTATAATAGAAATCTTATTAAAGGCAAAAACAAATTTTGGTTATTAATGAAATTGAGAAAAGTCTTTTAATTCATTGACAGTGTAATACAAAAATTTACAACTGGCAAAAGTACAAAAGTTGGAGGCCTGTTATATAATATCACATAGAAAGGTTTATAAAAATAAATAATGTCACATTTTGAGATAAATTTTTTGTAGTAGACTATTTGTTTTTTTGCTTTATGTCATTACTTTATTCTCATGAATCTAATGAAGATGGAGGAGTAGTGTAACATATTAAAAACCTAACCTCAACAACTAGGCTTGAATCTGCACAACCTTTGATGTTTCATAAGTCTGTTTCATGTTTGATGAGCTAGACTTGCGGTTTAACCAACTGACCTCCCAACTGTTTACTACTACTGTTATTAGATATCGGTGGTAATTTTAATGAAGCTTGTAAACCCTAATTATCCACATTTTCAATTAACATAGTTATTAATCAAAGTCACAATTTTAGTTTGCCTTTTTTAAATAAGGATAGTAGTTGGGTATAATATAACTTTTTACAAATTTGCAGTCTTATCTATTAACAAAAATGGCTGATGGACTTTCATGGACTTTTCATTGTGTGATTTAGTAGAGTATATGAAGCTGGTTAAACAAAAATTCTTAAAAGGTGTTTGTTTTTAGAAAGATACCATTTTTTATTACAATACATGATTGAGTACTAAAGTTATGTCCATGGGATTTTTGTTATCCTTTTCCTTAAATGGCCTAGTTGTGCATATTAAAGATTGTGTTGATTAGAAGGCTATAGGAGGCCCGTTTTGTACTCAAACCCCCCAGGACAGATAGGAAGAAAAAATAGCCTTATCCCAGAACTGAAATAGGCAGCGTCCCTTTTATCTGTTCATTTAACTTAACACACCTATTATGAGTCCAGTGGAACCCATCTACTGGTTCCTAGGCATGTCCCTGACAGAATTCTTCGCTATCCAGCCTATACTTTACCCCAGTATTCTCCAAACAGAAAAGTTCCTTTATCATTTAAGATGTCAACAAAAGAGTTACATATTATCTTGATAGCATTAATAGAATGCTCAGTTTATTGTATATTGTAACTTTCTTCAGCTTTCTTTTCTGTTTATTTCTCCAGTTTTGAAACTTGAAATAATCATTACTAATATATAGATTAACATGTTAAATCTGCTAACATTTCTTTTCGTATACAGTTTCTGAATAAATTAACATTTGTTTTAATTAGAGTTTTAATTTTTGATTATTTAACATTGTGAACATATGTTAAATGTAAAAAAAAAAAAAAAAAAAAAAAAATTCATTTTCACTTTAGTTGTGATATAGCAATTACACAATTTTAAATCATTATAAATTGAAAGCAATAGTTTTCAATTTATATTAATTGTTCCATACTTATTTTGATAAAACTCACTTTTCTTTTGGTATTTAACAATTTTATTTGTCACTAATTTTTATTAAAAATTTTAATTACACTCTTGTCTTGTTGATTGTGTAACAGATTGAAAGGAGAATGGTTGTATTCCCAAGGAAGAGGACGTCAGTTCCGTCTAGGAGAGCAAGGAACATTAATTCAATATTTAGCTGAAACATGTCCTTTGAATAGTTTACATTTAGAGACAGAACAAGAAAGAAAATTAAGACTTATATTAAGTAAAGCCCATCAACACCAACAACAGTTGAGGCAAGAGCAGCCAAAACAATGTAAGGGTAAATTAGTTTTGAAGTGTTATTTATAGTGGAATATAATTGGCTTTTAGTTATACAGTAGAACACCTCTTAACCGGTCTAGTCGGGACTGACATTCGGGCCGGTTGCCTGTTTGGCTGGTTAATCCGAGGTTCCCGTGCGGCTTTCGTTCAAAGAAAGCTTTTTTAATCAGGTAGCGCTAAGAATTATGCAATTAAGATGTTATTGCAACTCATTTTATTGTACATAAAATGTATCGTATATATTATGTTATATATATTATACATCAAACATGAAAAAATTAAACACTTTAAACTATTTTAAACATTGTAAAAACTTACATAATACAAATACACACCACTGTTTAAAAAAATCGGTAATTTTGTTTGTTTTTAAAAGGTTTTCGAAAGCCTTAAATTCATTAGCACCTGATTCATTTGGTGACATTTTTTCACCACATATTATGTGAGCGAAACGAATCCCATGACGCTTCTTCCAACGATCAAGCCATTCCTAGTTAGCAGAGAATGCTGGTGCATTCTCGATTTTACCGTGAATTACCAGTGCTTTTTCAATCAAAATTGGACCATTAATAGGGCTTCCTCTCTGGCGTTCTTGTACAAACCATATCCAAAGAGCTTCGTTGACGATGTCACAAACTGGTTATTTATTAGTGCACCGAATTGCAAGAACTTTTCCGACTCAATTTTTGAACAAATATCTTAAATTAATTGTCTATTTCGTCGCCAATCGTTGATGGTACTTTTTCCCACGTTAAACTTTTTTATAGATTCCCCTCTGTCAAGTCTTTTTAACACATTTAACCGTGTCTCAAACGAAACCAACACACGCTTCCGTTTTTGTAACTCGCTCATATTTATTTATATACGTAGATCATAACCAGTTAAAGACAAGAAGAAAATTGAAAACAAATGTTATATTTTCCATAATGTATGTACTAATTGATTCGTAGAAAAAAAGCAGCCCATCAAATGTTTTTGTCGGCGTATGCTGCTATACTGACGGGTGCCATTGCCGCGGTGTTTTTACACCGCCGACAATGGGATACTGCTATCGACAAAGTCGTTTGACTCGCCGTCACTTTGGTGTTTCAATTACAATTTATTTTCGGAAACCTTCATCGAACCAGTTCACTACGAAATAATCCGGTTAATCTGAGGCTGGTTAACAGAGGTTCTAGTGTAATTAAAAATATAATCAAAACTAGTCTTCTTTTGTGAAGCTTATTCCATAAAATTATTTATTTGCAACACTTGGCAGATTTTTGAAATCAAAATGTAAAAAAAATGTATCTCAACAACTATTTGACCAATCACCCAATTTTGTAAATAATTAGAATTTGGTAATGTTTTGTTCGTATCAAACGCAGATTTAAAAGTTTTAACCTGAATCAAAAGTTCTAATTGAGATATATATTTACATAGGAATAAATTTAAAATAGTATGCCAAACATATATATTTCTACATAGAATTTCAACTCTCAAAACACATTATCCTACAAATAAGTTACCCTCAACCGGTTTCAATCAGATTTCATGTGTAATCTGAAATCGGTTTGTATAATACAGTTTTTTAAAGATTTATAACTAATTGCAGTATTCTCTCAAGCAGAATTTTAATAATTAATTTTTCATCAAAATCAAATCCTGATACATTAGTTATATAAAAAATTTAATTTCTTTTCAGCTGTTCGTAGTAAGATACCAAAGCCGCAGACCCCACAATCGAACGACCTTATGACACGAAGCCTCGATCCTTCCCTACTAGACAGCTGTACAATGCATGTAGAGGATAAGGAAGATGTACGCACATGTATGCAGCAAGCACATATGAAACTCACTCAAAGTCTGCACTGCCCTGAGTCTCTTACAAACATACCATACAGGCCTACAGAAACACGTACTACAATGGTTGGTACACCGTTGCCTGCAGCGACAACATTAGTACCAGTACCAGAGTCTCTGATAAGTCCTTCAGTTGGTACTATGCCTCTAGTTTTGTCTTCCAGTAGGCATGAGAGAACTGGAGGAATCTCTAATGATAAATTGCAGATGATTAAGTCAAGGGCTCAAGAAAAGAGAGATAAAAAAGTTGATAAAGGTAATTTAAAATAATATTCATTTTTAATTTAAAATGTTATATTAATCTTTTTAATCTCTTCATAAAAAAATTAGTACTTTTTATTGCCAAGTGTTTTAATTTCATTTTTTGTTATTATTAAGTAATTGATTACTGAAATAATCAGTTTTAATCGGTTTTAAGAAATCAGTTCTGGTTAATAATTTAGAATTATTATACATTACCATATCACATTTATTTTTGTTTAGTTTTTTAATAAAACTCTTTACACTAGATGTGATTTATGACACAAACCGTGTTGTACTCTCAAAACAACTCAGGGTAGTTGGGTTTCATAAAAATTGGTTTATAATTAAAAACGTTGAAATTTACAGGATAACATAAATTAATGACAGAATCATGTTTAACATTCTAAAAAGTATGTTCATACTGGTTTTATCAAAATTATTATACAGTGTGATTCTATCACTATGAAACAAATATCCCTCAATAAATTTGTATATTTTATAAAATGATACCTTAAGAAAATTAATATGGATGAAGCTTATGTTTATTGATGCAAAACGATCACATTATTAAATTATGTGAATTGTACCCGTGGCTTAGAAACATAATTGCCAAACATGTTTTTGAGTTTGACTTGTATAGAGTGATTGCATAAACCAAGTAAATTCCATGTCAGTTCAACCACATTATGACATCTACCATTACATATTTTGATGAGCTTGGCATGGTCGTTCTATTGATTGGTGTAATAATGATACCAAATTGTTTTGCCCTATTATCTCTAATAGTTTAGATTTTACACCTTCGTAAAGTTTTTGCATTATTGCGATTTTTATCATTCGGCCGCAGAAAACTAAATTTGTTTTCCGTTGAAAAATAAATTATATCTTTTTTAGTTATACAATCTATTATTAAACAATCAGTTAATGTATTTGCTAAACTTATAACTACCAAAAATATTAAATTTAACAAATATATTTTCCTTTAAATTTTAGTAACTAGGCTTTAAAGTGATGCCAATTTTTAAACATGTAAACCTTCCTACAGTAGAATAAAATAGCATATATACAGTGTCATTATAAAGTTTCAGAGCCTCTTCCTCTATTTTTGTTAATAATTGTAATAATAAAATATAAACTTTAGGAATTTCATAGTTTGAGTATTGGTTTAAATTTTGGAATAATATATTTCTTTACCCATCTCCCTTGGAAAGGTCTGTGGGGCAGTCAATTCAAATTTCGTAAATGGTAAGATGACCTATGTGATGTCATTTTAAAAGTCTTTATGAGTAGAGAAAAAATTAAAAAGAAAATTTTGTTGAGCCATTCCAAAAAAATGGCTGATCAAAGTTTACAACAGCTGTACAGACATATTTTTCATACAAAGCACGGAGAAGTTTAAAAATATTATTGTGATTTAATGTTTCCTTTCGAGTAGTTATTATGTATAGTGGAAACGGTAAAGTTGTAGATCAAATGAGATCCAGGTAAGCTATATCGTTGTTGATTTTTTAAATCAAATAAACATGGAATTTTCTTCTTCTTTACTTGAATGATCAAAATTTGTGAAAACTTCAATCACCAAAAAAAAAAAAAACACAATTTCCAAAATGAACACTTTACTTAATGAAGACAGTGTTTTAATGAGTAAGCCATCATTATCAGCTGTTATATATATATCTGAGTATTATGTCTTAGTCATTGAAACATTGTCTTGATTAAAGTGTTTATAAGAGAAAATTGTTTTTTCTTACATTTGGTGATTTACGTTCTTGATGTTGATGAACACAATAGACAATCTACAAGTTTTTCACCCCTCCTTAAACTCTTTAATTATGGTCATACAGCTCTCTACATGATAAATTTAATATTATACATTGTAAAATACACCAAAGTAATATACATCTTATTGAAAAAAATGTATTTATAGATCTCCGTTTTAAAATTTGATTATCTTCAATTTTATAACAATCAATTTAACCGCTTCACAGAATTCAGCTCTATATTTTACAAATTTTCTCTACTCAAGTTTCTTAAAATGATGTTTCGCAAGACCCTTTTCACCATTTAAGATACTTAAGTTTATGTCTCAAAGCTCTTCTTTGGAAATGGGTATTATACCAAAAAGTCAACCCAAACTAAGATTCCAAATATTTGGAGTTTTTATTTGAATTATTTACAAAAATAGAGAAGAGGCTTGGGACTTTATGATCACAATGTGTAAATGTAGAGTTGCCAAAATAAAACCTCGATTGTTGTTGTTTTAAATTATTCTCAGTACTTGAATTATAATTTGTAAAATACTGTGTTTATTTCTCAATAATTATACATTTATAGTAATAGTTATGTTTTAGAAATTCGTAAACTTTTTATTTTTATTTTCCAGAGACGGACAGGGCTGCCACTTGTATACAGAAAGTTTGGAGAGGTTATCATACACGCACAGTTAACCAAAAAGTCCTTTCTGTTTATCAACATATTCAAACACTACGAACTAATCAGTTTATAAAGTAAGATGTTGTTAATACTTATAATTTAAGTCATAAACTGTGTTTAATCAATTCAATTAATTTATTTTTAAACAAAGCCTTCTTTATTAACCAATTTTAAAATTATACTGTACTACAGGTAATTAGTGAGTAATATATTCTATCATGGATGGGTGAAGACGTAGTCTAATCTTAGTCATTTGAATATGTTTTGATTGGATGTTCAAATTTATATCATATATACAGGGTGATCAAATAGTCTGTGTACACCTCATGGTTACGGTACAGAAAACGCTCACAAAATTATTTTGAATCACTTAATATGATCATATAATTGAAATGTTGAAAGTTCACAATTTCTTGACATGATCTTTTAGACTAAATTGTTTTTGAATTTATTCTGTCTACAAACACATGTTCTAAAAGTACCATAGATATATGAGCTGAGTGTGCCCGTAAGTATGAAAAAATACAGAATATTGCCATATTACTAATGAGAGTTGTCATTCTCAAAGAAAAAATCAATCAGATTATGGATTTTCATGACATCCCAACCCCAAACATTAATCTTCTCATCATGCAACAATGATTCGTGGATCTCATGAGGAATGTGTGCACACTAGACAGAGTTTTAACTGTCAATGTACTTTGAAAAATGGCAATATGCCATATCTGTGAAGAATGTGATGTCCAAAATGTCTTCTCCATCACAATAAAAAAAGTTTAAAAACCACCTGCAGTATGCTGACTTTCAATTAGTGTACAGCTGTAGTTTGTAAAGGTGTAGGCCTAATATATTTTTACATAGTCTCATGGATCGTACCATATGAGACACTAACTTTTTAAAATAATTTTATGATGCATGTTTTCTGTCTTTGGAGTATGATGGACAACACTTTCCCCATCAACAGTAGGCTTTCCAGACCTGGTAGTTACACTGCATGTTTTTGGTACTGTAAACATATCAGGTATATTAGATTTTTTTTATCAGTTTTATAATTCAAATATGTCACATATATCATATTTAAAATTTATCTAAATCTACCTTTTTAAAAAATAGCTGTAGCAGAGATTTAACTGTGCAACCCAGATCTTGGACCATGTAATATGGCCCTATCCTGATCCCTAAATCAAATGTTTAAAAATTCTTTCATATACATGTAAAGCTGTATATGTGTATAGGTTTTTATTTCGTAGATGACTGTCAGTTGGTGAACATGTTAGTAAATTTTTTTAAATATAGGTAATCTCTATAAAATTTGATCAGATCATTTATATATACAGTAGCTTATAATATCAATGTGTTAAGAATATTTTTTATATTTTTCATTATAAATATCGGACTTCAAAATTGGTTTAACTGTTGGAGTTTCATAGGAAGTTACAAACAATAATTTGTAAAAACATTTTTTAGACTTAGGAACATTTAAAGTGGATGTTTCTCCAAAAGAACTCGGAACACATATTTGTTAAAAAAAAAAAAAAAAATGTTATTTCAAACAAGTTTGATGAAATAGCAATTTTAAAAAAAGTGCCTTTTTTAAGGTGTACATTGAGATATAGCCAATTAAATTAAAAAGGTACAGGTTGAACCAAAAGTTGCTCACTATATGGGTACATAAAGTCAATAGATCAGAGAGTACGTTACAAGTAAAGGGAATATGTTTTATTATTAGAAAGTCTTATACCTAACTAAACATTATTTGCTTAATTTGTTGAAAACACTGAAATGAATCTTGACTAAGGTCCGATTTTTTTTTACAAATAAGAAATTTGGCTTCGTATTGGTCATTTATAAATTTTCATATTTAACTAATTTTGAAAAATTCAAGCTTTTACAATGGGACACATAGTTAATTTTCCTATTGTTTTACCTCCATTTGTTTCCTGTTACATTTGAAATCTGTTTTCTATGAGATATTTAAGAACTTAAAAAGGAAATATTCACAAAAAAATACAATGGATTGCAGTGAAATTATAGAAGAAAAGCAGCTGCAGAACAGAAATGTTTTTTCAGGACAAAGGTAAACATTTCAAACATGCCACGATAAATCCTATACAAGGAATGGTAGATGTAATAAGATCTTTTTAAATAATACAATATATTGAATTTACATTTAGATCTCTGATTTCTTAATTTGTTTTTATGTTGTATAACTTTCAGATTTACGGTGTAAGTAAAAAATACTAATAATATTGGTAATAATTTTTAAAATCTGACATTGTAATGCATAACTAGAACTTCAAGGTATAAGATATTCTTGAAACCATATTCAAAGTGTTATAATCTGTCTTTATGTAATTGTATATGTGAAAGTTTGTGCAATATGAGTTTAATAATATTGTGTGAATATAGGAAGTTATCTGCTGATATGGAAGCAACACGAGCAGCTTTAGATTGCGAACACAAACTACAACTTATACAAATGGAAGCCATCAATGCACTTTGGAAAAAGGTACTGTAACATCTTCTTTAGGAGAGAAGACATTTTGTAATTGTTCAAAAAATCAATTTTGAGATTTTGCATAAATATACATTTTCACGTCCTCCAAAAAATATTTTTTCCTAATCATCTATGTACTTAGTGGGTAATTGCCTAGACCAATTTGGGTAAATTTGTATCTAGGATTTTTTTAAAGATTAGGATTTGTCAACATAAATTTCAAAAACATATTTTGGAAATCAATATTATTGCAGAAGTGGCAATTTTTCTCAAATGTAGCCATAGAGAATTCAATTATAGTATATGGTTCACTAAAAATTCCATGTCTGGAATTATTTGTAAACAATTAAGTAAGACGGAGGATTCAGGATTACTGGTTCAACTAAGTAGATATACAGTAGTGGCAATTTTTTTCTCCACCTCTTGAAGAAAACCTGGGTAGTCTATAATTAAGTTTCATCAGAATCGTTCAAAAATATAAAAGTTGATTTTTCACCAAATCTTGCTCTTTTCTGACTCTGGCGCTATCATCAAAAGCTGCTGTATGCGCAGTTGTCATTTTTTGCATTTAAAAGTTTATAATAAAGAAAATTCTAAAGTTTTACTGAAGTTAAAGACTAATTTTGGATTATGTTATGATAAAAAAATGTTACTTTTTAGTACGAGTTGTTGATACTGTATAATAAGTAGTAAGCCTACACAAATTCTTTGTGTTCTTGGCAATTGCCAATTTTTTCATTTTAGGTTTCTTAACGATAACTTAATTATATTACAAGGTACAGAATAAATTTTAAAACTCATGTTATTTGTCATTAAAAAATAGAAATATTTTGCCTCTTTAAAAAATTTTAATGGTCGCCTTTTGAATATTTACATAGTAAAGATAAAAAATAGTATAAAGAATGGCCGTACTAAATATAAACTCATAATCTTACTAATTTCAGTAGTTACCATTAAAAAAATAATTTTTTTTTAACAAAATAGGCGACAGATGGAAAACGAAGCGTTTTCGAACCAGTGTTCATATAAACTTTTTTCATTATTTTCATCAGTAGAACTCATCCTGAAATTCTTACCGTTTCATCGTGAAACACCGTATATATACCAACATCCACATACATACCAACATCCAGACACCTGTTGGTTTTTGTACAAATTTGTTTACTGAATTGTCTGGATGAAAAATCATATGTTTTTATTTGAAATTTTAAGTGAGCACCTCCAAAAAGTGAAAACATAATATGCTCATGGAATTAGTTACATAAAAAGTACCCTGTACCTAAGCACAAAAGTTTGTAAACTTTAAAGTTGGCTCAAACAATTTTGATTAAATTTTACTTTGATAAAAATTGCAGTTTCTATAGTAAGGTTTCAGTTATAAAGTTGATCATAATATTTAGTTGGGTAATTTTTTTGTGTTTAAAAAAATAGTTCTTTTAAAAAAATTATTCTGTTAGTTTCTTAAAAACAAACACATTTTATGGGTATAAATGTGCTATTTGTGTTTAGGTAGTCAGTTTACAACCGCTTAGAAATGAAGAAAGCATGGGCGACGTTAAAGATTTGGCTGAAACTTGTGTTCGACTGAATAATCAAGTAAGTTATGCAAATTGAACAAAACTTGTTTGAAAATGTAAAATAAATAATTAATTTTAAACAAATTTTCACAGAAAAAATAGTTCAAGAAGAAGTTTCAAGAACTCTAATTTGTAATCAGGCCATTGTCAGGCATCATCATTAGGTTGATTGGCTAATTGCAACTGGCGATGATGACGGTTGTTGAAACTTCATCTTGCTGTGAAAATTAGTGTTTCTTATTAATTATTAACTGTTCAAATAAATTCTGTTTTTAAAATTATTGGATAGTGATAAATTGTTCATTTATTGGTGTAATGTATATAGGTAAAATTAATACAGTAGACTCACGATAGTCCGACGCGCCTGTCGGTTGAGTCACCGTGCTAAAACAACCTCAAGGTAATTTGACGAAGCTGTTTTAATAGGAAAACCCCTCTATGTGTCTCCTCAAGTTGTTTGTTTAGACGTCTCAACTCTCAATGCAGTTTCGTTGCAAAGCATAACTGTTTGTGTTAGCCATTATTGGAGTATTATTTTTGTTCAGAGTGATTTTACAGTGTTGTGAGTTGTTAAGTTCTATCTATTCCAATTTTATTTTATTACTGTATACATTAGTGTTGTATTGGCGAGCACAAGTTCAAAACATAAGCATAGAACATTAAATTTATCTAATAAATGGGAAATAAATGAGGGATATGATCGTCGTGAAACTCCAATGTCGATATGTAAATCGTACGAAATAGGGTGAGCTACTGTTTGATATCCTGAAAAATAAATTAGGTTTGAATCTCTACAAGTTACATTCATGAGTCAAAGACGGGTGTATGTCACTAAAGAAGTTTTTTATTATTGGTACACTAACAATTTTGTCTCACATATAAATAAACACTTGAACGAGAAAAAGGTGCCAGGGAAGGTAATTCACAAGGCAGGACATTCTGACAAGGAAGAACTGAGAGTTAAAACAGCTGATGGCTATATAGAGGCCAATAATTACAGCTCTCTTTCAGCCAAAAGACCAAAATATTATTGAGACTTTCAAGGCTCATTACTTACGGATATTATAAGTCAACCTAACACAGACATCACATCCATCTTGAAACAATTCAACATCGAGGATGCCATTGTCAATGCAACGTTTGCTTGGTGTCAAGTAAAATCTCTTACGTTATTAAAATCTTGGAAAAATATTTGGCCAGAAAATCCACTTCTTCCGAAGAAAGACAACAATAACAATTTCAAACAAATTTTGGAGAATTGCTCTTGCAATTTGTGCGAGAATTACAAACATGAGTTTTAGATAATAACCTTACCACTGGCCTCACAAACAACGAAATTATCATTGAAATCATAGAGCCTGTTGACGACACGTTCCAGGAGGCCTTGGAAGTCAACTGTGATGAAGCTGAATCAGTTTGCAAACACTTTGTTACGATTGGTGTGAGGAGAGAGGATCTGACTACGAGCAAATTTTGATGTTAAAAGACATTCAAGATAAAGTATTGACTCATTGACTGACAGTTTATGTAAGAAACAGAAGACTATCCTGGATTTCTTCAATGTGTATGTATACTGTACTGTATGTATGCCTGTCATTTAATCATTTTGTAACAAACAATTCATGCTTTTAATACATGTTTTCATAACTCCTTTGTGCTCACTGTGTAAAATTAATTGTTTTAATAGTTCATATGGTTTTACATATGAAAATGACTGTAATTTCTGTAACTTGGAAATTTAAAAAATCAATTTCGATAATCCAGACACTTTTGGTAATCCGACACCCTCTCTGTCCTATACCTGTTACATTATCAAGAGTCTACTGTACACAGTGTTTAGAGAGAACTTAATTAATTAACAAGTGAAAAACCTAGACATATAAAGCATGAAAAGCACCAATATTGTTTATTAGTCCAGGACTGTGTTGGAAATTGAAACTAGTAAAATAGATCATTTGGAATGTTGTTTACATAAAAATTTAATTGTACTAGGAGATATGAATATTGATTTGATGAGTAATTCTTTACATGTTAAAGGAATATTGTTTTACTATGGCTTCTAATGGACGAATGTTTAATAGACGAACCTACAAGAATTTCTGTAGATGTTCCTCAGGGATCTGTACTTGGAGTGATTCTTTTTATTATATATGTAAATGATTTATGTAATAACAAATTTAACGGTGAAATTACACTTTTGGGGATGATACAGCATTCCTGTATAAAGCTCGTTCAATAGATGAGATTATCAACCAAATTACTTTTGTTTTCAAAAAATGTTATGGTATTAAGTGAAGCTAAAACTAATTATATCTTTCTTTTTTTTTTATATCATTTTAAAAGAACAAGGAATATAATATGTCAGAAAATGTAATATACCATCAAATAATATGTTCAAATAATAATTTCAAAGGTGTTTACAGTGGCGGCGATAGCGGGCCCATGAGCCTTGACTGGGATTTTTCGGGAAATTATACCGGGACCCGGCCCCGCGACGGGCCCTGCCACACCGGCCCGCCTATCATAACAATATTTTTATGAGTATTGTCAAGAAATTACTAAAATAAGGTAAAATGTCTTCAGACAAGATTGTGTATCGTGCATCCAAAACAGCATTAACCATTATTTTTTAGAGAGCAGTATTTATTATTTAATGTCATGATACGAAGTTTATGTATTGTTTAACGTTGGCCGATAAGTAATGCAGCTATCGCTACGTCACGCATCGCGGTGACTCGCCGGCGCCGGCCGGCGAAAAGATAAACATCCGGGAAAAGATTATTGGGAGAGGGGGGGCCGATGAACAAATTTGCGGGGGGCCCGTGGGTTCTTATCGCCGCCACTGGGTGTTTACATTCTAAGATATAAAGAGTAAATAATGTTAAGTACTTGGGAATAACACTGGATGAAAGAATGACCACATAAATAAATTGCAGCATGAACTAAATTCAATTATTTGTAAAATATATTTTCTTAGATCTTTGTGCCCACCAGAATTAATGAGGCAAATTTATTATGGATTAGTGGAGTCTCGTTTAAATTGTTGGGGTGGTGCATATGTAATGGGGGTATTAAACCCATTGTTACTGCTCAAAAACATATAATAAAAGTTATGTTATTTATGTCTAAAACTGATTCTTCATTTATGTTTAGAGGGGGGAGGGGATATTCAATATATTTCCAGTAGAAGTACAGAAGAGAAAAAAACAACTTGATTCAATTTTCAAAATTCATAAAAATATGGCTATATTCAATGGAAAACAAACATCAAACTAATTTTAAAGTAAGACTTATAGTCTAGGCCCGTTGACGTTGTTCTGGAGTGTATATCTTGTATGAGTGTGTATATGTATAAGAGTATGTGTATGTAAGTGTGGAGCTATGTTTTTTATTAATTTTTTTTGTAAAATTCAGTCTTGATGTTTGTTTTCTATTTTTTAAGGCATCCATTACACTTGAATATATTTTTGTATAGTTTATGTCACTGCAGCTGATCTCATTCTTTCTTTTTCCTTAAATTTATAGACTTAAAATTAATGATGGTAAATCCTACACTGGCTTTATGTGTCTAAGGATTACGTATTATTCACATATTAAGAAATGTATTAGGTAGCAATATGATGTAATTCTTATTTATATATAAAAAATATTTTTGTTTGTTTAATTCGGTCATATGAATCACTAGAGTACTGTGGTGAATGTACAATGAAAGGAAATTCCCCATAACCACAATAAAACTTTATATTCAGAGATTACCTAAATAACTAGCATCAAGGTCAATTTATACTATCTGTTCAGCTATGGAACAGGATTGTAGTGTTGACAAGGTTATATTGAGGGCTTGTCTCCCCATTTGTCAAAGATCCGAGGGTCTCAGTCCTTTGCCAATCGAGGGATCCACATTCGAAGATCAGATCTGCAGTTTCCTATTACAGGATCATTTTTTTTTTTTTTGCAAAGAGCTCCTCAGTGATATGGCTCTTGTATATGTTTACTCAGGTGGCACTGTCCTGTGACAAACAATACCACTTTCTTTATATTGTCTCCGACCAATAAGAGAAGGTTAAATTCAATTAGTTTAGAGAGGACGTGAAGTGAGAGTTTGTTCATCCTTAGAGTTCAGCTACTCCTCACCTCCTCTTATGATCTTTCTGAGTACAAGGGCTAATGATTTACATCACCAACCTCTTGAATATGACATAGATCACTCTGGTCGTATGAGTTTCACTACTGATGTTTTGTTAGCCAGTTACATTTGCACATTCATTTCCACTTTCAGCATGTTAAAGAAAGTAGCAAAGTGTATCATTGTTCAGCTCCCCCAGCTGTGATATGGTTTTGAAACAATCCCAGACTAACATTGATCTGAATTGGTTAGAATCTGAGTCTTTTAAAGCTCCATGACTATCTGTATAGGTAATAGTTTAGTTTAGTTATAAAGTGGTCCAAGGCTACTCAGCCTCCAGTCACTGCGACTCTGCATAGGTAGTCGGTACAGTATCAAATTTCTAGGACACATACCAATATGATTCAAATTTTTTTATTGAAACTGTTGGGTAGATTCCCATTGGCAGGACATATTCCTGTTCAGGTCTGCCTCCTCAGATTCCAACCCCAGTTCCATGTGTAGTCATATATGTGAACCATCCCAACTCACTTGGATAAGGGCTTTCTTCCCTCTAGCCATTCCTTGCAGATTAACATTAGAGATAGAGAAGCCTATAACATGTTAGAAAACAACGATTCAACACAGTAACGATCAGATGATATAAATAGACCTTGAATGTTTAAAAGTGTATACAATGTATACTCAAGTAACTGAAAAAAAAATTGTAAAATTTAATTAACACAATCATTGTAAAGGTACAACAACTACAAGAGTCCATGCAGGAAGTATTACGTTGCGTTAGTCCTAGTGTATGTAGCAGCGCACAAACATCAACACAAACTGAAATAATAGCAGTACATACGCCTCAAGAAGATCGTTTTCCATATCAGAAAACAGGTCCATCTTGTAGCGGAAGTGGTCGACCATCTACTTTACCTCTGCCTCCTCCACAACTAACACAATATGCAGATTGTCTTGTCGATGGTGTACTGAAGACAACAGTTGCTCAACAAGAACAGGGTACGAAGGAGACTACTCCATAACTAACAACTTTTTTTTTGTATTATTAAATACCCTCTGCCTAAGCTTTTTAGCACAGACGTATTTGAAAGAAAGAGGTTAAGCCTTAATTTCAGACTAGTCAGCATTGATTGTGATTTTTTTCTTCTTGTAATTTCAATAATTGGATTTAGTACAACTAGATTATTCAAATTTTAATATTTTCATTTATGGAACACAAAATACAAGGGTAATTCTAATGATCGCTTGGCAGCACTCGATACCATTATGAGGATCAGTAGTTATGAGGGATCAATAGAATTACGCCATACTGTAACATTAAGCTTTTTAGTTGTTAAGCAGCTGATAAAATGCTTTTAAGAAAATGAGTTTTCGTTTATTTTTATACAGTTTATTTATTGATTTTAGAGTTTTTATAGAATATTTTAGTATTTAGAAGGGTTTTCCAGAAAGTATTTTTTTTTTAAACAAAAAAGCACATATTGAAATGTTTTATACGTGTAAAAAAACTATATTTCGTATACTATTGTAAACATAAGTCACCCAGCAAGTTAAATATTTTGCTATAGCTTGGCATAAGTAAAGAAGTGGTGGCAGAAAGAGTGAATATTTGTCTTGTTCTTGTAATTTTCAAGCAGGTACCACCAAAAACTCTTTAATTTTGAAAGAAAATAAAAGTTGAAAGGTGCAAAGTTCTGGTTACATTTTGGATTCTCAAAAACTTCCCATTAAGCCATCAAGTTGCATGTGTATATTCCAACGTATTAACACACATTGTCATTAAACATACACACTCCACTCACAAAATGTGCAGAAAATGTTGAGCAATAGAAATCGAAATTGTAACACCACGAGGTATTGACTCCACAGCTATTCCAAACAATTGTTTATTGTTTGGGTGTTGAAAGTGTATGCTTGAATTTTTTGCAGTAAGTGACTGATAATGGCACCACTCAAAACGTTGATATTTAGTCTATGGAATAAAGTTTCTGCATGTTGCTTGAGAATTCTTTATACCTTCTCCACAGAGAATATCAGTTTGTTGATGATTTTCAGAAGTAAAAAAGTTGTGTGCAAAAGACAAGTGTCCGGAATTATTTGAGATTTAAAAACTACACAGAAAACATGTACATTTCATGTCATTTACGATAGAAAAGTTTTTTAAATTAATTGTTTTATAGCCTAAATTTATGGATACATAAATATTAATTAATATTGTTTATACCACAATCTGAACCATATATTATGGAGGGCTAGATATACAAGGGCTGTTTAAATCTGCTGTAGCTATAAAAACTAAAAACATACCCAGTTACAAAACAATTATAAACTTGTTCTAGTACTATCAGAACAGTTATTGAGATTGACTTGTATTATACAAACATCCAGGACATTGGCGTGCAGAAAAACAATGCGCAAACAGTTCTTACTTTCTGGACGACCCTTATAATCCTCTTAGTTTTTAGTTTTAATATTCTAAACATATTTAAAATTTTAATAGTAGTTATATATATATTTAACTTGATTGCTGCCATATTATGTATTATTAAGAGTTTAAGGATTGATCTGTAAGTGATAGTGTAAAGATATTGTATTTTGTCTAAGAATATATTTTTAAGCAAAATTTACCCAAAAAAAAATTACAGAAAAATTGGATGTAGGTAATAAAAAGTCTTTATTCTAAATAATACATTCTATTTTAAATGTTTTATGTTCAATGATTTCCAATTAAACATTGTAACCTTTTGAATTTTATTAAAAATATGGATGTATTGGTAAACTTTTTGTTCGACCACTTTTTAATTATAACTTTTTATTCAATCTTAACCAAATCTGGTTTACAGTTGTCATACTCAAACCATTGAAGTGTTTGAAAACTAGTCAAATTATCTAAGATGAACTTGTACAAAATTTTCAAGACAAATTTATATTTTGGTTTCATTTTTATTTTTGTTAAGCTTCAGATGTTACTCAACTCTCTACGACTCAGAAAAAACATAACCTCAAAAGTTATTTTTAATAATAATCCTGTGGCAAAGTAGCCTATAAAGAGTTTGTACTACAATAAATTTTTTATTGTTAGATAGTGTTAATTATATTTATAATCAATAATAAGCTAAGTTTATATTTTACAAACTTTTTGTATATAATTGGTGAAGCCCCTCAAATTCTCAATTAACTTAAAATTTTGCTTTCTTTTATATAAAGTTATTTTAATATTTTTTGCATGGGACTAATATTGATTGGTTGATTACTGAGCCTACAAATATTTGAAGCCTGAGGTGTACAAATAAGCGAAAGGCATTTTCCCTATTGCATCACATACCAAAAAATACTAAACATATAAGTCTGTACTTCGAGTTTAACCCTGCAACGGCCAATATATGATTATCATACTATATAACTATAGTCTACAGGGCCAAACAATGAAAATTGTATTTTATATAATGGTTTAGTAGAATCGTTGTACCCAACATTTTCATCATATTGTAATGATTTTAGCACCAATCAATAGGAGAAGAATCGATCTTTTATTAGTCCACATAATTTGTTACAGTTTAATTTCATTCAACAAAGAAACTTTTACTATCGTTGCACGAGTTCACGGTGTGTTGAGTTTGACACTTATACTGTAGTTTCATACTTTTTTGTTTGTTTTGCATTTACGATGTTGTAGTACAATTAATTTACCTAATTATAAATTAGTGATGTCTAACTTGAATTCAAGCTATCAGAGAAAACTAATGACATGACAATGTGCTATCAGACATTGACCTAAACATAACATTTTGGACGATGAAACTTTTTCACTTAAAGTATTTTTTTCTGGAATATCATTTCATTTTGTCAAAATAACTTTTTTAAACGATGTATTAAAAAAAAATCATTATAAACAAATGATTATTTTTATATGACAGCATAATATGACACAGTAAAACCTCTGTTAACCGGCCTCGGATTAACCGGCCTATATCGTAGTGTACTGGTTGGATGAGAGTTTCCGAAAATAAATTGTAATTGAAACACCAAAGCAGCGGCGAGTCAAACGACTTTGTCGATAGTGGTATCCCATTGTCAGCGACGTAAAAACACCGCGGCACCAAAGCAGGGGCGAGTCAAACGACTTTGTCGATACCGGTATCGCATTGTCGGCGGCACCAAAGCACCGGTGAGTCAAACGACTTTGTCGATAGCGGTATCCCATTGTCGGCGACATAAAAACACCGCGGCATTGGCACTCGATGATATAGCAGACAAACACAGACAAAAACGTTTGATGGGCCGCTTTTTTTCCACGAATCAATTTAGTATAGCCTACATTATGGAATATATAACATTTCTTTTCATTTTTCTTGGAAGCGTGTGTTGGTTTCGTTTGAGACGCTGTTAAATGTGTCAAAAGACTTGACAGAGGGGAATCTGTAAAAAAAGCTTTGTAGTGTTTAATGTTTTCATGTTTGATGTATAATATACATAACATAATATATACGATACATTTATGTACAATAAAATGAGTTGCAATAACATCTTTATTGCATAATTTTTAGTGCTACCTAATTAAATAAGCTTTCTTTGAACGAAAACCGATTTTTCACGGGAACTTCGGATTAACCGGTCAAACGGGCAACCGGCCCGGGTGTCAGTCCCGACTAGACCGGTTAAGAGGGGTTCTACTGTATTACAAATTTAATGTGAGTTCAAATTCAACACTGCATACTTGTTTTGTTTTTTTTTAAGTATAAAAAAAAAGTAATATATTGTCCTTTTTAATGTACTGGAATTCATTATTGCCACTTAGAATTATTTCTGTGAACACAAATTATTCACTTTTTATAAAAAATGATTCAAAATGACTTTTTCGGAAAAACAAAACAAAAAAAAAACATAAATTTTATTCAAAATAATAATAAAATACATGATTATACTGATTTTAAAATATTGTTATCTTTAAATATTTTAAAAATTTAAAAACACAGTAAAGAAATGTTTTGTTTCTAAAAAAAATTCAACACTTATGAACAATAATGGATAATAGAATCAATAAACGTCTAATTACGTGTTCTAATGAAATAAAATCTTCTTTGAAGGATCACAGGGTACTGAACTCCAAAATATTCTCATTTTATTAGTATTCTTTCTTCAAGTGTTTCTAACTGAAAAATTGCAAGTAATGTCATTTAATATATAACTTCATTATTTTATTTTATTCATCATTGTTTTTCTGTAAAATAAAAGCTAAGCTCTCTCTCTTTATAACTAAATTGACTATTTATAAAATTTATTTATGTTCGTGATATAATGGTTTAATGAATAGAATAAAATTAGGTATGATTAGATTTAAATATTGTAGAAATACAGGTTTAAACGTCCAGAAAGTAATAGATTTTATAGATTAAGATGTAGATGTTAGGAAGAATTGTCTTTATTTGAATAGCTATAAGTAGATTGTATTATCTTGGTAGTCTTTGTTTAATTGATCTTAGGGTGCGCACTACCACAGAGATAAAGCTGGAGTTTCTGGTAGTGCTGAGAAAATGACCATACTTTTAATTGTAGACACATTTACGCAATGGTTAATTATAATTTTTAGAAAACAAAGTTATTACAACTATTTACTAGTTTTAACTACTACAACAAAAATTAGTGTATTCCCTGTTATTCAAATTTAAATATCATTAGGTAATATACAAAATTTGAAAATTTGTGTTTTCCACAAATGATAGTCTGGGTGTTATACACAAATTTCTGCCCATTACATCAGTAGATCAGTTTTATTCAGATATTACGCACCCTGAAGCTAACAGATAAAATGTTTAATTGTTTATAAGACAGTAAATTAGTGTAAAATAAAAATTAACATACTTCTATATTTACATTGTAGTTGTATTTATTGAAGTTTAGTTAGGCTTAGGTTATTGTGGAATGTCCAAGACAGATTAATAATGAATATTAGAGGCTAGTTTTTCAAAAAAGTGGAGAGAGTGGCTCGGGTAGTTGCAGCAAATCTTACTTCCTGCAGTTCAAACTTGTGACATCATTAAAGGTTGTGTAGGTTTTACTCCAGTTGCTTGCATTATACTTGTGATTCCGACTGGTTGTGATTTTACTTACTGTTCAATTGTATGATTTGTGAACAAAATATTCAATCTCCATTTTTTTGACTGATCTTCGTGTTTATAACATAAATCTGAAAATTGTATACTGACGTCTCATTTATCGATTGTCCGAATTTAAAGTTCAATAGTGACCACAAATATTTTGATAGAGACTTAAAATTTACTATGCGAGATTTTGCATGTTAATTTAAAAATCTATTAAAATTGAGAAAAATTGTATTAGTAGAGATTACATTTTAAACCGTTTTGTCTATATCTTTTATATAATTTAACTTATTCAGACATTTTTTCAGATTATAATTCTACATGTAATGTAGAAAGGAAATGTATGTTATAAGACCTACTGACACTAACTTTAAATTGTGATAGGGCTGACTCTGCGACACAAGTAGAGGGTGTTTAATATTTGCAACCTGAGATCCATATGGGTTGTGTTACGATTACGAGATTATCAAAATGTGGAATTATGAGATTTAGTAACACTGTTTAAGGATTGGCTTGTGTTACAAAGGTGGGTAGGTACCACGATGGCTTTTAATTTTTGTAGTAGTACAATTTGCAAGACCAATGAGGGAGGTCAAGCATTATCAGATTTTAGTTCCGTATGTAATGCAACCCCTGATTTCAATAAAACCTAAAATTTTGCATTCTTGATTTACTATGAAAAATGAATATTGCAGTTACTAGGATTTTTAGTCAGTTATGGATTTTTTGTTTTAAGAAATGGTGACTTCATAATAAAAAATATCCACACAAGCAAATTTTGTATATAGAAATTCCAGCTATTCCATAAACTCTTCAAACAAATGCAAAACACAAGTATGAAATGTTTCCCAATCCTACTCCTAGAAGTAATTTGGCATTACTGATTTTGTATTATATATATATATAATTTGCTTTAAATCCAAAAACCCTGTTAAAAATGTCTTAAATCATATTATATAAGTATTACAGTATAAAGGTAAATAATAACGCTTGTGTAAAATTTCACAAATCAACATGTGAGTTATTATTTACCTTAATATGAGATTTCACCAAGTTGACTGTTTACACTTAATATATACCCAACAATGCCCAACATATTTTTACTTTGAAAAATTTGAGTTATTACTAAAAATGTGATTTTTAAAACTAAGTAAAAAAAAAAAAAAAAAAATTAAATCTGCAAAAATAGCTCTTAATGTCCAGAATTTTAGTTAAAATGGTTTATCTAAATTTTTTTATATGTTGAACATGATATATTGTGAATTAAAAAAAAAAGTCACAAAATTTCAAAATAGCAGTTGTTTAATTTAATATATATATATATATATATATATATATATATATATATATATATTATATATATAGTTCCTTCTTATTTAGGATCTATATTTATAATTTTGTGTTGTGATCTGGGATATTTAAGCCGAGATTGATAAAAAAAGTGGATACAAACAAGACACCAACTGAAATTTGTTGTCCTGTCATCTATTAGGTGCATGCTACTTTTATTTTATCCGTTGCAACATATTTTTGACCCATTCTCAAAAAGAAAACTTTATTTCTTAATAGGGGTGTGATGGTGAAAGTCTTTAATATTACTATTTGTAAGAGTCAGTTTTATCTGTAATTTTTATTTTCCAAACAAAATTTCAGTACATATAAATTGCAAATAATTGCCAGTTTTAAACTGCCGATATATTATTAATCAGTTCTTTTTGTTGGGTAGTTCAAAAAGAACTGATCGACTATCTCAACAGTTCTTTATTATTTGCCACTTTCAGCAAGACCACAAAACAATAATAAACTTGCTTACAAAATACAATACAAACATGACAATACATAATACAAAATAATCAATAATTTATTCCGTGTGACTAAAAGCAAAATGGCTGACATGTCAATTGCTGGCAAAGGATAACATTAAATTCCTGTTTTTCTTCAGATTTTCATGTAAATGAAGAAATATTTGTGTTTGAATGAATTTAAATGTTTTAATAATGTACAACAAACTTTGTTACTTTACATGTACGCTTTTCAAAGTAGTTCAAGTTCCTTGTATTGTATTTATATATTTTAATGAAAATATAATTTTATAATAGTGAATCTCATTAAAAATAGTTTCATATTTGATGTGCTAATATTAATTCCTTTTTTAACCTAAATTTCACAGTATTTATGGATATTATTTAACGTTAAGTATGCACACTACCACAAAGAATAAAATGGCATAAAGATGAGACACTGCTTAGATAATCATGTGCAAGCAGTTAAGGTCTTACTTCTAAAAAGTTTATTTTTCACATGTATTCAATGAACATTTTTTAAGAAAACTCAATTTATAATTCATAGAAATAATAAAAAAAAATCATTACTATTTTAATTTTAAGTAGTATTTTCCTTTCTATTTATATATAAATATTGTTAAGTAATATTTAAATTTTTTGTTTTCCTTACAAAAGATAGTTATGAACAAATTCCTGCGTATATAATACAACAAAGTTAACTTGGAGCAAGTCTTGCGCAGATTGAGAAAATGAATGCAGGTTGGGCTGCTAGTGGGATATGTCACTGTGTGAAGGAGAATTAATGTCTTCTTTAACCTAATATAGTATACGGTAAAAATTTAATAGAGCATTGCATTTTAATCACGTACCTTCAATGATATTAACAATGGTAACACTGCAAAACCAAATAAAACTAAAATGCTTTCATTTTGTTCACTCCAACGGCACAATTCAATTAACACAGTCAGGGTTTTCTGTAGTTTCTGAAGAATTAGATTCACTGTTAATTTTGTCACTATTATTGTCCACACTTATAATTTAGTTCTTCCGCTTGAAAATCAATTATTCTGTCTGATGTAGAATAATTATCTTCATAATTTTTGTGTTTTCACAACACAATCTTCTACAGTCAACTCTGAAAACTTTTTGAATGACTAATTGTTGAACTACACTATATATTGTTATTTACGTTAGAAGCCATTACTCCATTTTTTACTCATGTCCAAATAAGTTTAATCGGGTGAAACGGAAGTAGTTTGACAACAGAATGATCATGTTTTCTAAAAGATTATGGAAATGCTATTCTTCATGCCGGGTATTATTTTGTAATATTAAATTATAAAGTTCAGGTATATACATTTCAATATTGCAAGGGATATTTTCATTTCTTAACCATTGTAATATTATTTTTTTCTTTTGCTGTTTGAATTTGGACAGGGATTTTTTAATTTTTTTACGGTAAGATGCATTTTCTATGACCAAAACCGACCTTGGTTTTAAATTAGGTATTAAATGATTTTCAAGCTACTTTCCATGATTTTCAGTATTCATGTCATTCTGATAAACACCTTTTCACTCTCTCGATTTAAAAACAAGCAATGCATTTGGAACACTTCTGCACTAATTCCCTCCATGGTCAATGATCAGACTTTTCCCTTTGGAAATTTTTTTTTTTATAAGCTCTTCAGACTATGAAAGACTTTTAACGTGAGTAGTATGATCATAGGTTTTGGCAGAAAAATATATTGGTCACCCTTCAGGTCTATAGTCTCTCATTATTTTCAAATAATTAATTCTTTTCAATCGTATGTCATTTGTTTAAATTAAAATCCTTCTATTGTTGTCAGTTTTTATTCATCGGAAACCCATATTTCCGAAAATTGTGTGTAAAGGTTTCAGTTGTGAAATTTAATTTAAGTTCTGGGTGTTTGATTCTTAAAACTCTCATTAATGATTTCAAGTATGGTAGTTTGTTATATTTTAAATGGAAATTATGAACTATATTTCGTCACATGCTTTTGTAATAGTTATCAATATTTGCTTTTTTACTTAAACTATTCGGGTTTTCCTATCTGTTGAAAAGTCTCATTTTAGCCACATTTGTTAAATTCCGTTACACTTTTTTACTGAACAGTATTCCACATAAGTCAGCAACTCTGTTTTTAACATTATTCTTTGAGATTTCCCGATTTTATTCTACAATCTTTTTAAACACATTTACAATAATACAGTTACTTTGACTTCTTAATGATACTCCATGGCCTAGTTGATTAATTGATATAGGTTAAGGCATTATAACAAAATATCACTAACTATATTGACTCTATACTATGAAGATCAGGTTGTGATATAGAATGAGTAAGTCAAGTGTTTCTCTCCCTCTGTTTCTAAGTTATATTGTTAGACTCGCCCACTTCTCCCTATCCACAACAGTCATGTCAAGTACACAAACTTGTCAACTGTTTATCTCAATATTGCTTGAAGTTAACTTTGTCCTATTATACATACACATCAGTAGTTTATCTTTAAATTTTGATAAGAAAGTAGTATGATTCCAGATGGCTTCAAAGATTCACCCTGGTACTGTGCATTCTTTTAGTTAGATGCAGAACTGAAATGACTTCACCAAAGACATAAATTTGTTTGTAATGTATGTGTTTTTTTTAGTAATTCTGTACATTTGTATTAGCTTTGTGATAATTAGTTGTATATTATGTTAGTTTTTATTTTGCATTTAGTTTCTGCTGAAGCTTTATCTGTATGTACTGTATCAGCACATTGTAAAAAAAAAGAAAAAATGACACAAAGAATTTCTGGTTCTTTTTAACTCAAGAATATTTTGTAATTTTTATATGTTGTAATGTTATTTGTAATAATTTACTAATTATTAAATGCATATTGTTATGAAATTGTTCTGTCTTACTTACCACTTCGTAACAAAAGGTAAGTATGGTAACAATTAGATATTGACTGATTTTCATATTTTATGGTATTAGGAGTGTGAAAAAGTGATGCTGTTCATCTGTCATTATCTGAACTTAGCTCATTAATGGTCACTGCAGAAGCTATGGAGTATAGATGGGAAATACAATTACTTTGGAGTAACCTATTACTGACGAGTCACTACATTCTGGTAATAGAATTCGGTAACTTATTAATTTAAGAATACAATACTGGATAGATCGTATACATTACAGAATGCCTGGTGACTTCAACAAACTTTTTTAATCTACCCTAATTATGAGCTGAAAAGCTCTTAAATTTGTAATATAAAATTATTTATAATACGTACATACATGGGAAAGTTAAAATACCTAGCTTTTTAAAATACACTTCTACAAGAATTTTGTCGGTTCTAATGACAAAATTCTTACTGCTTTCTTCTCTAGGCGAAAGACTCCTTTGTTTAATGGAATTGCCCACAGAGCAAACCCCATAGTTTAAATGAAAGATAAATAATCAAAAGTAAGCAATTTTCAGAACTGGTTATGTACAGAACTGAGCCAAAGTTCTGAGTAAGTAGATCATTGAAATGAGTTTTTTACATAGTTCATTTATATGATTTTCCTAAGTAAGCCCTAAGAATTTCATTAATGATAGAGTCTCCACAATTTGTTCGGCCAACACTAGGTTAGGGTAAAATGTATTAATATTAGGTTTTAAATTAAGACTACAATAATTTAGTTTTAGCTGGATAGTATCAAATTATTATCATAAAAGTATTGGGAAGTAATATTTAACTTGATAAATACTTTGATTTCTAAGTCATAGAGTTGAAGACTCTTCAGGCATATAGTTGTCATCAGCATATTGAATTAGAGAGTTATCATTCATGTGATTGTGTAAGTCATTTATATACAATATAAATAATACTGGTTCCAAAATGGATCACTGCAGGACTCCATATTTTACACAAATTGGATCAGAATATACATTTTTGATCTGGCCCACTTGTTTCTGTCTGTCATTTAAGACTGAAGCCTCTGATCCGATACATGTTTAACTTATTGAACATTAATTAATATTAAATGGAATTTAACAGTCAAATGTCTTTGAGATGCCAAGATATGTACTGAACACTTTTTCTTTTCCATCAATGGCAGTTAAAATAAATTCAATTGTATAACAGCATCTATTGTTGACTTACCTTTTGTAAAACCATACGGGTTTTTTGATATAATATTACTTTTATTTAGAAAGTTCAGTAACCGTTTAAGGAAGAATTTCTCAAATATTTTACTTATGACAGGCAGGCAGCTAGGAAATAGGTCAGTAATTTTCCATTACACCTCTGTCACCATTTTAAAATAAAAGAATAACTTTAGGTGGTAAGAGTAAATAACCCTGCTGAAGTATTTAACCAATTCTGCCAAATGTTTGGTTAGCGCCTGAGAGAATTCCTTTAACAGCCAAGTGGGCATCCCATCTAGTCGCCCTCAGACCTTTCAGCGCAGTTATCGCCTCAAGAGGACTATTGAGGAAGGAGAAGTATTCTTAATGTTTTTACCAACTTGAAAATTCTTATCATTTGTAGAAAACCCCACTCTAGCAAAAAGTAATTTAACAAATTAGCTAATTTTTGAGGTCCTGTATATTTTGTGTTTTTAATAGGTTAATATTTACATATCTTCCCGAAACTTAATTACTCTTAATTATTTTTCATACTGTTTTCGAAAAATTGTCTGAGGTACCTATTTGTTTGCTAAAGTTATATGTTTTTGCTGCTCAAATATTTTTTCTATAAATCCATTTATAATTTAAATAATACCGTAAGTAGTTTAAATTTAAAGTATTTAAATATTTATTTAATAATAAATTATATCATTAACTTCTCTGTTAGTCATACCATATCGAAACGGAATTCCCTCAACTGAAATTAACTACAGACAGAATTTTCTTAGTCAACTTGATAATAGGGTATATAATACCTTAAGGTAAACCACACATTTGCACTTGTAACCAGCACTAAATCATTATTTTTCTGAACTTTCTTTTCAATCCCCCTGGTTGCAGTACCCTTACAGTTATTTAAGATAATTGCAATTATAAGTAGGCAGACAATTTTAACCTAACCACACGAACCAAAAGTTTTGGAAAAAAAAATTAAATTCAACTAAATCATATTTTTTCGCTAATTTTTACCACAAAAAATAAAATTTGTGCACTTGTCAATTTTGTAACATTTGTGATTTTAACTGGGTGGCCAACTTGCAAACTCAAACTGGTTGCCCAAAAAGCAAATTTTAACAAAATTAAAATAGTCTATTTGTATTATAAAAGTTAGACTTTGTACTTTTATTGCTTTAGAGTAGGCCTGACAAAAAGGGGGCAGCCGGGACTGTAGCTCTGGGCAGATCGGAGAGCCTGAGCATACCAATCTCGTTAAATTATATAAAATTTTTAATGAAACACAAGGTAATGGTTTATTATACTTAACCATTTTTACAAAAATAAAAAAATTAAATGATTAATACTACATTTAAAATTACTTTAAACTGAAGTAAAATGATTCAACATACAAGTATTTGTACAAAACACTCAGAGTATCGTACTATTGGACAAGTGGCATGACTGTCAATTTCTATTTATTCTACGCTTGAATAAGTGAAGTTGTTCCAGTGAGTCCCATCTGTCAAATAATAGACTTATCCATTAACTTCACCTTATCACTCTGTCAGTATTCAAATAAAAACCTCGACTCTGTGTTGTAGACTCAAAGCTACAACCTTTGTTATCTGTTGTTCACAGCGTAAGTTAGTTTGGTATTACATTTTTTAGTTTTCCAAAGTAGTCTTTGTACACTCATTTCAAACTGTGTCTGTGAGTTATAAGGTTGTAAACAAATTGTGTTAATGGAATAGTGCTGTTTATGAATAGTGAAATGGTATCCAGAAAATATTTATAGTTTAAAGTTTTTGAACAGGAAGTTACTGGTATGTAAATAACAACTTGTATAGTATTGTATATAGGGGTGACCACAGCACTGCTATCTTTATAGATCTATTGTGGTCTCCTTTCACTATTCCTGAGATGCTGAGTTACATACTCCTTTCCAATTCCATAGCTACCATAAACTACATGATTTGAAGGGGAGATCTTCTCTTACTGTCGTAGTTCCCAAAAATCTCCTTAGCTTGCCTCAATCCTTTTGTTTCTTTCCATAATGTCGATCTACTAGGTTCTTCACCTCTTTTGAGTCTTATCTAGAAGTGGTTTTGTCCAAGTCCATATAATGGTTCTGGTCCTACAAATAGAGTGGATGGCCCCTTCTTCGCAAAATCATCTGCACTTTCATTCCCCTCTATATTCCCATGAGTCCGGTCCCGGAGGAGAGTACTCCTGCCTAACTCATTAAGTTTTTGTAGGCATTCCCAAACTGTCACTGAGCTGATGACTGGAGAGTTCATAGATTTGATGGCAACTTGCCTGTATGACGGAATTGTGATGTTTTTCCTCTTATATCACTGTTAAGATTCCTTTGCACACATCTGTCAATTATGTAGATTTTCGCTTGAAAAATAGTGGGGAATTTGCTTATCACTTCCAAGTACCTGACCCAGTTTCCTCTACAGTTGTGGATCCATCCATGTGCCAAACCATGGTTTCTTTAGTCAGTGAAATATTGCTCATTCCACTTACTATTAGTACTTAGAACTTACAATACTTTACAGTACATTTTATTATTTTTTTAAATTTTGTAAAAGATTCAAATTTATATAACACATAGTAGTAGCCTACAGATTATATTTTTATATCAGATAAAATGGAATATCGCCATAAGTCATGAGCCAAAGAAAAGAAAAGAACAGGAATTAAGGGAAAATGCTGCCAATAAAGGGGCAACTTACTTTAAAAACATGGAATTTTTAAAGAAAACCAATAGGCCCTTAAATTCAACGTCTCGAGAAGCTTGGTGATATAACATCAACCACATCGGATAATCCCACAGTCAAAGAAATTATTCAGTCAAAAGTAAGCATGGAAATTTTGAAAAGTGTGTCAAGGATACATTCACACAATAATTTACAATCAATAATATTTACACAGTGATTTTATTATAAAATACCATTACAAAGATTACAATATACATTGTTTATCACATTAGCACACTTTTTATATCACAGCAAGGCTGAATATTAGCAAGAGGGAGAAAAGTGTTACAAATTGTGCTAGAGTTATGATCGGTACCCAAGGCAAAATTATAAATAATGGACCGAATCATAATCCTAAGCACACAGCTAATGCTAACAATTGCCACAACTTAATTTTTTTAAATCTTAGTAATTACTATATAAAATTGTATGAAAATATCTGTATAATATATTACTTTACTAAAGAAAATCATTTACACAAATTAAAAAAGTATATATATATATATATATACATATATATACACCTTTTATTCTGTCAACAAATCTCCATTTTTTTGTAACTCAACTGTTTCACTGACATTAGCAGCATCCTCATGTCGATAAAAAACATGCATTGATTTTTTAAGTTCTTGCTTATAAAAAAGCATGTACAATTACAAATTTTACACATAATTTTTATTATGCAACAGGAACGATGTAGGTCCAACAGTACTAGCCAACTGTCATGTGTACATTTTTGATTTCTTACATATACATAGTAATGTGATGAATTATGAAATATACGTCGATTTTAATTTGATTTATCTATTTTGAAGTCCCTGAATCTAAAAGAGTGGTATTTAGAAAGATGGCACATGTTTAGTGCTCTAAAGTCTCAATTTTGAACTAATTGTAATGAAATTTGGTATGAAGGCATATGTTATAAATTTTTTTTCAATAACTCAAATAGAGGAATAACTGACTAATTAAAAAAATTACAATTTTCTCAAAATCGGCTTTAATGATTTTATGGAAGTGTAGTCTCTATAGATTCAAGAAAACTAATGGATCACCTTCTCTCCATGCCAGTTCATGAGTTATAGGTAAAAAACACACAAAATTTGACTGAACGTTATAAAAAGTAATTTTTCAAAATTGATTCCACCAGTTTTGTTTAATTTTAGTGAAATGTGAAGGTTAATAATTCAAATCGATGTGCAAAATTGCAAATACAAAATGTTATCGTTCAGGAATAATTGACCAAAAACAAAAATGAACCATTATGAAAAGCTTGATTTATGCTAAGGACTTGTTTTGGCACAAGTAAAGAATGTTCACAACCTATTTAAGTATTTTTTATAGTTACATGGTGCTTTTTCACTTTTCGACGGACAACTACTGTACTGAAATTTTTGGTAACGAATTGTTTTCATTGATTTTAACTAAAGTTTGGGGATAGGTGAGTGTGAAAGTTTATGCAATGTTTTTAAACCATTTATTAATTTGATATAAACAATAAGTGTGTATTGTTGGATATCATACTGAGGACACTCTTAATGTCACTGATTTACAAGGACAGAAGGAAAATGAGTATCGTTATTGAGAGAATAAATGGTGTTTAGATACACATTATTAAATATAAGCAGAGCCAAAAATATAAATAAAAGTATATATTTTTATTTTGTCTTTCGTAAAAAAAAAAAAGAAATCCCTTAGAAAAATCCTTTCACAGTCTAAAATTTAAATAAATTATTAATGATTAATATTGAATGTAAAAAAGTGCTGTACAGTAATGAATTCCATCATAAAATTTTGAAAATTGATTGTAAATTAATTTTGATAAAACTCCAAAAAGAAGAATGTAGTGTGTAAATTATACAATATTAAGCCTTTTATCACAGTACTATTATTTCGGTCCCGTCTTAAGCAGTAACATACAGTATTATAAATTGAAAACAAGTATATTGCACTATGAAATAGAGTTTTCTAGGAAAATAATAAAGATTATGAACACTGGCATGTATGCACTACGATGTTGTAACAACTGTTTTGTTTATCAATTGATATCCTTATTTTCAAGCACAGTTCTTGACGATTGTCCATTGATAGTCGGGAAATTTAAAAGCAGATTTCAATCAATTGAAAATAGCAACATTTGTAGAATATTCAATCTCCAACTGAAAAACAAATACTTTAATCATAACAAGACAATATATTTCAACGGTTTCTTACATGTACACAAACTTTTCAAGATTCACTTGTTATAACCTAGTTAGATCTCCACCTTTCTTATGTAGTCTTGGGTTAAATCCCTCTCTTTCATCTTTCCTATCAGGTCACTCTTGACCAACTCTTGTTCTTACTTTAATGCCTATTATCTGTATACCGTAACTTGGTGTCTGGACCCCGGATCATCCCCCCCCTTGCTCCCTTCCTCACACAGCTGTTTCCGTGATGAGTCGCCTACAAGTGTTAACACTGCACTGTTTAACTTTTTTATGGGAGACACAATTTTAAATTTTTTTCAGCATTGTTAAAATGTTTAGGAAAATATTAGCAAATTGATACCAAATACGACACAAATGTATGTAAATAGTACGTAAAAATGTAAATAATAAGTATGTGATTATGCAAAAAGTAGCTGTGTAAAGAGCTTTCTACTGGCGGCTTTTACAAACAGAATAGTGTCGTGTTTGGTATCAATTTGCTTATATTTTCCTAAACATTTTAACTATGCTGAAAAAAATTTAAAATTGTGTCTCCCATAAAAAAGTTAAATAGTGCAGTGTTAACGCTAGTAGGTGACTCAACACTGAAACAGCTGGGTGAGGAAGGGAGTGAAGGGGGGGGGGGGTTCCAGCTGCTAGCAGGTAGCCAAGGGTTCAGACACCAAGTTAGTTACTGTATACAGACTATAGCTGAGTATTTTAGGGCTAGAGGTTTTCATTTTATTTTATTTTATTTTATTCCTTTTCCTATAACACATCCTTTTTTATCAAGATTTTTTATCTTTAAACAACAACAATAAATTTATTTAAGCAATTGAATTTTTTTGACCTGAGAATATTTGAAACAGAAAATAATTAGGAAAATTTATTGACCAGTGTTTGAGAGAGGGGAGTGGAGGATTTTAATATATAAATTATATATTAAATGAGGACATTGTATATTTTGTACAGTCAGGCAGAATTATGTAGAGAGAATGTCTTCAGAAAACTGTCTAATAAAATGGCTTATGCTAAAAATGAAGGGAACAAAGTAGACCTAGGAGGCCCTGGATTAAAGATGTGGAACAAGATTTGAAGTGAATGGGGATCAATAACAGGACAGATAAAGAGAAATGGAGGTGTATAGTGAAGGAAGCCGAAAGCCGTAACGGCCTGTATAGCTTCAGAAGTTGATAGTTGACTGAAGATGATAGTCATTGTAATGATCAATTTGGTAGTTCTTTACTCATCTCATTGCTGTTATCTTGTTACAAATAAGTGTTTGTTATTGAAAACAAAGAGCTTTCTTTTATTTGATAGCTTTCATTAGTGATGACAATAAGGATATTCATGAAGGAAAAGAGTTGAATTTGTACATATTTGTTTTAAAAACCTATGAATCTTGTAAATATAAAAATTATCTTTATAATTAAAGTTGATTATAAAAAGTAAAAAATTGCTTTAAGTACTAAACCTATCACACAATATTTCATATAAAGATGAAATCAGCCGTACCTTTAGTTTTAAAACTACAAAATTCTTAGCACTGTTTAGAGTCTGACAATTATCATATTTGACAGGACATACTGAAAGAATGATAGGTTTCCTGATTGCTGATCAGATAGGAATAAATTGCTGATAAGAATATATTGACATTATTAATAATAATAGACATTGAAAACTTGTTATTTCACAGTGTTGTTTACATAATATTAGCGGAATGTATTAGAATATAAAAAAATGTTGCTGAAACACATGGAGACAATTAAGATTGATTTAATACAGAAAAAAAGAGGAAATATGGTCCTATAAACATGTATCTGAAAACATTTAACATTCTCAAAACAGTTGCCGAATATTTCGGAAACTATAACCTTTAAACAAATTTACAAGGAACAAAAAAAAAAAACCGTGAAATCTTCATTTTTATTGTATGCGTGAAAGTAACTAACTGGGTTATTAACGAAATGACCCAACCATAATTTTTCGATAATTGAATAAAATACACAGAAGTTATGATATTGATTCATCAATATCAGATGAATAGATGTTATACTTCGGACAAAATCTCAAAATTATAAACTTCTATTTGTTGTAATCAATTACCAAGAAATTAAAATTTAGTTTTATATCAATAACTTTATTATACTTTGTCTTCTAACAAAATTGAAGATATCATTTTGTTTGTCATTAAAATAGCGCAAATGTATTATCTTTTGTAATTTTTGTTTAAAGTTAATGGTTCTAGAGATATTTAGCATTACTTATTTTTAAATAGCCGTTATTTACAAAAAATAAAGTATGTTTCCGACGATATAAATTTGTTTAGTAGAAACACAAATAGACCAACAAATGGAAACAAGAGGGTTGTGTAATTTAAGAATTACTTTGTGGTTATTCTAAAATTATAATTTAGCTTAAACTTTACCTAAAGAATTTCTTAAAACTAAGGAAGTAGAGTGAATATCGCTTACAACAATGTTCAAGGGAATGTGCAGTTTTGGTCGTTGTGAGGGATAAGACCCTACAGTTGGCCTACTATTTTCAAAAACAACTCAATAATATGTAGATATAAATTAAAAAATAAATACCGTAGTACAGAAAACTGAAATAAACACTTTATTATGAAAATTCTCTACAATGGTATGAGTATTTTATGTCACTGATTGTTTTATATGAAACTACCCACATTTAGCAGGTCCTCACTAATTATGTATGGTATAATTTTTATTTTTTATATAAACACTTTAATAAAGCCTCCTGAATAACTTTATGTTGGGAAGAACTCAATAATTTCTTTTTCAAAAAGAGAATTTATTTGAAGCCTACTACTTCATATTAGATTCCATTCTATCGATGTCCTCATAGAGAATCTATCAGGTCACTCCAATTGCACAAATTACTATGTGATTACTCCACGGCTTCATTAACAAATAATGTGTGTTTGATTCACTCAAAACTTTTGAAATTAATCATGAAAAAAACAACAGGAACCTTAACTTCTTTATGTATATGCTGTTAAATATTGTACTGGCCTTATTCTCAATAACTAATAAAATATATACTTGAATAATCAGTCTCTTAAAATAACAAGTTACTAAAATTTAAGAATCAGACAATCTAAATAATTACATAAATACAGCTTTGCTAACAAAGTAAGTACAACTAGAGTTATGTAGCAAAGCTTTCAATAGAAGCTTTCAGTTAACGATTGTATATAAATAATTATATTTTGAGATCAAAGTTCCTTGTTATGTTGCAGGATCTTTTGTTGCATGTCCTTCAATTCTCAAAAAATGTACTTGTAGAACTATATAAGGAAACATTTATTTACATGTGCAGTAATTTAATGGTAAAATCATATTGAAGGTAATTCTGAGCAAAAGGTTTGTATTCCTGATTATTTTATATGTTGAAAGGGATTTACATAATACAATAAAGAATGTTGCTAAGTATAATAACTTTGGAATGTGTCAATATGAGGTTTATAACCTGTACAACAAAATTTCACATTCAGGACAGGTAATATTAATATTCTATTTCCAAATGATGGAAAATGTTCGATTCATCAAGTACAAATAGCTTTAAAAGAACTACAATTAGTAATTATTTAGTAAGACAATGTACAGTTTGTTTAAAACTTGTCTAATTCTTTTACTACATACCTTTTTGAAAATGTAATTATAATATTTCAATGAAAAATTGAAAAGTATGTGTTTGAAAGTACTGTAATATTTTCAATTAATAGTTGTGCATCTGGTCTTCATTCATAATGTTAACATCCTGACACAAACAACATTCTATGGAAAAATATGTTTTAATCAAAACAAGTCATATGAAATGTAATGTGCATGCGTCATACGATACATGAATCTTGATATTAGGTGATATTTGCCTATCGGTGGTTAAAATTTAGTCAAAGACTATAGATTAATACAGTATTCTACATTTTCAAAATTATATTGTTTTTCGTTCTTATTTTGAAATTACAGATTTAATAATTACTTTCTTTTAAAGTTAACGTTTTAAGAGTCATTTTTGAACTTATGAATTGCGATTTTGTGATGTGTACATAATCTATCCATACGTGAATTTGGTACTTTTTTCAATTGGTATAATTTTTCAGTGAAAAAGTGAAATCTGCGTTAAAGTATTATATTACAATTTCAAAATAAGGTATGTAGTAAAAGAATTACACAAATTTTATAAAATTATCTAAACATCAACTTTTCAAATAATTACTCTACAGTTATATACAAACATATAGTCTTAGATGTTTAGACCATTTTGTCCTCGGTCCGTCTCTTTTCACATGTTTTATGTTCTAAATTCATCATTTTAGAGTGAGATTTTATCCATACTATCGAAATGTCATATATTCAATTTTTGTATACACACAGTCCAAATAAATTATACAATTAATATGAACAACAATAATTATCCAATAAGTTTAAAACCAGACTAGGTTAGGTTAGCTTGGTTTTAATTTTAATATATAAATAATTGTATGAACTGATATTAATAATACCGAGCTAACTTGTTCTAGATACCTAATAAGCTTTCCAAATTTATAACGTTAGATGACTTGTTATAAAATTATAATTCTTTGTGACATTTTTTATTATTAAATTTCTTTTTACAAAGACATGCAAAAAATTGAATAATTATATCAGCTTTTTTATTGATGGCCGATTTTGTAATTTTAAAACTGGGATTTTACCATTAACTTGTTGGTATTACAAGATTTTATATAGCTTTAAAACCTGAATTCAATGATGCCCAAATGTGTTAAAACAAAATTATGAAACACTTAATCTCAAAATATGAAACAAAAATTCCAATAACAGGCACAAATCTTAGTTAAACTTAGCACATAAGTTAAATTTTTAACATTATTGTTACTAAAAGAAACTTTGAAAAATATGTATCCTATTTTATATCAATATATATCAGTTACATGCCAAGTATAATGAATAAAATGATTATTTGAATAAACTGCTTCATTAACTAAGAAGGTTCACTTAGTTACATTGCTTTATTCTTGGGTCATCATGGTTTTTCAATCATACCAATGAGTTAAAAATAAATTCACAAACTTGTTCGCAACACTTCATACCCAGACATAATTTTCCCATAAATGAATTTTAAGTGATATATATATATATAATAAATTTTAACTGACTTCTCAAACATCATTTCAACTAACCACTCCACCAATTAGTGATGGGTTAATTGAATAGAAAAGTATTCATATATTCGAATAGTTCACTTTTATTCGAATAGTAAGAAAAGTATTTGAATACTTTTTCTGGCAAGCTGTTACGCTCCTACAACTTATGCACATACGGAATCAATTTCTATTCGTAGCGGTACTCACAAATACTTTATCTAAATAGTGAATACTTTTACCACTGTGTTATTAACTATTCGATAGAGAGATCACGCACAAGTAGTTTTAGGTTATTTGAATATTCGAACACTATTTGTTCATCATTTCGTTTATATTTAAAAGACAAACACTTTCATAGTACTAACACTAAAATAATTCAGTCACTTAAAACTTTTTTATTAAGATTGATCTTTGTTGTGGTCACAACATTCTTGGTCTATTACTTAAGATATATATATATATATATATATATATATATATATATATATATATATATATATATATATATTATATAATTTTTTTTAAATATGTTCATTGAACTAATACCATAGTCACTAATTTTCATTTAACACTTGGAGTTTTAGTAAAGTTATAAAATAAATTAAAAATTTTTATTCCGATATTGTCTTTTTAAGTACAGAAAACTATGAATACTTATTCGAATAGTTGATTTCCTATATGAATAGTTATCCGAATACTAAGAAGTATTCGATAATCCCAACACTACCATCAACTAACCAGCTGTCTAGTTAGTTCAATCTGTGAAGCAACATGTTTTTATAGGTTAATTACACATTTCATACTTATAAATGGATTTCTCCATGTTGAACTGGATATTCATTAAATGATTTAACGCTTACTGTATTAATAACATTAGTAAAGCAAATGGCAAATAATTTATATTATGTATTTAATTTGATTAAGCAATTCCAGATAAGGTAGCTTTTAGCACATTTTTGAGAATTGCAAGTACATCCATTTAAAGATCCCATAAGAATGTTAAAGAAACCAATACAGTAAAGTGAAATTATCAAAAATAATAAGGTAAATCTTATTCAGAAAATTAAAAATGAAATATTCTACTGAAGGTTAAGATTTAATCAGGTCTCATATAATTATTATAAACATTCATCACAGCAACATAAATAGACTATAAAACTCCAAAAACCACTTCTCATTACCTATTTATTGCAGCTACTCAATAACAATAACAATGAAAATAATTGTTTTAATCAAATGTATAATTTGAAAAATAATAACACTACAAAGTCATTTGATTTATTGTTATGTTGAACCATAGACAACACTATGCTAAAACCTGTGACACTTTTTATATATAGAATAAAATTGAATCGCATAGCTTATCTTTTATAGAAAAAAGGTGAAAAGAAAATCAGAGCTTACCAGTAAGATTTAATCATTTTAACAACATCAGCTGTGACAATACTTACAATAAGTATTGCAATAGCAACAAAAAATAAATCAAATGATTTTGCAGATATTACTTAACAAACAACAATAATATGCATCACTAAAAAATGTTTATAACTACATATTTCTGACCAATAGTATAACAGTATAGTCCTCTAGTTTTAATTTCTCTAACAATAAATATGTTGCCCGCTTTTTGTTTACAATATATTTATAAACAGGTACATTAACTTAATATATTCATACCTAATTTATTTAATTACCTTCATAAGTTCTCTCAATATTAACATTTTTTGGAAATACTCTAGATTATATATAACAATAAAAGTATAAATAAATCTAATTTAATTTACACATACATAAATCTATTCATGACAATTTATTTACAGTTATAAAATATGAATAAACTTACACTCTATTTTTATGAGACTTAACTTAGAAAACATTTTATTTCTGAAAAAAAAAAAAAAAAAAAAGTTGTATTTTTCTTTTAGTTTGTTGATTATTATGTTTTCAAGAATTTAAATAACTTAATAACATTGATTATTGGTGGCAAAAATTCGGGAGGAGGAGGAATATAATCTTAATACGAGCCTTTAAAAATAGAAAATTAAGAAATTATAATATATATTTATATAGTTACACACAATAAGCCTCTGAACTGATCAGATAAATTTCATCAAAGCTAGTGTATGAGTATTTCTTATTAATTCAATTTATTAACTAAAAAAAAACTAAAAACCATCAATTCGATTTCAAGACGGATTAATTTGTTACTTACCAAGTGTATGTAGTATATAATACCACGGGTAACTACCAAGTTGGCACTTATCAACTTTACAGACATGAAAGATTATAAAACATATTTTTTTTTCATTTCATAAATGAATTGTGACAAGTTCATAGATAATCAGGCTTCATATTTTATTAAAACACTATTAGTGTTTTAGTAGTGGGCTTCAACTGCCCATTATCAACAAATCATAAATTTCACAGGTTCTGCACTGGAACTTTAATTGAAACCAAAGTATAAGAAGATAAGTATTTAAGATTTTTTCATACTACTCATTGATGAAACTGATTCTAAGAACCAAAGAAAACTAAAAGATCAGAAATTTAGGTTATATTTTTGAATACCTGGTGCACTGACACAAATTAAGAATAAAAGGTTTAACTGTTTTTAATCAGGTCTCTACCAAAGGAACAATCAATTTAAGGGTTTATAGGTCTTTAGAGGTTGCAGTAGGAATCAAAAATGAAGCTACGAAGCTACACTGATTCTCCTGCAGACCTGATATTTGTCACAAAGGTGGTATTTTACAGCTGAAAAATCCTGACAATTTCAAATATAACTTTTATTTAAAATTTTTTTTTTGTCCAATATATGTAAGCCTTCCTTTTTAAATCAATACAGAGGTTTTATTGCAGAACTACCAACCAGACACAGAATATTAATTTAAAGCTTTATTTTGTAAATGTAAAAGGAAAAACTTTAATTTAATACGAAGTTTGGTTAGTAAGGATTTTGTTTATTTAGAACATGCTGAAGCTTGGGACAACTGTAATTTTTTTTCAAAATTATATTTTAAGAAAAAGAATCATTAGTTACAAAATACTCAAATCATAAACTCATCTGCCCTAGTAATAGATTAAGATTAACTTATTTATACTATAATATTTTCTATATATAAACCATAATTTATTTTTAAATAGACTAAAAGTAAAAAAAAAAATCTTTTTAAATATTCTAAAATACAAAGAAGTTAAGTTGCTTTAAACATTCGAGCATACGTAATCTTTTCTAATTTTAAATAATCAGACTTAGCTTTTTTCACATCTCGGATGTCATTCTGTATAGATTTATCATCCGGGGCAATTGTCAATGCTAAATTGAAGTCTTCCAAAGCTAAATCATAATTGTCCAGTGCAAAATTAGCTCTTGCTTTCCGACATAAAGCCTTCACGTTTTGGTTGTCTATTCTTAAAGCCTGAAAATAATGTTTAAAAACAATGTTTATTGTAACACCTAAAAAGTTAATCCAGTTTGAATAATGAGAAATAACCGGGAATCGAGATAGTTAAATGGGAAGGGGTAAATAAGTCAAAAATGTGACTTATGTCTTTAAAAAATCAAAAATAAAGTAAATTCAATCATTATAGATTTCCAAACACAAATAAATAATAATGTATAGGTTTTAAGAAAAGTTAGTTATAAGAAATTAAATAATTTTGTGTGTGAATATAAATTTGTAAAAAGGACTAGTTGTCATGTGCGTAGTACTGAACGGTGCATTCGATGAAACAGATAACGCTGATGCGGTGAAATTTTGAATAAAGTCCATGATACCGGAAGAGTGAACCCCGAGACATTAACGGAAGGTAGATTTTCACTATGAGGCCGCAGTCCAGTTGGGAGTGTTGAACAAGATGGTCGTATTTTAAGAGTCTGAGTAAAAAACGTGGAGAAGATAAAAATGTGTTTTTTGAGTCTAGTTTGAAGTGTTAGAATGAACAGTTGTATTTCAGAGTCTTAAGAAAGAATTTGGAGAATAATGATGTATTTTTGTCGAGTTGAATGTAGTTCAAAGACTTTAATGGAAAGAACGGACATAGTGTGATGTAATAATTTGATGTAGAACAATGTGTGAAGAGTTTAATCATAGGTCGATTAAGGGTGAGAGTGTGTTAAAACTCTGTTTGAACAGTTAAATTGGTTAGACGTTTTCACGCGAATAGACAATTGACAATTAGCATGTGTTGTGACAATGTGGTCGGATAATGAAAATTATAAATTGTAGAATGGACTAGTGTATGAACAGATTTTCTTTTATAAACATTCGTGAAGTGCACATACAATTTCGCCACGGACACAAGACGTCATTTTTAGGACGCTGTGGGAACATTTTGAATTATGTACAATATGACTATGGTCTGGTAACTGGTGTTAAATAACACTTTATATTTACTCTGTTATTGTATAGAAATTTACAATGTTTAGTATTTTGATTTTTATAATATAAATTTGATACGTAAAGGATAGTAATTTCTTTTTATGTACAAGAATAATAAATGTCTAATGACGTATTTATCCTTATTAAAGGAACGTAAAATGCATATTAAAAGGAAAGTGGATGTTTTCAATTTGTTTTGATTCATAAATTCGTTCAATTCAATTTTTGTTGCAACATAAAGTCAATTTTAAATTCATGGAATAATAGATCAGTTCTCCTTCTGAGAAAATAAAAATAAAAATAATATAACTAAGATGATAATTATATTTATTTTATATGTCTCTATAACATGTTAATGTAAAAAAAACAAAAAAAAAACTTGTTTTTAATAAATTTATGTAAAATTTCAGCATACAAAAGAGTTCTTCATTTGAAACCCTAGAATCACTGTGGTGATTCACCTTTTTAAAAGAACTCATGCCCTGAGATTCAAATTGGTAAATTCATGTTTTCAAAATTGATGTTAACACATCTGGAGCCCATAAATGCTGAGCAAAGATTTTAAAATCAATTGTCCTAAATTCATATTTTTGTTAATAAAGTAATATTTTAATAAAACCGTAAGTTTTATATTTATTACATTATATGTCACCAAAATTATTTCAAGATTTACAAAATTAATATTTTAATTATGCTGATAATACAAGGTGTGGGTAATAAATTAACCAGACTGATTTTTTTGTTCTACCTTCTACTGAATTTCTACTGAAACTGTTGAGACAGATTATAAACAAAAATTTGAACATGGAAAAAGTGTGATCAAAGATGTTGCAAAAAGAAACTGAAATCAACATTTGTGTTGACATCCTGAAAAACTTTTACCATAACAAACTGTGAACATTACCACAACTTTAAAAAATGTAAACGTTATGACGAATATGGTTTTTTTTTCCAGTTGATATAGAAACTAAATTCAAGCCCATATATTTCATCCAAGTTCACCAAGAATGTAAGCAAATATGAGCAAGTCCAATATTCAAGGGATTATTCAAGTTGATTGGGCATCTGAAAGTAAACTGTTGAGTTTTACTATAAGAAAATTTTGTCAGTCCTTTATGAATGGGTGGGAATAAAAAAACCTGAAATGTGGAATGACAACTCCAGGATTTTCATAAAGACAGTGCATTATCTGATAAGACATTTTTAATGAGGCATAGAATCTCCATGGTGGCACATCCACTGAAATCATCTGACCTAGAACTTCGTGACTTTTTTTAATTTTCAAAGATAAAGTCTGCATTAAAAGGAACTTATTTCGTGTCCATAGATTTATGAAGTCAGAAGCAATTATCATCGACTTAGCTCCATGAGACTTTTTTTATTTTCAAAGATAAGGTATATTAAAAGGAACTATTTAGAGTCCATAAGATGTATGAAGGTAAAAGCGTTCATCTGTAATCATCTGACTTAGCTCCATGAGACTTTTTTTATTTTCAAAGATAAGGTATATTAAAAGGAACTATTTAGAGTCCATAAGATGTATGAAGGTAAAAGCGTTCATCTGTAATCATCTGACTTAGCTCCATGAGACTTTTTTTATTTTCAAAGATAAGGTATATTAAAAGGAACTATTTAGAGTCCATAAGATGTATGAAGGTAAAAGCGTTCATCTGTAATCATCTGACTTAGCTCCATGTGACTTTTTTTATTTTCAAAGATCAACTCTGCATTGAAAGGAACTCAATAGATGTATAGGGAAAAGCAAAGTACTCCTGCATTGCTTCTGACAGTGGAATTACATGGAGTAGTGTGCTGATTGGGAAGGGGAGAATATTGAAAGGGATAATATTTCCATTGTGTGATTTGTTGAATAAAATCTTTTTTAATAAGTTTAATTATTTTAGCCATTATGTAGTATACTAGGGTTTAAATCTAGGGATTATGTTAATATAGTTAATTACCTTAGAGGTTGTCCTCAGTCCGTATTATAGTTATGGCTACAGTGCTGTTTTGCCAAACACTGTCGGCTTAGTCAGGCCCGCACTAACACATAAACACGTAACACAACACAACACTACTGTTGTTGTGTTACGTGTTTATGTGTTAGTGCGGGCCTGACAAAGCCGACAGTGTTCGGCGAAAGAGCGCTGTAGCCATAACTATAATACGGACTAAGGACAACCTCTAAGGTAATTAACTATAATATATATTAAACAGTCCAAGGCAACACATTATACTTTATAAAAAGATTATGTTAATCATGTAATTAATAAATAAAATATTAACATGCAGCTATACCCAGGCACGATAGGATGCAAATTTCTTTTGATATTTTTTTCTTTTTTTTTACAGATGTTAGTTTGCCGATCTTGACTGTGAAACTAATAAGTACAGAATTCAAAGATCAGTATGCCTAAAATGATTTATTACAGACTCATGTAGCTCGTCAATTAAAAAAGAAATAAAACGATTGAAAAAACATTTCAAACTGCTATCATTTTAAAACATTCCAATCCATCTTTTTGGAACATATAGATTTTTTTTTTTTATATATATATATATATATATATATATGGCTGATTTTTAAAATGATTTTAAAATTAATTTTTGTTATAGAGTAGTTATGTTTTTAATAATGTAGTTTTTTTGTGATAATTGAATATATATCATTGTTTTTCTTAAAAGGAAAATGGTCTGCTCTATGTGGATTTTATTTGGAAATAAGTTGTCATATTTTTATCTTTACATTATATAAAAAAAGTTTGGACATCAATGGAAATAGATTTTAAAGCTGTACAAAATAAACTTTGGTGAGGTGCTGTAGGACCTACAAGTAAAAAGTTATTTTCCAAAAAAAACTTGTTCATTGCAACTTGAAAACTTGGCGTCATTTTGAAATAAATTTTTGAGTTTTAACTACAGATATTAAACATGTATAGTATTTATAACATGCTGGTTAAATTGTTGTTAAAATACATAAAAATCATGGTTGCAACATTTGAATTGCCTGGATATTCCAAACAACTAAGATAAATCTATAGTCTCCCCAATAAGTAAATTTGTTTAACTCAAAGCAGCCATGAACTGAAATTATTATGAAATTAATGTAATACATAAAAATATAAAATGAATACAAATAATGTGCAATATAAATACCGGGTGTTCAAAAAGTCTGGAAACCCCTTAATATTAATTTTATTAATAAACGCAGAACAATGAAACTCTAGGATTACGTCCTCATTGTAGTTACTGACTTTTTGCTCATTTTAACTGTCTTTTTTCGCTTTGGGGAGACGTCCTGTGGAGGAAGTCTAAAAAATCTTAAATGTAAGCATAGGCCGAATTATACCTCATTTTAAAGGTCTTTGTTAGAGGAACACATTGCCGCAATTCCGACTGAAAAAGGACCATTCGTTTGGAAATGGCAGCCTCTTAAAGTTTGTTTGATTTTAATGCTAATTCAATGGCAAATTTTTAGTAAGCTTTACATTAGATTACAATGTCACTTAGTGACACAGAGCAAATAACCATTCTGATGATGAGGGGTTATGGGGATAGAACTCGTTCATACGAGGAGGTAAGCCGCTTGTTCAATGAAACTTGCCCCAATTGACCACCTATTCAAAAATCAACAGTGTTGAAGACCGTACAGCGCGGTTCTGTAACAGATCAGTCAAGATCCGGACGGCCAAAATCAGCAACCTATACGACCAATCAGCTACACAAGGACACCACTTCGAGCACTTTCTGTAATACCTTCCAAGGTTTGTTTTTTTAATAATTATTGTCTTGCAAAGTAAGTAAATTAAACATAAACAACTGACATACTGTCTGTTCAATTTTATTAATACAGTAGAACCCCTCTTAACCGGTCTAGTCGGGACTGACATCCGGGCCGGTTGCCCGTTTGACCGGTTAATCCGAGGTTCCCGTGAAAAATCGGTTTTCGTTCAAAGAAAGCTTATTTAATTAGGTAGCACTAAAAATTATGCAATAAAGATGTTATTGCAACTCATTTTATTGTACATAAATGTATCGTATATATTATGTTATGTATATTATACATCAAACATGAAAAATTAAACACTACAAAGCTTTTTTACAGATTCCCCTCTGTTTAGTCTTTTGACACATTTAACCGCGTCTCAAACGAAACCAACACACGCTTCCAAGAAAACTGAAAAGAAATGTTATATTTTCCATAATGTAGGCTATACTAAATTGATTCGTGGTAAAAAAGCGGCCCATCAAACGTTGTTGTCTGTGTATGTCTGCTATACCGATGGGTGCCAATGCCGCGGTGTTTTTATGCCGCCGATAATGGGATACCGCTATCGACAAAGTCGTTTGACTCGCCGCTGCTTTGGTGCCGCCGACAATGTGATACCGATATCGACAAAGTCGTTTGACTCGCCGCTGCTTTGGTGCTGCGGTGTTTTTATGCCGCCGACAATGGGATACCGTTATCGACAAAGTCGTTTGACTTGCCACCGCTTTGCTGTTTCAATTACAATTTATTTTCGGAAACTCTCATCCAACCAGTACACTACGATATAGGCCGGTTAATCCGAGGACCGGTTAATCCGAGGCCGGTTAACAGAAGTTCTACTGTAATGGTAATTGTCCCCAATTACATCTGTGCACTACTAATGTTTTTAAACAATTAAATTGACCATTACTGATATTTCCTATACCTCCACTCTCCAGCTGTGAAATTCTCATAGCTAAAACACTAACATAACCAACACGGTTGAGTATTCCTTCTGCCTCTTAATCTTCGCAACGTAAAGTTAACAAATTGTAAAAGGCTGCCATTTCCAAACGAATGGTCCTTTTTCAGTCGGGATTGCGGCAATGTGTTCCTCTAACAAAGACCTTTAAAATGAGGTATAATTCGACCTATGCTTACATTTAAGATTTTTCAGACTTCCTCCACAGGGCGTCCCCCCCCCCCCCAAGTGAAAAAAGACAGTTAAAATGAGAAAAAAGTCAGTAATTACAGTGAAGACGTAATCCTAGAGTTTCATTGCTCTGCGTTTATTAATAAAATTAATATTAAGGGGTTTCCAGACTTTTTGAACACCCGGTATATCAAACTTACTTGTAGAGAATATTCCAATGACTCCTTGTAAAGCCCCTTCTTCTGTTTAACCAATGCACAATTCAGATTGCAATGGAGTTCTATTTCTTTAATTAATGCAGATTTATTCAGGTTTCCGGTTTTTTTTAAATGGACTCTGTACCTAAACATTAAAAATAGCAATTAAAGTATTTAAAGCAGCCTGATGAAAAAGATCCACTCACCTTAGTTTTAATTGAAGCATCTCTACAGCTCTGTATATATAAGCATTACTCAATTTAAAACAAAGGCGAACAATATTTTGAAATATAATATTACTTATGTTAGTGTGAACAGGTCTTAATAATTAAGGCCTCTACTCAATTCCTTCTTATTTATTATTATTAGAGATTGGCTGTAACAAAATATTTATGTTGTAACATAATACTGATGTTGGCCAAAATCAGTAGCGGCCGATGGTTAAGGGCAATGGGAGGACTCTGTTTTATTTTATACACGTAAGGCTCTGTTTTATTTTATACATGTTATCATTCACTTAACATTCACAATCACAAAGGGTTAAACTTAAAAACATAAACAAACAACTCGTGTGAGTGGCGAGACACTATTTAGAACAGTTGCGCCAACTTATTTTGCCCATCGAAAACAAGGTTTTTAGTAATGCGGAACATCTAATTTATGGTGGCTGCACTGACTGATGTCTGCGCGCGCAGCTTCGGACTCTGCCCTAGAAGCCCATTACACGCTGTGTAAATTACGTCACGGCACCCTCAGCTCTGTTTGCTGCTTGCCCCATATGACTAAATGCAATGAAACTGGGACGCTCTGGCCACCGTCCGAACTCCAGAATACATACGTCAAATATTTTATATTGTAAAACTTCCGCTACAAATGATGGTGAAATCCATAGCGGCAATTCATAATTCATTTATCTCCAAAGAATTAAATACATATAGGTATTTACATTATTAAAATAATATTATCATTGGGGGGGGGGCGTCCGAGAGTCCTTATGAGTAAGCCGCCACTGGCCAAAATACTAACAAATAATAGTCATGATATGTGCAGAATGGGATAAAAAAAATATTGGAACAGCTGTATATCTCAGAATAAAAACCAATAAAAAAACACAACTCTTCTGTTACCAAAATAGGTCCAATAGCTTTACAGATTATTTTACCAGTTACAACATACCCCTAATATAAATGATTAAAAAAAGAAATATTTTACAAAGGTTTTATTATTTTCAATGTCTATAAGTTTATTCAAATTCCAAATTCCTAGACAATAATTAATTGTGTACACTCTAACTTTTCTCTACTTGTGAATTTAATTATACTTAATATTACTGATTTTATTGGACACCATTCTGTGATTTTTAAGCACAGACACTTGTATTTTTTTGTGAAACTTGGGATCATGGATGATAGGAAAATATACTTGTATTAAAAACAAACCACAGATTCGATTAAATACTTAATTTTATAATAATAATTTAAGTATTCTCCTGCCTATATATTTAAATATATAATTGAATGGTTTCCAACTATGGAAGTACTTCCTAAAAACAACATACATAATTCTTACAGCTAAATTTTAAACAATTATGAAATAGTTTAAAGATAATATATTTGGGGCTCACAGTAGATGACTTGTCTTTTGGGAAACTATAGAAAGTTCACAAATTACTGACTTATTTCCATTGAACTAAATTTTACTGTTTCTGGTTACTTTACAAAACGTCACAATTTGTAATTTATTGGTCAATGATATTTTGGTAACTATTTTATATTACCAACATCAAAGGGAAGATTATATTTGTTCTGAATTTCATGTTTCTTTAATGTTTTTTTATCGTTTAATATATGTTACGATAATTTAAAAATATATTTTTATACATAAAAAAATATACTAAGTTTGAAAAATACTCATACCAAGGACGCCAGCACTGATTTTAACTAAATGGAAATTAAAAACCGTTCTTTCTGATACATTTGCTCTTTTGAAGTGTTTACTTGCAGATGGATACCGCTCTGGTATATGTGATGTTCTCGTTGTGGACGAGAGAGCTCAAAACAAGACTTCCCTCGTCCGATGATGAAGAGCAATTGAATCTTCCAAAAAGCACACTATGCCCCTCCAGTTCGGATATTATGATTATTGGTGGGATTCATGGACCAATTAGAGTTAACCTGACTGCACTGAATTTACTATGTCGTTCTATTCAAAAAAATTATTCATTTCTTAATTAATATTATATATATATATATATATATATATATTAATAAAAATTTACAATAACTCTTATTTATACCTTAATATCTAATTATTTATCAGACTTCAATCATACAACTTATTTATATGCTATTCTATAACATTAACCAAATTTGGAATGTTGTTTGTCAATACATACATGATCCCAATATACGAACGCAATACGAGATATGACGCAAGTCTCCTACATCATATATCACTATACCCATATATTAAACCAAGTACTAGCCCAAAATTATTTTACTATCAGACAGAATAATTGTTTTTAAACGGAAGAACTATTTTATAAGCGTGGACAATAATAGCGACAAAAGTGACTGAATCTAATTTTTCAGAAACTACAGATAACACTGAGTGTATTATTGAAATTGAGCCGTTGGAGTGGAAAAAATGAAAGCGTTATAATTTTAATTGAGTTTAATGTATTGCTATTCTTGATAACATTAAAGGTATGTGATTGTTTTATTGAATTTGAGTTAAAATGTAATTCTCAATTAAATTTTTACCGTATACTATATTAGGTTAAGAAAGACATGTTGTCATATGACTTCGTTTATGAACACATTTCGTGACTGATATTCATAAAAGAGTTACATAATTTATGTAAACACATACAGTAACTATATAATTTGTATTTTCGATGTGCATTATCGCATGGTTTGTGAAACCTTAAGGACTATATGCAAGCTATTAGCGTTAAAACATAACCAACTACGGATTAAAAAAAAAAAAAACACAAACTTTAACATTTTACTAGTACTTGTTTAATGTTTTTAGATCATGCCCATTAGACTAAACAAGACAGGGGACCGGATAACACAATAAAAAACCCAAGACCATCAAACAGGCTCGAACCTGAGTAGCCCTTGACAGTTCGCTAGTTCAGTCTGTGGTTATATAAGCACATGCTCTGCCAACTAAGTTATACTGCCCCCAATTTTACAAATACACTGAGTAATGAAATTCCATTAAGATGAAAGAGTATAAATTCAAAATAAAATATGACTAAATAAAACTCACCATTTGATGTAGCGCAAAGCTTTTTTATATTTTCTAATAGCATCAACTAAACTTCCTTTTTTGTAGAATTGATTCCCTGAATTTTTGATAACTGTAGCTAAATTGACAAAAGAGTCTTCCTGTTACACAAAGAGCAACACAAGTATTAAAAAATATATAGTTATAATTACTAGATGTGGGTTGTGACAGGATTTTTTTGTACTTGATAAAACATAATATTGATATTAGCTAGTACTTGATATAAGTATATCATATTGATACTGGCCAGTAACTAATAAAAAAATCTAACACTTTTCATATTGGATACAATCTATATGGATAAAAGATACATCATTTTTTAAGTAAGAACTATTTTGTTAGAGATCTCAGAAAACTTTATTAATGAACAAAATTACAACTGGTAATACAATATGAACTACACAATTTCTTTATTTTTCTATGTAATCTCCATGGAGATCTAAGGTGTTCATGAGACGTGCGACCATGGAGATCTAAGGAGTTCATGAGACGTGCGACCATGGAGATCTAAGGAGTTCATGAGACGTGCGACCATGGAGATCTAAGGAGTTCATGAGACGTGCGACCATGGAGATCTAAGGAGTTCATGAGACGTGCGACCATGGAGATCTAAGGAGTTCATGAGACGTGCGACCATGGAGATCTAAGGAGTTCATGAGACGTGCGACCATGGAGATCTAAGGAGTTCATGAGACGTGCGACCATGGAGATCTAAGGAGTTCATGAGACGTGCGACCATGGAGATCTAAGGAGTTCATGAGACGTGCGACCATGGAGATCTAAGGAGTTCATGAGACGTGCGACCATGGAGATCTAAGGAGTTCATGAGACGTGCGACCATGGAGATCTAAGGAGTTCATGAGACGTGCGACCATGGAGATCTAAGGAGTTCATGAGACGTGCGACCATGGAGATCTAAGGAGTTCATGAGACGTGCGACCATGGAGATCTAAGGAGTTCATGAGACGTGCGACCATGGAGATCTAAGGAGTTCATGAGACGTGCGACCATGGAGATCTAAGGAGTTCATGAGACGTGCGACCATGGAGATCTAAGGAGTTCATGAGACGTGCGACCATGGAGATCCCTTCATCATAGAAGTCTGTAAATTTACCACCTGTAATTTTAACCAATTCATGATCGATATTCTCCATTAAATATAATTTACAATTCACTTTCCTCCCAAAAACCTCATTGAGCTTGGAAAAAGATGGAACATTGTAAGAAACAAGATCAGAAGTTAAGGAGGGTTTTAAGTTTTCCCATCCACCTTATCCAGGAACAACGATGTTAGTACTGCAGTGTATGACCGAGCTTTGTCATAAAGCAGAATGATACCACCGGAATAAACCTCACCGCCAGTTTTGGATTGCCAAACGTAGCAGTGTCAATGATGCACAATATAGACCTGCATTTAATGCCAGTTCAAGAGGCAGGAATTCAAATTAATTCAGATAATTGTAGCCACGATTTTTTACTTGATGGAGTCTCCTAGAATATTTTAAAAAGGCTCTAGTGTTGCTATCTAATGGGCCACTTCTGCTAACTTCAATTTGCATGTCAAATTGCAAACTCCTCCCCCTCCTCCTCCTCATACTCTAGCGCATTCTAAACTTAAACCTATAAAACTACAACTGTGTATCCACATATTTGACCTCATATTACCATATATAGGCTAGTCTTCATCATTAATAATTCAATTCCTCAACCTTGATATTAATATGTGCAAATTTCAATTTGCATAAGCCTAATGCAGTATCTATAGGTAAAAATAAATTTCAAAAACCTATTTAAAATGGCTGCCGTTTTAAAATTTACCTATCTTAATTTTTTATAAATAAACAAATTCAAAAACTAGAAAATCTCACTTATGCGACAAAATGTGATTAAAATTCAATTAAAATTCTGGGCAGTACAGAGATAATGATTTTTATTAATGAAAAAACAAACAACATATTTGGACAACATTATATGACTGCATTAAACTATATATTTTGAATGAGAGACGTTAATTTGAAAATATATATATTAAAAATTCTAAAACAAATATGTTTACGGAACCTATATTCATGGTCTAAATCTTCCATTGAAGATGGCTGCAATAGCTAGGCATATTTAAAATATAGAGACATCAATAATTAAGATTGTATTTCACACTAAAAGTTTAACAAATACAGTCTAATTTAACAAATAAATTAGTATTTGTTTGTGTATCTGCCAAAGGATATAAATAGTTGGCAACTTATCACTTTATCTAGTTTTTTCTCTAGACTACACGTATTGCTGTCATTGATACCGTATCAGGTCTTCAAGATATATTTAAAACACCAAACACACAAATATAAAAACATCATAAACTTAACGTTTAATGTTCATACTCATAAAATGATTTAAAAAAAGTTAACACTAGTCATGGCTCTAAGAACACCCGACCTTGGAAAACTGATGATGCTTTCAGTAATATGTGTAATCTAGAGAAGTATTAATAAAGTATCAAAAAGGCAGAAATTTGTGAACTACTATAGTACTTATGCTGTTCAGAAAGTACCGTAAGTTCTGTTGTGTTATAAAAAGACACCAAAACAAATAGAGGTTTTTTATTATACACAAATTGACAAGTTTTTTAATACCCTCGATATAGAACTCCACTAAGTGTTCTTTAACTCCTCGTGGTTTTCAAACCATTACAACCCTAGCCATTTTTTTTATATTATAAAAAAAGTGATAATCATTAGGAGCTAAATCAGGGCTGTGTATGGAGGATGGTGACACAATTCTCATTGAAACCATTAAATCCAGTAGGTCTTGTATGCGTACCAGAACATAACATGCCAGACCTTTTATTCTGAATTCTTTTCAGCTTCCTGGAAGTGTTATAATAAACTGCAGAGTTCATTGTAGTCCTTCATTCTATAAAGTTTGCCAAGAGTACACATTTTATATCCAAAAAACAGTTGTCATAATTTTTTTTGTACATTATTTACAATTTAATATCCTAAATCAAACATTTAAATAAAAATAAAATGTTAACATTTCACAAAGAGTGACGAAAAGGAAACTTTTTATAGTACATAGTGATATACGTAAATATTTATATAAACAAACTCAACTCTATATTTTCTAAATTAATTCTGTAGCAAGTCCTCAGTTTCTTCTGATTTCCATTTTCCCCTATTTTCTGTTCTGAAGTCATTGTAACCTTTTCTACATTTTCTTAAGGTTTCTCTGGATCAAGTAATATTACTTCATTATATAGGGAATCAAATAGTTTACTTTCCATATTTTCACCAATTAATATAGGCAGATGTTTTTTGTGGGACAAAAAGGCCCTCCCAAAACAGATATTTGCCGTCTTTGGCCTCTGAGAAAAGTAGCCAAATTTCCATAAACAATACCTCCAGACTTTAGCATACTTGGGGTGTCAGAATTCAAATCACTCTTTTCTAAATCATGGTTTTCAGTTCTTGAAACGTGTGCTGTAGCAGGTCTTGTTCTATGAAGACTGTTCTGTTCCTTCTCTTTCACACTGCTAGTAACTGTTTGTCATCACTTTAGACGTTTTGCATCAAGCTAGTTTGGTCCCATTCCATCAACTGATTTTTTTGTCTCCACATTGACATACAAAACATCTAAGTTACACGACCTGTCACACTATGACTGAGGAAATCATCACCTTCTGTATCGTAACAGAAAAGAAGTTAGTGCTGCACTCATCCTCTTGGTTTTGTGACCGTCAGTGAGAAGTTTAGGCACCCAGCTTGCACTGAACTTGTATTAGACTCAGTTACGACTGTACATAACCGAGGGAAAAGGTCCGATAAATCCGTAATTTTGAAACAACCAGTTTTCTCAGATTCCCACCAACACTGTCTAACATCTGCATTGTAGCTGAGCAATGATTCACATGTGTTTAAAGATCTCCACTCCTCTGCACAGCAAATAGAAACAGAACTTAATTTTGGAACAGCCCTGGTATATAAAAGTTAGGTTTTACTATTCGATAAATATTATTAAAAATAAATGGTCGAAAAATTTAAAATGACTCATATTTGAAAAGTTTATTGGTAGTTTATTCGTATCAAGGTCCAATATGAGCCTACAGTCCGACATGGACTGATAAATCTAATCAATTTATCTATTATATGCCGAGTAATTTTATATATATATATATATATATATATATATATATATCGCATAACTTTTAGTTTTTAGGTTATGTTAGAAAGTCATTGGTATAAAGGTGATAATTTATATTCAGTAAAAATAACTTACTTTGAGTTCCTCTGGAGTTTTGTCCCAGTCACTAGGATAAGGTGGTAAGATATCTTCAGTTTCATCGTTGTCGTTGATTCCCCAATCATCTCCTATCTTAAACTCTCCACAATCAGTTATCTTACATTCCTAAGAAAAAGTGAATAATTTTTATTATCTTAGTTACAAACACACCATGCAATAATTCATTCTAATGCGCTTTATTACCAATCATAATAGTAAGATAGGAATTTTGTATCCAATGTAATAGAAGTAAGGTATTTTTGTGTTTTGAATTGGAATGGTTAATCAATTTCAAATTAAGTACAGGGTTAATATAGGAAAAATGATAGAGGAGAGAAATTGAAGGGATTTCCCCCCCCCCACAAAATTCTACACCACTACCAACATTTTAGTAACTCAATTAGAATTAAATTCAGTATGTTTTTAAAAGTTCTTAGTTTGAATTTGACATCTGATGATAATATACTTGGATCCCAAATCCAAATTTATAAATATATTTTTTAATGAAATTTTCACTAGTTTGCTCCTTCTAAAAAAAAATAATAAATAATAATAATAATACATGAGACAGTCTTTTTGAGAGTCCAGAATTGTAACTGTCTAATTTTGTAGAGTCTAAATGATGTTTGAAACTGGAAAAGAGATCAGGAATGCTCCCTAGTTCATGTCTCTTGGACATAATATTAAAATCTAATATTTTTACAAAACAAAATCCATATATGATGTTTTTTATAAATTAAGTGTTTGGTGTTCAATTACTTACAGGTATAGGCCTTTCCTTGGGGCCAACTTTTACAAAGCCAATTTCCTTAACAACATCCATGCCTTTACGTACTCTACCAAACACAACATGAGCACCATCTAGATGCGAACATGGTACGGTAGTGATGCAGAACTGAGAGTTATTGGTGTTAGGTTTACCTCTGTTGGCTGTACTAAGCTCCCCACCAAACTCATGCTGCACAAAATATTAAAAATTAACAACTCATGTATCTGTACCCAAATTTTCAAATCCAAACACAATTTTCTTGAAATTTGGTCACAATATAAATTAAGATTTTCCCAAAATTGACTCTAAGCAAATTTACTCCTTTACTGAAAATTCTGAGATAAAAGATATCAAGACAAAAAAAAGGGAAATAACAACTACAAAAAACAAAAATGTTCAAAATAATTAAAAAATCAAATTAATAATTTTTTTTTTCAAATTTGAGTGAAATTTGAAGAATAATGAATGAAATCAGCACACCAAAATGAATGAAAAGAAAGTTATGGTTTAAGTTTCACAAATAATTTTGTAAAAACTGAACTCTGACCATCCTAAATAATTGAATATAGGCTATTCATTTTATAAGCAACTATGTAAATGGAGTTAAGTCCAATTAAATGTTCTGTAGTAATTTATTTGGACTATAATTTTCTTAATGAGCAGAGGCTGAATGTTTAATTATAACAGATTGTTAAAATGCAAATCTAATGAGTAGGCATAGATGAGTGCAGTTGAGTGTGAGAGAAGACTATACTAAGAGTGCCGAAAATATATACTTGTGGCATGAACACAAAAGTAAGTGGAATAAACAGAGAGATTTCAGATTATTAAATATCAGAGCACTGTTCTCAAAACATATACAGTGGAACTTGGTTATAACGTCATCAAAGGGACCGGAAGTTTTTTAACGTTATATCCGAGTGACGTTATAAAAAAGCAGCCTTAAATCTGAGTGAAAGGACAAAGTAAAAACACAAATGTTCTGCTATATACATGTAGCATTCATAAAATAAATCTGCATTTTGTTATCGACAGTCCACTCGCCGTCCCCCTTATCTTCCCTCTCTATCGCATGATTCATGCAAGCGCAAAGTCCATTCCCTGGTTAGCCCACCTGTTCTAAAACCTTTATCGAGTCTACCTGTAGTCACACAATGTCTGACATCTATATTTAGCTACGTTAGAGATAAATTTCCTGCTCGGACTTCAAAATTTCCACCTCAGTTTTTGGCAATGTTAATTTACAAGTTTTGTGCGTTTTAGTTCTATAATGTTTAGTAAATTTTCGTTTTCACGGCACAAGCTTACGTGAACTGCGACAGGATTTTCCAGGTACTCAGCCTTACAGGTTTTATCATATTTTAAATTTTGTTAATGCTTTAAAATAATTTATTAATTATCATGTATTCTTTAAAATATGTATTTCATGTTTTATTTAATATTTAATGTTCTTTTGAAAATCAATGATTATAAAAATTTACCTTTTTAAAACATACTTTGCAAAACCTTGTAAAGGCACATTTTGAGTTTTGAACAATTATGTGAAATATGTGCAAACTAATGTTGAATTTTAAGTGATCAGAATATCTTATTGAACATGTCAAATATAAAATAACTAGAGAAATCTCTTCTAAAACAGAAAATTTCGTTTTACAAACTTTTGCAGATTTTGCAAGTCTTATACAAGTTTTGTTTTAAACTAAACGATATATATATATAGCTTTATAGTCATCTAAGAAGCTTTTAATTACAATCTTAACGAATTTCTGTTATACAATCAATTTTCTTTGATTTTAACAAATAACCAGATATTTTCTTTAATAATGAACATTAATGCTAAAACATGTCTGATTTTGTACAGACACTAAAAAACATGTTTTTTGCCATAGCTAATATGCTGGTAGAAGAAACACAGCGAAAGATCTAGACATGTTTCGTCCTGTTATCAAAACACGTTTTATCCAACATAGCTTCAGTTTCATGTGCACAAAAGTGATGTAAAAAAAAAAAAAAAGGGAAAAACTAACTTTATAGAACTTTAATTAAACTCATATTGTATATGTGCCTAAAATTTATTTCAGCGAATATGTTTTTCTTAAAAAAAAAATTCTTTTAGATGTAGACTTGTGTAATTAATTATAAAATATATAAAAAATTATTGGGTGGAGCCTGCATGCAAACTTTCGGTCCTAACAACCTCCAAGAGGTTATTTTCTAAATTAATATAATTGACGTCAATTTAAAAATTTAATATTCAAAATTTCCTTCTTTTCTTTTAAAATAAACTACTCATTTCATAATAAATTCTTTAGCTAAAACATAGATATATTTATTGGCCAATATAGCATTTAAGAAAATTATAAAATAAGTAATATTATGTAACTGTTTTAGAAAGCTATCATTTCATAAAGTTAAAAGGGGGGGAAATAAAAATCAGTATCTTTTCATCTTTTTTTTATTTTTGTAATTTTTACATTTAAGGGCGTATAATCTTTTTTTTTGGATTAATTATGATCCTGTTAATTGTTAAGCTGTGCTCATTGTCTTTGTTAAATTTTGTAACGATAAAATATATAAACTAAAAAGGGGGGATAAATTTTCAGAATCTATTGACTAAATTTTTTTTTTATTAAATTATAATATTTTGTATTAAGGGCATATAACTTTACTAATTATAAGATTGTTTAATCATAAGCTGTTTATGATAATTTTGTCTCAGGATGTCTTTCTCAGATGTAAATGATAAAATCTGAAACGTTGAAATTTCTTTGTTTAAATAAACTTGAGCCTTGTTAATCACTAAATTTGTTTTTGTCTTTTTTAATTTTTAATTTCTAAACATTGTTACCATTTTGGTTCCGCCTTTGTTAAATTTAAGTCCCCTGGTAACATGTTTCTGGTAGCAGAGCGTGGTTGATTTTCTATTCTAGCGTGGTTAGCTTTAAATTCTAGCTTGGTTTTTTCTAAATTACAGAGCTTGGTTAATTTAAATTCTGGAACCGTAGTTAATTTTCAAAATTTTGCATTGGAACTAGCTAAATTTAAATTCAAAATTATCTTTGTTAAACAAGGCTCATTTTTATGTTTTGCAGCTTTTTCAAATACTGCACAACTGTTGCTGATGAAATTTTTTTTATTTAGTTTAAATATTTAAATCTCTATAAATCTATAGTCTCTTTTTTTATTATTTATTTATTTTTATAAACACTTACACAAAAACTTCTAAACCAATTTCGATAAAACTTTTTTTATTATTATTTTGTCTGCTTAAATATTTTTTTATATATATATATATTTACATACACTCCACACTAGTCATTCGCTGAATTTGATCCAGACAGCGGGCTCATTCGGGAATCCAAAAAAAATTTAAATAAATAATAAAATCCAAAAATAGTTAAAAACAAAAAAAAAAACAAAAAAATTCAAAATCTCCTTCAAAAATTTTCTCGAGTTTTCTTTCGCTTGTCTGTATCAATTCATACTTACACACACACATATACACAACAACTACACTACATATAATTCTTGAGTCTTTCTCTGGCTCTTTCATTTTTTGCATCATCTTAAAAGAAATTTTTTTTCTAAATTACTTGGTTTATTTTTTTTTTATCTATTATTATCAGCAATAGTTAAAATGGCAGTGGATTTGCTGCGATTAGTGGACCCGTTAAAGAACACGGAGCTTGCTTTTGAATTTTTTTTGTTTTGGTCATCTTGAAGGAAAATTATTTTTATTTATTTATTTTTTAATTTTATCATCATGAGCAATAGGCAAGATGGCGGTGGACTGGTTGATGCAGATGGTGGCACTTTCTTAATAATTCATTGAAATGTTGAACACCTTTTTTTTTAAAAAATATATCATTGTGTGCAAAATTTTTTTTTCTTCCAAATTATAGGGGCCCAGTTTTGTATATAGGACGACATGGTTGGCCTGTTTGTCTTGATTAAATTATTCGGTTGTTTGTCTTTTTTATTAGCAGGTCAACATGTTTGTTCCTTAATTAGTTTTTTATTAGGGTTGAGAAAACCGGAGTTAGGTTTTCTCACATTGTGGGTCACCTTTTTATACTGTCTTTTGCCACACTTTTTGCTACACTTCTTTTACACCTTTTTTTTATAATCACTTAAATATTTTGATGAAATTTTTTTTTACATAATTTTTTTTGATTAATTTAAATTCCTTTTTTTTTGGGGCACATGATACATACATAAGACCTTAAGTCAACTACAAGCCCTGCTTTGCGCAGCAGAAAATTTTTTTTGACTCCCCAACGTTTCATACTGCTTCTTTGTTTATTTTAAAATGGATTATTTGTTTAGACCCTTTCAAAATTTTTTTTCTCACGGAAATTGTCAAGAGCCGTGAATAGTTTAAATTTCTCTTCGTATGGGAGAAGAGGAATTTAAAAATAACGACGCTGAGCATGATCTGACCTTAAAGGCTTCAGGAGTTTTTCTTTTATTTTTATTTATTTTTGGTAATTAAATGTAAGGGTCGGTTCAGAGGATTAAAATTGCTCCTCCCGCATGTGAGCTTCCTCTGAGTCCGGCCTTTTCCTGAAGTCCTTAGTGCCATGCACTTTTCCCTCCCCTGGTCCCCGGAGTGGTCACCTCCACTTGGTTTCCCGAGGTGCCACTCCACCCCTTTCCCCACGTACCTTAGAGTACAAAGTCAGTTCATGCACAGCAATGTCGACCTTTGCGTCATCCTTCAGCTCTTTCTGTCCTGGGCTTATCCCAATCATAGGTGGGAAGAGCTGAGACGCTATAGAAATTTCAAAATTTAATAAGTAAGTGCCGAAGGAGGCTACACCCTAGAGTGGTGATTATAAAAGCATTATGAAGCGTTGTTTCTATCAGGTGCCCCGTTTCAAAATTTTGTAGGAGGCCCTTCTGGCCCCTTTCTTCAGAAGCTTGTAGGAGGCCCTTCTGGCCCCTTTCTTCTATCTTTTCTTGGAGGCCCCTCTGGCCCTTTGTCCCTTTTTTTTTTTAAAATTTTGTGGGAAGCCCTTCTGGCCTCTTTTCTGACTCCACCCTAACTCCGTCTTTCGGGGGGGGAGAGCTGTAGCATTCATAAAATAAATCTGCATTTTGTTATCGACAGTCCACTCGCCGTCCCCCTTATCTTCCCTCTCTATCGCATGATTCATGCAAGCGCAAAGTCCATTCCCTGGTTAGCCCACCTGTTCTAAAACCTTTATCGAGTCTACCTGTAGTCACACAATGTCTGACATCTATATTTAGCTACGTTAGAGATAAATTTCCTGCTCGGACTTCAAAATTTCCACCTCAGTTTTTGGCAATGTTAATTTACAAGTTTTGTGCGTTTTAGTTCTATAATGTTTAGTAAATTTTCGTTTTCACGGCACAAGCTTACGTGAACTGCGACAGGATTTTCCAGGTACTCAGCCTTACAGGTTTTATCATATTTTAAATTTTGTTAATGCTTTAAAATAATTTATTAATTATCATGTATTCTTTAAAATATGTATTTCATGTTTTATTTAATATTTAATGTTCTTTTGAAAATCAATGATTATAAAAATTTACCTTTTTAAAACATACTTTGCAAAACCTTGTAAAGGCACATTTTGAGTTTTGAACAATTATGTGAAATATGTGCAAACTAATGTTGAATTTTAAGTGATCAGAATATCTTATTGAACATGTCAAATATAAAATAACTAGAGAAATCTCTTCTAAAACAGAAAATTTCGTTTTACAAACTTTTGCAGATTTTGCAAGTCTTATACAAGTTTTGTTTTAAACTAAACGATATATATATATAGCTTTATAGTCATCTAAGAAGCTTTTAATTACAATCTTAACGAATTTCTGTTATACAATCAATTTTCTTTGATTTTAACAAATAACCAGATATTTTCTTTAATAATGAACATTAATGCTAAAACATGTCTGATTTTGTACAGACACTAAAAAACATGTTTTTTGCCATAGCTAATATGCTGGTAGAAGAAACACAGCGAAAGATCTAGACATGTTTCGTCCTGTTATCAAAACACGTTTTATCCAACATAGCTTCAGTTTCATGTGCACAAAAGTGATGTAAAAAAAAAAAAAAAGGGAAAAACTAACTTTATAGAACTTTAATTAAACTCATATTGTATATGTGCCTAAAATTTATTTCAGCGAATATGTTTTTCTTAAAAAAAAAATTCTTTTAGATGTAGACTTGTGTAATTAATTATAAAATATATAAAAAATTATTGGGTGGAGCCTGCATGCAAACTTTCGGTCCTAACAACCTCCAAGAGGTTATTTTCTAAATTAATATAATTGACGTCAATTTAAAAATTTAATATTCAAAATTTCCTTCTTTTCTTTTAAAATAAACTACTCATTTCATAATAAATTCTTTAGCTAAAACATAGATATATTTATTGGCCAATATAGCATTTAAGAAAATTATAAAATAAGTAATATTATGTAACTGTTTTAGAAAGCTATCATTTCATAAAGTTAAAAGGGGGGGAAATAAAAATCAGTATCTTTTCATCTTTTTTTTATTTTTGTAATTTTTACATTTAAGGGCGTATAATCTTTTTTTTTGGATTAATTATGATCCTGTTAATTGTTAAGCTGTGCTCATTGTCTTTGTTAAATTTTGTAACGATAAAATATATAAACTAAAAAGGGGGGATAAATTTTCAGAATCTATTGACTAAATTTTTTTTTTATTAAATTATAATATTTTGTATTAAGGGCATATAACTTTACTAATTATAAGATTGTTTAATCATAAGCTGTTTATGATAATTTTGTCTCAGGATGTCTTTCTCAGATGTAAATGATAAAATCTGAAACGTTGAAATTTCTTTGTTTAAATAAACTTGAGCCTTGTTAATCACTAAATTTGTTTTTGTCTTTTTTAATTTTTAATTTCTAAACATTGTTACCATTTTGGTTCCGCCTTTGTTAAATTTAAGTCCCCTGGTAACATACAGTACAACACTGTTTATTGAAATCTACTCGTACATTGGAATATAATAAAAAAAACATTAATAAAAAAATGATACGTTTTCACAATTAAATATTTTATAATAAAAATCTTACTTTACTGTCGAAAAAAATCTGTGATCTTCTTTTGAACGGTCCTTTCAGAAAAATAAATTCTCTCCGTTGTGCAACAAACGTCTTGAAGCGCACTGAGTGTTGAACAGTCGTTTCCCTGAAGCTAAAGAACCGGGAGAGAGTCTCAGCAGCCTTCATTGTTTCTTGAACAGACGGACAAACGAAGTCTTCTGCGCTCTGGTCATCATCTTCATCAGGACTATCTTCGGCATCCTTCTTCTGAACATCTGCGACGATCTCTGCATCACTCAACATTTGGAATGTTTCTACTTGATCATCCACTGAAGCGTATGAATCAATATCATTTCCAAAGTTGCTCTGGTCAACATTAAACTGTGCAATCCACGTTGAAAGAGGCAGTTCATCATCTTCGTCATAATTTTCAAGTGAAGCTGTAGATCCCAATTGAGCTTTGCGGAAGCACTTCGAAATGGTTATCGGCGTTACATTATTCCAGGACTTGTCTAGGAACCTAATGGCGTCCAATATTGAGATGTTCACGGGCTGTGCGGTGTCCATGCTAAGAATAATTTTTTTAACAAGAATTTCCGGTAGTGACACTTTAGACTTCTTATGACACCTTGGTCCATGGGCTGAAGAATACTTGTACAGTTGGCAGGGAAAAAAACAAGATTTATGTTGGTTAAATTTAATTTCGGATGTGCTGCACAATTGTCAACTAGAAGAAGAATTTTTCTGTTTTTTAAAGATAACTGTTGATCCCACTTCCTTAACTCTTCTTCAAATATGGCAGAAGTCATCCACGCTTTTTTGTTAGCAGTGTAATTCACGGGTAGTTTTTTTACGTTTTTAAAACATCTAGGGCGCAAACTCTTTCCGATCACTAAAAGCTTTCTTTTTTCAGTTCCTGTCATGTTTGCACAAACGAAGGCCGTTATTCTCTGCTTGGAAAGTTTTCCACCAACACACTTTTCGTTTTTAAATTGTAATGTCTTGTCCGGAGTTAACTTGAAGAAAATTCCGGTTTCATCTTCGTTGAAAATGTCTTCGTCTTTGTAACCTTCACTTAGAGTTGGCCACGTCTTCTGCACCCATTCACTCGTAACGTTCTGATCAACACTTTTTGCTTCGCCACAAATCTTCGCAAAGGAGATTGAATGTCTCACTTTGAAACGATCAAGCCAGCCGTTTGAACATGTAAAATTAGAACCGAATATTTGTCCAAACTCAGTCGCTTTTTCTTTAAGAATTGGTCCACTAATAGGAATGTTGGCGCTGCGGCATTGCTTAAACCATTTAAGCAACGCCTCATCCACATCACTATGTTGGCACTTTCTTATTTTTTTTACGTTTTCTCCGTCTTCCTTAAACGCGGTTAAAATTTTGTCTTTATTCTTTAAAATTGAACCTACTGTAGAATTTACCAGACCAAACTCACGACACACATCAGCAATTTTTCTTCCACTTTCCACCGCTCTGATCAACCGAACTTTTTCCTTGATAGGAAGCACCTTCCGTTTGACACCACAACTTGACATTGCACAAACAAAACACAACTAACGACGTATAAAACAACTGTCAACACATGCGATGCTCACACGGAGGTAGGTAGTGATGTGACTGATGATTTACCGTAACTAATGAAACAAACAATACAGTACAGTGTGCCTGTGTCACCACAGTCATTGACCTTGTAGAATGTAGGGGTGGGAAGGGATAAGACCCAGGTATGCGGGACAGCCCCCGCCCCCTCGAGACACCAATTACACAAAAGAGTTTTATCCCGTCACCAGCTCAACGTACGGCTTGTGACCTGTTTTTGCTTTTGTTGTTTCTACACATTGTTTCTATGAATTTTGGAACATAATACAAGCACACTACCACTTTTGCAACCTAAGAATCGCAAAATGTTTGACGCTATAGCCGAGTGCCGCGATATTTGTTGACGATATAAACGGGTTTTCGTATAACATAAAATGTTCAATTTTGGCCGGTCTGTATAAAATGTGACGTTAAACCCGAGTTGATGTTACAGCCGATGCTGTTATAACCAAGTTCCACTGTATCTCAATCTAATAGGAAAACAGCCAACGTTACATTAAATATAGGGAGAAGGAGAAATATCTAATATGTTATTAAATAAATGTGTGATCTGGCTACATAATCTAGTGGGCAATGTTTGGAGCTGTGGAATTGACAGCTTCAGTTGTCTTTATTATGAAGAAAATGATCAATGATTGCCAACTGTGTGATGTTTACCCATTACAAAATAAATTCTAATACTAATTTAACATTAAAGAAATACAAGTGAGTTACAAATTTGTAAATTACCAACATACTAACTTTAATTGTGAAATTTTCATCTTCAAATGCAGTACCATAAATACTTTCGCCTCCAGACCCATTAAAATGTGTTATATCACCGCCTTGTATCAAACATTCAGGGACAGCTAGAAATAATTTTAAACAGGTTAATAAGAAATATATTGTTTCACTATTTGAAATTTGTGTCACATCTTTTAAAGAATTTCATTGAAATATTGTTTCAACTAGGACTATAATGTCTACAAGTAACATTACTGAAGAAAAAAAATGGTAAAAAACAATTCTATTTATAAATTTTGATCATATTATCGTAAATAATTGAGGTTTTTAACATTAACAATAAATATTTTGTATGTAGAACAAAATGAGTTACTTTGTTAATATATATATAGCAACTGCAAAAGTAATTTTTCAAGTAAGAACCTTCTATATTAATCAATATTTCATTTAGGAATTCATGTTACAAGATTCCTTCATTTTTGTTTGTAATATCCTTGTAATTGTTTGTTGATAACTTCATTGTAAAAGTCTACCGCCTGTCCATTTAACCAATACATAACTGATTTTTCCATTCATAATTTACCATTCACTTTCCTTCACTTTAGAAAAATACAGAAGTTTGAAGGCGCAAGCTTAATACTATAAGGAGGGAGGTGATCAAGTTTTTCTCATCCAAAATTTATCCAGTAAAGATGTTGTCAAAATCATAGTGTCATGGAAGCTTGTGGGTGGGTTACATCGGTAGTTTTGGATTGGCCACCTGAGCTTTATCAGTGTTGAACAGAACACATTATAATTTATATGTTGTTCTATGTGGCAGAATTCAACCAAAAGGAGACTCTTCCTGTTCTAGAAAACTGAAACCATGATTTTTTGACCTAACGAGTCTGCTTGAATATTATGATTTTAAATAATAAAAGAACAATAATGTCCGTCTATGTGACTTCTTTAATAATAAAGTAGTTACTTACTTTATAATCATATGACGCGTTTCGGAACTAGTTCCATCTTCAGAAAATCGCTCTGCTGAGGTCGTTAAAACATTAAAATAAATTATTACACAACATATCGCAACACATATACACATACACGCGCACATAACACATACAATATCAACGCGTGTACACACCATCGAATACGTTTAATATATTAAACGCAGTATATAAAAATATCTAGGTTACATCAAATATAACTAAACACAAAAAGTTGAATAATTAAACTTACCTTTATGAAAAATTGAGCCTTTAAAATGCAGTTTTTTTCCTAATTTCCCAATCCCTCTTTCTCCTGTACATAAAACTCTGAAGTTCTCTGCAGTTTTGGGGCAAACATTTTTGAACAGTTCTATTACTATTCTTCCCACTAGAATTGAACAAAATATATGTGTGTTGAAAAATAATTTAGTTAAACTAAATACTATGAATGCATAAGAATTAATACACATGTAATAAAAAATAGACCAACAAGGGGGAAAATAATATCAATAAAACTGTAATTTGGGTTACACAAATATTATACATAAGTAAAGAAATGAAAACTACCAAACTCAGTAGTATCCAAAGTCTACAGAATACCAGGAACTCGGCAAATAGAAGCTACTGACTTTTAAATTTTTTAATGTTTGATAATCCCTGAAGGAGGTGAAACGATTTTTGCATAAAATAAAAACACAAATGGGACTGTAAGCTGAGGTATAAGGTAATGTTAATTTTTATGTATTATTTGTCTACTTTACCATGACTACAAATGTTTAGAAATAAAGGTATAAAGCATCCACAATCATTTGATTTAAAGTGAATTTTTTTATAAATTAGGCTTACGTTATGTCTATCCTTAAAAGACATAACGGTAATTGTTTACTGTAACTGGAACAGGTCTTTTTGGTGATTTAAAAAAAAAATCAAGTTCTACGTAGGCCTACCTTATTTATTAATAATATAATAAGTTTTTAACGCAGAATTAATTTTTTCACCAAAAAAAAAATCACGATTTCAAAACTACAGAATTCAATGCATTTATAGGTCACTAAAGTCAAGCAACATTGAGTGCGGTTAGTATGTTTTTACAATATATGTTTATACATCGTGAGAGACTAAAACACATTTTTACTTTCATATATATATGTAATGCATAGAAAGTGTGGTGGTTAAAAAAAATTAAAGTTGAGTTTTTGTGGATATTATCTCCTGAATCCAAAAAAGTGGTTTTGGAATGATGCCTATCAGTCATATGAGCAGTGTTCTATAGCTGCTCAAATGTGTGGACCGATTTAAATCAAATTTGGTATGTGAGCATATTTTGATCATATCTCGGAACTTTTTTCATTAGTTTGATAACTTAAAATTTAGGGGTACCTGCCATAAAAAAAAAAAACAAAAAAAAAACAAGAATTACAATTTTCTGTCAGGTCTAATGATTTTGTTCATATGGACCCAAACAAAACGTATTGGTCGCCATCTCTCTAAAAATATAGGTTCGTTAGATATCAATAAAAACAATCAGCCATGAAGTTGTTATAAAATATGTAATTTATTAAAATCGATTATACAGATTTTAATCCAGTGAAAGCTTATTGATCCAAACTTGTGTGGTAACTTGATAGTCATTATTAAAAGGCTTGATGTTAATTAAATATGATTTATGCAGATATGAGTTATGGCACAAGCAAGGAAGGTTTATGGCTGTATGGTATATATTTAAATATATAGAAATTTGTCAATGTCAACGCCCATGGATAACTTTATTCTGTTTTGAAGACGGGTGAGTGACTAAGTTTGTGTAATAGATACCCTATACTGACTACAGATCACAAATTTAATGAATTTTGCCGACTAACCTCTTGCTTCACTGTAACAAATGAAAAAATATTTTATTACCATTGATAAATCACCTAAGAATTTAACACATAGACGATATGTGACTAGCTTCCTTTATTACTTACGTAACAATCATGCTGCACACGCACAAAGTTCTATATCTCCACAGTAGGGATTCCTAAATCCTTAGAACATGTCAGTATGTATAAATAAATATTGAGCTTGACTTTTGAGATAATATTATATAGAATAAAAGTCTAACATGAGATCTCACAAAAATTACATTTACGTAAATGTAATTTTTGTGATCTTGTGTTCAAGTTTTATTCTATCCATGTCAGTATGTAGTTTGTAACTTCAATAACGAATGTTAGCCTAGACATCTAAGATATGTTAGGTTAGTGGTTTCATTTATATACCAATTAACTAATATTTATAGTATAAAATGTTTTAAGTATAAATATCTAACCTATCCTAGACCAAAAATATTAGTTTTGTAGATGAAAAACTCCACAATGCAATTGTCTAAGAACTCAGGAGTAGGTACATTTAAATTTGTAGAGTGTAAATAAACAAGTATGCTAGCCCCATATTCTTTGTTGACACAGATAAAACATACAAGTCCATTGTGTCAAAAATTGACATTTACTCCAGCCATACTGATAACAATGGCAAGCCAGGCTTAAATTCCTTACCCTACTTTTATTTTTGTCCAGTTGGTCATCAATTTTTGTGAAAATAAAAATAAAATTAAGAGAATAAGTAATTTATAAAGATTGCAAATTCTTAAAAAAACTTAAAGTAATTGGAGGTAAATTCTACAGTTTTAGAAAGAATATATAACTGACCTAATCAAACATAGCCTAACCTGTTCATGATGTAACAAAAAAATCATACCTAATTCATACTTCAGGAGGTTACAGCCAAGTTATTCATTTACGAATCGCAAATTACAGTTGATGCTAGATAGTGGATCATTCATTTCATCACAGCCATGATCCTTTAGCTTAATAAATCATGACTTTCAAAATTATTAATATAAGGCCTAATTTAGGCTGCATAACAAATATTTAGCTATTAAGAGAGGTTAGGCTTTGTTGGTTTTTAATTTCAAATTAAAACTACTAATTCTCTTAGAGACTCATCATTAGTGAGTATGGACATGGAATCCTGAGAGACCCTAAATAGAACTACAGATTCCTTCCTAGGTAGTCTTGGTTAGGTCAATCTCTTTTATCTTTCCTAATGGACCTTTCTCGATCTTTTCTGGACCTGACGTTGTTAGAGTATTTAAGGGCTAGAAGTCTTTATTTTATGCTCTCTTTTTTATAAGGTAAGATGATTTGGAGGTTTTTCGTTTTTAGAGATGAGAAAAAAAATTAAAGAATAGGCCTATACCAATTAGAAAATAGATAAAATGTTATTATTAATCTAGTGAAGAGAAGATGAATAACCAACTCTAGATGATTAGAAACTATATTGAAAAGGAATAGTATAGCATAAGTTTGAGAACATCGCTGTGCATTTTGTCATATGGTATAGTAGTGACAGTAGCAACAAAACAAAATATTAATAGGCCTACTTTCAATATGACTATTACTAGAGTTTAAAACGACATTTTCTTGTCCAATTAGTTAAAACAAGCAAATAATAATGGTATCTAACACGGGTATGTTGTTTTTTGAATTATTAACCAAAGACCTAGTTTTGTATTATTTATCATTAGAAGAGAGACAAAAATCTAACCTTTTTCTTCATCAATTGCAATGTCAAGGTAAACAAATGGATTCGGTTCATTATTTTCAATTACATCTCCCATATTGTTCTTTTTTACGAGATTCAACGTATTTGCAAGAATATTCACAATTTATATAGAACCTACAAACAACTTTTAGATTGACAAGTTGATTCTTATCACTCAAAACATCCGTACATTCCGTACGTAACTGCATAGTGCATGCCACTTGCATGCTCAACAACCGATTGTCAAGTGTCAAAAGTATAGAAAATTACCTCTCCTAAGAATGTCAATTATTATAAAATAATTCGTAACCTCTTTAAACAAGCGCTTTTATTATTTTTGATTCACCACTATTGAACTATGACTTTATTTTCACTTTAATACCAACTACGGTTACAAAAAATCTATTTGTAGGTTTATAATTTATATGCTTATATTTATTGTACGGCAGGGACCCCCTCTTTTTCTCGGGAAGTTGTGTTGGTGAGACTGTGGCAGCGGTATGCCGGCGTGTAGGAGAGATGCTCGCCAATTTCAGTAGTCTACTGAGAGCGTGTAGTGAGTTTTGTTGGTTTTGTCCGCTGTTCAAAGGATTTCCTGTTTTTAGGAGAGGTGAGTTCTTGCAAGCTAATTTAAATCAAAACTCTAGGAATCTACAAGTTGGACTCGATAGAGATAAATTCCAGTGACGAAATCCTAGCTGTGAAAATTAGAATTTCACATCTCATTCAACAGGGTTATATGGATATTTAATGTAACAGCAGATATTTCTTGTTGAAATTCCATATTCAAGGATAATTAAAACTTCATATTCAAAGTTTCAAAATTATTTTAATATATAAATGAGCTACGATTGTTTCGCCTTGCAGCATCATCTGGCAACTGCAAGTAACAAGTGGCGTTACAGTAATAGGCTTTTTTACAATACGAGGGGGAGGTTTGAGCAACGAGGCGATAGCTGAGTTGCTTATTTCTCGAATGCTGTAAAAGAAGCTTTTACACACGTGTTTACGTAGGCCTACACTGTTTTACTTAATTCCATTTTTCTATTTCATTCTTACTCAATTTTACTTAAATGAAACCGAGCCTATTATAATAAAAACCAAGCGGTAACCAACTTCTACTAAATGTGTTGGTTACTATGGTAACGAATGTAAATACATTCAACAATCGAAACGATAACCTAAAAGATCAGATCAGCTGTTAATGTAATAGGTTAATATCGTTACGAAATAATTAATGTAAATAATTCAAAAATGGACCATTAGAGTCAAGTGGGAAATTTAATATTCCACTTGAAAACATAATCCATTTCAAGTCTTTCTATTTAACAGTTTTTAAATAACAATCTGTTTTATTATTATTTCAGCAACATTTAAAACAAGATATTAATAGTTTTGTTATTATTTTCTTTTAAAATGTGTAACTACACTGGTTCCAGAATTGGGATATTATAACGTTTCAAACTACAACGAAATATTTCAACCATCGATCAACCAATTCTGAAATAACAAACATTACTTAAACAAAAGTTTAAAGTGTAAAGTTTAATAATTAATGTGTATGTTAACCATAAGTGCTTGTTGGACATTGATGATTTGACTTACACCTTTTTCACAATTTATTTGAGCCGTGGAGGTTGTGGTTTCGAAAAAAAAATGTATAAAAGATAAGATAGCACTAAACTCATTAGTAAAATGCAGTCATTATGGTTATAGATTTGTAAAATTAATTTATATTATGAAATCGAACTCTGGATCCTGAAAAAGAGATAAATTATTTTCAAAATGTACAGTAGTTGTTTAACTTATCTAGCGGTTTTAGGGGGATTTCAATATTTTCAAATTTGTTGATTCTAAGCTTACTCTTAGTTATAAAGATGAACATTTTGTAATTTAAACACTATAATAAAATGTGAATTATATGGAAGCCTGTAGTAAAAAAATATAGGTTTACAGTTAAAAATTTTGATTTACATCTTCTGGAGGTTTCATTTTTGAACTTGTAAAATTTGTCTGTATACAGAAAGGTATTTCAATTTGACCAATAAGTGTTGTCAAATTTTGTTGTTGTTATTCGTTCAAAATTTATCTAACGGTTTCAATTTCCCGACACCCTGTATATTAATTTGTTTTAGGCGAACGTTCAGCAGTTTCATTTAATTCAGCACAAGGGACTGTAGGATGCTGGGATGGTTTCAATTCGTGAAATGAAGTCATTAAGATGCACAGCATATCTGTAATAAAACGGTCGGAAAAACACAAGGTTTGTGTTAGGTTTGTAATGAGTGTTTTACGTGATGGGTTTGTCGATAAAATATTGATTGGATTAGAAATATCAAGCATTAAAATAAAGGATCTAAATAAATAGAGCTAAATCTCTAAATATATTTAACTTATATTTCAGTATGATATAGAAAGTAGAACTTGTTGTAAAAAAAACCTAATTTATTTATGTTATCATTGTAATAAATTGGGCATAATATTTTATTAAATTTCTCACTCAAAGCTTAATGTTAACAACTATCTGTTGAACTATGATTCTGGAGTAATCAGTAAAAACTGAAATGAATCATTAAAGTCGTAATAACGTAAAACGTAGTAAGAAGGATTGGGTTTTAGTTGGAAATTGTGAGAAAAGTGAAGCCAGGGGATTTTTGTACTCACCAGGTATTTACGGTCAGCCAAAACTTGTGTCAAATTACTAAAGTGAGTATGATCGGTGGACTCAGGTGTCAATAGGGTGGTAGTAATTTTAAGTAAAAAATGTATTTTTAACTGTAAACAATGCGAAAATATTGCACAAACATTGTTACTCACCCATCCTCAAAACAAAATAAACAAAATCAAAAGTATTCGTCAAAAAAATGTCCTAAAAAAAATTACTTTGTCTTTTAAAAAAGAGAGAATAAATTTAGTTAATGTATTTATATTTAAATAGGGTCAAAACCTGCGCCATAACGAGTTTTCTGAGTGGTCGATCGAGCTTTTATTAACGGTTGTCAACGTTCTATTTTGTTTTTTGTCCTGAACCGTAATATTGTTTACTTGTGATTTTGTACGAGGGTTGGGGGTAATTAATCTTCAAATTGCATTAAAATTTAAACGAAATTAGGAGCTGGGAAAGTGCCAAAATATACTCACATACCAAGTTTGTGTAAAATCTGTCCAAGCTTTTGGGCTAACGATATGGCAAACATCAAATGAATAAACCTTTTTTGAACTTCAAAGGAATAAAGTGATATCAAAGGAATATATTTGGAAAAAAATATTTTTAATCCATCATATAACTTTCTACGTATATGTGAGAACACAAAATTAAACATAACGACATAAAGCCTTTATACAGGGTGGTTCAAAAAGGGCTTTACGACTTTGTAAATTCATATAAATTTATTCAGACTATTTAAAGAGCTTGTTTTGGTGTCATTCTTCTTGGAAAAAATTATATTTTCTTGAAAATCTGGCCAACATTTAAAGAATGCAAAGGAATGTGAAAACGTTTTCTAAAAATATTAAATTATTCATACGTATACGGAAACATTTTCTGTCTTGAATTGGTTTTTGAAAAAAGCTTACATTTCAACTTGCTAAACAGCTTTTACGTGAAAAATGAAAATCGTGTTTTTATACATGCTACACATACAAACATTAAACAAATGTATAATAGTATTTATATATGCAAATTATGTTTTAATAAAATAAAATATACCAAAATAAAATTCATAATTTGTCTATTATTAAAAAAAAAAAATAAGTTAGATGATGCGAGAAATCAAACTATAATAGTTTTTCAATGGTCGAAGTAAGCGGTACAAAGTTCACAGTATTTCCAGCAGGTGTCGTGCATGTTTTGATTCGTAAAATTATGTGATCTACATTACAAAAGTAATCGATTTGAATTACTCATGAAATTCAAAAATTGAACATAACATTTCAAAATTGTTATGAAACGGTTTTAATCTTTTAAAATAGGTATAATGCTCCTACATTGTAGTAATTCTACTCTAAATTTATTGATTAGCTAATAAATAGTAGAAATCTGTATAACATTACAACTTAATAAACAATTAATGTAGGCTATAAAGCTCTGTTTATCCGACAAGAAAATTATAAAAAAGTTTAAAATCCCCAAAAAATTCAAAATGTCGGACACAACTTCAAAGTCGTTTTAGTCCTTTTTTGGAGGTCTATTGTGGCTAAACGACCTACCAAAAAACGGATTTGGTGTAGTCTAGAAGTTTGTTTCTATGACTTTTTAGTGTCGGTTATACCTAAGATAGGGTTAGATTTTTGATATTAGATAAATTTTTACACTTTCCACAAATTATTTATCTTTTAACACACTTATATGGTTGCTAGAATTAACAAATTTGACACACTTATGGCAGTGGATGCGCCAATATGCCTGGCAAATTTTATTATTCTAGATGTTTTATAAGTCAAGTGTGTTAAAAATGTTTTGATCTAAAAATTTGATCCAATAACTGTCGAAACTCCCTGGTTTTGTTAAAACCCACTGTGGTTTGTTGAACCTAACGAAGGGGTATTATCCAGAATTCCAAGAGGTCCCTCCCTATAAATTATAAACTAACGATTATATATATAAAAAAAAAAAAAAAAAATACACTTATGAAAAACTTTATACGAATAAAATGCTAACATTTAATATATAAGACAATTTTAATCTACACCTAAAAATGATGAGAACAACTGCTTAATAGTAACACCAATGGGTGCAACCTTTTTAGATAACGTGGTGAAGAGAAATGTGGCAACCAGAAGTTGGTGCTGTGGTTTTTAAATTATTTGATAATGATGGAGTGTTTATATTATTGATACAGTTTAATCAGACATTTAACAACATTTTTGTGTATAAAAGCTAATACACGACGTTTCGAGAGCATAAATCAACTCCTACTATCAATCGATAAACTTAGACGATAAAAAAAGTGTAAAACTTGAACATAACCTAGTAGCCTAGGGTCATTTTGTAGGTAATAAAATAGTGTACTAAAGTAACTCAGGACTAATATATAGTTCTTTTAGCTTTCACGAACTGTATACATTATAATTATCTTAATTATTGTTGTTAAATTAACAAGACTTGTAATTATTATCAGGTCTAAAATAACAAAGAAAAACAATCGTTAAAACATAACCTAGTAGTCTAGGGCAATGTTTGAAGGTAATAGTCTACTAAAGTAATTCGGCCTAAATTATATAGTTTTGGTACTTACGTATTAACGCCACCGCAGCAACTTTGCGCATATATATATATATATATATATATATATATATATATATATATATATATATGCACCAATATATGCTTACTTTGCAATATAATTATATATATATATAAGGTTTGGCTAGGTAGCTATATATATATATACACATAAACACCTGGCCAAACCTTATATATTTATATACGCAAAGTTGCTGCGGTGGCGTTAATACGTAAGTACATAGTTTTTTTTAGCTTTCACGAACTGTATATATTAATTATCTTAATTATTGTTGTTAAATTAATAAAATTTACTTTTATCAGGTCTAAAACAAAAAGCAAATAAATCGTTAAAACATAACCTTAAAATATAACAAAAATCTCTAATAATCAGAATTTTATTATAGTTGTAATTAAGCCTTCAATGACACTTATATGTTTTCGCCTGATGCTCACTTCAGAATCATCACCTATTTGTGAAGTCCCGAATATGGGCCTTCTCATAGACTCGAGCCTTTCACATTCTAGGATAATATGTTTATCAGTTGTTTTCGGACTGTTTACATAGCCTACAAACGGGTCACTGAGTAATGTCAACGTATTTCAGAAGACTTCACTAATCAGTTGGTAAGCCAAACATTGTACCTTCTGACAAGCTTTGTACTGAGCGTTTGCCTAGGGTAATCCTGCCAGTGTTACTTTGCATCATCTCTTGGTGGGGTTGTAACCAGTAGACTTTGTTATGCCGTAATTTAAGCACCTTTTTTGGGGCAATACGTCCACGTGCTTATTACCGTGACTAGGTACCCGCTTACATTTTACGGAGTTAAACCTAAAAGAGTCTGATAGCATTCCCATACTACATTAGAAGTAAAATTTCAATTTGAAACGTATTCTGTTGGACATATTCGTTTACATTACAAATTTCCACATTTTAAACAATTTTGAAACGTACGACAACGAACCTGTAACTGTAAATGGTAAGAGGAATTAATTAAATGTCGTTAGGTCATGCAGTTTTATATTAGGAAAACACACAAATTTGGAAGCACTTAAATAACAGCAAACAGCTGTAATTACGTACCAGATTGAAAAGATTGCTCCTTGAATTAGAAAACGATGGTCTACTATAAGTTATTCTTGAAAATTTTACCATACAATATAAACGAAACACTAAAATATGTGATTGAATAGTAATTCACTTTTTTTACAGTTATCTTATCTATCCTTTAATTTACAATATAAATATATTTATCATTACATTCACTGTTAAAAAGGCATCAATATTTTTTTTTTTTTTTTTTTTTTTTTTTTTTTTTTTTTTTTTATACAATTTCTGTAAAACAACGGTTTAAAAGACATTTGACATTTATTTGTCATTTAAGAAAGCTTAAATGAACGCCATTTTGAAATGGAATTAGAAGATGTTGTGGTATCAAAGTAACAAACATTTTGCAAAATTTAGTATACACATTTTGTTTACTTATGTTTAAAACAAACAAACAAAGGAATCATATGATCTCGATAGAATAAAAATAGAACACCAGTTCTCACAAAAATTACGTTTACTCAATCAAACGCGTTTCAACGACAAAGTCGCCATCCTCAGTGATACATGAGCAACAATAACTCCAACTATAAAGTGAAACTTACGTCAAACTTTTGCAAGTGATTTTAAAAATGAAGTTCCAACTTGGAGATCAGAAAAAGTAAATGTTGATTTTAAAACAGCTGTGATTTATGCTTTGACAGAAGTTTTACCAAACACGAAGATTCAAGGCTGTCTTTTAATTAAATTTTACACATAAGATTATTGAGAAAAGTTGAGGAAGTTTGTCTGACTTCTAAATACAAACAAGATAAATATACAAGTCACGTAATTCGTATGTGGACCGCATTGGCATTTCTGAAGCCAAGAAGACTTGGAAGAAAGCTGGTTGTTAGTACATAGCGTGCCATAGGACGAAACAAACCTCACAGAGTTTTTTGACTAATTTTATCAATCAATGGTTGGAATCGAAATATGGAACTGCTACAGCGTACAGCCGCAGGTATAGAATGACTAATGGGGTTGAAGAATGGCATCATAAAATCAACCAACTACTGGGAAGACCTCATTCAAGAGTGGACAATGTTGTGGAGCGGCTAAAAGCAGAGGCTTCAAACCTAAACATTTTAATGATAGAAATTAATCTGGAAGGTGAAAAGAGGGAGAAAAAATACTTTTAACAAGACAAAAGGATAGAAAAGACCACAGAAAATACGAGGAAAGTAAGGATGTACCAAAACTTTTAAAGACTATATTCTACATTTTGAGGTTAGGCTGAAGAATGTACAGTCGGCACAGTACAAACAGATAAAGATAAAAAGATAAAAATTGAAAAAGAAAAAAAAATTAACCAAACAAAATCTTTAAAAAAGAACAAACAAATTTGCTGATGGGATTAGGCCAACGGTTCATGAGGTCCGCGGGTATCTTGACCCCCTGTCTCGATATTTGGTCTGGCAAACCATGTGCGATAATTCATGACACGCCCACCTCGATATTCGATGTCCCTCAGAATAAAAGTGGTTTTCCCTCAGGAAAACATTGATATTGAGAAAGGAAAACATCTGAAAAAGAGGGGTCAAATTTTCGGAACATCCTGTATATGGTTGTGGTACACTCTGTAGATACCCCTGACCAAGAGCTTTCCACTGATGTACCTATGATCTTCCTATGCCAACTAAAAGCTGAGATATTGCAATGTATGCGGGCCTTTTGCCTAATCCCGTATAAGATTTCGATTTTCTAAAAATATGCTCTAATATTTTGGATCAAATTTGCCCCAAAACTTGTCCCTAAAGATTCAAACAATATATATGGGTTACCATTTAAAAACAATCACTTAAGAAGGTATCAGTAAAAATGAATCATGTATTCAGTCTTAGAAAGTAGAATATATCAAAATCGGCTGAGATGTTTTCGATCAAATTTTTGTGAAGTGTATAGATTTATGGTATAAAACAATGTGTCAAACTGCATTTGAAAGGAATTACAATTCCAGAGTAATTTGGAAAATGAACCCTGATCACTGTTTGTTTTAACGCCTATTTTTTAAGACAGAAATTTTAGTAGGAGTAAAATGAAATTAAAAATAACCTTGATAAAAGTGAAATACAAATTTCAAGATAAGTGATGTGTACCCTACTGTATATTAATAATTACACGGTTGCAAAGGATCGATGTTTTAAAGTAGCTAGTTGTAGACAATACGATAACAAATGAATGGATGATATCTAGCGCATGCGCATTGCATCGTCGACTGGGTGGGATCGTCTCTGTTCTCTTCAGTTGGTGTCCGAGTTGCCTTCATTTCACCATTACGCTGTTTTAACCCCTTTGTTGAATTTTGGTTTTTTGCAAGTATTTCATTGTGCAAGTGTTAAGTGCTAAGATAGGGTTGGTTTGTTGATTTGTGTGTAGTGTTGTGAACAAATAACAATCATTTGGATCTATCAACTTCAATAACAGGTAATGGCTTAGGTTTGTTTTATGTAGGCTATTGTTTAAATTACTTAAACGTTTTGATAAATAGGTTATCCATTGTAATAGGTTAATCATTTTAACTAAAATGCTTTCAGATGATTGTTTTTTATGTAGGAATTTAATTTATTTGGAGTTTAATTATAATGTAGGTTGTAACTAGGCTTTGGACTGTAACCTATTTAAACTGGTTTTTAAAACGTTCCTGTCGGTTTATAAAAATATAGTTAAATTAGAAAGAAAATACTTTGGTCTAAAATTAATATTTTCGCCATTGAAAGTAAAAAAAAAAAAATGTATCCTTTTATTTAGTCTGTGTCAACTGGGTAATGGGTTTTTAATTTTGAAAAAAGTAAGCTATATAAATAAGCCCAAACATTATAAAAATTTGATGTTTTAACACTTTTATGTAATTTTCTTTAAATGTTTTGCTTCTTATGATCTAGGCCTAAGAAAAGTGTGCAGGGATTATCTACTTGTTGAATGCTGAAGTGGCATGTTTTCTTTTTCTGTATGAACTTAGGCCTATAAATTGCTAAAATTATTAAAAGAACAATGATGCAACATCATTGCACAAACTCTCTTTCACATCCATACATTATCTCAAATAATATCAATGAAATTCAATATTTAAAGGGGATTTCCATTTTTTTTTTCGAAATTAGATTTTACGAGTTTTCTAAAATGTAGTCTTTAGAGTCCTAAATAGACCGATGTCAGTGTTCATTTTGGTATTTAAAAAAAAATTAATTATGTAATTTTCTTTTAGACGAATATTGGTTTAAGTTATAAATATTCAAATTTGATTTAAATATTTTTATCAGATTTTGAAATATTAGGGCCTACACTTTTTAAGACGGGATCAATGATTTATTTTTACAGTTAACTTTAACTGTAAAAATAATAAATCAATGGTTTATTTTGATTGAGGGATTACATTTGAGGTCAACTAGTGAAAATCGTGAGAGACTATTTTGAGAAAATCTTAATTTTGTATTTTTTTTTTTTACGGCAAATAAATCCTCGAATTTTGAGGTACGCCGGGATTTTGGAGCTAGGCTATGAATTCAAATATTCATTCCAATGGGTCTACACTTTTAAGATACACTACACAGATAGACGGACTTCGTCAAAAATAACTACTTTTCAGCGGATTTCAGAATGGATGCTTTCACAAAAATATCGATTATTTTCTGGCTTTAGTAAAAATCTATTGAACTAAACATAACTGCAATTATTTTACACTCTTACAAGTAGGTTAGAGGAAATTATGAAGTTTGACAACAATGGATTTTTCGTGGATATATTCGGTTAAGTCCCTTGAGATTAACAGTAACTTATAAAAAGTTGTCTGTGCAGTGCCATACATCCCAAACGAGTGAACCTATTTTAATGAACTGTTTTTATCAGCTGATATTATTTGATTGGTGTAATTTTTTTTTTTTGAAGAAAACATTTTTATATAAAGCTAGATGTTTTAAATTACAAAATGTTAAACAATTTCTAAATAAAAATAGTGCGGGGTTAATGGTAAAATCTTTTCTACTTTCACTTCCTTATTTATCATCTTTTTTTAATTTTAATTTGGTAAAAACATATTCAGACTGAGCGACACCTCAAACGTCAAAATCGGTTAAAAACTGTAGGAGGAGCTCTACTTATAAAAAACCTTCTAGCCTATTAAACAAGTACAAATTATTTTGATAATTTAAAAGTTTGGGGTAGCACCAATAAGATATAAACCACAAAATTAATATTATATTTCAAAATCAGCTCTAAGGATTTCGATAAATTTGTTCAAGTGTAAGTTTCAAGAGACTCAAATGAAATGTATTGTTCGCCATTTCTCCATAAATACCAGTTTGTGAGTTATTGGTTAACCAAACCAAAAAAATTGCCTTGGAGGGTGTTATAAAATACGTTTTTTCCCCTCAAAATCGGTTCTACTGATTTCGAAATAATTTGAGTGATACATGAGGAGGTTAATATTACGGTTCAGAAATAATTGATGAACAAATAAAAGTAAACTGTGATTTATTAGTAAACTGTGATTTATTAGTAAACTGTGATTTATTAGTAAACTGATTTATTAAAAGTTTGATTTTAATGAAATACGAACTGAGGACGTTTAGGCCTTTATGTAAATATAAGAACATTTTCAAAGATAGTGTTTCATGGTTCATTTTCACTTTCTGAATGACAAAAATCAAACTGACAATTTTGGCGAAAATTAATTTTGATTAGGCGAGTGAGAAAGTTTGTGCAATGTTTTTTCAACGTTATTTTCTTTCTCACTTATTACTAGAATACAGCATTTTTCAGAGATATAGCCTAGCGAGGGATATTAATTTTAACTTTCTGGATAGATGTGCTGTAAACCTAGCACAATGCACTTGCTCTGTTTATTTTGTTCAACTATTATGACTTAACGAGAAAAGTTGTTTTAATTGAATTTGAAAAGCATTTCTGTCTAGATATAAAAACTTAGTTAAATTAGAAGAAAATAATAAATATTGCAAACATTGCACAAAGTCTCACAAATCTCATCCTCAAATATAAATAAAAAAGAACAAAATTTTTCCAAATCATTCCTCAATCTTAATATTTATTTATTTTAGATTTTACATACTTGTTTGGATCATTTAATCGTTTTACATCACTAAAATATAATGAAATCGGTGCAGTCAATCGCGAGGGGGAAAATATCTGTGCCTTGTTGAGCCTACTACTGGTGGACGCAACATATAATAGCGAACTGTAATTTATTTGCCTATACACTTAAATACAGGCACTATGGTTATACATTATTTCATGTGTACATAGTAAAGAAAAGTTATGAGATGGGTACAAAAATCAGTGTGAAGTTTATCGTGGAATTATCAATTCTGAACTCTACACTGAGGCCAAAAAAGTGTGTCCGTCTCTCTGTGTGTCGTATAATGCATTCAAAAGGACAGATTTTGGAATGTCACAGAATATTTGTACAGTGTCTTGAGCCGATTCAACTCAATGTTTGGGCACTATTTTTGGTTTTATAATTTTCTTATAATAACATAAAGAGAAAATTAAGTGATAGGTCACAAAGGAAAAGTCCAGTGAACCCTAAAAGTGTTTTTTATAATTATATCTCTCTGTATTATTGTTTTAAGCTTAGCCTTGTAGACTGATATTGATCAGATTTGGTATGTGAATTTATTTTGATAAAATGTAACCTATAAGAAATGTATTGCTTGTTTAACACCGAGAATTTTTATAAAGAAAAGATTTTAAAAAATATCATAAATGGAACCGTTATAAAAGACCAAATTTTCAAAATTACCAATTTTTATATAATGTCTTTTATAACAGCTCAATAACTGATATTATTGTTTTTACCCACAATTCATAAATCAGATATTTTGGTGTGATGACAATCTCTCTCTCTCTCTCTCTCTCCCCCTCTCTCTCTCTCTCCCCCTCTCTCCCCTCCCCCATCTCTCTCTCTCTCTCTCCCTCTCTCTCTCCCTCTCTCCCTCTCTCTCTCCCTCTCTCTCCCCCCCTCTCTCTCTCTCTTTCTCCCCCTCTACTCTCCCTCTCTCTCTCTCTCTCTCTCCCCCTATCTCTCTCTCCCTCTATGTGTTGTTTGGGTCCTTGAGGGTTATATGTTAATACAATTTCATCAAAACCGTTTGAGTCTGTGTAGAGAATTGTAATTTTTAGTTTTGGTCAATTTTCGATTTAACGAAGAAATATTAATAATTAAAAAGTTCCGATGTACGGTAAACGTATGCCTACATTCTAAATTTGATCAAAAAGGTCTTCTACTAAAAGGAAAAAAAATCCAAATTTGATCAAAATCGGTGAACTCGTTTGGACGGTGCAGAACTTAACAGATAGACAAACATCATTCCAAAATGTTATTAGGTCTATAGAATTATGAATTATTTGGTTTAGCTTCAGGGGTTGAACTACAGTTTTTTGGGTGGCAGTCTCGACGACCTGGATCTACATTTTTCATGTAATATTGGACTAGATTCCTCTCATTGGGCTAGCGATCTTTATTTTATGTTCTGTTTTAATTTTTCTTTTATAAGGCAATGATAGACGAGAAGTTTTTCGTCTTTTAATCAACAAGGAAAAAAATATTTTGTGTTAGGCAACATCAAAACAGACGTTTCTTCTAAAAACACAATATCGTTTTTTTGACTTATCACATTATACTTTCTCTTTATATACTGCGTAAACGTAGAAAAAAAAAACAGAAGGAAAATAATTTAATAAAAAGACGTACAAGACTAACAAAACTTGGTGTGTTTTATCCATTAAAACCCTCTCGTTTTCTTAAAATGTAGTGCTTTTATAGGTTATTTGTTCACCAATCTGATTGTTTACGTCTTTTCAAATGTTGCCTAGGAATATCAAAGGATCACTTGTTGAATGTTGAACAAACAGTGATGTATGATCTCTTTTTGTGAATGAACTTAAAGTTCAAGTATTAAAAGTTAGTATTAAATCTAGGTCCAAATTTAATCCCGATAATTCATGACATTTTTTCAATAGGGTTTAGTGAGTTTGAATGATACTATTATAAATAGTACACGGTGCAAAAACATGATACTAAGTTTGTTATACATCATTATATAAAACCATATAAAATTAAATAGTAAACAAAATGAAGCATATAAAAACTTTCAATTGGGAGTTTTATGTCAGTATAAACGGTGGCAAAAACATTGAACTAACTTTCTCACAAACCCAGGTAGCGTACTAATCCAAAATAATATTCATACTATTTCCAAAAAAAATGTCTGTGTATAACTTGAGAAAATATGTACCATAATTGTTTTTCATAAGTTCTATTTCTTTTGGCAGATAAATTGCTAATGGAGGGAACATTAGTAAAATTTGTATTTATTTTGATTTTATAAAGCATTAAATATTCTTTAAATAGAGGCTAAGGGTATAAACTTCCCTTAAACCATTTAATTTGAGTTTTGTATGAAGGCGGTCAAAGTTCATATTCGTTTTTTACCAATTATTTCTGAACTGTAACATTTATTTTCATGTTGGTTTGGGAAACTAATATTCATACTTCACCAACATTTTAACGAAATCGGTTGATCTATAAAAATTGTTTATGTTTTATCGACAACTTAACTAAACGGTATTTGGATGGTGGGTGGGAGAGAGGGGGGGGGTTGTTTTGGTCTGTAGAAGCTGAATTTAAAAAATGTATAATGAAATCATTAACGCCGATTTTAAGAAAATCAGTATTTTGTATTTTTTCCAGATGACTGAAAATTTAGAGTAGGAAAAAATATCTCGTGATATATCAAAAATATACCCCCCATAGCTAATATCAAACTTGATAAAAATCTGTTCCTTGTTTGTGTTGTAAAATAATATACAGACGACACGACATAGAAGCAACCTTTGGAACGCGGCTTGGGGCTCAGTTCTTATATCAGCGGAAAACTAAATTCCATAAAAGTTAAATTAGTGAAATAGCTCCTGTGTAGCTCAGTGCACGAAATAATCCTAAAATAAACTTTTTAGAAATCAAAGACTTTCAGTAAAATTGGATTGATTTTATTTTATTTATATTTTAGAAGATACAATCTTGTTGAGCACTGTGGTGAAATTCACAATAATGATTCGAATTTGCCCCTAACCACAATCACTAGAAACTTTAAAATAAAACACAATTATCTGATTAATTATTTTAACACAATTATCTTACATATGTAGATATGTAAGTTTAGATTTAGTTTATAAGCAAGATGATAACCATGTTATCGAAATGTACATCAGGGCATTTAGGGGAAATAATAAGTAAAGAACAATTAATAAGATAATTGTGTTTTATTTTAAAGTTTCTAGTGATTGTGTGGTTAGGGGCAAATTCGAATCATTATTATTTTTTAGAAGGTAATTTTTTTAAATTATGTCGACTGTTTTTCACGCTCATATGTATAATTAAGAACCTCAAATCCCTGTAATAAAAAAAAAATTACAAATAAATAAAGTTAAAAATTACTCATTTGTACAGTTATTCAAAATATGGAAATTATTTTAGTACTTGCCTCGTTCCAACTTTAAAAAAAAAGGATTTCACTGATTTTTCACCCATTGATTCTACGCTACATATTAAATTGTTGTCCCAAAACACTACAAACAAACCACGTCTTTTTGGACATAAAATATCTAAACAAAAACGTCATTACAGTATAACAAACACACAGAACACAATTCTCATAAAAAAAAAAAAAAAATACGCCTAAGTATCAGACGCGTTTCAACAACAAGGTCGTCTCTTCAGTGATACACGAGCTACACCAATCAAACTATAACAGTTATAGTTTGATAAACTATAGTTATAGTGTTATAGTTTGATTGGTGTAGCTCGTGTATCACTGAAGAGACGACCTTGTTGTTGAAACGCGTCTGATACTTAGGCGTATTTTTTTTATGAGAATTGTATTCTGTGTGTTTGTTATACTGTATAACTTTTCTCATAAGTCAAGCTCAACATTTAATATAAAAAAGTCATTATTAGACTACACTTCCAGAATGGTCGTGTAAACATGAGGAATATGATGAAAGTAAATTAAAATAAAAAAGCAAATCTAAATGAAATCACGTACTGTCTCTTTATCCGTCTCTGTAGCAATAGTTAAAAATAGTTTGCATAAATTCCAGACTTACCGTAACCTACACTCCAGCCGTTGTGTCTATTAATACGTGTTTTTAATTACTCTATTCCTTTGATGTTCTTTGAGTAATGTTTATTAACTGTTTTACATAATACAAGTATACATTTTATATTGAGTACGTTCTGATATAAACTGGGAGTTGTGAAATGTGAAATGAAAGGTCTTTAAAATACTACACACGTATAGGGTTGCTAGAAAACTCAAATAAACGGTTACGTCCGGAAAAAAAAGTATCAAAATATCAGACAGAAATAAAAGCAAGATTAACAGCAATAAATAGGTGGTGCAAGAGTTACTGCTCTCATCTCTATTAAGAATATTGAAGATGTTGATATACAAGACGATAACTCCTTAGGGGCTTACTATAGTGAAGAAGGACACTGGAATTCCAAGTGATCTTAGCTGGATGTACAACTTTTTTCACGTAGTCTTGGGTTGAATCTCTGGTTTATGTTTCCTATGGTGTCTCTCTTGGTTAACTGTTGTTCCCTACCGGCCCTGATGCTATTAGACTATTTGATTGAACAGAGACTGACAAGAATGGAAAGAGTGCTAATATTTGATTGAGAAAAGTCTTGTGTAAATTGAACGAAAATAGTCCTTGTTGAATTGGAACAAATGCAGAGCTACAGGAGATGTTTTTGGAAGAGAAAGGGAATGTTGAGAGAATGAAAGAATTTATAGTTCCGACAAAAGTATTTTTTCCAACATCCAGGAGGGGGACGAGCAAGGAAGAAGACATAGATGGCTGAATGACATTTCAGTTCATAAAAGCTAAAAAAAAAAAGAAAAAAGAAAATTGGATTGTAACTTAAGTTGTCATTGTCTTAAATGGAATAACAAATATCAAATTTTGGCTTTGAAGTTGCAAAACATTTTTTATAGAGAGTTTATTCCATTTCCAGGAAACACCATCCTACTCCTAATAATTGCTTTTAATATTTGTAATAATTATTAAACTTACCAAAAAACTGAAAGCTATCTAAATGAATTCATGACGTATTATTTTCTTATTATTTAAAGGCGAAAAACCTCTCAGTAATCACCGTTTTATAAAAAAAGAAACAAAAAATATAAGAAAAGATTTCTTACCTTCTTATGTGTCCGTCACCTGACTTCCTTTTTCTACTATGACGCGTTTCGGAGATTTATTCCATCATCAGAATCGTTATCACTCTTATGAGTTTGTCAAACATTTAATAACACAGAAATACTGAAAACATTAATTGTATAGCGTGGGATGCATCCCCGTATGGTGGTCCAAGGACAACTACCGTCTCAAGGTTACGTAATCACATGGTGACGTTTACTAGACAACCCGTTATCTTGTTTACTGTTAACCGTGTTATATGAAGATGGTCGTCCATAACTTGGTTTTCGTTGACGAGCTCGTAAGATTCTGATGATGGGATAAATCTCCGAAACGTGTCATAGTAGGTAAAGGAAGTCACATGACGGAAACATAAGAAAGTTTTTATTGTAAACGTTGACTTGGACACTAAAAGAAAATTAATCTTAAACAATATAAAATAAAAACTAGTCCTCGAATACTTTAATAGCGTAAGGGTCGTAATAAATAATAGTTGGTTACAAGAGTTGGACAAGAAAGATTAATTGTCTTAGGATCTACCCCAAGACTATTTGGAAAACTTTTAGATTTAACCTCGGGATTTCTAAGCCACTGAGGAATTTCAAGAGGAAGTTCTCGAGTAGAAGTAGGGCTGAATAAACTGTCAGAATTAGACATATCAAACATGCAGAGCATACCATTGTGGACGATGCAACTAATTTGGTTCGAACAAGTTCAAAGGATGGGTGAACGTAGATTTAAAAAAAAAAAACTGTGTTTCCTGGAAGCCACCTTGAACGAAGAATAGGAGATGACCCAGATTGTGCTGGATGGATGGATTGGTCGACGGGAGGATAGAGAGGGTTGGCTTACCGTTAACGGAAGATGTCGGAGTACGGTGCAGACCGATTCTACCGATACTATATTTGTAAAATATCTTTCATTTTATAAACTAATTTGAATTATTTTATCTACTAATACTACCTACATAGACAATTAATGATGGTGTCCATTCGGTTTAAAATGTTAGACTTTCTATTTATAAATATAGCTTATTAACATCGTAATTAGATGTAATTAAACAAACAAGGTTTATGAGAATGTTTACAACGGTCAGCAATAAATAAACAACAAAAGAAAATATATTTTTATCAAAGAAACAAATAGATTATTTAGAGAAAGAAAATAAGTCACTGTATGTTTTTTATTTCGTGGGAGCTACAATGATATTATATTGTATCGAAACCAAATATGTAACAAAATTTTAAAGAAAGAACAACTGCCAAAATATCTTTTTTAAGTAATGTTCGATGTGTCTCAGCCGAACATTATCAAGAACATTTTTGAAAGCTTCCGTTATCCGGTTTCTATTATTCAATGATTACATTACTTTGACTAAACTTCTCTCCTCACATCCGACTTTTCCGATCCATCACTGTTAAGTAGAACTTCATCATTTCAAGGCAATACAAACTGTTTCTACAAATTGAGGTCGTTCTGTGATGTGACAGTGGTTGATGTCGTTAAAATTATTTCAATTTATAGACGTCAAACCTCATCTTCGGCGTTCGGGAGAAATGTGTTTTGTAAAGAAACTTTAGGGGTTAGTTTGTGCAGCTTTCACAGATCAAGCGATGAGCAAGAAATCGATTGACACTATATTTTCCCGTACACTGATTGTCCAAGATTATTTGAAAATTATCTTTTTGTCAAGACTGTACCTCGTAGAAAACGGACAGTTTTTCAATATTCGGTCAAACATATATAAAGGCCTAGGACGCCTTATCTATTCCAAATCACCATTCACTGTATTGTATATACTTATCTAAAATCAATCAAAAACCATTCAACCCGTTGAGCAGAGTGATTTCGTTTTTTGAGTCGTAAATATGAAATTATTTTTCCGATATCCCATTTAATTCTTTGTGTAGAGTGGAGAAGTAATATTGTCGTTTACAGAACGGTAAATTGCAAAAGGAAGAAGAAAACAGACATATATCAGGAGTCCTTATCTCAAACCCTATGTCAAAAATCCTCCCCCTTCACATTAAACGTTTGCTTTACCCTCAATAACAAATTTCAATCCCTTTGTTAAAGGAAAAGGACATTTTCAATATTATAATAGAGAATTATTTCAAGATAGAAATGAGAATATCTTAACTTTATTTTATTCACAAATTTATTTACGTTCTTTTGTGAAATATTTTGAAAAATATAAACATTTTCTGATTCATATTGAATTAGTTACAAAATATTGGTGAATTTGTAAACATTTTAAAAACAGTTTTATTTTCAAATTTATAGATCATAACGAAAAATATCTTAAAGCTATGAAAAAAAAATTGTTTTTACGTTTTATTTTAAAATATGATACAGACAATTTATGTTCCTCGTAAGCAGGTAAGAATAGCAATTTTTAGATCTCACAATCTGCAAAAATTTTGTATTCTTTGCAACATTTCGAGAAGTAGGCCTAAGGAAATGATGTAAGACATTCTCATTCATCCTCTCCAAAACAAAATAAATACGCATCAAAACTAATCATCAAAACTGTCTGTTTGGTAGTTGTCAATCTAAAAGTGAAAATAAATTGTTTTTGAAAAAAATATAAGGGTTGAAACTTGCTTTGCTTGTGACAAAAACACGGTCTCAGCTGAAATAATATTTAACTTTTAATAACGGCGGGCAAAGTTCATTTATATGTTTTTGCCAATTATTCCATAATCATAACTTATTTTAACCAAATTTTGTACTGATTGTCTAATTAAAGAATTACCTTTAACTCACGTACCTGCATTTTTGGATAAATGACGACCAATCAGTTTTGTTTGAGTCCTTAGACCCGAATAAGCGAGTAAAATCAAAATTGATAGAGCCGATTTTGATAAAATCGTAATTTTATTTTTCTTATTGTACACTCAAATTATGAGTTATCGGAAAAATTAAGAAGTGGTAAAAACATGCCCACATACCTAATTTGATTAAAATCGGTTCAAGCATTTGGAATGTAGAGCACTGCATGTCAGTTAGACAGATAGACAAACTTTTCGAAAAAAGTTTAGAAACAGTTAAAAAATAAAAATAAATACTATTTTTCATTAAATTTCTTCTTGTTCATTTTCTTCTCAGTTTTGTCTTATTCTTGTCATCAGGTGAAATTTCCATTGGTTATTAATTTTCAGTAAATTCCCCCCCCCCAAGTATGATGATACATTTAACGTCACTAACCCCCCCCCCTACCTATAATCTTCTTGCATATTTGACCTCTTAATGTTCAGTACTGCAATTTTCTCACATGAATATAATTTAAAATTTCGTTCTAAAAACGCAAACTTTTTTCAAATATTACAACGTTTAAAATATATATGTTTTCTTTTCTACTTGAAGTACAGAACTTCTGACCTCCAGCCGAGATAATTTAATTAGCTCTCAACTTCACATTGTACAAACTCAACTCATACTGATCTTGTTGTTTTCTCCGTTGAATACTATTATAAGAATGTTTCGACAATTGAAATATTATTGTCTTCAAATTGATGTCTCAAGTTAAAATGCTACCTGTTTGTCCAACTAACGTTAGGAATTTACCAATCCGTTGAAGTATGAAACGATTCGTTATATATTTGTTTTTATTTTGCGAATTCCGTTTCCGTTAACGCAGAGTTAAGTAGAACGTTAATATAACATACAACTTCAATAAATACACATTCAGCGATTCATTTGTAATGAAATAATTCAATATATACAATTTAAAAAATGTAAACGAAAAATTTGTTAACTTACCATTAGGGAAATTGTAACAAATGTTGGACAAACTAGTCCAATGACACCTTAATGTACACTCATGTTTCCAGAATATTCTTGTATTTTACTTACACCATGTTAAACAAAGGACTTTAAAAACCTCTTGTTGTTGAGTATATTCTCTCAAGTTGTTTCATTGCCATGGCTTCTCACAATACAAAGTCAAATTCATTAAGTTCCTAGGATGGTGATGAACTAATATATTTTAAAGTACACTACTCAAGCCTCTAGTTGTTTGAACTACTTGCCTCATGTTAATTTACACATGGAGTCTAACCTATATGCTCCTAAAACTGTCTGGTTTTCTACTTTTAGTACGATGAACAAAGTTTATATGGGTTACAATTCAGTGATTAGTTTGAATGCTGTTAAATATTGTCACCGAGACAATAATGTACATTCACTATGTAGTTAGTTTGTTGAAGACATATTGTTTGAACAGACTGTTGAATGAGGATGTGTTTTCAGTGTTGATTAAAGTCTGAAATACTGTAATGTCTCTCCTATCTGCTTCGAAATTTACTATTAATTTCCACGTAATTTAAACTATGTTCGTTTTTCATTGCATTTATTTAAACAAATATTTATTGAGTGGTATTTTACACAAGTTCGTTACAATAGAAATGTTTTTAGTACTAAGACATGACAAATATATAAATGTTTTACCACTAAGAAGAAAAAAATCCGTTTAAAGATTGCTTTTTGATATAGTCAACACTATATTTCTGTCTCAAATATATGTAAAATGAAATGAATTATTCTTGTACCAATACAAAATAAATACAGTAATACAATACAGAATAATATATTTAATAGTTAAAAAACTAAAAAAATAAATCAAAAGATAAGTTAGGCTAGTTCTTTCATAATTATCTTGTGAATGATAGGTTAATACAAGGGCAATTATTATTAGATTTGTTTTTAATATAGTAGAATAACGTGTTAATTTCGTCGTAAAAATAAACGATTATAAATAACAGTCAAATATTCAACCGTTAACCGTTAAAAAACAATTTCAAAACAGATTTCAATGTGAAAACATGTAAATGTCGCACCTATCTGGACATAGTAGAAACGATTATAGATTTTAAATACAATGAGATTCGAACAATAGGACTGTATTATAAATGTCCACAATTGTAATTTTAAAATGTGTTGACATGAATGAAGCAAAAAACATTGCCCTAACTGTGTAGAGATACAGTATACACCCATCAATCACGAAACCTAAATTATTATTCGTCACTAATTCCCCGAACATTTCTACTCTACTAATCATGGGGGGGGGGATGAATTTTTAATTATTAATGAGTTCATACGAGGGATTAGTTGATAGCGAAGCGTCTCCTTTATCAATATAGCTTGCATCTCTTGTGCTATAACTTTATCCCAAAATTTAATCGTATAGATAGGAATTAAATTTTTAATGCAGGAGGCGAAGGTTCATTTTCGTTTTTTGCCAATTATTCTTGGATCTCAATTTTATTTTTATTGAATCGTTGTTCTGGGATATTATCTTAACACTTCGAAATTCAAAGAAAATCTGTACATCATATGTTGGCCAATTTTGTGATTATTACAATTAAATCCCTAACCGGTATTTTTTTTGGGAAGATGCCAACATAACTTTTATTGGAATCCTTACATCCTATTTTAGGAAAATCTGATGCAAATAGTTATTGAAAAAAATTGAATTTTTTGTTTTTTCTTCTACCAGCTACCACAATTTTTGGGTTATTGGGTAAATGAAAAATAAGTCTTTAGTTATGGCTAAAATAGGCCGATTTTCACTAAAATCGGTCCAATTTGTTGAGCTACAGACGACAGTCGTATAGACATCATTAAAAAAAGACTCTTTTCAGCTTAAGGGACTTCAAAATCGATATTATCGCTCACAACACGACATCGATTTTTCCTCCAACAAATAACTTTTTATATACTGTCTGTGTGAGAAAGTAAAATAGAAGTTCGGGAATATTTGATTGTTAGACTAAAAAGACTGGAATTGGCGTTACAGAAAAATCCAACGCTATCCACATGTGAAACTTTTGACGGTTTACTAGTCTGAACTGCAGCGATGTAAGCGCTGATCCTGATATCTTAGTAGAGCAAAGGGGGGGGGGAGGGGGATTTTTACAGATAAGGGAGTTAGGTATTTCAAAGTTAGCAGTACCAAAAGTCTCACTTGTAGGCCTACATATTCCCAGAAACCGACAAGAAAAATATTTTAAATGCTTTTGATACTTATTAAGGCTTGGTGTTACTCGTTTCCTTTATGGACCTAGTTGTTCTCGTAGTTTTTAATAATTGCTTGCTTCGCTCGCGTCGGATAAACTTTTAAATCTTATCTCGTCTTATCACCCTTGATTCTAAGTTTTAACGACGGCAGTCAATGTTTTTGTAGGTTAAAAACATTTTTTCCCCCAAACGTATTATTCTTTTATTTGCAAATCGTCACTGATTTTACTAAATAATGTTCATTTTTATTTAGAACTTTTATTTTAGTAATTAAGACTTTGTATATAGGATTTACCTTGTTCTTGACCTATAATCGATATTTGTTGTGAGATAACAACTTGTAAGTTTTGTTTCTAATGTGTACATTTGAATAAACAATAATCAAAAATCATATAAATTGTATTGAGAAAATCAAAATTTAGTATTTTGTCGTTACATAAAGTCCCACACTCTCTGAATGTCTCGATTATTTCTTTACACGCTTAATTATGGCTATCAAATCGTTCAAAATGACATGCGAAATCTATGACGGTTCACAAGTCCGAATTGTAGTGAAGTAATCGCTACCAACTGTACCATGGTATCTTAGTAGTACAAGGGGGAGGGGATAATGTTTACAGATGAATTATTAAGACAAACAAGCAGGTAATACAAGAAATCGTAACAGAATATTTATTTAGGCCATAGATAACTAAAATTAAACTACTTAAATTTAGACTATGAAACAAATTCTTCAGCTGAGGGAAGAGTAATATTTTAAATTGGCAATATTGATAATAGTATTCAGAATGGCATGGATAAATAGACTCATTATGTAAGTTAGGTTTTACAATTCTGTTCCGAGTTGCGTGTATCTTCAAATTAAGTCGTTATATTTACAACAGGCTTTCGTGGTGAATAATTTGCAGTTTCATTTTTATTAAACAACTGTTATCTTTGCAAATTGCAGGTCTAGTTTTTTATCAGTACATCAAGTTTATGTGTGTGTCGGTTGCATATCGTATGGGCAACGCTCTAAAGCTACAAAGCGTGGTCCGATTTAATTCAAATTTGGTATGTGAGCGCCCATATTTCGAGAGGTTCTTTCATTATTTTGATTGATCAACATTTGGGGGGTAACTTAAGAAAATAACACATTTTCTCAAAATCAGTTTTGATAAAATTTTGTTCTAGTAGTCTCTAAGGTTCCAAATATAACGTATGAGGTACTATATATATATATATATATATATATATATATATATATATATATATATATATAAAGCAGGGGTGTGATATTTCAGTGAAATACAAAAACAATTTGCCGATTAAAGACGAATTTCTCAAAATCGGTCCTACCGATTTAATTCAAATTTTAGTGAAGTGTGTGAAGATTAATGATCAAAGTCTATGTCTAAAATAGCAAGTTAAAAATATTACTGTTAAAAAATAATTGGTAAAAACAAATTAAACCTTGTAGCTAAGTTCAATAATAATAAAATACGATTTACACTGAGGAGTTGCTTATGACACAAGCAAAGCAAGTTCTGTTTAAATAGGCTATACGAATATTTTTTCCCAAGATTGCTTTCATGATTCCTTTTTACTTTTTGACTGGGAATTACTGAACTGATATTTTGGTGTCAAATAGTGTTGGTTAAATTTGGAGCAACTGAAAAAGTTTGTGCAATGTATTTTGTGACCAACATTCACTAGATTCACTTAGGCAACCCAATGTACACTTTAAAAATTGATGAAAATAAATGTTTGAATTTATTAAACTAATAATGGTATTTTAAATTATATGAATAATTTGTTTAGATTGATAGTGATATATACATAAAAAAAATGTTTGGTAAAAAAAGAGACTCTAGAAGAATGAAGCTCAGCGAAAGAAACTTATCTTATATATTAGTCTTGTCAGAAACTTCTCTCTTTCCTTCCTGCAAGGATTTCTCATATACACAGTGTGTTAGAAAAGTATGGAAAGGGTTTGAAGGAATAACAACAGAAAAACAAAATGTCCAATGTCTTTGCTAAACCTTAAAGGCATATCAAAGGAGTTTTTTGTAACGCAAATTAATTTATAAACAGATTTAGCTCAGTCATAAATAATTAGGCGTGCCCACAAGCAATTCAGAGAAAGTTTATCAAAATATTAAAATTTAAACCAATATTTTTCATTAAGTCGTTCATTTAAAATAGCATTGTAAGATGATTTATTTTTGGTTCTTTTATTATCTAAGAACATTTTATAGTATCTTTTTGGCTCTGAAAATTTGTTGAAATTAAAATAGGCCTATTTTCAAGACAAAAATTAAGTTAATCTAAAAAGAAAATTTAATGAATAAAATAACATCAAATATTTGGCATTATTTTACTGGTTTTTTTCATTTCTATTGGACAAATTTAGATGTATCAGCAATTTTACCCTTTTCTATATTGTTATATTAAAACAGCTTAAGTTTTAAAATGAAATAATTGCCCATAACCTTACTTAGAATATAATAATACAACCTCAATACAAACAGAAACATAATTCATTAAATTCACATATTTTTATCTCAGCTTGTTATCTGCATTGCCTATCAGTATGAAGAGGTATTTGTGGTTTATAGACCGCCAATGCTTCAAGCGAAGTAAATGGGAATATTGATTATACATGCTCATTAACTTGCTTAAAACAACCTGTTTTACATAGATATAGGCACCACAATATTCATTATTAAAAGAGTAATTCTTGTACATATTTTGGCATTAATAATATCAAATAGGCATTATTCAGATGTAAATGATCTTTCATCAATCTGTCAAAAACATCCTCAGAGATTTGCGAGTACGGCCTTGGTAATCCCAAAGGTCCTAAATGGATCTTCATTGTTTCATGTAATCTTGGGTTAGATCCCACTATTTCATCATTTTTATCAGGGGTTTCTTGATCAATTCTTGTTCTTTTTCGACCCTGAGGTTATAAGGGGTCTTTTATATTTTCTTCCTTTTTCTTTAGGCGTTGATGTCCAAGACTTTTTTGCCTTCAAACAATGAAGAAATAAAATACAGGCATGTATTGCTATTGCATATCTTGCGCCGTTCAAAAACCAGTAAGTTTTCTTTCGTCTTCAAGCAATGAAAAAATAAAATACAGACATGTATTACTATTGCATACCTTGCGCCGTTCAAACTCCAGTAAGTACTCTTAAACGAGTTCAAAGTTACAGAGTGTTTTTACTTTTTTCCATTTTCGAAGTGTAGAGAATATCGATGTTTTCTAAAAATGAAAGTTTTAAATCCAAATTAAATTTGTTTTAAATCGGTTTGTAAAATGTAGCCTTTAAAAGCTAGAACAAAACTAATTGGTTACCATCTCTCTAAAAATATTCTAACAGGAACTAATGGTTAAGAAGTAAATATAATCAATCTACAGCTTCTCATGAGGTCAGATAATTCAAAATTGACACAAATTATTGAAAGTTTATAATCCAAATCAATGTGCCAAATTCATACTTTATCAAAATTTATTCACAAATAAATTGAAAAATAGGAAAATAAGTTCCCATCGTATTATTTCCCACATTACGATGATTTTCTTTTACGAGCTGTTTAGCACATTTTTTTGGTGCATATTTCTTTAAATTTTGATTAACGTAGATACTGCTAATTTTAAAATATTATATTTTCTAAAACGATTGGGTGGTTTTTATACATTATTTGTTTATAATCCAACAATTTTAAATAATAAAATAGCTTTGAATTATTCATTAGATAAATTTAATTAATACTGCTATAATTAAAAAAGTTTCCCTTAAGAGTTCAGATTTAAATTTCACAAACATTATTATTTTACATATTTGAACCAGATAGGTTGAATTATTTTAATGCTATTTTTCAATTTTATTTGAAATGTTTCGATTAGAAGCTTGTTTTTTGTACAAATTGATGTTCAGGTCTGTCCATGTTGATACTTTGGAAATTGAATGATCGATTAGTTATAAACGCTTATAAAGGTCCCCATCAAATATTCGACAATATATTTTTTAATATTTATTTGTTTTGTATGACAACGAAAAAATCAAAACAAATGGACATCCCTTGGGCTGAACATTTTAAATTTAAAAAAATTTTGATAGTCACAATCTGCTAAACGGTTGCATATTAAAAATTGAAAAAAAATAATGCCAAGAATTAAATATTCTCAGAGTGTGAAATTATTATAGTAATTATATCTCCTAGGTTCTACATAATTAGTTTGAGTAAAACTTCTGCCAATCCTAGCGTTGTCATATTATTTATATTTGTATTAAATAGGTCTTGAAGATGATGCAACTCCGAAACTCGTCAACAAATATAAATAATAGTACAATGCTAGTATTGGCAGAAGATTCTATTCAAATTACATAAAGTTCGGAATTTTTCAAGTTTGATAATTTGACAGGCTCGGAATTATTAACCATGTAGCCTTATTATACAGTTTTACTAATTTTGATTCTACTAAATTTTAGAGCATCCAAGGGGTTTGAACCCGGAACCTCTCACATAACAGCGGGAACGAGACAACCGGAGGAGTGATGTAATAAATTAAAAAAAAAAGGTTTACATTTGAACATTTAACTAAGACTCTTTGATAGAGCAGTGGGGGGTCTTTTTGAATTTTCCAAAATTGACATTAATCAAAAAGGTAGTTAAATTTGAACAAGACGTTTATCCTAATTCTTGTTTTCCCACTCTATATATTCTTCCAGTGACAATAGGGAAATTTGTAACTATAATAAACATACGATAAGTATCTTCCGCAGAGTACATTATTCTTCGATACACTCGCTTTTTCAGCAAACACTTTTGTCGTATAACACTTTTAATATAAACAATTTTTCATGGAATTTAAAATAACACTTTTTTTCCGGATATATCCGCTTAGAGTCCCCGAGTCCAAAAAAGTGTTGTTTTTTTTGTAATAATATCTGTCTATCACCTTGCGTCTGTTCCATAGTCCTAAACGTGGGAAATGATTTTAATCAAATTTGATATATCATAATATTTTGTCCATATCTTGGGATTTATAGCCTCTAAAGATAAAAAACACATATTATTCGTCATTTCTCAAGTTGAGTTATAAAAACCCAGAATTCACCAATGGGTGTTAAATAGGTAATTTATCAACTCGGGTTTACCTTATTCGTTCAAACTTTATTCAAATGTGAATCGTATCTAAATAATATTACTGATCAGGAATAACTGACAAAAACAAATAATAAACCTTCATCGCCGTTATTGAAAACTCGATTTTAAATTAAATACACAGTTTACGCTACAGATGAGTCTCTCTCTCTCTCTCTCTCTCTCTCTCTCTCTCTCTCTCTCTCTCTCTCTCTCTCTCTCTCTCTCTCTCTCTCTCTCTCTCTCTCTCTCTCTCTCTCTCTCTCTCTCTCTCCCCTCTCTCTCCCTCTCTGACAACTAGCGAACTGACATTTTTGTGGTGACGAATAGTTTTCATTTGGGAAAGTTTGAGCAATATTTTTTGCCAAATTTTCTACAAATATACAGTTATAAAAGAATAGTATAGCCTGATTGAATCTAGTGAATGTGTTAATACAGTACTAACTAAAAATTGTTTTGTTTGTTAAAACACAAATACTTTTAAAATTTCGAATTGAATTAGTATTTAACTACAAATAAAAAGATATTTAGCTTGCTAAAAATAGATTTAACTGCAAATTATTCACCACGTGGATACAGGAACGAAAGCCTGTTGTAAATATAACGACTTAATTTGACGATACACGCAACTCGGAACAGAATTGTAAAGCCTAACTTACATAATGAGTCTATTTATTTACCCATGGCATTCTGAACACTATTATCAATATTGCCAATTTAAAATATTACTCTTCCCTCAGCTCAAGAATTTGTTTCATAGTCTAAATTTAAGTAGTTTAATTTTAGTTATCTATGGCCTATATACTGTATGGTATATATATAGTATGTATAGTATATATATATATATATATATATATGGCCTAATACAGTACTATATACTGTTACGATTTCATAAATTGATTTATAATGAAAGTGTTTAATTTATTATTTATCAATTATCTGTTTGTTTATTCACATTGATGTCTCGAAAACGGTTTGACGATTTAAAAAAAACTGATTTCCAGGGTTTCCTCCTTCCTCCTAATTAGCGTGTGATTCTCTAGCAACGACATCCAAATAAATATTACTCAATAATTTTTTATTTTGGTTCTTATGTAACTTGACATGATGAAGTTGATATCTATTTAAGCAGAACTCTTAAGGAATTAGACCATTCCCGTGACCACGAGACGAAAAACAATCGGTGCAGAGCGATTGTGTGAACCACAAATATGTAGGTTACTCAGTGGAACACAGTTTACTCTTTGTGAATGTTGACAGACAGGGTCATGTAACTAATACCACAGAGAATTTCGTAATAATATAGGGAAGTATGGCGATACAATCTTCTATTAGACAAAACTGCAAATGTTTCAACAATTAGAAATCTGGAAGATACTTCTTCGCATGATGCACTATTTGAAGGATCGATCACCGGTATCTCCCCTTCAAGGTATGGCCAGAGGTAACCTAGGTGGATTTAAACCTCTTATCATTTAGTTTTGTGTTAGATCCCCTCCTTTTCAAGTTTCTTATTACATCTCTTTTGACCAACTTTTGTTGACGCCATTAAAATATTAGTATAGTTTCTATTTTATATTATATTCTTCTTTTTTTAAAGCTATGATGGGTGAGAGGTTTTTTCGTCTTTAAACAACAACGAAAAAATACTGTCATCTCCAAGAGAATCATTACGAAGATTTCGCAAGAAACTGGCGTTTTCTTATTTCACGCGTCGACAATTGTACACCAATACCTTATGTCCGTAATATCAGTTGCTTACAATGTATATCGAGAACATCTACGATATTGGTTTCAACGTTTGATGTATCAAAAATCTGAACAATTTAGACATTTCATGGTTTGTGTTTAAAGCTCGGTTTCATTTGAATACCTACATGAATTCATACTAGACGAATTTATGGGCCAAATATTCTTTGATCAAACAGTTACCACGCTGATTTATTAAAACTGTGGTGAATTTATAAATCTTTGAACAGATGAATTAATGAAAAGTTTATTCAACAAGATAGCACTACATGTCATACATATAGTGGAAGCTTGAGGAAAGTGCAAATTTGTCTCCAACTACTGTATATCGATAGGATATTCGTGAAATGTGAACGGATATGATTCCAACCAATTTGTATAAAAATTACGAGTAGAAATAAAGTATAAAGTAGTAAAATAGCAAAACTCTCTAATAAACAATGCTATAAAAACATAAACTAACTAATCATACTAATTTATTGGCAACTAATTTAACTAGAAAACTATACTAATTAATTACAAAACTGTACTAATTTAATTACAAACTATACTAATTTAATTAAACAAAAATTTACTAATTTACAGTAATTACAAAACTATACTAATTTATAGTAATTACAAAACTATACTAATTTACAGTAAATACAAAACTATACTAATTTAATAAAAAAACTATACTAATTTACAGTAATTACAAAACAATACTAATTTATAGTAATTACAAAACTATACTAATTTAATTATAAAACTATACTAATTTACAGTAAATACAAAAATATACTAATTTACAGTAAATACAAAACTATACTAATTTAATAAAAAAACTATACTAATTTACAGTAATTACAAAACTATACTAATTTACAGTAATTTCAAAACTATACTAATTTATAGTAATTAAAAAACTATACTAATTTACAGTAAATACAAAACTATACTAATTTAATTTAAAGCTATACTAATTTACAGTTATTACAAAACTATACTAATTTATAGTAATTACAAAACTATACTAATTTACAGTAATTAAAAAACTATACTAATTTATAGTAATAAAAAAACTATACTATTTTATAGTAATTACAAAACTATACTAATTTATAGTAATTACAAAACTATACTAATTTACAGTAATTAAAAAACTATACTAATTTATAGTAATAAAAAAACTATACTAATTTATAGTAATTACAAAACTATACTAATTTATAGCAATTACAAAACTATACTAATTTATAGTAATTACAAAACTATACTAATTTAACTATACTCGGAGTTGAAGTGTATGTATAAATACGCTGAAAATGGAGTTTATTTGGTAGAAAGGAAGCTTTTAACAGAATACTTTAATAAAATTAAATCGCAAAGTGAAGAGAACAAGATGAATCACTTTTGAAACTCCAAATAATAAATGAAAACAAAACAAGACTAACAGGTGACGGGTTTGGATGAATTTGAATAGGGGTTATTAATAACTTTGTTGAAAAATGTGACCTAACTATTCCTAACTTGAAGGTGCTGTGTATTAATTATATTTTTAACGTTTTTTTTTGGCTAAGTAAATTGTTATAAATGTGCATTAGAATACTTTTAATGTATATTAATTTAGTTTAGAGTTTCATTCATAAGTAAATCATTGCACAAAGTTTTTCATTCCCGTCCCCAAACAAAAACTAATCGTCACCGAATATGTTAGTTCGGTAGTAATCAATGAAAAAGTGAAAATGAAGCATGGATGCTTTGAAAAATATTTAAATAAAGGATTAAACTTGCTTCACTTGCGCCATAAATCGCTTTCTCAGAGTAAAACGGGCATTCGAGCTTTTAATGCCAGCTGTCAAGATTCGTTTTTGTTTTTATGTTACGTAGGTAAAACCAAGGACTATTATAATATCACGGGCGTGTCTGTCTGTAAGTCGCAACCAGTCTACACAGACAAGATGATAAACCCGATATATTTCAAACTTTGCATTGTTCCACATATAGAAAATAAATAGCGGTAATAAAAAAAAAAAAACTATCTTGGGTTAATAAAGAGGTATAAAATATAGTCGACAAAATTATTTTGGAAATATTTGTGTGGCGGTATCAAATAAAACTAGCAGTTATTCTGATTACGAATATGTAATGAAAAATATTTTATCACGCAGCAAAAGAAGTTGTATATGGAATACGTGCACTCGGATTGTTATTTGCAATTTGTGTAGACAAATATTTTTTGAAGTGAAAACTTCCTTTGGCGCGTTTTTGCTGAGAAGTGAACGTAAGCGAACCGTCACGCTCGGGTCGGTTACGCTGAATCGGGTTTACTCGGCTCCAGTCGTCATCAAGTGCGCTCGGGTCGGTAACGCATTGAATCGTCTACACTCGGCTCCAGTCGTCATCAGCCAAGTTTACTGTCCAACAAGAAGTGCATTGTTTCTATGTTATTGAATATGATCATTGTAATATTTAAAGTGTTTACAATTTGTGCTGCATTTTCCTAATAGTCGCATCAAGGTAACTTCTCTCATTTCTCCAATAATATGAAGGACTTAGATATAAATTATATTAAAATTGGAAAAATTAGAAGTCTTCACATCTATCGTGTGGTTACACACTCAGATATTTTTTTCTATAGAACATATTAGCTCCATGGAACATATTAGCTCCATGGAACATATTAGCTCCATGGAACATATTATTACATCACTGCTTTGTCGTGATATTTAACTTTGGAATCACTATTACTTTCTGATAATATTTTACGAGGTCAATCACGTAAATCATACATTAAATAACTGTGATTGATAGTTTATCATTTCTGTAGAATTATTAGTTCTAACACTATCGCACATTAACAAACCATCATGAAACTTTTTTTTTATGTTATAATTCCCCATGAGCGAATCATCCCTAGAGTGCTTTATCTCTGGATGATCCACTGAAACCAGCCTTCAGTACGTGTTTTTATTATTAACTATTACAAGAGAAACGCAGACAAACGAACAAATACCAATAGCCTATGTCTGTGTAATAGTGTTGAGCTATACTTGAACTTTAAACAAACCTCTCACTGGTTGAATGACTCAATGCACGTGTGTGTATCTGTCTTTTGTTACTTCTACCTAGCCTAGGTTTTCAGTTTATAAATAAACTAATACCGTTTAGCAACGTGTGCAATTACTTTGCCAGGGAATGTAAACAGTATAGCGTAGCAAATTAATATAACATACAAGCGGCACGCACTCAGGTGCTGTGTGTCTTTAACTGTACGATATAACTTTTGGTTATTCAAAATATAATAAATATGCATTTACAAACTTTGTTTTATATACGAGTATGATTTATAGTTACAACTTTTATCTTCTTGCATATATACAGAGAAAGTTCTAACCTAATATACAAAACAAAAATATGTTCGTAACTTTGATAAGTGATTAAGGCATCGAAATAAAGAAAAGCGTTCCTATAAACATATGTCATCCGTCAGTTTGCCATTTTGTTTTTTTCCGAAAATAAATGAAAATTATTCAGAAATGAAGTTAAAATTTGATATCCACATTTATATGCAACATATACCAAGTATAAAAAATATATCTAATAAATTTTCAAAATATTTCTTATTAGCTCAAGTTTTCGTGTTTTTGCGAAAACAATTTTGGAATAAACCGACAGTTGACTAACTTTTCAGTTAAACTTCACAAAGAACTGGCGAAAGATCTGTGAACATAATTCAAATTTCTATAAAAGCAAATCAACGATTCTTTCGAACTTTTACATTAATTTCCAGAATCTGTTCATAATTCACTACAGTCAACTGCCCACTTATTTTTTCACTTTGGACTGATAATTTTTAAACAAACGCCACCATTGTCTCATACCTTATTCACTCATTACTAGTCATGAACTCATAAATTTGAAATGAATATAAGTTTTTACATAACAGAAATTTTATAACTGAGCGTACCTTACAGATAGCAGTAGTCATTTAAAACGACTTTTGTTTAGTGAATAACAGCGAAAACAAACGTCTTTCTGCGACTGCTGGATGCATCATAGAATAATGCTCCACAACAATAGAACCATTTTCCTCACCATGTCATGCGTCCTAAGACAAGGGAATAGTTGTCGTATTATGGTGTCATTCAATTTTGGAGCTATTATTATTAGACATTCAGTTACAGTTTTGGAGTTGTTATTATTATTAGACATTCAGTTACAGTTTTGGAGTTATTATTATTAGACATTCAGTCACAGTTTTGGAGCTATTATTATTAGACATTCAGTCACAGTTTTGGAGCTATTATTATTAGACATTCAGTCACAGTTTTGGAGCTATTATTATTATTAGACATTCAGTCACAGTTTTGGAGCTATTATTATTATTAAACATTCAGTCACAGTTTTGGAGCTATTATTATTATTAGACATTCAGTAACAATTTTGGAGCTATTATTATTAGACATTCAGTCACAGTTTTGGAGTTATTATTATTAGACATTCAGTTACAGTTTTGGAGCTATTATTATTATTAGACATTCAGTCACAGTTTTGGAGCTATTATTATTAGACATTCAGTCACAGTTTTGGAGTTATTATTATTAGACATTCAGTTACAGTTTTGGAGCTATTATTATTATTAGACATTCAGTCACAGTTTTGGAGCTAATATTATTATTAGACATTCAGTTACAGTTTTGGAGCTACGATTATTAGTCATTCAGTTACAGTTTTGGAGCTATTATTATTAGACATTCAGTTACAGGGATAAATAAAGCTAGAGTTGCCCGTAGATGCCGCAAGGCGAAACAATTGTAGCTCATTCATACTATTAAAATATTTGAAACTTTAAGCTTTTGCTTTATTTATCCTTGAATATGGAGTTTCAACAAGAAATATCTGCTATTACATTGAAGTTTATTCAGTTACAGTTTTGGAGTTATTATTATTAGACATTCAGTTACAGTTTTGGAGTTATTTTTGGATTGAAATACTTGGTTCTCTCGTTTGCGAACCTCGGTTTCTTGTCTCTGTTCGTTTGGAATGAAATATACATATAAATATAAGCGAGGAAACTCACATTAATTATTTATTTGTAAATCAACTCGTACTGGAAACCATATTAGTGACTATAAATAAAATGTATACATTGTTATTTTGTATCCAAGTCACAATTGATAAGTAATTCAATTTAGAATAATTCCTTCTATGTGAACTTATTATCGACGTACTTACTCTTGACGAGTTTCGGAACTTTATTCCATCATCAGAAAATCACTCTATGGAAGTCGTCTTCACATTAAGAAATTTTTAAAAAACAACACAAATGTACATTACACAAACTTTATTAAGAATAAAGTTTTAAGTTTATATCAAATTTGAATTAAATTCGTAGATAGCTCAGTACATATTAAATGACCATTTGAACTTCCAATCTAACACGATCTTTGAAGGAGATTAATTCAAATTTGATGTAAGCTTATTAGGCTACTTTGTTCGTAATAAAATTTCTCACCATATTTTTTATCACATCTCGTATTTTCTAAATTGTTTTCTTTTTTTCTTTTTTAAAATACAGCACGTTGTTTTTTAGTGTTATAGTTTTCAAAAGAGCTTATTTAAAAATTTAATTTTGGGATACAATAAAATGACCTATTTAGAATAAAAATAGTGTTTACAGTTAAAGTATAATTTATTAAATATTTAATAATAGCATATTTTTCACTGTTGTGTGTTAGCATTAAATAACTATTGTTGTGCGATAGCTACTAGGTAGACTTTGCACTTAACGATAAAAAAGGATTAATTTAAAGTGAAGAATATATAGCCGCTCCTTTCTTCTCTTGAATTGATGGTGCTACAAAGCGAGCAATGACCTTGTGTTAACCTATTTTTTACAATATAAATTAAAGAAGCTGTCTAGCTTTTCTTTCCATAATAATATAATTGATTTATGATTTATTTATTTTTATAATACGTATCGTTTAAATACATATTGTGTAGAGAATGTTCATAGAATGGTTTGTCAAACTTCGGGAGGTGATTGGGAACATCAAAAGAAACAAAAACATTTCTATAAACATAAAACACTTCCTTTCCTTCTTTTTTTGCTATTATCTGTAGTTTTTAAAATTTCCAATTGTCGGTTTCAAAATGGCGGTAAATGGGCACCTTTTTGAAACCGTTAAGTGAACAATTATAAGGATTTATTTTTAAAAGTACAAAATAATAATATACGAGTAAAACGTTCTGAAAAATTTGTTATCGTTTCGTTCTGGAACTTATCTTCTTATTGAAAACACAAAATGGCGGATAGATGGAAAAGAAGCATTTTAGGACATACGTTAGAGTACTACACAGACGAAAGACATCATTAAAAAAAAAAAAAAAACTTTCTAAACTCAAGGGACTTCAGAACATCGATTTTTCTTACCATCACATAACTACATACTAAGCATATGTGATAAGAAGTCAAAAGAGTTAAACATTCATGTCAAGTTAATTCTTCGTATCGACTTAGTCTTTTGACCTTACTTTCCTGGAAAATTTTGCAGAATATCAATATTTTAAATAGGCTATATTAACAACGTAATTAGTTGGAATTACACAAACAAAGTTTTGTGAGAATGTTTATAACAAAATTGGATAAACAAAAACAAAGAAAATATAGTTTGATAAAAGAAACAAATAGCTTGGCGAGTAAATAGAGAGGAAATAAGTCGGAATATGTTTTAAATTTCATTAGAGCTTCAAATGATCATTTTTTCCAACAATAAAATATACTATTTAATAGAAACAAAATAACCTCGAAATAAAAGAGCAATTCCTTAAATATTTTTACTATATGTTTAGTGAAGTTCAATGTGGAAATACTTATCTTGGCTGTAAGTTCAACCGTAGAAGATTATGAGTGATAATTTTGAAAACTTCCAGTCTCCGGTTTCTAGTTTCATGTTTACATTGCTTTTACAAAAACTCTCTCTCACCTACCCGCCTCTCCGATACGTATCTGGGGAAACTCTTTATTGAGGAAATTTTAACATTTGACGAAATATGACTTTGTAGTCGCCCTGTCTGTCAGGACGCTGCTAACTGTTTCAAAATATTGGTGGTAGTTCTGTGGATACTGGTGAAACTTTGTGTAATGTCTGACAATACGATCAATCGAAAAACAGCTTTAGCACGTATTGAGCAAATTTAACACACATACCGGAAAAACTTTTATTAATTTATAATACTTTATACAGTCGACTCTCGCTAACTCGAACCTCGATAACTCGAAATCTTCGATATCTTGAATTATTTTCAACCCCCTTAGAAAAACCTGTCTAAGTCGAAAAAATAACAATACATAACTAGAAATAATTTTACGGTTATATTTTACCTCTATAAGTCGAAGTTCAGTAGGTAAGTCGAATTCAATTTGCACTTTACCTCCACAAGTCGATATTACCTCTATATCTCGAGCAAAGATGATGCTCCTTCTGACGAAGAAAACGAGGGAGAGGAGCCAGCAGACATTACACCTAAAGAAGCCAAAGCTGCAGTACGTACTTTACGTATGTTTTTAGAAAAAACCAGTGATTCACCAGACAGTGTGTTTACTTCGATTGTTTGACAAACGTGCTGCCAACTGTCTCAATCAGAAGAAGATTACGGACTTTTTTAATCAGTGAAATTAATATAATGACAAAATGAAGAAAAATAATGTTGGTTTTATTTACAAATCTGGGTGGTGGTTGAGTTCCAAATAATGCTTTCCAGTTATTACGAACAGCATTCTTAAACTTCCAGGATTCATTGTGAATTCATTTTCGTTCCTCAAAACTTATATTTACAGACATTTAAAGAATTAAACTAAACGTAAGTTGTAAATAGTGGAAAAATTATGAGCAATCATCAATAATGAATAACCAAAACACAGCTTTTAACATTTAATCGTTCCACGAACATATGATGACTTAGAATTGATATATTTAACTGTTAGGGGGTTAAATATGAGTAAACTGTGAGGGGTTCATTCCGCCCTAAATCCCATTACAAAAATTCTTACCCTGTAACAAATTTCAATTTACTTATCATATGAGAGGTATTTTTTCATATGAAGGACAAACTCTTCAGTATTATAATAAATTCAATTCAAATATGTCAGATTTCACATTTGTGTAATATTTGGGGAAAATATAAATTAGATGCAAAACAATGATACAATTATTAAAAAAAAAATTATTTAAAACAACTGTTTATAAAAATTAAAAAAAAGCATTTACTATTCTTAGTAGGCCTACTATTGAAGAAATAAATGATAATTTTAAGAAAAATATTTAAAAAATCAATAATTTACAAATTTTAATGTCATCTATTTTCGTTTGTTTTCTTCTTTTTTTGTCACAGCCTTTATTACTTATCATAAAACCAGTAAAATCATTTCTTTTCTAGAGAAGTCATGATTTTTTATTATTATAATGTATAATAATTATATTATAATAATCAGCTGAAAATACAAGTAATTGTTGTTTGTGGTTGATATGGACCATTAACATTGAGTTTAGAGAGATCTACTTTAAAAGTAAATAAGTTTCCTGCAAAGTAAGATTTTACAAAGTTTATGGTTTGACAGTTGTTGCAACATTAATTTTCATTCCTCATGACGTATATTTGTCAATTTCGTCATTAGATCATTTTATAGAGTAAAACTAGCTTTATCTATAAATCTTCCAGATGTCAATGTTTTTATAAATATACAAAAGTGTTTCTGACAAAGTTCTATTCGTTTATCTGGACATACTTATGGAATTTTGAAGGTAAATAATTATAGTGCAACAATTAATTGAAAACGATTTTGTCTTCTTTTCATTTTAGTGGGGGGAAAGTCTATAGTTTGAAAAGGTGGAATGAAAGTTCATGTATTGGTTTTCGCAATTGTTATTGCTGTGACGTAACAACAGATTTTAAAATTGATGCACAAACGCCGCTCCAACAAATTATTCTGTATTGCAACCGGGAGTTAATCAAACCAATATATACTGACCGCTGACCGCAGCCCTGAGTTTGGACATATCAAACGTAGAAATACATTTTCCAAACAATCAATAAGAATGAATTTCATTTGTTAATGTGAAATTTCAAGTTAATAGTTGGTCGACTGTAATGCCCATCTATTTAATTTGAATTACTTGTTCAATTTCACTACAATTCGCAAGGTACGCTGTGTATGTTTGTTGAATGCAATTGTTGCATTTATAGCCTAATACACCGATTTAGTAAAAAACTTTTTTATTTATTTTGTGTAACTTACTACTAAGCCAGATAACCCTGTTAAAGAGAATGAAATAATATTGGTTGATAAATAATAATTTTAATTATGTACACAGTAAAAGAAATAGAACAGAAATGTTTACATAATAAATTAAACAATTTTTTCTGTATTCTATTTAAAATAAGTGCTCAAATAAAAGCTGCACAAATATCATAACATTTTATTTTATAGTAATTCATAAAATATATAATAACTAATTTCTCTTCTGTTGAAAGCCTTATCAACGTAATCGTGGAACTTTCAATATTGTAGAACCTTAAAATAATTATATCCTGTTAGTATACTTTCAAAAAAGTACGTTCCTACTGTCGGTTCTACAAACATCTTTAATACAATGTCAAGCATATTTAAGTAATGTAAATCAAATGGGAGTTTCAGAGCTACTAGCCGTCATGCAAATATCATCGTGGGGGAAAATAAAACTTTGGACCATAGTTTCACCCGAGTGTATTTCTCTGTTCTTCTTGTGGTTTTTTAAAATAATATTGCGAGCTACTTATGATTACTTCAAATGATTTGGATAATATTTTTAAATAAAAAAATAAATAAATGAATTAATATTATTAATGCTTTTTTTAATTTTCCCACAAGTTAGAGCCAAACTTGTACTTTTACAATCAATAGAGTGTTACTTAATGTAAATAACTTGTGTATAATTTATCTTTATATGTTTCAAACATAAAGCTTTGATTTATAAAATTTCCTTTTTCAGTCCTGTTTAGTGAAGAATTTTGTTTCTCGGAACTTTAAATTTAGAGCGTTCACTGTCACACAGAAATATCCGATTTTTATTAATTGAAATCAGCGCTACTTAGAAAAAACTTAGCATGTTTACAGATTTGGTTTATACTTTTAAAAGTTAATCATTTAAAAAAAGAAACAGACACATAGAATATTAAAATATTTCATTTACAATGATTAAAATTTTAAAATAATAGAACATGTTTGTAGAATATTTCAAAAGATTTTTCTTTCTTACGAAAAGCTTTGTGACGACACGAAGTGTTAGGTTTCTCCTTGAATTATCCGTATAAATAAAACATGAATATCTCTCTATCTCTCTTTCTTTGATTTATTTTCATTTATTTATTTGAATAAATTAAAATTATTAATATTAATTACAATAATTAATTATAATAAACGTTCCAATATAAATACTAAAAACTAAAAATAAATGGTGTAACATAAAAATAAAGATATCAATTACGATTTGAATAATTTCACAAGATGGCTGTCATTATCGCTGACTGTTTGACATATCTTTCTTACCATTTTCTATTTGCAATTATTATTGTTCAGGTTAAATTTGATTAGCTTTGTATTTCTCTAAATATTATTGTTGAAAAACAATTGGCTAACTTAAGTTGAAAATATGACATCATGATTTTTTTCTTTTTCCTAACTTTTTTTTTTTTTTTTTAAATTCGTATAAATATACAACCGAAAAACTTTTTTACTTCATGCAGGATGTAGGTAAACTGTGTGAAACAAATACACTTTTTATATTTTCTCATTAAATCTATTCTAACTTTACCAGTATTTTTAATATTATACAAATACATGTAGTAAATTTAAATTGATTACATTTTATTAACGTTCAACCAAGATCAAAGTAAACGATCAAAAATTTGAGGATACTATATTTTCAAAATGACAATGCTACATTTCCAGCCTACTACAAATTCTATACTATTAAAGTAAAATTATAACTTTTTTGATTTCTAAATATAATGTTAATTATTTCTTGTAAAAAAACAAACATAATAAAGCGAAATTTGTACATACACGATTAATAATATTTAAGTGTATGTATGTATTATCATTGTACATAACTGGAGAGAATAAATTTTTGTACAACTTTTAAAAGATTATTTATAAGGATACCAATAAGATTTTGAATATCAGGATAACAATAAGTTGCAGATTATCAGGATACCAATTATTTACTGATTATCAAGGTACAAATAAGTTGGAAATTATCAGTATACCAATATGTTGCTGATTATTGAAATATACAGTAAGGTCAGTTATGTTGTCAAACGTATAACACCTGTCAATAGCACCATTATTATAGCCTACAAAGTATTTAAAGTTAACATTCTTCTTCTTTGGTTACATCTTATGAGATGAAGTCATACTTCAAATAGATTAAACACAATTCAACAGAATTATTTACAATACAACTGAAACAATGAAACTATGTCAACCGCGTTCAGAACAAAACTTTAAAAGACTAAGTTTCAAATATACATTTTAGGATAATATAGGCTACTCTTAGCAACAAAAGGCCTTAAATTACTGTACTTCAAACAGTAAAAAATCGTAATACACTTGTTTAAAGTTGTAGAAGTAGAAAACATGTCAACTCTGCAACGTAATGTGTATATTAAGGAGTCATTGGGCTGATTTGTCCAACATCTGTTAAAATTTCCCTAATGGGGTGATAACAAACGGTTAGTTTACATTTTAAACTTTGTTATTATACGACTGTTTACCCAACAAAATTATTAATAATATAAGCATCCGTTAACGAACAATCCGTTAAGTACGGTCCTCTCATTTTATCACTCTCTGGATGGTTGAATTATTTTACAAAAACAAATAAACTATTTCCTAACCCATATGACTGCAGGTTATGTTAGGTTACATATTCTGCTTTTAAAGTTATTTGATAATGATGGTTGTCCATATTATTATTATTATTATGGTTTAATCGGTATTTGTCATCATTTGTATTCTAAGTTTATCACTTGATAACGAGAGTTGATTTATACTCGCGAAACGTCGTGTAATAGTTTTTATATTTACACATTTTTGCAAATGTCCCAATAAAACATATTAATAGTATACATAGTTATATATAAATAGAGAGAAAAGTTAATGCCCTAATGACTAAATTGAAAAATCTACGACATGAGAAATATAATGAATGTTGTAAACGACAGTTCTACGTCCTAAAAACTATCAGTCGATGTCATACATTGCAGGGAGTTTATTTAATTTTAATTTTTATGTATATCTCCATAAACGCAAAGTTATTGGTCCAAACTTCACAGTTTTACACTTATTTCAATAATTTTTTTATTAACTAATTTTATACTTATGTTTTCAACGAATGCGCTGAAATATAAGGAAAAACATATAAAACATAAAATCCTATGAAAAAAACAAAACTGATTGTAAAAACTCGATGTTAAAGAGGAATTGTCAGTTTTGTTTTAAACCTACCTTTCACTCGTCCCCAAACAAAATAAGGCTATTTATTACTAATCAGGTTTATAAAGGTACAATTATTTTCAACGTACGTTTGGATGACTTTAATTCAATTATTCATTTGTGAGGAAATAAATAATGTTAATCAATGAGCTATGACGTGTAACACCGTAAACTATGGAATTACTAAAACCGGACTTTAATTGTGGTTTAACGGCCTACCAGCAATAACCCGGAACGCCACGCAGATGTATAACTTAGCCTGACATTATACTTACTTTACTTTACTTTATCCAACGCCATCCGTCCTTGGCAGTTTGGCCATTAGACGAAGAGCCTCCCAGTAGCGTGTTGCGATGTCATCGAGCATGTTCGTGAGGTTAGTGCATGTCATATGGTGAAGGGCGTCAATTCGGGAGGGCTGGCAGAGAGGACAGCAATCATTTGGGGCCAGGCCGATTCTGTGCAGATGGGCCTGAAGGTAGCCGTGCCCAGTCGTTGTTCTAAAGAGAGCAACGGCAGTGGATCTCTCCAGTCGTCTTGATATTGTTCCATCGGAGGCGAGACATTCCCAAGTCTTTCCCATACTTTGCTCCTTCAGCCTGACATTATTAAAAGAAACTATCTAAAGACAAACGTGGAACGACTTGCCTGGACATCTAGGTTAACGTGTCTTACTTTGCCGAACTACGCCATTCGTGGATTTCCGTGAAGTTTCGTATCCAGTCGGGACCGCGGTGTGCTCCGGCGGTAACCAAAGATCGTGTTGGATTCTAAATCACAACCAAATACGCAACCGCGGTTATCCCCGTGTTGCAAATGAGGTGACCGTGTCTCTCAACGCATCACAGCTACAAGTAGCTGAAAATATCAGTTAATATCATAAAATAGAAGACCTTTACTTGAGTCCAACTTATGGACACTACCACATTGAGGAGCTTCCTATCTAAAAGTAGCAAATTGTTTAACAAACACTAATGAATAAACAACGTGTTAAGTTTAATTTTAAAAACAAATTAACTTTGGTAAAAATAGTTTAGTATGTCATAAAACAAGTTATGTAAATTATAAACAAAACTAACACGAACCTGGTTATTTGAAAGTACATCTAGACAACAACGATACTATTGTAGTCCATTTTTGTTGAAGTTTTGGCTACAAATGAATCGTAAAATGTTTAACAATTGAAATATAACGAAGTTAACGTCGGATTTAACTAGGGAGTTTGGAAATGTAGGAAAATATTTAAAGCAATGTTAAATGTTGTTTACTAACTGGCTTATTAACTTTAGTTATTAGTTAACTATTCTGTTTCTAATAAAGAAAAAAAGATATAATATGAAATGTTCAACGGAGAACAAATAGAAAACTTTAAGCTACAAGATCAGTACGACTTTAGTTTTACAGAGATGTTAAACGAATCTTGAAAGCAAATTAACTTAGACAGTATTATTATGTCATCTGGAGGTCTGAAGATCTACACTTCAAAGAACAATGAATAATAAATATGTGTTTTAAAATATTATAATAAATAGCCGATGGTCCCAGTTTCACCTGGGGATTGTTGAGATAGCTTTATAAAGAAATGATTTTTTTTCTTAGCGCAACTCTAATTGTGGTGCTATAGAAATAAATTATGCCCAAATATAGCAACACACCAATTTTGATCAAAATCGACCCATAAATAACAAATATACGATACTAGTTTTAGGGGTAAAAAACACCCTTTAAGTGGAACATTTTCAAAGCCTTTTCTTGGTACGTGTCTACAGACCTACCCCAAACCATGTTAAAAAATGCATAGCTCTGGGCTTCTTGGTTCCAGAGATATGCTTTAGGGGTACATTTGATTTACAATTGCTCAAATAAAAACTGCACACATATTATAACACTTTATTTATAATTTATTTAAAAAAAATTTAACAATCAAGACAAGAAATTTAGAATACTTACAGACAAAATTAGAAATTTAGAATCAAGACAAAAAATTTGGGTTTTAATGCAAAACTCAAAATGTAATATAGATTTTGACTATTTTTCCCTATAATGTTGGATTTAAGAGCTCAAATGAAATATTTTATTCACCATCTCTTAAAAAATACCGGTTTATGAGTTATTGATTCCAAAGGAAAACTATTATAGGAGATCCCATAAAAGTTTGAATATATGACAATTTGTGCAAGCTATTTTTAAATATTTAAATCAAACCAATGTACCAATTTGTAAGTAAAAGATAGATACAGATAGTGTTTGTTTTTATCAGCTGTTTGGTACATTGATTTGTGTTATAAATCTTCATAAAGAGCTTCAACCGATTTTGAGATATTCGAACTTGTATGACATCGCACTGTTCATTTCCTCTTTTAACTGATATCGCTATCATTACATTTTATTTAAAGTTTAATAGGTTTCATTTAAACAAAATTTCATTAAAAAAACCATTAAAACATATTTTAAGCAAATCGATAATTTATATTTTAACCCCAAATTCGTAGTTATACATGAAACATCCTGAAGATTTGGATAAAATATGCCTAGATACCAAAAATTGATTATAATCGGTTTAACTTCTTGAGTTGTGCGACAGACGTCTTACAAAAATCCACATTTTTTCAATTCGGTGACCGCAAAACGAATATGTTCATACGACCACAAAACTATCTAACTATCTCAATACAACTTATGTAAGTGAAATCAGACCATAAATTCCTGGTGGCAAGACACATTGTCGCACTGATAACGTTATCAGGACATGCACATGCACAAAGTATACACCGTGTCTTATCAGCAGGTAAGGTTGCATCTTTATCACTTCCAGTTCCGCTTTCAATATTCAAGATAATATCTTGACATGTATTGCTGAATTTTCATGTTTAAAGTGACAAGCGAAAGCTTCTTATCTTTCATTATTAAATTTATTCTCACACACAACCCGACTTGATGAGAAAATCAATAATACACGTGGAAGAGTTGGGCCACCGAAAGTGAAACTATTCTGTTCCTTATTATTTAAATTGATGTTGTAATATTTATATAGATTCGTAGATTTAATTTTCAATTAGGGACAAGATGTGTATGACTTTAAACATCACCAGTTCAACCCCTAAGCGGTGGTGAAATATAATTTTTAATAGCGTCGCTCCTTCAAATCGTTTTCAGCCGTGACGGTTTTAAATTTGTACCAATAGTTTTAGAGAAAGTTCATTCTAAATGTTATAAATTTATAAAACTATTTACTTACGTGCCAGTATGTTTAATGTCCCATACATATCCCATAGCATAATGCAGTTGTTTTCCTACAAATGTCACACTTTTTGGAGCATTTCGGATTATTTTGACAGTGCTCGTTTACGATACATTGGACATACATCTTCTAAAGAAACGGATTAAGTTTAGTAAATTTTATATTTAAGTTTCCTCACAGAAAGATATTCATTAGGGACAAACCGACGACTGTGCAGACCATTCTACACAACACAGACCTTGAAGTCCTTAACAAATACTGTCGTAGTTAAGAGGAGCTCCTTCCTTTTGGAATACCAACTCATTATCTAAGTAATACTTAATATTCTCAATAATATCGGTTAAGATTGGATCATTGTTTTCTAACAAGTTCAGAAACATTTATTTAGTCAAATTATCCAGTAAGGAAAAAGATCGATAGGTTGGTCACCAAAATTCCAACTGAAACTTTTTATTTTTTCCAGGCATGAGTGGAAACAACGAAATATTCTGGGATTATAATTGGACCAATAGCGATCATTAATTGAACCGTTTAATAACATAACAACACTTAAGCGAAATTGAACGGAGTTGTTTGGCGAGAATCCGAGAAAGGGATGTATACGACTAACTGGATTCAGAATGCAGGTTTTGTGTCTTCATTAGGAAGAATCGTTGAATTAATCTATGAAGTGCTGTGTGTCTTCACGGGGCATGGCTTTTTCAACTCGAAGTTAAAGCCCTTCGCCATCAGTAAAACCGAGATATATCTATAGAGGGTGGAGAGGGAGTATTGTAAGAACAATCTATTTGACTGTTTGGCTTATCTCGAGTTTCGGGTGGAACTATCTGCTTGTATCGGCTCCCTCAAATCAACTCACTACCAATGATCCTGTGGAGCCCAGGAAGGTGCAATTATCTTAAGACCTTCGCACGGAATGTCATCGACTTGCTGCAAATGCTCGGTATATTTATGTTGAAGGAAATAGTAAAAAATAAAGCGATACTAAAATAAATATATAAGAGGACTTAGTAGAGGTAGAGTAGGTCACACCCATTTATATAAAATATATTGGTAATTATTTATTTAAAAAAATCTATTCTTAGCAAAATAACCGTCTGTTAACTCTAGAGACAAATTCAAAAGTGAAACATTATTGAAAAGATATTTTAACGAGCTTTAATTTAGTGTGGGGAACAATTAATCTTGTTTCAATACTACGCTATACAGCTGTAATACAATAGGCCTTTTCGAGTTGAACATCCTTAACTAAAAATCAATATTAATGCTAATTTAAACAATTTATTGTAAACTATGTCATCCCAGCCCACAAGGATTATATAACAGAGACATTGAAATTTAGTTCATGTCAAACTCATTCAGTTAATTGAAGAGATCGAACTTTACTGATTACTTCTAAAAATAACTTCACTTCTATGGAAGACATGATTGATGGCATGATAAATGTGCAACAGATACTTAAAGGGGATTTTTTCAATACCCTTTTCCTTTTATACTAATAACAAAATAATTTTGAGAGGATCGATTTTTTTGTGTCAGGTTAACAATCTTCACAGACAATGGGAAACTCTTACTCCCAACAATGTGAGATTTCTAAACCACCTCCTTTTATTTAGTATACTTACCGCGTAGGATAATTAGGAATATAGTTTTCCATATTTCAAATTGATAACATATTATCTTGGATTGAGCGAGGAATTATAGTAAAATGTGCTTTACAGTATTTATCATACGAAAAGTCCAGTCAGGATGCACATGTATTTTACAGAACAGTAGGTGCAAATGTTTGTTCACTGTTCCAATAGCAGAAACATTCAGTTGTTATATATTAACAAAGTTTCATTCTCTCAATTTTTGTATACTCGTTAGCTACTTTTAGCGACATTTATTGAGAGTTTATAATTTTTTTTGAAGAGTTTAAGAACAAAGATACAAAAATAGAGCTTCATAGTTCACAAAAAGGCCACTCTAAAAAAGATAATAAAATTTATTGGTAAACTTATAAAAACTTATACAGTTGTTTTTAGATATTTCAAAACGTTCGGACGTCAGATATAACTTTATTTATTTTGTTTTATCAGTATCTTCGCATCCTTTATGAGGATAAAGATTTGACACGCAATATCTCAAAATCGATTAGACCAATTTCGTTCTAATTTTAGTTCAATCTGAAAATTTAATGACCCAAAACAGCTGAAATCACAAATAAAAGCTAATTACTGAATAATTGGCAAAAACTGAAAACGAATTTCACAGGCTCATAAAAAACTCGATTTCAATTAATACGATTTCCGCTATTTACGTGCACACGCGAAATTAGCTGAACCTTTTTTCAACAAAATAAAAAAAAAAAGTATTTATCAAAATATTCAAGTATTTATAAGTTAATAATGTATAGGAAACATCTGATATATAAATGTAATTTTCCATTAGAAATATTCAAGAAAAATCACAGAAAAATAAAATTACATTTTTTTCTTTCTCCTGCGTAAATAATATTATTCGGTTTTGTGGGTGGGTTTATTTGTTTTTGTATCTTTATTATCTATAGTAATGTACGGGCTCTGGCTGGAAAATATAACTGAACAAAGTTTTGAGTTATATTTCTTAAACTTTTCAAACTGTATTTCTCTATAAATTCCAGGTCTGAGTAAACAACTGCGCGGTTGAAATAATATCCGCGGCTTATCCACAACAGAGAACGAGTTTTCTGTGAAACATTTATTGTGCAATATTCTCTCAAATAAATAATATTAGAAATATATTTTCAAACTGCTATTTTATCGCAGGTCAATTTTGAACCTTGTGCGGAATTCCAGGTCAATCGGTATAGTAGTAAGGATTCTTGAAATAATTTTTTCGCTAAAATTTGGAGACTGCTGAAAATAACTTTATTGATCGGACGAAGCAAGGGGTCCTGTATTAAAAACCTGCATTTAGGAAGGTCCTGCATTTAGGAATGTCCTGTATTTAGTAACGTCCTGCATTTGCAAGGTCCTCGATTTAGGAGGTCTTACATTTAACAAGGTCCTGCATTTAGTAAAGCAAGGCATTTAGGGATGTCCTGTATTTAGAATTCCATCTGTATGTTTGTGTCCCTCAGAGTCTCACCTATAATGAGTACCGTCTTGCCAATCTTTCTTTATATCGTCTTGGGTTAGATCCCTCTCATCTTTCTTATCTTGAAGTAGACTTTTGCGACTCCAACGCTATTAGAGTATTCGAAGACTAAAACTTATCATTTCCTTCTTTCTTCCTTCTTCTTCTTTTTTTTTTTTTTTTTTTTTTTTTTTTTTTTTTTTTTTTTTTTTTTTTTTTTTTTTTTTTTTTTTTTTTTTTTTTTTTTTTTTTTTTTTTTTTTTTTTTTTTAATAAAACTATGATCACTGAGAAGTTTGTCGCCTCTAAACAAGAAACAAAATTTACATTCGAGTCTATTATTATTCAGTTACGATCAAATTTAGGACTAAATTGAATGTAGAAGGTTTCCTTATTTCCTTTTCCGTATCAAAATGGCGATCACTTTAAACAATTAATGCACGGTGGGTGTATCGACTAGATAATAAACATACTGTCGATCCTAATTTATTAAAATTTAATATAATAGTATGGATGAAGCTTACGAACTGTCGTATAAGAAAACAAAACTATTTTTTTAAACGTTTTAGCGGAAGGTTTTACCTGACAAAATATAAAAAAACCTTTATTACTTTGTTTGATGTTTTCATTAAAACCTTTTTAAGGTGTATAGAGTTAATAATGTTAAATAAAGTATTATTTATATGACAGTACTAATTTTTTTATTCCCTGCGCTTTCCTTTCAAATTTTATTTCACTTTCGTGTATTTTGAATCACTGAGGTAACCCATCTCGATTGTGTGGTTTAAAATTGAGTAAATAGAGGCTATAGTACTGCCTCTGTCGGCTAACTTCTTGTACCTTCAAGGACAGCATTCCTTACTGCGTGCTTCAAATAGAGTATTAGAGGACTGGGGGGGGTTCTTAATTTTATGTTCTTTTCTACCTTTGTTTTGTTTTAGTAGACGATGATGACCGAGAGGTTTTTTGTATTTGAACAACAAGAAAAGAAATATGCGTCTCCTCTACAATGTGTTAGGAGAATGATTAATTAAATGTGACATCCAAGGTGCGATGTCAACTGTTCTAATATTAACTTGTAAATATATAAACTGTACTGCACATATTGTTTATTTGTAAAACGTCTAGGATTATAAAGAAAACAGAGCCACTAAACTCAGTGTTTATTCCAAACCAATTATGAAGACTTCAGTTAATTGCAAGGAAAGAACTTTACTAATTACTTCTAAAAATAACTTTACCCCCTTTAGTTCTCCCTTCTGTCTCTCTCTCTCTCTCTCTCTCTCTCTCTCTCTCTCTCTCTCTCTCTCTCTCCCTCCCTCCCCCCCTCTCTCTCTCTCTCTCTCTCTCTCTCTCTCTCTCTCTCTCTCTCTCTCTCTCTCTCTCTCTCTCTCTCTCTCTCTCTCTCTCTCTCTCTCTCTCTCTCTCTCTCTCTCTCTCTCTCTCTCTCTCTCTCTCTCTCTCTCTCTCTCTCTCTCTCTCTCTCTCCGAGACACGGCGTGATTGATGCTATGATAAATGTGCAATAAAGACTTGAAGGGGATATTTTGTTCCTGGTATTTTTTTGTCTTTTTTTACTAAATGACAAAATCATTTTGTGTGGATCAATTCGGGTCATTTTGCTAACATAATATAAAGTATGATAATCACATAAACGTTATACTTCCATCTTTTACTAATATACAAATTATAGCCGAATGCTATCTTCTCAAATGTACGCACGATATTATGAAATGTTCAACGATCTTATACGTGTTAACAATGTTTACTTTTTGAAATGAAAATTATTTACGGGGCGAAAATTGATGTTGAGATTTTTGGAGCTCCTCTGAATAAAAAAAAGTGTTGGAAATCTCTATCTGTCTAGCGTCTATCGTATTAACCCAAACACGTGTCCGATTTTAATGAAATGAAGTACGTGGTCATATTTTCGTCATGTATTTGAAATTTATAAGTAACTGTCTTAAGAAAGAAAACACACCATTATAATTTTCTCAAATTCTGCTTTTTTAAATTTTATATATATATTTTCAAATATAGTCTCAAAATGACCCAAACAAAACCTTTTGAACCATTTCCAAAAATATACATGTTCCTGAGTTATGGGTAAAAAAAAAAAATCGGCCAAGGTGCTATAAAATAGGTCATTTCTCAAAATCGGCTCTACCGATTTTTCCCAATTTTTAAAGGAAATGTGGAAATTAATTCCTTAAACCCTTAGTAAAATTTCATGTAAAAAAAATGTCACAGTTCGGTAATAATGGGTAATAAAATAAAATAAACTTTGACAGCTGTCTTTAAAATTACGATTTACGTTGATGACGTGTTTTTTGACACGATGTATCTTGTTAAGGGAAACAAGTTTAAGACCTAACTTCAATATATAATTTTTGGGGTTTTGGAGATGAGTGAAAGGTTGAGCATGTTTTTGCATTATTAATTAACACTCAACTCTGTGACAGTGACACTCAGCATCGTTACAAAATCCACGCCAGTTTACACATTTTGAAACCTTTTCCCTGTTTTCTACAACAGTGTTAAAATACTTATAAAATTATTTAACAATGAATTTAATAATAACATCCGATAACTATGTGCATTTTTATAAAATTTCTTCAACATTTTAAATAAAATTCATCTTTGCTTTTATTTTTGTTGACAGAAGATCAAATTTTTAATGTAAACTAATATTTTCCTGTAAAATAACAGCAATATACCGTTGAGTTGTCGCTCTAAGGCGTACACTACATTTATTTTCCATCAATCTAAATCACGACAGCTACTAGTTAACTAATGGTTTAAATCAAAGTCCAAGTTTATTACTTTATAATTAATGCTAAATAAGGGTTGTCCGGTTTATAACAGCTTTTGAAGTTATAATAAAATCATATCTGGATAGATTTTATGGTGTTTGTAGGGTATAACTGTATATAGAATTCTTCTTCAACATTGATACTTTCACTTTAGTTTTTGAGGCTCTTGTTTTTAATAAAACCCATGATTACAAAAGAGAAAATATAAATGGTACAAGAAATAACTCGCTTTGTAATATCTATCTGTTAATGCAAGAGGTTTTAAGTTAAATATTAATTATAACTTAACCATATTATAACGTTTAACAAAACACGATTTTTTATTTATCCACACATAATTACTAAAATTATCTCTTATTTCTAGTTTACAAAAGCTATCATATGGCACAATAGATGTTAAACTAGTCAAAAAACCAAATATACTAAACTATTTTAAAAATAAATTATTATATTTTCTCTAACTTAGAATATTGAAAACTGAATTTGACTTCGTATTACACTAAAACTAAAACTATAAAAAAATCTCCTTACTGTTTTCCTTCCTTAGGCTGCATATCCACTAGCGCCCTCTCCTCCACACGGTTGAAAACCCAGAAAAGGCCTTCTTTTTTATCCTCCCTGGTTATTTAGAATCTCGCCGTTTCCTACTCCCCAACTGTGTCATTTTTACATCAAATATAAAGTAGACCAGTAGGGCTAGTAAGCATTTAGCATTTGCATATTTCTTTGTTACTACTGCCTAGTCACGTACCTAGACCACCTGAGCTATTTACGCCCTTAAGCAATAAACCACCTTTTTATGCTCATATTTCATGACTATTCTTACAAATTATAAACTTAAATCTAATTTATCAATAACACTTTTTACACTAAATAGCCTCCATGTGTTTCTCAAAGGTAATGTATGAACGTTCATTATTTATTAAATGTTCAACGAAAGTGGGATTCGCTCTATTAGCATTTTAGTTTATTTTCATTTAAAAATATTTCGTTTCCCTATTAACTGCATGTGGTAATTTGTTTAGGTTTCAAGAAAATACGTTTTGCTTGTCTTGTACAAAGAGACAGTTTCAACAGATTTACGGACGTTATGGCATGCTGCCAACCCACTAATGCAAAATTATTCTTCTAACCTCACGTTATACTACAAATGTTCATCAATTACTCGAGAACTATCAATTTTATTTTACTTGGCAGATTGGATTGGTCCATTAAGCTTCACACTCCATATAATTATGATAGAACTAATTAGAGTTAATTTTTTTAATTAAGTCCTGTTATAACAGCATCATAGTTAATTTTCATTTCAGTTAACTGACAAACTAGTATTTTCTTATAATGTTGATAAAGGTGTTTTGTTTGTTGTAGTAATGGGTATTTTTGGGGTTTATTTATTAAAATATTTAAAGCCGTTTTGTGAAAAAATATAATTTTTATTTAAAGCAATTATATTTTACATGTTTAATTTGACTCACACAGACATAAAATTGGAGTTATCGAAAAAGTGGATCTGATTTTCAACTGTTGTAGTAAAACAAGTTGATGGTATTACCTCATCATACAATATATTACAAGCAGATCCTTTTAGAGTAATGTCCAAAAGAAGGTTTCTTTCTTCTTTGTAGGAAATGTTTAAAATTGTATTGGTGGATGAAGGGGTTTTATCCAGTAGTGTAATTTTTTAAACAGAGACACAGGTTTTTGTATGTCAATATTTTATTGACGTCAGTTAGGCCTTCACATACTTAGTTTATGTGTTTATATAACAGTCTCCAATTGCTTCCTTCGTATCAATGTCTCAGCGATGCCTGACTTCGTATACTGTGTATTTTTTGTTTGTTTTTGTTGAGGGAATATTACTGAAGCTCTTGTGGTCTCCGTCATGTTAGCTGTAAGCCTATTGTGCTTCTCTGTGATCACCCTACACCGACCTCAGTGCCTCTGGCAAGTTCTAAGATTTTGTGTAGGGTGTTCATAATAAACGATATTTTAACATACCCTAGCAAGTAAGATCATTTTAATTAGGTCAATACCTCTTCAGACCCCCCCCCCTGTTTGGTTTTGTTGAGGGACTATTACTGAAGCTCTAGTGGCCTCCGTCACATCAGCTGTAAGCCTATTGTCCCTTCCCTATGATCACCTACACCGACCCCATTGCCTCTGACATCCTCTAAGATTGTGTGTAGGGTGTTCATAATAAACGATATTTTAACATACCCTAGCAAGGAAGACCATTTTAATTAGGTTAATACCTCCTCAGAACCAAAGAACAGGACTTACCATTCAGTTCGCAAAATTATATTAATAAGTTTGTAACGCGACAGGGCTCCGTTTTGCTGAAAGGCATGGCAAAGTCTTGGTAAAGGTGGTAAGGTGGCATTACAGAATGAAATCTGCAAAATTGTATCTAATTTAGTGTATTAAAATTTGTATAACAGACGATATTTGAACAAAAAACTGTTTTTAATCGCCACCATTTTGATATTATAAATTAGATTTTTCAGTATTTCAATTGGACTCTTAATACTCCATATGAGCAAGCTCATAATTTTTGTGGCCACTATTGTGGCTACATACAGACGACAACGACGAGGCATGAAACTAAGGTCACGAAATGTAACTCGCCCTATACTTCGTATACTGGTTAAGTAAAAAGTAAACTTAATTTAGTTTACCTGCTAAAAGTTGATCATGCATACAAAAGACTGAGAGCTATCTAGGAATCCCGTCAAATGTCTATTTATAGAGTAGGGAAAACCACACGGATCTGAATGCCTTAACCATCGCCAATACAAACAGTAGTGAGCTATTTAATGAGATTACTAAGTATATATGTTGTAACTCTACGATTATATAGTACAGTATTGAGGAATTGTCGCTTATTGAAAACATTGGGCGCAGTGACAAATCCATCCACAATGCCAATACTAGAAAAAGTAAACACTATCTCTTGAAAAAATGTATTTATACTACTTTTGAAAATTGAAAAAAGGAAAGTGTAATTTTCTTTATTGTTGAGTTTTTCTCGAAATATTTTTTAAGAGAGATAAATTGTTATAGTTTTTGTGATTTTTATTTGTTCGCTTCGCCTGTGCTATTACTTCGTCTTAAGTTGCAGACAGACGACAAAATAACAGACTGCCCGAAAACACCTTTTTGACTTTGTGTATGGATCCATGAAAATAGATTGATTTTTTGACTTTTAACTTAACTTTCTTTATACTATGAATTCGTGAAAAAGTACGAACACCATTAAGAAATTAGCTGTCTGTAATGACAGATCAGCCGTATACCAAGTATTTTTTGTTTAGGAGATAATAAAAAAACAAAGATAAAAATATTAAGCTAATTCAACACATCAATTTTAAGCTTAATTTGTAATTGAAATAGGCTTAAATATTCACGGACAGACAACAGAGATATTCAAACTATTTTTGGAACTTTGTCTTATGTTTGAAAATTTTCCTTTTTGTAATTTAGTGTGATAAAAAACTCTAAAAACCTGATGATTACAGTACACGAAACGCAAAGAAAAAAGTTTACACCAATTGCATCTTGTAATTACAAGCAATGTTGAAAGTATTTTCCGCCAGTCTCATGTTATCCTCAAATTATTTTTTTATTTAGATTGTTAGAATGCACTGAGTTTTTATAGTATTCATAAGAAAAAGATCAGGTGGAAAAAAGATTCATAGATCTAAACTTGTTAGAATAACCTAACCTAACATAACATAACATAACCTAAACTAACCTAACATAACAAAACACAACATAACAACAAAACCTACCCTAACCTAACATACCCTAACCTAACATAACCTAATCTAACCTAACCTAACCTAACCTAACCATAACTTAACCTAACCTAATCTAACTTAACCTAACCTAATCTAACCTAACCTAACTTAACCTAACCTAATCTAACCTAACCTAACTTAACCTAACCTAACCATAACTTAACCTAACCTAATCTAACCTAACCTAACTTAACCTAACCTAATCTAACTTAACCTAACCATAACTTAACCTAACCTAATCTAACCTAACCTAACTTAACCTAACCTAACCATAACTTAACCTAACCTAACCTAACCAAATGGTTATATAAAAGTTATTGTCCGCAAACACGTCGTCTAAAATAATTGTCATATTTTTATGAGCCGTAGCGTCATTCTGCTGAAGGACCTTGAAAATCCATCCTCTATAAATTGCTCAATGAATTTGTCGCAATACAGTTGGAGGTTTACAGTCTTATAATGAAACATGGCTTTTGCTATGGGTTCTAAACGACATTTGAACACAGATAAAATCTACTCAACGTTCAGCAGGTATTCGTGGATATTATTGGGAGTGTGTGGATATCACACACGGTTTACATATCCCTACCAAGGGAAGTATGTCTCGTCTGTGAATAATACAATGTTCACAATGTCCTCTTCGTCCGGGTCAAAATCCTATGGGCCGTAACATTTGATAGTGCTTGGATATTTTCCTGACTATCATGTCTGAACTTTGAAGCATGCCGTATGAAATATCCAACACTTTCTCTTATGGAATTATCAATAGCTTTCCAAATCTGGTAACATGATATACGAACCGGTATCCCGGAATTTCTAAATCAACTGCCTTACTGCTTTACAATATGACACTTTGGTAACTGTACCTGGAATCGTTGCTGTACATCATTCTGCTGTGTTATCTTCTGTTAGAAACATAAACCCCTCCTTAATAGAAACAACGCCCTAACATTAATATCACAACACATCTTCCTTGGGTCAATATGGCTCCTTGGAAGTCGACCAAGTAGATCCTAACGACATCTGACCCTAATTATAACATAGTGTAGTCTAGATTGAAACTATTACTAACCAAAATTTGATTAAAACTAGTATTTCAAATATTTTTGGGTGCACATAGGCGTATTCAATACTATTTCTTAAGTATTAAAATATTATTTTGTACATTATGAACAATAATAGATGTATTCTATTCTACTAAGTTTGCTAACCCAGAATTATTCATAACACTTAAGATTAGTTCTCAAGTGTGCTAGTTTTGTTACATTGTCTTAAAATAGAGCTTTTCAATGCTTTAAATGTAGTATTTTATATTGGAGATAAGTTTTTTAAAAAATATCACTTGCCGTTGATTTTAATAGCACACTTAACAAAAAACATCTCAAGTTGCGTTACTCCATTTACAACAAAGTAATATATTCAAACGTAACATAATTTAACGTTACGCACGCAATTTGTTTTTTACCCAGTATGATGCAACCGTAACTTGCTCCATAAAAGTAATTCTTTAGTAAGTTAACAAATAGGAACGATTAAATTGATTGCACATGTGTGGAATCTAGTGGAGTTATTTTTAACTGTAATTTCCAGAGACGTTCCCAAGGGTTAGAGCATTCCTGTGTATGCGTCTAACATTCCATGTTCCCTTAGTTTACAAATTATTTTCACATCAAGAATTATTAGTGATCGATTGATTTTCCTTTTACTTTCGATTAGAGAAAGTAATTCAGAAAATATGTAAATCAGCTTGTTGATGAGTTTCGCTGCATACAAGATTGTTAGAAAATTAATTTGTTTAGGCAAATGTTTTGAAATCGTTTATAATATTGGAAGATAAAGCTCTCAACGATCGCAGAAGTTTTAAAACGAAAATTTATTATTATTAATATATAAGTAGCCAAGCTGCAAAAAAGCTGTGATTATTTAACGTACGGCTTGCGTCTAAATGGAAACTTTCGGAAAACCGGCGGTCTTTTTTAAATTTATATATATATATATTAATCAATTACATTCAACGAATTCCAAAACCTTGATACGTTACAAATCAATTACACTCAACTAAAACCTCTTGACGTTACAAATTTCTTTGAAATCCAAACAAAATTCCGGCTACTGGAATAATTAATAATTATGTTTTTATATTCGTTTTGTTATGCTATTAAAAGTTACATTTTAAACTATTAATTGATTATTGTTGTCGAAATAAACACATTTGAACATAATTTGTGAGATGTTTTTAAAACTGCCTTTATTTTGAAATTTTACCATCTGAATTTGTTTGGATAACGAACTTGTTCAAGCTATTGTAAAAAGTATATTTATTTTAGTTTTGACTAAATAGAATTAATTGTATCTGATCGTTTGGAAACTTGACTAAAACGGTGCTGAAATACTATTCAGCCAAATGTTTTCCCCTAAAAACTATCAATTTCGGAGTTTTTGGAAAATCAAAATTGAGTAGTCTAAAAAAACACGAAGTTTGTAATTTTTTAAGGATGAAGTACAATATTATCTATCATTTCGATTGAGCTTTGTTCTTTAAATAATACAAGGAAATTAAATTCAAGCCTACACCAATTTTCACCAATCAAATCAAACTAATTTCGTTCACGTTTGGTTTAGGTTATAAATTTTTACACGTCACTACAATTTGATCAACATAGTTTGCGTCAATTATGAGATATTCAACATTCTAAAGTGTTGTACATGATTCATTTCTCATTTTGACCGATCACACTTGTGCCTTATCAAATCGCCAAACATATATACACATAATTTATTTCAGTACCAGAACGTAAGTGTAAACAAAATTTTACCAATTTATTATCAAATTGTGAAATGAAATTGCTATAATAATCGTGGATTTATTCATTAATATCCAAACTTACGTTAGTAGAAAACACAAATGTTAAAATTTCTAATATAAACAGGAGGTAAAGCATTACATTAAATTACCTTAGTTTAAAAATAGACAATCTGTGATTTTCTGACAACCAACTATAAATTGGAGTTTTCTTTAAACTTTGAGGTTCATACACGAGTCTAACATTAAAAGATAGGTTGCCCAAATCTTTTGTAATTACTGACGATATCATATTCACCGTAACATTCTACTGTTTTGTCGCTGTAGTAATGCTAGCATGAACTGTCTCACATGACACAATCTCTTCCATCTAATAAATTAATCCTCAACAGCCCTTGGGGGGGATATAGGCCTTGTAGACGGCGTTTCACCAAATAATTTGGAGCCAGTACATGGAGTTTTCTTCGCCGTAAGTTTAGCTTCATGACCAGGATTCACTACCAATAATTGTAGCTTCTCAATATCCCACAATGCTGGGTCAACATCCTACATGTTTGAGTCCTGTTTGGATTTAACCCAGCATCCAAAGCGAGACCTCTAGCTGCTATATCAAGTTCATTCATTGAACACATTTTTTTCGCCGTATTGTATGTTGTTTAATATATTTTTTAAAGATAACTAAATTTCAAATGTGGTGATATTTTTTACATTTTGTGATATTTTCAATGTATAAAATACGAAACAATTTCAAAATTTATAAATTTTATCTTCAATTATTGTTAAAATAAACCTCTTGGATAAATTATGAACTTTACGAAACGATAAATAGCACATGTTTTTCCAATAATTTATATCGATTAATCTCTTCACAAGTTTAACACTGTTTTATGGATATTTTATTGAAGATGGCGATTAGGTATGCCGAGCTTTAACTTTTATTTTAAAGTATGGAAGTGTGATACAGTTTATTTGTACGGGAAAGGAACGATACTTGGATCAGATCTATTGCAACTAGGATATTGTGCAGAGCAATATCGGAGATCTGTCAAGATATGGAGTGGTTAGGGGATGTAGCAGTTGCGACTGACATGGTTAAGGCGATATGTCTACAGTAATTCGATAATATGAAACTTATCTACCACGAGATTTTTAAATTTAAAGAACGTTACGAAATAAATACTGTAGTGTAAAAATTTCTTATTAACATACGTGTAAAACAAATTTTGTACTTTGATACTAAGTAGGGTTTCATACTTACTCAAACATAATTTCGTTTTATTAGTGTTAGTACTCTGCCCTCGAAATTGCACATGTTTAAATTTTAAGAATATTTGGCGATGTTTTCATTCGATGGTAGTGATCAATGTAGTTTATTTTATAGTACAGCTTCCACTTGCTTTGCTCATGCAAAAATACTATCTCGAATAGATTGAAAGAAAGTTTTTATTGTCAGCAACAAAATTTATTTATGTTTAGTCGTAATTTTTATTGAATCGCTACTTAACTCGCTGGTTTGTGTCGTTAAGTTTCGTGTTCACATAAATTAGATTTTTAAAACGGTGAAACCGATTTTAAAACATTAAAACGTTTACAACAGTGCTCTAGATAATTTCTTTTACCGACAACTCTACAAACAATTTGTATTTGAACCATTTTGAAATAGCACTGTAATCATCTTCAGAAGTGCTACTGAAATGTACAATAAACATAACTATACAGTCTTGTTAATATTTTAGTATGGTTTTGGGGAATTTTCTTTCATTATGAAAACTATTGTTAGTAAAATCATATTGCTGTTTAGTTGTGACAATAATAAATCTCATAAATAAAAAAAGAGATTTTTAAAGTTTTGTACTTTGTCATATAACGAATGAGAACGAAAAGGAAAAAAAAGAAGTTATAAAACTTCATTGAATCAGGGTGGTGTAAATATTTTAGGGTGAAATTAAATTTAAATCAATGTCCAATATGTTTCACACTGTTGGACCTAACCTAACTGTCTGTTGAATTATTGAAGGTGGTAGATTTAATCAATTTAATCAACTGTTAAACGTGTGTATTATTATATTGTTTGCTTATGGTAACTAAAGTGGTATGCAAACTTATAAATTGATTGTTTGTTTAATTGATGAAATGCTTTTTTTTTTTTTTTACAAACTCTAGAACGGACGGCGAAAGTAATATTGTTAGTTCTTCTTATTTAATCGTTAAATGTATAAAGTTATCACTTTTCATGTCAGTATATATATATCGGTTCAGGCGACAGCACTCGCGCTGTCGTTAATCCGCTCGGCCTTCTTGCGCTCTCTACACAATCTGCTTATTCCACATTGTCAATTTGCGATATTTTGTATTTTGATACCTTTAATTTTATCCTTTCCTCCAATGATTTTCGTTTCTATTCATATTATCTTTATAATTTTTTTTAATAAGACAAATTTCTTAATTTCGTCATACTTATCGACTTATAAATTTGATTTTATCGATAAATATTGCTGAATAATATTGTAGATACTCTTACTCTCTACAAATTGACACTAATTTCAATCTCCTAATTCTACGCAACCCGAAGTTATACAGTCCAAACGAACAATTGTCGCCCAATTGCATCGTTCTCGTTCATATTACAAGTCTAAACATTTTCTAAAAACTGCTTCATCCTACTTCGTGTTGGTTATAGGTGTAATATCGCTCCGTAACTCATTCCTCTAAAGATGTGATTGCAATTTGTTAAAGTTTTGCCAGCAAGATATTTCCGTCACAAGTTTGAGAAACCAATGTTTCCTAGAAGTGTCAGCCTTATTGTTATTTTCATCTCGCTTCTGGCTACTACACTCTATGTGCACTCCGTGTCTTACGTTATTATGTCTGGAAAATTAAATAAAAAAATCATTTCAAATTTAGTTTTAATAATTTGGAAAATATTGTTAATAAGGCACTGAGTTTAATTAGCACTGCGGAGAAATTGACAGTTCCTCTAACATCAATTATTGGAAAAGTAACTGAAAACAATAATTGTATGGATTATTATTTAGTTTTATTCTGTTAAATACTAACGCGTGATTACTGCGAAAATATAGTTATTTTCAGGGTGTTTTACTTCAAGTAAATGTATATATTATATTCGTAAATGTTGTTGTTTTTTATTTAGAAGAAATACTTAAATTTTGAAAACTGTCACTTCAAATTTTGTTTTTAAAGTAGGATATATCTCGATGAAAGAAACTAAAGTAAGGTGAAAGGTGTAATGTACACGAGAAGCAAACAAGAAGTCCGTAATGAGTTTAGAATAACAACATCGTTATTTCCAGAGTATGATAGAAGCAGATTCGATTTGAGTTTCAGAGAACTAGAACTAGGAGGGAGGCGTTGATTTTAAATTAACTAAAACTAACGTGGGAAAAAAAATTGTGGCCTACCGCCACTCCACTACTCTTATATTTTGGAATATCAACATGAGGCCACGTCAGACAAGTTATTATTTTAATTTTCTCCATTTAAAAAATATAACTACATTTCACTATTTATATAATGAAATTAATTCCCTTAAAATAGACTTATTGCCTGTCTAGTGATTCCATGTTTCTTTACTCACGATTAAGGAAAAAACAGAATTCACAATAGCTAAAGCAAACAAGATAAGATATTTTTATTCTCGCTATATATATATATCAAAACTAAATTTTAAACACAAAGCTTCTTGGCACATTGCGTCTCAAACTAAAATTATAATATGTATAATATAAAATAACGTAATACAATATAATGTAATGTAATATAATACAGACACTTACAAACAAAGCAAAACAATAATGAACAGACGTAAAGATTTCACAGCCAAATAATTTCACATGAAACCAATTATAAACTATTTAATTCTGGCAACGCAGTACCTCACAACGTATGGAAATCCACACGAAAAGTAAGAACAACGATTAAGAAGAAAATAAAGGGAATGAGATGATTCCTGAATATTTAGTGATTTCTCAATGTCACCACTCTCAAGCAAGCAACATCTTATACATTTTAAAATTTGTATTTAACATAATTAGAACTTGACTGTTGGTTGTGATGAAAATTGATTTTTAAATTTTGACTTATTTCAAAAGCTTTATCGTCCAAAAATTATAAATTAGCTAATATTGTATTGCGTTTATATTATCTTGCAAATCAGCTGCCTATTCATGAAAGTTTAAAATATTTCCACATTCGTTGCCATAACAACTATTTAGTTGATTAATATTACTCATAATTCCAGAATTATTGTTTTAGGTTAATCTTTGTTGTTATAGACAATTACCAAAATATTACGTTTTTTTTTTTTTTTTTTTTTTTGTTTTGGTCAAAAGAGATAAATATTTTATCTATTGTAAATTTTTTTGTAATGTTAATGGTTTTCGAGATATTTTACATTAAACATTTTAAACGTTTGTCATTTTGAATATGTACAATGTTTTAGTTTTCTTGTAGCCTATACTGATAAAGGTTACAAAAAATAATTCGTCTTGTAATTATTTACTCAATATCTAATATTACTTCCAGAAATATGTTTTTAGAAAAATTCAAAATGGCCGAAAACGGAAAATAAAACGTTTCTGCGCTTGTTTATTTTCTTATTGTTAGCTTTAGAATAATCAGCTTCCGAGTATTTCTATGTAATTTTGTATCATCCTGTATACATATCTATGACGCCCGTTAGCGTTTAGCCAATATCAAGAAAGTAGTGATATACACAATCAGAGGTTCACAAGACCTGTGAGTATTTTAAACAAAGGTTTGACTTATTATGATTTACTCGATTCAATGAAGGAGTCTAGTCCAAACTTAGAGGTAGCTTGAAGTGTATCTTATCTGATACTGATAAACCAAATAATTAATAACAAAGACATTTGATGAGCAAAACCAGTTTGATATAAAATTAACGTTGTATTTTAAAAATTATAATAATTGTCTTTTGTCATTTATTGTTTATAGTTTATAGTCGTACAGGTTTTCTAGTAGTTTTTATGAGAGCAGTCAAGGTTTTTTAAAATTAATTTACTCTCGAACAATGTTTGAGTGTGTAACAGGAGTTTTTTTTTTAAATAAATGACATTAAGTTATTTAGAATCAATAATATTCTAACTAAGAAGCTAGCTTCTATCCAGACGACCTATTTAATCCTGTATAAATGTGAAGATTACATTAAAAAACGTCGAAACAGTCTTATAACGTAATTGTTTATTTAAGTGATTGTGTAAATAAACACTGAAATAAAACCATCTGAGAAAGCTAGCTGTAAATGGAACCAAATATAACCACGCCACTCTGCACTGTTGCTATGGCAACCACCCTTGACCTCATATCTTGTAAATCCTCTTTCCTCTTCGTTCCGTTTTCTTTTTCTTTCTTGAATACAGTTTCCATTATCGAGAAATTTGTTATCTTTTGATCCGTTGGGGGTTAACGCTAGAAATTGTGCACAAACATTGCCCCATCATAATTCTGTATAATTTCATTTGCGTAAATTTAAACAGAAACAAAATGTATTTATAAATATACTTATCCATGTGTGTACAGTTCAACAAGACTTTTCATTTGGACGTGTTTCATGTGGTTGTTATTTGAAAGGTTTGTGATTTGGGTAGTAGAATATTTAAAAACTGAAGTTAGAGGTAATACTTATAAATAAATATTAAGCCTGACTTGTGACATGATATAAAATTTAAATTAAACTAAAACTAAATCAAATGTATCACAAATAATACGATTATTAATATAAAAGCGTTTCAACGACAATATTTCCATCATTAGTGAATAGATGAACAAAAATAATGAAACTAAAGTTTAATTATTCTAGCTCGTGTATTACTGAAGATGACAACATTATCGTTGAAACGCGTTTGAATTATTAATAATATTATTTGTGAGAAATTGTATTCAAACTGTATTTCAATTGAAGTTGTGGTTTTGGGAGCTAAAGAAAAAAAAAATTTTAAAAAATCTATGTCGTATCATATTAAAGGTCAGTCATAATTTTATTTTTAATCATATATTATTTTTAACACAATAAAGACACAGATGAACTTAAAATCCAAGTTTTTAGATATTTTAGGCAGCCATTTCGAAATGAAAAGCCATTTGGTTTGATAAAAAAAAAAAAAAACCTGTTAGTTCTAATGTTTAGTTTTTAGTGACCTTTAAAATGAAATTGTTCTTTACCTGTGTTTAGATTTGAAAATCACTACAAAAAGGTCCCCCTAATTTCAAGGGGGTAGAAACAGACCGTGTATTTTAAAAGTAAATAATTAATAAAAAATAGAAACAAATGTTAGCATTTACTCTATTCTCAGTTTCATATTTAGTTGGCAGCGTGTAATGCATACTTTTCTATTACTCACCTAAAAAACTTCATAATAAAATTAATAAATATAGAAACTGCATAATAAATCAACTGAATATACGAACTTTTCTACAAGCAAATTAAATAAAACAAACAATTGCCTACACCTTTAAAAAGTGAGCTTAAGATAAAATGATCCCACCTTTTCATTATGGTTAATAGTATATTAAATGTTGAGCTTGACTTATGAGAAAAATTATACAGTATAACCAACACACAGAACACAATTTTATAGTTTGATTGGTGTAGCTCGTGTATCACTGAAGAGGACGATCTTGTCGTTGAAACGCGTCTGATACTTAGGCGTATTTTTTGTGAGAATTGTGTTCTGTGTGTTGGTTATACTGTATGGTTAATAGTGTTGAAACTCATTTGATTTATATAGTCAATGCATTTTGTACACTACCAATTAAAAGCAAGTAATCGCTATTTTAATCATATTTTATTCAAAATTAACAAAACATTCGTTATGCGATCATGCATGAGGATGCACATTGTCCATTTTATTGTCACCTGCATTTACAATAAAACAGAGTTATGGTATTCCTTGTTGCAACTATTTGTTTTTTGGAAAATTTGAGAAATCAATCTATCCTCATACATAGCATGTTCTTATCTTAATATTTGATGAACTGTTGACGCTTGGTTTGCATTAATAACACGGGCCACGAGGGTGGGTATGTAGACTGGGGCGACGCTTACAGCTTTGTGAGGATTATCATAGGACATATGACAGAGGATGATTAAAATTAACAGCCGGTTAAATATTCTAATAATCTTTTTAACAAATGTGACGTTTTCAAGTATTTCATTATTTAACCTTCGTTATTAGAATTCGAAGAACTTCAGAACTTTATTACTGATTCGATGTATTTCGTTTGAGAAATAAGTTGGTATTGCAGGATCCCACCTTAACATCTTAAACAATTTATGTTTAGATCTATACTTTTCTCAATCTAGTTTGGTTATGTAGTCATTGGTTTGGGTTAGATTCCTCCCTTTCATCGTTACCCATCAGGTCTCTTTTGAACAAATCCCGTTGTTTCCTTTTCAACCCTAAAGCTATTCGACAGTTAGGGGTATTTATTTTATTTTATACTCTTTTCTTCTTTTTTTATAAAGGTTTTTAGGGTCTGCAGGTAAAACTAAAGACCCTTATAATTTTAGGCATGTATTTGTCTGCCTGTAAGTCGCAACCAGTCTACACAGACAGGAAGATAAATTCTACATATTTCAAACTTTGCGTTTATATTCTTTGTATTGTCTCATATATAGGGAAAATATAACCAGTCAAAAAAAAGACGATGGAATAGATAAGAGCTAAAAACTATCGAGCATATATTTTTATTTTGAAATATTATGTGTGTGTGTACCAAATAAAATTAGAAGTTATTCTGATTACGAATATGTATGTTTATTTGACGAAACATGTTGGCGCTAAGTCAAATTTACATTGTCAGATATCACCCACCCTAACTTGAACATGATTTGACCTACAAATCTGAAAAAAAATTGGATTTGAAATGAAATAGCAGTGCGAAATCATATATTATAGTTTTTTGTAAGACGAATATAATAAATTTAACCACATAATGAGAAAAGCTTGCCGTATAATTTAAAAAAAGTTTTTGTAAGAGTGAGATATTTCAGTAGTCATTACAAGATGGATTGCATTATAATTGATTTCTTTTTTAAGGTCCATATCTAAAATTAATAACTTTTAAAATTTCACGCGTATGTCTGTCTGTTTGTACAATTTATATTGCCGCTTAAAAAATATTGAATTAATAAGAATAATTAACCTCTATTATTGGTTTTAGCACAAGCTTTGTTTCTCGTTAAACAACAAAGAAAGAAAAAAATAATCAACAAGATTGTTACATAAACTCTTCTAAGTGTGAATCGTATTTTAATTATGACGAGCAAGTTTTATTTCATGTTTGCCAGTTCATTTATCTTAAACAGTTATATTTTTACTTTAGATTTAACTCTTTGATGTTGGTAATTAATCTTCACTCAAATATGAATAAAATCTGCAGAGTTGATTTTGAGTAGGTGTTTTATAACAGCTTTAATGGATGATTTTTTGGTTTTATTCATAACTTCTGAACAGAAATGTTTGGAGAGATAATTTTTGTTAGTATTTAGAAGCTACATGCTATGAAAGTTTGATACGTCCATGAATTTTGAGTAATTGTCTTTTTGCAACCCCCCCCCCCCAACCGAAAAGACTCACTTGAAGAAAATAATTGCCAAAATATGGTTGTGTCAAATTTGATCAAAAACTGTCTTCTCATTTAGTCTAGAGAGAATTGTACAGACGGAAAATTCCAGGCGAATTTTTATAAATTTAGAGGATCTCAAAACAGATATTTTCGTAAAAAACCTAATCAAACGTATAATAAAATCTTCTCTACATGATGTATGTACCATTCAACTGCATTATTTGACTTAAATGCGATGTAATGATTATATTTAATAGTGTAATGCAGGCTCTATGATTACAATACTTCAAAGACATTTTCGAAGAAAATTGAAAATGTAAAACCCATATTGTCGTACCAATTTACGCACAAACTTAGATACTAGCAAACAGACTTAACTTCCGAATTGGATTTCGAAAGCTTAAAAAAGACCACTTGAAACTTGAAGATTACTATGAACTCTACATAGAGGCATCGAACTCTCAGACTAGATTCCATTCACAAATAGCAGACTACCACAACGTATTCAAGTGTAGATGGATATGTGATAAAGTGCCAAAATCTATGTAGGTCGATTAACTTGACTTATTTGAAAGGTATAATCTGTCCTACGATTTTTCAATTCCAAATATAACTCATTCTTGTGAATAAAGTTTACTGTTTTCGAAATAAAGATTTTGAAGGTGGCAACACTGCGATTAAAAGTAATTCACTGAAACTTTTTTTTTATAAATAGACTAGTTTTACCTGTGGCTCTTCGCGATCATATCGGGTTTGTGTTCATGTACATAATTTGCATCAACTCTGCTCACGTGCAATTATTTAGTCTGTGAAACTCTGGTATCATATTTATAGAATCGTTGTTTGGTTTTACTTTTGTAGCTAGATTTATACAGTACAGGATATTTTAGTCAATTAATTTTAGTAACGTTTTTAAATTATTATTTTTTTACCATTTACAAATTACAATATCTAAGGCAGAAAAGAGAAAATAAGAAGAATCGTCATTTTATCTTTGTGAACAATATTTTTATTTTTAACACTAGACGCAAGCAGGTAAAGATTTCTGCTAGAACAAACATAATACAAATTTCCTTTCAAATAAGTAATTTGAATGAAATAAATAGGAATTTTTCAGGCTAACCGTTCTTAAAGACCAATTAAGACTCTAAATTTTTTTTAAAATAGGAGGAGATGCAAATGAAATATTATGTTTTCTCTATTAACAATTGCAAAATGCACAATTATTGTAAAATAAAATGTATCAATAATAATGAAGTTAACTCGCAGGAAATTTTGTAATCAGTCACAAAAGCTTTATTCACCTACTTCTCCGACTAATATGATAGAAATTATGATAGAGGATGAGAAAAAATGGAAGGCAATAGAGAGGTTTCATTCATAGAATTATGGGCAAACGAGGAAAACAGCTAAGGTGAGCGGAGATAGAGCTCCAGTTTCGGTGTTCGACCAACCGGTCGATGGGATGGTGGATGACCCTGTGGGGTAGTAATGTCGCAAGATGGTCCCGCAGAGGAGGAAGAAGAGGGTGGAAGGTTTTGGTTTTACCGGGGTAGGGAAGCCGCCCACTACCTTCAGTCCCCGGACAAAGTCATAAAGATTTTTCCTTCCAAAAAAAAAAAAAAAGTCACTATTCATTACTTGTCAAAAATCATAAATAAAACAAACCGTTTAAACAATAACGATTTTAATAAAAAAATTTTTTAAATAGTAATTATCAACACAGTTATCAGTAAAAAAAATCACGCAGCCAACTAATATACACATATACATACTTTAATCCAATAAACTGCCCACAACGCAAATTTGATATGTAAAAAAAAGAACTCCTCTAAAAGTATAATATACACAAACTAAAAATTCCTATTTAAAGTTAACAATTTCGAGACTTGAAATTAAAATGTCGAAAACTTCATTTTTTGAAGATAAATAGAAATCGATACCGTGTCACTAGTATTTCGTTGATTTTAAATTGTTGATCAATTCGGACGAACTATTCTGAGTTAGCCAAGACATTTCATAGAGATTAGTGTTTAACTTAACCTCAGATTGATTTTATACTCGTAGTTGTTAAGATAAAGAATTTTGAAATGGTTGACACTTTCAAGAATCAGACGGTTTGTAAGTTCAAGGATAAAATAAAGCAAAAGCTTAAAGTTTCAAATAAGTTGCCCGATGATGCCGCAAGGCGAAACAATTGTAGCTCATTTATATTATTAAAATATTTGAAACTTTAAGCTTTTGCTTTATTTTATCCTTGAATATGGAGTTTCAACAAGAAATATCTGCTATTACATTAAAGCTTGTAAGTTCTTTAAAAAACTTAGAATATTTGACGTAATTTATCAATCACGACTCAGGCTGTTACAAATTAAAAAAACAGCATTCTTTATGACCGAAAAATGTTTAATTTATAATTATGAGCAAAAAAGCATAACGATCGCTTAAATTTTTTAGATACACCATTTGTTAAATTTCCTCTTCAAATCTTTTCCAAGGAAACTCAGCTCACTTCCGTTCCCTCCGCTCCAATAAACATTTATATAAAGAAAGATGAACGAAAGGAATGTTGTGAAGTGTAATTTTCATCTATTTCACTTGTAAGAAAAATACTTTTGTTCGATAAACACAATACCTACAGGAAGGTGGCAGGTTAAAGAATCCTTTTCCTCTTAATTGTTTCTGTTACACAGTTTGTCAAGCGTTCAAACGTTTACGTGACATTTTGTAATTAAGAATTTATTTTTAAAGAGTTTAATATAGCTTCAATAAGACCTCTTTTTTTTACTTTTTAATTATGTGTCTAGACAAAGTTATGTGATGGTTAAAAAAAATGGATGTATAGTTTTCACAGAATGATGTAGATTGTCCAGTGATGTGCAGCTCAAACTAGTATAGTCTGTAGTCAATTTTGATCATATCTCCAGGTGTCAAATTTGTTTTAAAACTCAAAATTCAAGAGTACTATAAATTGAAAACACGAAATTTCAATTTTATATAATGGGCTCTAATGAGTGTGACCAAATTTTAGTAAAATAAACCCTTAAGGAATAAAAACTATTTGTCTCTACAATAGTATCACTTAAAAACAAAGTCCTCGGAGCTATTAAGAAGAATAATAATCCAAAGCAAGTAAAGAAAATTGTATTTCAGAGTAAATAAAGATATGAGGATATAACTGTACTTTAGAAAGTTTCAAAAATACTTTATATTTTATTGGCTCTTGGTAAACTTTCTAATAGAAAATAAACTTTTGCCATCTCTTTTCTCATGTTATAAAATATGTCAATAATATAAAGTTTGTATTAATAATTAGTTTGTTTTTAAATTGGCAAATTTTGTGTTTCATTTATTTGTATGTTTTGAAAAATATAAAAGTCTCTTTGTCCTGTCTCCAGTTTTCAATAATTTTATCATTGGATAATTATTCAATAATATCGGACGATACTTTCAGATGATTCTTTATTCTGCTGAATATTAATTCATTTGTCCATCAAATTTTATTTTCCACATCGTGATAGAACCCATACTATTTTTTTAAAAAAAACAGCTTTTAGGTTTTAATGATTGTTTTTCAAACTTTCTCTCTCTAAAAAAAAAAAGTGACATTTTTGGAACAAAAAGGTAATTAAGATAAAATTATTAATCTCGTTTAGTTGTACATTTATCCTTCAATACACAAAGTTTTGAGATAAATAAATTAGTATACAGTATTACATTCCAACATAGCACTGGGCTATATCAGTGTTTTGTCACGTTTATCGTCTAAATTTATCACTTGATAAATGGGTGTTGATTTATACTCTCGAAACATTGTATATTAGTTTTTATGTTTATGTAGACACATGATGGCAAATGTCTGATTAAACCATATTAATATTATGAACAATTCATTATCAAATAACTTCAAAGACAGAAAACCAAAATGTTGATTTTAGCAGCTTTTCTGTCATTCATTATGAAACATTATGGCATCTCTTGTAAACGTTATAAGTAAAAAAAGACGACATCGACAACGAAGACTGACGGACTGGATGTCAAAAATCACTTTATCCTTTTTTTGAGACCATAAAATCTGAAGGTTAGTAAAGAAAAGAAGTCGACATTTTTGCGATTACAAATTTACTCTAAACTTCATTTTACTGGGTGAGAAATTTTTTTTTAATAATTAAAAAAACAATATCCTTTTAAATCTTTGTTCCACACTTGGCTAGCCATCAATCATGCTTTGTCTTCCATAGAGAGGAATAGAGAGGAAGAAGGGCGAGGTTGTTTTTGGAAGTAATTAGTAAAGTTCTTTCCTTCCAATTAACTAAAGTCTTCGTAATTGGTTTGGATTAAACACAGAGTTTCGGTGGCTCTGTTTTCTTCAATTATAGTGACTTTATAATCCTAGAGAGTGTTTGATTAAGCTGGTTTACAAATAAACCGAAATTAAACAATAAATGGAACAACAACAAGGAAAATTCAAATCTAGATTTTAAGGACCTGAAATAAAACGTATTAGTCGATATCCCTCCAGAAATATCGGTTTATGAATTATCGGTAAAAATACCAAATTATCATCAACTTCTCTACCGATTTTGTACAAATTTTAGTAAAATGTGAAGATTAAATAACTCAAACTCCTGAATAAAATCGAAAGTAATATCACAACACTTTCGGAATAACAAAAGTCAATCTAAGCTCGGTTTGTATTAAATGCGCTAAGAACGTGTTTATAATGCAAGCGAAATATTATATAACTATTTTTCTAAGACGACGTTCATTGTCTATTTTCACTCTTTGATTGACAACTACCGAACTGATGATTTGTTTTAGTTTGTTTTTATTTGATTTTAGGGAAGGTTGAGTGAGAAAGTCAGGCGAAGTAACTGGAAAGATTAATACAATATTTAAATTTTATTTGTTGTATGACTGTTCGTTTAAAGATCTCTAATGTTTACGTCATCATATAAGTAAAATGACCCAAATCAATCACCAACAAATGAGGGGATTTATTTGTCATTAATACAGTATAAAGGAAAAAAGGGAAAATATCTTTTTTAAGTTGCACATTTTGCATACCATCAATCATGCTGTCTTGAATAGAGAGGGTGCAATTGTGGAACAAAGAGGGAGGGAGTTTATTTTTAGAAGTAATCAGTAATACTCTTTCCTTGTAATTAACTTAAGTCTTTATGATTAGTTTCAAATAAACACAAAGTTTCAGTGGCTCTGTCATCTTTAATTTGTGGATTTTACAAGGTTAGGGCCCTGTTAATCTAGTTTTTAAATTAATTAAATTTAATGCAACGTTACGCAGCTGATAAGGTTATATAATAGAATGCGAATTTATTATACTTTTAACATATACGTGACAGACAAAGAGTACTGTGATGAAACAAAGAATTTATTGATGTTGAATTCTTTTATATTTAGAATAATGTCTGTCCGTCTTAACTGTGTTGTATGTCAGGTGGACAGATTTTAATAAAATTTTGTGTGTTAGTATATTTTGACGATATTTTAGGAAATTTATTTAATCTTTTCCAAAACTGAAAGTTTAAGAGTAGCTTCCGTAATAAAAAGACACAACATTATGATTTTCTCTAAAAATGTCATTTTGTCAATTAGCGATAAAAAAAAATCGAATGAATCGGATATGGAGCTGTTATAAAATACGGTTTTGTTCAAATTTTAGTGATTAATGACCTAAAGCTGTGTGCACAATCACAAGTAAAGAAATATAACAGTTCTGGGATATTTGGTGAACTGAACCGCAGTCGTAGAAAGATATATTTTAATGAAATACGATTTATATACGTTAAGGACGTGTGATACGATTTTCCTTATGACACAAGAAAAACAAAATTAGTTTTGAAAGATGACATGGTTAATTTTCAATGACATTTTTTATAATGATTAGTTTATATTTGGTTTTTGGGAAGGATGAGTGAGAAAATGTTTGCAATGTGTTTACACAGTTTATTTGTATTTCCTTGATTAAGTCCTCAATCTTGTTATTAATATCAGACTACTTTTATTTGTTGAGGGGTTATATTTATATACGTTTTTTTTAGTGGACCTAACCTAACCTAGCCTAACCTGTCCTATTACTTGTCATGTAAGAAAAATACGGCAGTACGTCAATGCATAATTGTTTCCGTTTATTTTATCTTTAAATTTGCTTCCTTTTTGATGATATATAATTTTAATTTGTAGTAAATAAAAAAAAAAACGAAATTTGTCTTATAAACACCAAAAATTATCTGAACGTTATGTACATCCATCCATACGGAGTCGATTGTCGACAGATTTTGTCGTAACGTGTAGTTGTTATATATATATATATATATATATATATATATATATATATATATATAACGCTCTTTATATATAAAACTCGAATTTACCTCTTGTTTTATCGAAAATGAAATGTGTATTATGGCAAAAATAATAAATTCAAGAATAAAGTTCAACCTCTAGTTGAGATATTATCACCTCCCTCATCCACTGTTAGAACGACTTTTCTATCAAATATTCTTTAAAACAAATAATATTAACAATCAGCTTTTAAAGAGTTAGCGATCAATTTTAACAGACAGCAGGATTAGTTGTAAGGACTCAATTTTTTTTCCCTTCAAACATTGGGGAAGGTTTTGATATTAATATCCATATACATTTTCAATTGTTGGTGATAATACAAAATACTCCGATATAGGTAGCGTGTGTCCCAAAAGTCCCTCGAGCAGTTCAATAACTTCAAAATCAAAAAAGAAAAAATATATATATATGTGCTTTCTGGTGATAAAAAACTACTTTTTATCAAATGAGACATTTTTACCTGTCCCACAAAAATTGTAGTTTTGGGAAGCAACTCAATAATCTTAAATGGAAACCACCATCGAGTCCCCCCTCATGTTATTCGAGCAGATCAATAACTTCAAAATTAAAAAAGAAAAAATATATATATATGTGCTTTCTGGTGATAAAAAACTACTTTTTAGCAAATGAGACATTTTTACCTGTCTAAAAATTGTAGTTTTGGGAAGCAAGACGATAATCTTAAATAGAAACCTCCATCGAGTCACCCCTCATGTTAAAGGACTTCTTTAGTAAAATACAACTGTACAAACTAGAGATCGATATCTTGCTCCTATCTAAAATGGCGACTGTTTAAATATTTGAAAAGTATTTTCATTTTTATTTTATAACGTATAAATATATCCCAATGTTAAACCCATGTGGACAATGACAAAAAGTAATGAAAACGCCAATTTCAAGAAAACCGATCACCTTGAAGTAGTACTTATCCTCCTGTTAGTTTATAAATATCGTTGATAATTCAAAGTATGTGTTCTCTTCAAATGTTTTATCTCTAATGGAATAATAAACTGTCCAGTATTTCTTAAATTGCATTTCTGTTTCTTAATAGACTAATCAACCCTATATTTGTTTACAGGTTGAGTGTAGTGAATGTAGTGATGTGAAGTGATTCGATCTTGGGACATGGTGACGTGTATAACGTTACGCTACAGCTGAAACCCGAGATTTCAGGTAAGTCTAAGTTAATCTTTAGAAATATCCTAGTTAGCATCTTCTTATTATTTTATAAATTGTATAAGTGTAGTAGAGCTTTGTAATGGTTCTACTGTAAAATCATAGTGTCTTTTAATTTATAGATTTTAGTTCCTTTTGTTAACATTGCAAGGCGTTTTTAACAGTAACATTATTATTGCGTAATTCAAAACTGAAGTAAAGTTTACAATAAACTGATTACTGACGTGTGGTAGACTGGTTGTATCTCTGGGGTCTTCACTGAGCCTCGGAGGTTTCTGGATTAAACTATTGGTCGGGTAGTCAGAGATTAGGACATCCCATTCGAGTTACTCCTGACTTCTGAAAGTCTGTTACCTGAAGAGAACATGGGTTATTTCAAATTTTGGATTTTTGCTTTGTTCTAGGATTAGATTCACTTTCTTTCGGATGTCTGGGAAGTTGAATACTCAATTAATTATTTGTACAAATTTTCCCTGAATAAATAAATTAACACTTCATATGTTATGAAACTTAATTCCAGGACAAAGATTTCGTTCGGATCCTCCTAGATTAGAAAAAAAATATTATAATTCAAATTTGTATAATTCTGTCGTAACTCGTTAAAAATAATTCAGATTTTGAAATTTTCCTGTTGTTATTTTTACAATCAATGAAGTTTTTCTTAAATTGTCATTGAAGATGATTGAAACAGTCATCTAATAGTTAATTGGCTAATAATAAAACACGTAACGTATATGTCCTTTCATCAAACGTTTTGGTTACAGGAATAGCTAATTGACCGAGATTAGAGAAAGTTATGTGGTGGACTAATGAAAAGTTTGTCAAATGTTTTGCTAATATTTGAGGTCTCTTAAGTCAAAAAAAGTGGTTTTGGGAATGTCTGACGTATGTCTAGTGCTCTACAGCCTAAACGAGTCGACAGATTTTAATAAAATTTGTCATGTGGTTTAATTTTGGCCATATCTCAGGAAGTAGTTTTATTTAACTCAAAATTTGTGGTAACTGTCGTAAGAAAAAAGCTCAGAATTTGTAGAAACATGTCAGACATACCTTCTATTAGGGCGTAGGGGGACGCAACAAATTTGACAGAGAATTAAAAAAAAGTTTTTAGTCTTTTTAATTTTTTGTTTATATGGTAAACAACTCCCCCCAATTTAATTTAACGATTAAATTTGACTAGATTATTAGACTACTCTATTATTTGATTTGATTCCTTTGAAAATAATTTGTGACATATTCAATTAAACTACTTTTTTTGGTCTATATTATCTTTAGGTGTTAAAAGATCGTAACATTTTGTTCAGGTTGGCAATTTCTGAGTCTAGTTCAATTAAGAATGGAAGTGGAAAAAAAAAAAACCAATAAAATCGAAGTCCTTTACTTAATCTATTAATTATCATATGTAATGCTAATCTGACTTTAACATCATATCAGGAGGTAACCGACATGCATTACATGTATATTCCTTTAACCTGTGGAAATGCTTCCTTTCTAGAGAATCCGCATTTTGTGTTTTATGTAAACATTGTAACTTTAAAAGTAGTTAACAAATTGAATTCAAATTTATCAAACGAAATTATGTATGTAACTTTTTACAAGTTTTGGAAAAACTTTATTAGGTTTCAAAATGGCGACGTTAAAAATCGTTAATAACTCGAAAACTGTTATTTTACAAAAAACATGTCATTTTTCTTTCGCTTTGTCTTTTTTTAACAATTAACATATTTATAACTTTTTTTTTTTACTTAGTTTAAAGGATAACTGAAAACAAATATCGGCAAAAAACTGAAAACATAATTTCTTTTGTAGTTGTCTTCAAAAATTTGAATTAAATGCAAATCAAAATTTGTTTCGTGCGTGCGTGTGTTTTCCAGGAAATATTTGACTTGTGGCATCGAAATAAAGAAATAAGAATCCTATAAACTTATTAATGACGAAAACGCTTCGTTATTCATCTGTCGATATTTCGGATGTTAATTTTTTTAAATAATTATCACAAAAGTTTTAAGAAGATTTTGAATATTACTGTAAACATTTTTCATGCTGGGTTCTACCAGTATGCCAAGAATCAAAACTTTTAACTTACAAATGTCAAAATGGCGGCAGTTTTAAAATGTATTTACTAAATATCTCTAAAACGATTAATTAAAAAAAAAAAAAAAAAAAAAGCTGTCATCTTGAAAATACGCATATATAAATACACGTATTTAAGATAAAGTTATAATTCTTGAAAATATCTAAGATAAAATTATGATCTTGGTTAAAACGTATTATAACACATATGTATACCAAATTCCTACTCATAATCATAATAATAAATTTTTTTTTAACACAATATAGCCCATATGAAACGTTTTCAAACATATGTTTCTAAGAAATAATTACTTTATTTTTATACCCTGAATCATTTCCCATTGACATCTAACCTACTTTAACCAACATCTTAAATCAAGAAGAGCCTTTTAATTACGTTGTGCCATACCGTAGTTCCGAGCACCGTTAACGAGTGCAAACATTCGCCATGTTTTATGACATCAGTTAAATTTGTTTTCGTCATAAAATGGGAAGTCCGTTGATATGAAATCGGCTTCAGGTTATTAATCTGCATCTAGTATGTTCCATATCTAAATGTAATCGAAACTGTGAATATATACAAGTTTCATTACACGTACCCTTTACCGCCATTTTTTTTTTCATTTTTATTATCTAGATTTTTATATTTTGAATTTCTACATACGATATCGGTAAAAATGTTTTAAGACAAGAGAATATTTTAAATGTATGTAAATATGAGAAAGCTTATAAGTTACTTAAATATTGCTTTGTAAGAATGACCAAGGGTGGATTTTGAAATTTTACTTGGGATAATCCTCCCAATTTATTTTTACAAGATGTTGTACGTCGATTTATATCTCTTTAGAGTTTATACTTAGCTTTTTGAAAAATATAAATTGTTATTAAAGTTGAAATACAGATATTTCCTTCTAAGATGGTAGATCCAGATAAACAATTAGCAAACCCATGCATGACTAAAATAATAATAATAACTATAAAATAAATCATTTGTTGGGGATTTTAAAAATTGTTTTCGGTTGAAAATACTGTAACTCTAAAACCAACCATATTCATACATTGGTATAAATACAAGCACTGAATACATTTATATATACAGGGTGAGTGAAAAGTATGAGAACGGCTTAATATCTCGTATATAAGGGAAATTTGAAGGTAGGTGTGATTGAGAATCCTACTTCATTTAAAACTTTGATCCGCCATATTGGATCTGCCATTTTGAATTTAACTTAATTATTTTTAATGGGAATATATATGTTTACACACACACATACGGAATGTCCATAAAATCTTCGTGGAGTTTTAAACTGTTATGGCTCACTCAGTAAATATAGTACTGTACGTGCATGAAACAGTTGTTATTTAGTTTCAATCATAATCGAGTATTCATTATTGTGTTTTAATCATTTCAACTACAAAAGTAAATATGACAATCGTGCAAAGGAAAGTTTAGTGTGTTTCAATTCAAACGTTAGAGAAATGCAAGTATCGACTTGTATTTCATGAAGACTCTACTTGTATGAATAACATTCGTAGATGGTAAAAACAGGTAAAAGAAACTTGCAGCTTTTACGAAAAAAAGTGTTCAGGTAGGTCAATCAACAACGATACTGTTGTAAACGTAGAACAAGGTTTTAACCAAGTCCACAAAAAATCCATACATAATCTGCTCAGGAACTAGATGTTCCAAAACTAACAGTAAAGTTCACAAAGTCTTGAAAAAAAAAAGTGTCAAATTTATATGCCATTATGTTTGCTTATAGCCCAACTGAATTGTTAATAATTAATTACTATTTAATTACCTTGTATTAAGGTGTTACCGTCGAACAATCCTTACTTGTAATTTACACTATATTATATGACGCGTTTCAACTATTTGTCAGTCATTTTCAAATATAAAAACACATAGAAACACTTAACGACACATATTAATTCACATTTAAAAAACACGATTAAAAACATAAATACACGGACGACGCGCGTTGTCAGTGACCGGTATCGTTGACTCACGATCGTCAATTCAATTAATCCCTGGTCAGCTGATATCGATCTTCGTTATTGAGAGGGGGCACTTATACAGTCTATACATTGTGAATCACAGGTATGTTATTTACATATAAGATAATGTAAACTACAAGTAAGGATTGTTCGACGGTAACACCTCAATACAAGGTAAGTAAATAGTAATTAAATTTATTTGCTTTAAACTTTAGTTATATCTTTGCGGTTAGGACATAACCTTAAAAATTACAACTTTGCTGAAGACAGTCTTGATGAAATTGAAACTAATATGAACTTTCTGAATTTAGAATTATATTTAGTGATGTGGCCACTTTACATATTCAGGACATATACATCGCCACAATGTTTGAATTTGTGCAAACAAAGTCCTTCAACATTGTTTGAACATATAACTAACAATCCAAAAGTTAATGTTTTGTGGTTTCTTGCTTGGTATAGCGCTATTGGTCCCTTTTTATTTGCTGAAAGCACTGCAAATATAATTGTCTACATTGAAGTGTTGGAGTTATACGCTCTTCTACGAATGTGGATGATCCCGAGGTTCTTTAACTGGATCTTCACTTTGTTTCATACAATCTTGAGATGTTAGATTCCTTACTGTCAGGTCTATTGAACAATTTTTCCCCTTCTATCCATCACGAAATTAGAGTATTATAGTAATAGTGGATTTTATTTTATGTTTTCTTCTTTATTTTCCTATAATGCGATGATGACCGAGAGATGTTTAAGAGTTTTTTTAGAAAATAGTCAAGGATGAAAACTTGATTTATCATTAAGATTTGGCACTGCCTCACTATGCCAATGTTGTTCGAGATTTCCGTGATGAGAAATTTTCTCAACGTTGGTTTTTGGAAGATGGATACTTGGACCCACGAAGTTGTATATATGGGGGTGTGTTGAACAAAATGTCTACAGTGAATATCGAACATTTGAGACAATGAATTAAAGAAGCAATACCGTCAATAACATCAGAGTGTGGGAAGAGCCGGAATATCGCTTCTACGTTTGCAGTTGTTCACATAGAACTCAGATATACAAGATGTTCTTTCATTTTATTGATATTTCTAGTTTTTTAAACGTATACTTCTAGAAATTAATTCATTTAAACTAATATATTTGTTACAGTATATAATAAACTGGGCATTCTATTATTGTAAGTTTCGACCTATGGAAAGATATATTTTCTGAGCCCACGAGTCTATGTCCGACGGAGTATTTTGGAGTAGAGTATGAGCCGGTTAAAACATATGTTAGAAGCTTATCTCCAAATTGATATATCATACATCTGCAATTTATTTATTAATAAACTGTGCAAAAATATTTCATGGACTTTCTCAAGTCATAAAACCAAATAAAAGTCATAAAACCAAATAAAATCACACAAAATATTTCGTCACCAAAAATTTCAATTCGGTAGTTTGTCAGTCAAAAAGTGGAAATGAAACATGACGCAGTTTTTGAAAAGATATATATATATATATATATATATATATATATATATATATATATACAAGTAGGGTCTTAACTTTTTCACTTGTCCAATAAATAAGTGTACAACGAAATCCTACTTGACAGACGTTCATTTTTGTTTTTTGCCAACTATTTTGAACAGTAATATTTTTTCATTTGGAATTCTAAAACATCTGGGGTTCGATCAGTAATTTTCAAATTTTACTTAAGTTTAAACGAAATCGGTAGAGCTGATTTTGAGAAATTGCATCTTTTATAACAACCCATGTCTACCAATATATTTCTAGAATATTTTGAGAAAATCGTAATTTTATATTTTTTATTATACAAACCTTCAAATTTTGAGTTAAAATAAACTGTCCTGAGATATGTCCACATACCAAATTTGTTTAAAATCGGTCTTCCCAGACAGAACTCAGACTTTTTTGAACTCAGGCGTAAAAACGAATATATACATAAAACCCGACATCGTGTTTTTCATCCGGCTGTATACTACATAGCATACATGTGGAAAAATAAACATTTTAAAGAGAAGTTGTAGAGGGGACACTGTTTGTAAACCGGATATCAACACACCGGAAGTAGTTGAACACAAATAATCATCATAATGATTTTGTAGTATCTATAAAATTAAAATTTCAATAATTGTCTGTTACAGTCAATTGCATAAAATTAAAAGTAAGATTGATCGTAAGTGAGATCTAAAATGATTTTCTAGGCCATTCCGATGTATTTGAGCTCCTAATATATTTTATCTCTTGTAAGTTTCCTTACAGCTGAAGTAAAGGCTAATGAGATTGCCCGCATTGTTCAGCTGAGCGTCTAACCGAGGTTAGATAGACAAGTCGGGATAGTTAAGTCTGTATTCTGTACCAGTTGTCTAAGTACTTCTAAATTTGTCTTTTAGACTTGAGTCGTTCATCTTTAAATTGCGTTGAAATTTATCTGTGATGTGGATTTTGAGAAAATGCGTCGTTTATAATTAAAACCCGTAAATTTTCTATTTATTTATTTATTTTAACAATTTTGATAACTCTCAAAACTTTTACAGCTTATTTTAAGGTTTTACAATTTTTATGTTTATTTTTGTGCAAGATACGTCACATTTTGTGGTTTATTACTTTGTCACATGTACCATTGTAGAGATAAGTGATGCAATAAGTCCAAAGATCTATGTCAAGTTTTCAGCCGACTTGTGCTTAAAAAATGGTTTTTAAAAATATGAGTGTCTGTGTGTCAATATGCAGACGACTCTAGCCCAAAATAATTGATAAATATTGGTTGTCATTAAATTTTTGCCATATCTCTTGCCATGTTTATAATTTGTTTAGATAACCCAAAATCTGGGGTATTATGACAAAAAATAAAAATTCCAATTTTCTTAAAATCAAGTTTATCGATTGGAATCCAATTTCGCTAAAATTTAGACTCTATGGACAAAAACAAAACATCCTCCAAAATGTCGGACAGTGAGATTGTTAGAAAAACGATAAACTACCAAAATAAGCACTTCCCTTTTAGTTTATAAACTTTTATTTCTTTTTTTTCTGAAATATAAATTTCAAAAAACAAAACGGAAAAATCACTAGATGCCTCACAAGATATAGGATGTGTCGGAACCATTTATTTGTAAAATCATAAAATACCTTATATATGTCTGAAATTTTTAGTTTTCAGTCTGTCCACCATTTTGTGTTTTCCAAAAAATAAGATAACTATTTCGTATTATTGAGTTTCAGTTTTTCACCAGATGTTTTAAATCTAACTTGATCCTTACATGGGGTAAAATTCAGATCCATGTTTACGTAAGTTCAAATATTTTTCACAGTTTATTTTCTTTTAATGATTATTGTTTATTTTGCCAAATTTACATTGTATGCTATTTTACATAAAGATGTAGACTTAAATGAGTAATGATTGTAAGCTTAATGTTAATATAAATTTCGCAAAACTTGCAATAGCTTTCTCAGACGAAAAAACATTTTAAAGTTATTTATACCCGATAGAACGGAACGTTGTAGCGTTCCTAAATTAGGCCTTCACTAGATATAATCACGTATTTCTTTATATTTAAATAATAGCTCTACTTACTTTGCACTTATTATAAATACTCCATGTAATTGATTGAACTCCCGTTTTTATTTCATTTACCATGTTCATTATTGAGAATTACTTCATTATTTTTTTTAATACCCTTTTGACACGCTATTTTTGTATTATTAATTTTCGTACTTCATTAGTTTCTCAAAATCAGTTGAGACGATTTGGAGAAATTAGACTTTTTATAAAGCTCCGTGGTTTATGTTGTTGTACTTGACAGATCATTTTTGAGGAAGTATGTTTTGTTGGTCATAATTTTGAAAAAAATACCATTTTTTTCTGTGATATCTTAAGACAGGTAATCACAAATTTATATTTTACTACCATTTTAAACAATTTATCGGTTTCTGAGAAATCACTGCGAACGAATAAATATTTTGTTTATAAAGAGATAAAAAAAGAGTTTTATATGCTGAAGGGACCAGAAATTGAAATATCCACACAAATATCAACATTAGGTTTTTCTCCATCTCAATACTGTCTCTCTTTATAGAGAGTGTAATTAATTAAAATACGTGTTTTTCAATAAGTCTCCAAATTATTTATTACAGTTTAATAATATTTAATATTCGACACTCATTGAAAACACGAATTTTAATTATTTACATTATTGTTTTAATTATTAATAAGTTTATAACAAGTCCGTGCATTTATGAGAATTAAACGTTTTAATTCAAATGAGTACTATACAAATTGAACTAGTTTTAAGGATTACTCAATACAGTTTTTCGTTGAATAAAATCATAACAATTATATTTAATGGAAATAGGAAACCAGTTAGCCCCCTCCCCCTATGGAATTGCTACAAGGTCACGGAATAGCGTTCCTCCACTGGTATTTGCTCGGGATGAATCTATCGTGGAATATTTATTTTAGGTGGTGTATAAAATAAATGTATTTATCCATTTAGATGAAGTAATTTTATTAAAGACAATAGATTGGTCTTCCAACAAATTAGTTAAGAATACGTCGTTTCGATGTAGTAGGTAAAAATAAACCAGTAATTGGAGACGCTGTAGAAAATAAAAAAGTTTTGAATATTTGTTTTTTGTTCTTTAAAGGGATAAAAACTAAGCAAGATTCAATATCTCATCTACGAAACCAATGACAGAATCGCTCAAGTTTTTCACAATCAGATTGTAACAGTTCATGAACAACACAGTTGCTGTAAGCTTGCGTTTTTATGTTTCTCTTGTAGCCTCTTAATTGTTGAGAGTTCCACCTGATAACTTTGTCGGTGATTATCTCTGTGAGCGTCGGTAATTAACAATAATGGGCGTCCTTAGCTCCTGATATTGGAATCTCTGTCTCGAAATGTAATAATTACAACAAATACTTTTGATTTATTAGAAACTGAAGATTGAAGAAACTTTAAATGAAACTCACCACTCACACATTTGTAGACGTGTACTAAACACTGGATGATAAATATGCATTCTTCTTTGTAATGTGACATTACTGACAGACTGACAAAGGAATAAACGCTTCCGTGAGACTGGTGTATGACAAGGTCATTTTAAAGGTTAGGGACACACAAATTACTCCTCTGTGTGAACTGATATCTAGGGTTACCTCACTATTGAAACATTCTGTAGATTGTATGTAACTGTGTGTGTTTTGCATATACTGTTATTACTTAATATTATATATTGCTGTGTTTTTAATATGCACAAATTTAAAAAAAAAGACTGTTTTTACCGTACAATGAAAGAGTAATGTATTACAAATTCATCTACCTTCATTAAACCGATAGACAGTTAGTCGTACACTGTCATGGCAAATGTTAGTTTTTTTCTTGTTGATTAAAGATGAAAAATGTCCCGGTTACCAAAAAGAAGATAAGATGTCCCGGTCTTAATAAAAAGAAGATAAAATAAAAACCTATAGCCCTCGAATACTCTAATAGCACCAGGGTCGGAAGAGAACAAGAGTTCCTCAAGAGAGGGGAAGCATGAAAGAAAGGGGTTAAATACAAGTCTAAATATATGTGATTTGCGTTTTATTTTTACACACCGATTGTGATGAGCTACTTGAGTCTAAAATACCATATACACACACCAGTACATATTATACAGTCAAAACAAAACATAGTCCTACATAATAACCAAGATAAAACATAACACATACAATAAATCAGCCGTTAAATACAAGTCTAAATACATGTGATTTGCGTTTTATGTTCATACACTGATTGTGATGAGCTACTTGAGTTTAAAATACCCTATACACACCAGTACATATTACACAGTCAAAACAAAACAGTCCTACATAATAAACAAGATAAAACACAACACATACAATAAATCAACATTAATCACAGCAAGATAGACGGTACAATAATATAAAAAAATATATAAATAGATAATATAGATATGTTAATAAATATAACACAATCAAATACATATAATAAACAGGGAAACAAACCCAAAACCACAAAGAAATTATTTATCTATGTAATCTCAAACGCTCGTCAACCTTGATATAAATTCCTGACAAGAATAGTGTCCTTCATCAATTAAAAGTTATTTTAAGGCAGTTTTAAATTTCGTATGAAAAGTTTAGTTTTCACCGGTAACAAGTTAAATAATTTTGTTTCTATATACAAGGGGAAAATCATACTTATTACATATTTCGTTGGAATGTCAAAAGTTTTGTAGTTTTGTTCTATTTGCCACAACATCTAAAATACTTTCATAAATAAACATGCTGGGTAATGATTTTTAATGACTGAAATGCATTACGGTATGAATCTAGCTTTTACATTTTCAGAATATTGCTAATTTTTTTTCTGGATTTTGAAAACCCTTTTCATATTTTGCTCTGAAGAACTTCTCCAGAGTGCAATCCCATAATTTTAAAACGGATACACGAGAGCATAGTAGACTGATTTCAATGTTGATAAGTCACAAATATTATCCAGTCTACTAAGGGCATAAATGTCTGATGTTGCTCTGTTAAATTCCGAGTCTATATGTAAATTCCAATCCAGCTTTCTGTCAATTTTGACTCCAAGATACTCTACCTCGGTTATAGCATTACCATCCAAAATGATATTACCACCATTAAGATTTTTACTGCCTCTACCACAAAAGTTTACTCATTGAGTTTTGCTGGTAACCTTAAACCTTAAATTGGAAGTATATTTAGCAATGAAACTAACTTCTTGAGTCGTAACTGCAATGTACAATCACTTGTAGTACAAAGTGTTGTGTCATCAGCTCTCCCTGATTAATAACTCGAGGCAGGTCATTGTGGCAGCTGAGTGGGAAAATGTGTAGAACCAGCAGGATCTCTTGGGATCGTCACACCTGCACTCACCCCCGAGAGGGACAAACGTTACAATATATAGATCTTTAAGTAAAATACTACAATTGTCCCACAAACTGTTTAAATACTGTAGGTTGTTTTATTTTGTTAATCTAATTCATATCCGTCAAGACTTCATTTACGCTTCTTTTTAAAGGATATGAGAAATGTAACTAACTATATTTGTTAATAAATTCAGTAACTAAAAGTTAAATGTGATTCTTGTATAGAATGTATCGCTGGTGATGTCGATGTAGACATTAAAACGTGTTTAAATTATTAAACTGCTTAATTTAGTATTACTACTAATAAAGTGAAGTATTTTCTTTTTATAAATTGACCGAACGCAGGATGGTTATCATTAACCATGGTATCTTCAGGTGTATATATTATTCAAACATGACAACCCTCGGTTTCCCAACCAACATGTTTCCAGATTTGGTGATGTTTCATGCCCCCTTGTTTCCCAGACTTATCGTTGTAACTGTTTTATGGGAGTACCTCAAGTTACGCGTATATAAGACTCAGCCTCGTACATTGAATTGAAGGGACAGTATTCGTCAACAAATTGTCCAAATTGACAGAAGTCTGTTAAGATAGAGTGGAGACTAATTTCTTTAAAAGCTTACAACAAAGCAATACAAAAAATGGGTATTATTTGCAAGTAAAATGCTATGCAACTACGAATATTTACATGTCAATAAATTTTAAGTACAAACTAACGATGTGCGATGTTGCGTTCACACAGTTTTTTCTCTTCCTTTGAACGTATACTTTATTTATAGTCAGAACATCGTTCAAATAAGCCTAGCTGCAAACAACCTAATACTAGACGAAATGCCAAATGGTCGTGTTAAAGCAGGATATGACTTAATATTGTCAATTTATATTTTTAAAAAACCAGTATTTTCAGAAAAAAGTTTAATTATTCAAATGTTTTAATGTCTATATCGTCATAAAATAGCTGTAGAGTAACAAAAACCTATAACGAAATAGTAGAGTAAATTACACAGTTTACGAGAGGATTGTAGTAGCGATGTTGATACTCGGGTTAAATAGATACTCGCAATACTCGGCTTCGAATGATTTCAATACTCGTATTATTAGTTCGACATCGAATATCTGCGCAGAATGATTATGCGCATTATGTGTGTGTGTGTGTGTGTGTGTGTGTGTGTGTGTGTTACATTTCTATCTGTTAGACTGATCCACCAAGTATTTATTTTTTTAAACAATATGTGATTGACACTTGTAATACGTAATTAAATGTTATCCTGCCTCGACACAAATTCAGTAATTAAACGTTAGTACAATTATTACCAACATTAATAATTTAGTTATTATTTAAAATAAGTTAATTCACTATATTTTTTATAAAGATGGTAACCTATATAAATATTTATTTAAATATAAGTAATAATAATTAAATAATAATTTAATTTACTTTTTGTTAATGTGGAAATAAATGAATATTATTGTTATTTTAAATTGAACTTGTTACCGAATCTAAATCATTATAACTCAAAATCGTAATGTTTAATTAATGTGTAGTGAAAAATCACCTTAGAAACTAATGTAACCAAAGTAGAAACACCGAGTATTTTGTTCGGAATTGACACAACACTAACGAATATCGTTGTCCGAGGATACTCGTACACCGAGGATACTCGCAGTACTCGCACATTATCTCCCCCTTGTTCCTAGTTACGAGGATTTTGTCCGAGTATTTTAATACGAAACCGAGGATTTTAATATTCGGACTCTTCCGAGGATTTTGATTCGAACTCACACATCACTAGATTGTAGTATTTTCACTTCAAGACGTAAGTATTCTAACATTTTAATGACCTATTGATTGTCTTCTATTTGACAGATATTGTAACAAAACCTGCAAATATCTTGCATTATTGTGTTTACGTATAGGAACAATAGTAGGCTAAACATTTTAAAAATTGCGCACTTGTAAAAATAAAGCCTAGACTACTAACACTTAATAAAAACAGAATGCGTAGAATCGATGAGTGCAGTACTCATATTCCGATTAGGGAATCGATTATATATCTGGAAACTAATCCAGGATCGAACAATACAGGAAACGTGACTACATTTCGCAGTAGGCTGATGGAGATATAGTTAGACCTAAGCCATGTGAGTGTAGACTTCTGATCTATAATATTATATGCCACAGACATTTGAAAGGATACGCTTCAAGTTGGTAATAGTAGGGAACTAACTGTGATTTAACTATAAAAGTAGAAATACATCGGATTTGCAATAAATACGTCAAATAGAAGAGGCCTACATAAATTCTAACTAAACTAATAGAAATACATTAAATTCAGACATAATTTACTTAGGTCAGAAGTAAACATAAACAATAATATAGGAACTAATCCACATAGCCTAAATCGAGATAGGTAGGACTGGAATTTTTAACAAGAAACGGTAACAAAAGGGAATGTAGTTAAAATAAAATACAATATTAGATAAAGTTTGTGATAATAGACAAATACATTAACTAACATAATTACTAGTAGATACAATAAGCACTGTTTACAAACCTTGGTAGTTGTAGGTTAAACCACAAATAAGGGAGAAAACAATACATTTAGAATGGAAATTTATTATGAATGGGAAGGAGAAATTGAGATGAGCAAAAGGGATTTAGAACAATATAAACATTTAAAATTTTAAGGAAAAGTAAACTGAGAACATCTCTGATAGATTTTCAAATATACGTTAGTACCAAATAATTATACGAGTGTGATCATAAGACTCGCCTACCGAGATTCAATCTAGGGAAACATAAATGCAAATGAAATTTATTTTGTATTTTATAAATAATTTGAGACAAGTAAGAGAAACAAAGTAAACCACACATTTTCTAAATATTTATAATTTGACAACTTTTGGCGTTTTAAAAATAAGCGTCTCAAAATAATATAATTTATGGAAATCATCCGGTATATAGTTGACTAAGAATATTGCACAGTATCAAAAGCAGCAATTATTGTGACATACTGAGATCCTAACTGCTGAGAGAAAAATGTATAAATAAATAGAGACTATAGCGATAGGATAAAGGTCGAAAGACTCAAGAATGAAAAAAATGAGAGTAAAGATAGAGCAAAAAAACAAGAAAGGTGAATCGTTAGACTTATTACGAACTTGGCAGAATGGACTGATCGACAACACAAGGAAGTAAATATTACTTTATCCAGTTCATTAATAGAGCACAGTTTATTTCAGTACTAATTGTATAAGATAAGAAAAGTCGGTTTGAATCATTTCACATGTTTGCAATGTTCTTGCTGACACAATACACGCAGAATAGTAATCCACTTTCTCGTAATTTAGGTACAAAACAGTTTTTATTATTGTAAAATAACAGTTTAGCAGTAACAGTTACAGTAACACCATTTTGTTTAAAAAATAAGAACCAATGACGCAACTCTTTCCCAACATACACCAAACTTTTACTTTCGGTAAATGTATTGGTTTTTTGTTGATTTCTCGGGATTATCAGCAGCCCTGTAGCGACAATTTTGTTTGTTGACTGCACCATTGAGATGAAAATGAGCTACATCACTCAACAACAAAATCATGTTTTCATTTTCTATGTAAACTGCCAACATTGTGTGTGCAAAGTTCAATCGTTGTTGGCAATCTGTTTCACTCATCTTCTATTAACTTCTTCATGCAACATATGTCTCAACTTGCCATTGTTGATTTTAAGACCAATACGGCTTGGACTTCGTTACGTTGCTTTTGTAACCCTTTTCCCATTTTCCTAAGTACTTACGAACTTTTAAACGAAGATTATTATTAACCCAACGTAAGATTGTGTTTCGTGAGATATAATACTTTCGGTGGATTTCGAATCTGCTCCGAAACTCAAGCTGTGACTTCACAAAACAGTTGTACCCAAAAACACGGTGTTCTAACGCCCTCTGGTTTATGATGACGAACGAAAAGTCTGAAAGTGAAATGCTACGAACAAAGGAATTGGATACCCCACCCGAACTAGTCATCTCTCCTACATACGGGGTACTAACCGTTTCAAAAACATTCAATCCCCACCCTATGTAAGATGACTTCTTTATGAGACGAGCAGACGTTATTTGCTTTTAAAAATGAAGTTCATTTTAAACGCGTCAGCGCTAGACAATGTTAGGAGTGAAAGTATGTAATCAAATTGTGTTGCGTTTTGTTCAAATGTACAGTAGTAGTTTTTATTTACTGTTACTTCTTGTTGTCACGTCACACGCTAAACAATAGCCACCTTTAGTTTACAAAACTATTTATTAAAACCTTCAAGAAGTCAAACCACTAAGATTTCATCATCTCACTGACTATTTAAAGTTGTCTGATTTTAAGGAAACTTCCGTTGTTGGGTTAATTTAATTCAACGCTGGAAACTTAGAGGGAACTGATCTCTTAACATCTTAAGGCTGAGATAATCTAAGCCTGGAGGTAGAGTTCAGTGTTTGTATTGATTCAATTTACTTTGTTAGAGCTCACTTGTACTTGGAGAAACACAAAACGAAATAAACGGTGAAAAAATATTACACAAACCTTCTCTATCGTGTAACCTCAAGTTCAAATAAAAACGAACCCAAAATAATAGTCATCAAAAATGTTGGTTTTGTCAAAAAGTGAAATGGTCATCAGGTTTCAAAAAATTTCAATAACGTCTAAACTGTTGAGTTTGTGCCATGAACGAGTGCTAAGTGTAAATTGTATTTAATTAAAATCCAGCTCATAATGTTGGGAGTCAAGATCCGTTTTTATTTGTGCCAATTATTCCTGGATCGTAATATGTTTTACTTATGATTTTGCACAGGTGTTTGGGTCATTATATTCATCATATTCCTAAAATTAAATAAAGAATCTGACATATAAAATATTATTTTTGAAAATCAACTGTACAGATTTTGTTTAAATTTTAGTGACAGAAAATTACGGTTCAAAAATAATTGAAAATGTATCTTTATCAACATTAATTTATATAAAAGAAGTAACCTTCTGTAAACATGGAAACTGTTCTATTTGAAGGATGCAGGGATGTTTTTAATTTTTTATCAACAGTAAATATATGTTTTAAATTATTAAAACGCTATTTCAATTAAAACGATTTTTTTGAGTTTACCGAATTTATTGAACAAAAATATTACAAAAGTCAATCCTTTATACCAACTCATTTCCAAAACACAATAACGAAAATGGTTTTCAATTAAATAGAATTTTTGTAGAGGACCAATTTGTTTATAATTTGGTTTTGTGAATAAGGAAGTCAATATGTTAGTACAATGTAGTTGCACCTTTTGTTTAGTATATTTTGTTTTGTTATTGAAATTGTAAACACTTAAGACGATAGAATGTAAAACCAAACTTCGAATTGATTGAATTTTCAGTTCCCTATCTTTAAAATGTAAAGTATGCTGTTTTTTTCTCTTTCAGTTTACATGTATATTTTAGATACGATTTGTGTATAATTATGTTTGCCATATACTTTAACCTGTAATTATATAATCTACAATTAAGTTAGGTTAGGTTAGAATTGTATACTAATCTTGTAAAAATATATCCATCTTTGATTTCTAATAATTTCTGTATTAGTTTATATTGCCATCTTATGGAAACTGATCTACTCATAAGAGTAATTTGAAAATATATATTTATTATGTTCTCACATAGTAGTATAGAGAAAGTTATGTGATAGGTTTATAAATGATGTCGAGTTTTTTAGAATATATCGGTTCTAAGATCCCTTGTGTGTAACAATGGTTTTTGGAAAGATGGCTGTCTGTCTGTGTATCGTTCTACAGCCCAAACGTATGGACTTTTTAAAATAATTATCCACACGTGTGGGCATATTTAGGTCATATTTCGAAACTTTATGTCATTTTTTTTTTTTTATAATTTAAAATTTGAAGTACCTGCCATAAAAAAATAACAAAATTAAGATTTTCTCCTAATCGATTCCAGTAATTTTTATCAAATTTTGTTTATGTATAGCATTGTTAAACGCGTTGGTCACCATCTATTCAAAGACATGAGTTATCGTTTAAAACAAAAATACGCCATAGGACTGTTATACAATACGTAATTTCTCAAAATCGGCTCAACCTATTTCTTTCAATTTTTTCGAAAGCGAAGATTAAAAACAAAACTCACAAATAAATAATAGTCCAGTTCAGGGATGATTTGATAAATAACAATAATGATCTTGACCACCCTCATTAACCGTTAGAATTTAATCAAATACGATTTACTCCGAGGAAATGTTTAGTTCTCTTATTTAAATATATTTTGAGAGAACGTCCATTGTTTATTTTCTCACCATTTTGATAAAGATTAGTTTTGGTTGGTTTTTATTCGGTTTAAGGAATGAAGGCTTAAGAAAGTTTGTATAATTTATTTTATAAAGTTTTTATTTGTGCTCGTTATACTAAAGAAGACTAGGAAGTAGAGAACGCATGGAAAAACACAACACCAGCAAATGGATTTAAACTTTTCGAACTGCAGTGAATTAAATGCGCGTATAGTGTTGCATTACTTATAATAGTGTAGTGTTCAGGAAACCATTTCTAAGCACTTTATGGCAACTTTACTTTTAATTTTATACATTACGGTTTTATAATTTTTAAATAGTTGATGTTAGAAAATATTATAACGAATGACTTGTTTTAAACTACTTTAGATCATAAAAGTTGTTCTTTGTATTCAGTATATACACATTAATTAATGTTAACAATTAAAAAATTATTTTATTTTTAAGGTTACATAATAATGATGGATTGCTCATATTATTGGTATAATTATTTCAAAAATTAGCTGACATTTGTATATATATATATATATATATATATATATATATATATATATATATATATATATAAACGCAAGTCTTTAGTGATTTGGGATCAACTCTTATTATCAAGTAATAGACTTATGTACAGTTTATTTACTGCGTTTTTATTGAAATTGTAGACGGTATAATTAAAAAGAAAACGTCATTATATTGTTGATTTATCTTTATAATTATAAAAGGGAAACATAAAAGGTGAAGTTTTGTCTAGTTGCGATTTTCTTAACCTTGTTTCCATATCGTAGTTGTGTTGACCGCTCAGCTTTAGTTTTAATTCTAGTTTCTTTTATTTAGTTATTAGTTTTACTTTTAAATTCTATATTACCTTAGTTTTTTCTGTCTAATAATCCTTGTTTTTCATTATTTATTTATTCCATGACGGCCGTTCGACTCTTTTCATTGTCATTTTCAAATGTATGTTCAGCGGCGCACGCACATTTGAATAATTAAAAGCTGTAATTAAAATTGTAATGCATATAAACACACCGCATGAAAACAGTCGAAATGACCGTCATGGAATAAATAAATGACGAAATACAAGGACTGTTTGACAGGAAAATCGGTTAATATATGTTTTAAAACTATCCATTTAGGCTAACACAAATAAATATGGATTTTAAATTCCAACATAGTGTAGAGTACATTTTCACATAGATTTGAAATTTTAATTTTCCATAGTTTGTTTTATTATTTTATATTGTTTTCTTCCTTGTCAATTTTTCTTTACCTTCAGGAGCTCACTTTAGTAAGTACGGAGTTAGCAATCCCAAGGGAACCTAGCTGGATCTACACCTTTTGATATGGTCTAGGGTTAGATCTATCTCATTTACCTTTCCTATACGGTTTCTCTTGACCAACTCTTGTTCTTTTTCTGACACTGATGCTTTAGAGTATAGGTCTGTTTATTTTGCCAATTTCTTCTTTTTTTATCAAAATGATAGTGACTGAGAGGGTTTACGCCTTAAAAACAATAACATATATTTTCAGAAATTTTGTTTTCAAACATTCCTATACTCTTTTCCAATAATCCTCCATGTCTTATGTATGTCCAATTGAATTGTTTTATTTTTTAAACTACAGTAATTGTCTTTCTTTTTGTATTGCTTGTAATTTTCCCATCCAGTTTATTTTTTATAACAATAGACTTTTCATCTATTCCTATTGTCCATGTCTCATTACTGTTAATTATTTTAATTGGTTTTAATGGTTGTTTTCTCATTTTTATATTCATATTTGAAGCATGGAAATTGTATTTTTATTTTAAAAAATATTTATATCGTGTATTCTACTATTTATATTCTCTTTTTTGAACCAATATTTTTGCTACCTAAGTATGTAAATTCGTTTTCCCTCCAATAATCGTAAATTATTTTTTTAAATTCTCGTTGTTATTACTGCTTATCTGCTAATGCGATATTTTAGTCGTTTGTATATTTATTATTAAACAGTACATAAACTATTAGTAAGTTACTGCTGAGTAACTGAGTTTTATGAAATAAATAATAAAAAAACTGTGTAAAACATTGGACAAACTTTTTCATTCACTCGTCCCCAAAAATAAAATAAAAACCAATCAAATCTCTTCGTTATCGGTAGTTGTCAGTCAAAAAGAGAAAATAAGGCATGGAAGCTATCTTTGACATTTGATTAATACATTTATAATTGGCTGAAACTCGTTATGCTTGTGTCATAAAAGCATCTCAGCGTAAAGCGAAGTTGATTCTTTTATTAACAGCTGTCAAAGATTTTTTTTTGCTTTTATAATTGTTCCCGAACATTAATATTTTTTTACGTGCGATTTGGGCCTTCATTATTCACATTTAAATAAAATTTGAACATAATCGGTATAGCCGATTACGAGAAAGATCTAATTTTATGCTTTTTTAAACGTCAACTTCATAAACAAAATTTATCAATATTAGGTTGTAATGTGTCCACATATAAAATTTTATTAAAATCAGTCAACTCTTTTGGGCTGTGGAGCTCTGCAAGGACGATAAACTGAAATAAATTCAAACGAACATATCCGCAAAATCTCAAAACTTTCTTTTAATCCATGACATAACTACTTATACGTGAGAATCGAAATGTAAACGTTGCAACGAAAGAAGCCACAAGTCTGTTCCCAACCACGTAGAGTGTTATGACTTATGACATTTTATCTGTAATAAAACACGTATTTCATTTCCAGTAAGATGAAGCGTGGACAGCTGTATAACTGAGAGAGATAAAAGATTCTTTCTGTTAGTGGAGATACGTGTTCCAGATGATGAGAATAGAATTTATGACGGAACACTCCGCAATGCTGATTCTTCTTATCTTTATTGTAAGCGGTGTGCTTAAGAATTAAATTCAGATGGTATTGAGAGATGATGATATTCTTGTTCTTCAGAAGCGGTGATTTTATATAATTTAATGTTATTGGTTACCAGGACCTTTCACAACCCTGTAATGCATTTGTTAATTTTTATCAAAGTTCACCATTGTTAACTAATTTTACTGTTGTCATTTTAACAACGATAATAATAAAATATTAGGTAGTTTTTCTTTTTCTGTTGTTATGTTGTAGATCGTAGTTTAAGTTTTACGAGATTTAGGAGAAACTTACATAATCTGATGATGGATTCTCGCCTTTACTATTTTTATCACACTCATAACATTTCCTAAATATCCCTCATTTTGTACACCTTTGTGATATCTTAACAACAAGATTGAGATGGGTAAACGAAACAATCCACAAAAACAATAAATTAATTTTATTCCAACGAATTTATACGACAAAATAAATATAACGACCTCTGCTACGCAAATATCCAGTCAGGACATAAATCTTCCAGTCATAAGTCATGTTTCCAGAATACTGCACCATTTCTCAAACTATTCCTTTCTGACTCTGACTCTGACAAATAAGATCTGACTTGGTCTCTAGGTAGTCCAAATATACGGTTATAATGTTTTATGCAAAAGGAAAGGAAAGGGTGGTGTAAAGAAAGGATAAGTGCTCGTGTAAGGGTGGAGAAGGCGGTGTGGGGGTTGGTTTCCTTAGCAACGGAGTTTCCTTAGCTATACGTTTAGTTCTTGTCAATGGTTTCTGATTTCAATAATCATTATAGAAAGATTGTTCCAATATCTGGAAGGAAATGAAGGAACAGATTCTTAAGGAAATTTAGTACGTCTTAGGGGTAAATATTTAAAACATTAATTTACTGGGTTTTTCTAGATCCAAATCATTTGAAATCAAAATAAAGTTTAAAAAAATTTTGTTTTGTTTTATTGGCATTCCTATTTTACCATAAGGTTTTCTCAGACAGCAGAATTTTATTCAACATATATTTACGTTTGTTATGGAGATAGTTTGAATTTGACATAGATTTGTAGCTACTTTCGGCACTTCATATATCCAAATCGCTTGAAATAAAACCAATTTTTAAAAATTAAATTAACTACAGATTTTTATAAAATATTCATGTTTTTTAAAGCTGTAATTAGCCGGAAGTGTTTATATAAATTGTTAAATGATTTCTACGGGCTGATGCCAAATTAGACATTGAAATCTTAATTTTTATTTTATTTGCATTAATATATATATATATATATAAAATACAAAAATTTTATATCCCTATATATATATATATATATATATATATATATATACCATTAACATCCTAAATTTTGAACACAAAATCCATTTTTGTATTTTTTATATGACTAAAACTGATGTTTGGCATGACAATTAGTAGAGAAAAATAGCACTTGGACGTTTGGCCCTTTTTGAAATTGCCAAAACAATGTACCTTTTTTTTACTCAGTGTTGAAAAGATTTTTATTACAAAAGGGCAGCTATATTAGAGAACAGTTATTAATAACGTAGCCAAATTCTTTTGAGGTTCCTGGATCTCAGTGAGATACCGATTTTTTTGATAAACGTGAGATATTATAATAAAATTTTAGGAAAGTATGCCATTTTGAAAAGTTCCTTAACTTATAAAACAAATCTACATATTTGATTTGTGAGAGATAAGCTATTAGTAACAATTTTACATTATAAACATACATTTTGAATAAGTTGTAAGGGATCTTTTTGTTTAAGATGTAAAATTCTTTTAATTCTCAAAAATTCCCCATTTTATTGCGATAAAGTTTTCAAGTGCAGTTTTTGTATTCACTTTTGTTAAGTTATTATGTAGTTACTTTCTTGTTTGTCATGATTTAAGTAAGTACAGACATGTAGATGTTTGATTGTAATTAGGTTATTTGAGATCACTCCTAATCTTCTATAATGCCTTAACAAAATACACTCACTACTGATTTCCGGTTATTACAGTAATAGTGAACATTGCAATCTCTCTGATGGGAATTCCAATATGCAAGGTAAATGTAAACAATTGTGGGCTAGTTTGTCCAATATTTGTTAATCATTTAACAATCCTTCAATGTACGTAATGATTCCGTTACGCTTGTAATAATAGTATCTGTACTATTTTAGATAGCCTTACTTTTATGGATCATAAATAAATATTATATGGTCCAGCACATATGAAAGCTTTATTTAAATAAATACAAACGCTCGTTAAGAGTTATGTTTTTTTAAAACACACTTTACTGAAAATTTTTTGTTTTGTTCAGGACAGAAACATTTGAAATAAAAACTGATCGTAAAATTTTACTTTTTCCTATTTAACATTTCGTTTATATATAATCTATTTTAATATATTTTATCTCTTTTCTTATATTTAAAACTTAGTTTTTATTGTTATAAGTTAAGCTTGCACGTTGTAATAAAATGCTTTGAGTAGATACAAGTTGCTTGCTTTTGAAAAACAACTCAACAATGAGCGAGTGAGAAAATGAGCGGATCATTGGTGGTACGAATGCTAAAATCAGTAATAATGGTTGAATTTGTTAAACATTTGTTAACGTACCATTAGAGAAATGTTAACAGAAATTGAAGAATGTACACACTCAATATGTACCCATGGTAGTCATTTTATCTTATCACTGTAAACACGGATATTAAGATTCTTTTCTAGTTGAGTTTCGTAATTTAAGACATTTTGCTGTTATATTTATTACGATTATTAGGTGCAATGGTTTCTTAAAGTTTTGTCTTGACAAGGTATGTTTATTGTAGTTAATACCGTCTTCAAAGTATCACTACATTTCACACAATGTTAACACAAAAAGAATATTCCCTTTAATTTTGTTTAATAAAAGTGATGCTAACTTTATAAATAAGTGGATTGACAATTTTAATTCCACTTATTAAGTATCTTGCGAGGTGAAATGTATTTTACTTTCGTGGAATTTTTTTTCGGACTTGAGGAATTCCTGTGTTTACGGTCTTTCAGTATGAAACAGAATGTGATTGTTTCTATTTTACATTTGTCATAGATTATGTAGTGTGTAATATTTATTCAATTCTGTCCCAACTCTTTGTTGGAATGATTGTATTAGAAAAGTTATTAAATAAGTAATATTGACCAGTGTTTTTTGAAGCTTTGATGAAGATAAGTTTCGACTATTACAATTATTTCTTGCAAAAAAATACAGTCAAGTAAAATTGAATAAAAAAAAACTAACTGAGAGAATTGCTTAGTAATAATGTTTAAACGAAACCGAATGTTTATTATTGTTATAAACAATACAATTGTTCACACATCAAAGTGTGAAAAGACTCGGATAAGCTTTATTTCAAATTATGTAGAAAAAATAAATTAAAACTGTGACTGTACACGTTTTTTTTTGAACCTCGTATTTTTCGAGATATAACCGTTTATAAAAAGTTTTAAAAAAATTAGAGAAGAAATTAAAAACTTTTCGAGAAAAATGGATATAATTCGTAAAGACCTTTAAAAATTTCCAAGTGTTTGGAGGTGAATATTTTTTTCTAAAATTGTGAGAAAATTCATAGTCTTAGATTGTCTGAAAATAAATATTTTTCTATCTTGAAATTTTTGAAAAAACTTATTTTCCGATTTCGAGTGTTTCTCACTGAAAATACTAACAATTTTGAACAAATGTATAATATAATGTCGAACAATTGCACAAGGAACCAGAGTCTTATATTTTGATTTTATACATTCCTGAATGTTTTCAGATTTTGTTGATAACTTTTTGATATCTTCTATATTTTTGAATTTTTTTAAACGGCTATATCTCGAAAATTATAGTTTCTTCGAAAACGTTTATTCTTTACAACGTTATCTAACAAACGTTTCAGGTCATTTTGGTGTTTATAAACAATTCTATTGTTTACAAGAATGATAGATACTTGACGTTGATTTTTCCTAGGTTTTGTCAAGGAACTTTTCTTAGGTTAGCACGTTTCATTCACTTCTGGAGATCCTAAGTTTCACGCTACAAATTCATAATTTAACTGGATAAAGCATCTAGAACAATGATCGTAAGTTATTGAATCAATGAACAATCATAAACTAACAACATAGAAAGAAATAGTAACCTGTGGTCCCGAGATACTGAACAATCGTGATCGTCTTTGTTAAGTTACTCCTTAGTTTATCTTCTCAGCTTGGTGATCCGAATACCAAGCTGAACATGTCAATCAAGGCTATACACGTCAGCTGTGATAATATTATATGTTGACCTTTTACCTAATTCCGTATTGACGCCGAACCACTCCGCAATCTGATTGCTTTGAATTTAATATTAATAATTAACACTCAACTGCGAAACAAATTTTATTGTTTGTAGCTATTGTCTGTTTCACTGACAAAGCTACGAACCATGAAAGCTATTTTAAGGGTTAGTTATTCAATCTAGATTGTCCATGCTACTATTATGTTTTTCTTTACACAAATTGAACATTTTTCGAAATGTATAGGATTATAAAAATATAAAATGATTATTATTTGCATAACAGGTGCACTGTTTTTCACCTGTAAAATTTTTTTATAGTTGAAATAATTTCCATGTAACTTTTGTACATAGTTGTTGATAATTTGTCGATAAATTGGTTATCCTTTGACCTACAGAAACAAATTTGTTCGTCGTTATAAAAGAGAGATATTCGACATTAAAAATTTTAAACGGCCACCATTTTGAAAATAAAAATAATAAAGTTTCTGTGCTTGAAAAAACTCAATATCTCATTTACTTCTGGAGTTTTTTTATACAACGAAATGGTAGATGGTCGGATAATGAAGTCGAATTCCGCTACATGTTTGACATTGTTTGTTCGTTTTGATGTATATAATTAAAAAATGACTAGCCATTTCACTTTTGGGGAAATTCTGTAATCATAACAATAAATTGTTATTATTATAACAATAAATTCTGTAATCATAACAATAAATTGTAATCCATAGATAAAATTTGTAGATAAAATAACCTCTATCAGATGATAAAATCAACTCTTCAAAAATGTTTTTTAAGATAAAACATTTTTTTAAATCTACTAAAATTTGCAGTTATGGTTTTCCACCAGCTTATATTACAGTATAAAATTTTACAAATTTATAAAAACCTAGATACACCACAGTATAACAAACACATAGAACACAATTCTCACAGAAAATAGCCTAAGTATCAGACGCGATTCAACGAAAAGGTCGTCCTCTTCAGTGACACACGAGCTACACCAATCAAACTATAACTGATTGGTTATAGCTGATTCATTTATAGTTTGATTGGTGTAGCTCGTGTATCACTGAAGAGGACGACCTTGTTGTTGAAACGCGTCTGATACTTAGGCGTATTTTTTTGTAAGAATTGTGTTCTGTGTTTGTTACACTGTATAATTTTTCTCATAATTCAAGCTCAACATTTAATCTAGATACACTAATACAGAATTAATCGTATATTATATCCTAAAGCAATAACTAAATATATAAAAGGATTGCCTTCATTACTTTGGGATAAGACAGACACAATGGATCTTATAAAAGCAACGTAATCATTGTTTATCAAGGGAATTACTTTTATCCCTCCGAGTTCTCTTTGTTAAGTTTTCAATACTTCCTTTTGTAATTCCCCGAGTGACAACACAAAAAATCCAACGAAACTGAGAGTAAGAAAAGGCACAATGTAGTGGAATTAAATCTCTGTTAAATTTGTTTCTTTACTTGTAATTTTTCTCACAGTGTAGACTTTAAGAACATTTTAAACGTAGTGGCAATCAAATGATGATGATAAAATCAGGGTGTGATACTTTCAAGAAAATTGTTCATTTTGATTTCTAATTTAATGAGTCAATGCGCCTGTATTTGTATTGTGGGTGAACAGGTAGAGGTTTAAACAACACTGAATTTACCGTAATTTAGATATAATTTTAGACACTGTTTCAAATAATTAAATCGAGTTTTCAAAAAATTGCGATCTTCCTATTTAAATCGGAATTTTATTTCTAGTCAACTAAAATTCCCTTTTACGTTCTTTTAAAAATTTTCGGCTAACACACACTTGAAAAAATTATAAAATCTATTGTTGATGACAAATTTGATTGTAAAACAAGTTTACACTGTTTAACTACAGTTTTTTAAATAATGTTACAATTTTATACAAAAAAGTTTTTTAAAATCAAATTAATTTTCATAAAACATTAAAAATTAAAAGAAACTTTAAATGATATCTAATAAAAACGTTATGCACAACTTCTTGCTTTTTTTTAGAACATATTGTAGGTTATGCTTTTTCAGCCATACTCATAGCTCAATCTAATCCAAAATTTCATTTTTAATCTTAATTCTACTTCTAATTGTAAATTTTTTTGGGTGTTTGAAATTTTAGATAGTCTTTATAAGAAAATAATAAATTTAAAAGTGTAAGCTAAAGAGAAAAAGTAGACCTAATTTTTGTGTGTACAAACAAGGTGTTATTTATAGCATAGGCATATCTTTAAAAGATCAGTCTTTCAGCGGCTTACTGAGCATTTTCACCTTTAAACAACAAGAAAAGTCGAGCGTAAAGTTAGAAAAAAAAAGAGCGTGACTCCCAGAATCCGATTTACCTTCTGCGGAATGTGTGCGCGGTGCGAATATAAAAATTAAAAAGTTAGACCCTTACAATATCCTGCAAGTTTTAAGTTTCTACCCGAAGACGTTGAAACTTACTTTGATTTTATGCGTGGAATTGTTAATTGTTTACATTTGTCTAAATATTCATACGTTTGCAACCAAAGTAATAAAAATTGTCTTTAAAAGGGTTGTGTTTCAAATATCAAGAGAAATATTCAACGTTTTAAACAATTCTAAGTTGAACATTACAACAAATACAATTACTAACCCGTCGACATGAAATCAATAGGTTCTTTGAACTGAAACAGAATGTAAAGGGGTTTTAGTCTAAAGTTCAAAGGGATTTACTGCATACAGACGTGTATTTTGCATTTAGAAGGTGTAATCGATTTATAACTTACGTTTCTTGTACGTCGTAGCTGGGTTGCTAAAGAAACCAAACTTGAATTGAATTGAATAAATCTTATTTAATTTAAGACTTGAAGTTAGGACTTTATTGTTTTCTCTTCTACTTAACATTAACCTTCACATAAATACTATACGAGGGTAATTTATGAATTAAAAACAGCTTAAGCATTGTTACCATTGAATCCACAAACTAAGAGTAGTTTCAAGGTCAGACTCTCTACTCGTGTTAGTTGTTAGTTTACTTTACATTGTTATTCATCAAACCCTTCGATAAGTGCGATAAATTATTACGCTCTATGATAAGATTTCTGAATCCAAAAAATATTCGTTCTTCTGAAATTCATTGACGTTTGTGAGAAGTGTGTAGGGGAAATAGGTATGAACGAGGGAAATAAATAGTGTAGGGTGTTTATTATAACTAACAATTAAATTACCTTTGGTTTCCGCCAGCTGACTTCTTTTTTATATACACTTACGCGTTTTGAAGCGTGCGCTCCATCTTCAGAGTTCTATTTTCTTTTTCACTCGGTTGAGATAGTTATTCATTAAAATAACACATAAAATCACACGGACACTACATATATATGTTTATAAATTTATACATCGCTTATGATAACGCGACACTTGCGATGCGTATCACATCAATGTCCTAGGACAACTAACGTCTCGTATTTATTGTATGTCTATTTAAGATTACTATCTTTGATCTTAATTGCCGTGTCGTATATCGTGTTGGAAGAGAAGTTTAGTTGGTCGTTCAGTAAGTTGTAAGAGTCATATTTAAATGATTTATATATCTCAAATTCTTCAACCGCGTCCATATATTTCCCCTTTCTGCATATATGTAGTGGTTCTAAGTTGGTTTCGAAATCTGTATAGGAGTGGTTTTCGTCAATGAGGTGTCTTGCAAAATTTGACTTATTGCTGTTAATATTCTTTTTTGGCAGATGTTCTTTAAACCTTTGGCGAAAAGCTCTTCCCGTTTGGCCTATATAGAATTTATTACATTGGTCACATTTCAGTTTATAAATTCCTGTTTTTAGTTGTAGATGTTTGTCATGTTTAAGACTGAGCAATTTTATAAATCAACTGTCATGTTGGCAATAAGCATATTCGTGAAATCGGGTGCCTATTGAACACTCTGGTACTTATCAGGTTTGTTTTTTGAACTGCACAAAGCTTTTCCTTAAGTTTCACTGTCTGTAATCTGTGACAAAGTTTCTGTACAAGAGAATTTGTGCAGTATTAACAAAAATGAATTAAAAATAAAATAACACAAAAAGTTGTTTATATTATAACATAGACGTTATAATAACGTTACACTAACACTTCATGGGGTTTGTATCTTGAATTGTGTTGATGAGATCCTTGTTAAATGGATTTCTTCCATGAGTGATTCTCTGAAACCAAGATGGGAATTTGGGAGGGATAACATCACAAACACAAATTGTATATACCTTTTTAAAAATTGTTTGAGGGAAATGTAATATATGGATTGTTTGTTTATATTTGATTTAAACATAAGTGAAGCTAGCTTAATAATATTTAAAAACAATTTTAAAGCAAATTATCTTTTATTCTTATATTGGACGAACTTTTATTTTAGCTTGTCAGCTATAAATGCTCATAAAGCTTTCAAAACTTGAAAGATGATGTGTTTCCCATAGATATCCCCGAAAGCTTTGAGAACTTTATAATAATTCTGACACGGTTATCAGTTTATTTTGTGAAACACCTAAAACTTTTAATTTTTCCCGATCGAAATTTTCGGATCATTGATCAGATATTTTGCAGTTTTCTCTTGCAGACCACATTTCTTGTACAGTGGATCCTGAATGGATTAACGCCCATAATGTTGTCTGAAGTGATTATCCTCTGTAAAGAAATCTACCATCCTATTTATTTGCTCCTACTTAACGAAAGAAGGTCAAATGCTGTTGATATAAAGAGGGCAAGAAATGAAAGTTTACTCATCCTTGAATCCTGAAATAATTCTACATCTTCTCTCGTCTTCTTTCCTGAAATATTTTTTTGAACTTGATTTAACCATTTTAAGTAGCAGTAAGAATTCACAAATAAGGGTATTTTTTTAATCTGCTAAATTAAACCTCTATCCACAGAGTAGGTTAGTTAACCTAACCTCTACTTAGAGTAGCTAAGTTAGGTTAGACACACGCTGCAGTTCGGACAAGTGACCATCTCAAAAGTCTCCACAGGATCAAACCCAATTGGAGACGTTACGTTTTACGGAGGTTTCTAAAGTAAAGACAACAAGAAACAAATATTAATATACACAATTACGTAAAAAAAAATTGTAAAAACTACAATCTTAAATTTAGAAATCAAAACTAAAAATCTTGAAATTAACAGTTCCCAATTTTTACTATCTCAGTAAATTCTCTAATAGGTTTAAAAAGTAAAATCAGAACAAGAGAAATAACAGAATATTTTTCAATGTGCCTTTTCTTACACTCATTTCCCTTGTTTTTGTGTTGTCATTCGTGTAATTACAAAACCAAGTATTGAGAACTTAACAAAGAGAACACCAAGGAAGTCCTTTGATAAACAATGATTACTTTGCTTTTATAAGATCCGTTGTGTTTGTCTTATTGCAAAGTAATGAACGCAATCCTTTTATATATTTAATTATTGCTTTAGGATATAATATATGATTAATATCGTATTTGTGTGTTTAGGTTTTATAAAATTGTTAAATCTTTTAATATGATATAAAGTTGGTGTAACAACAACTGCAATTTTCAATCGACTTCAGAAACAAGATGATAATTTAGGTACGAAATTTATATTGTTTGGTTTCATCATATGTGAAAAAAAAAAAAAGTTAAGTATACGTAAACATTGTCTGTAGCAAATTCCCATGATTTGCTGTTTAACGAAATTAACAAATTTAAAACAGCCACTTTAATGCATATGTTGGAAAATTAGATTTTCCTCGAGGAAAAACGCTGTGTTTTAATTAAAGGAAAACTAATTGTTGTTCTTTATATGACAGTAGTTACAGTAAATTTTGGTGACAGAATTCGTTGAGTAGAATTCACTACCTGAATTAAACCTAAATACCGAAAATGAGCTAATTTTTTTTTCAAAAGTAGAGACTAATTTCTTTTTCGGAACTGACTTATTTTAACAGGTTTCTTCTTTCTTTTCTTGTAATTATAAGTTGAGGGATAGAGAAGTACTGTAATTCAATTTGAGCCACCTGTTCAGAACAGCTGGAACAACAGTTTGCAAACGTTCACTGACGGAAATAGAAAAACAATCAAATTATCAGAAATACCACTACAAATGTAATTAACATTGCAGAACAATTTTATTTGTCATCACGCAATATCGAATGAAGATAATGTTTCATTATTCCCAAATTATTAATTGAAAAGCTACAAACTAGGCGATACTGTAAAATAATTATATTTTACTAGTCTGACTATTAAATACTGATTGTGTTAGAAAAACTAGTTCCTTGCAAATCTAGATTCGGTCGTTAAAATGTTCTCGAAAAACGATATTTTTCCAATAGATTTTTTACCTTGGATTTGACGAAAACAATTAGGAAATAGTTATTTGTGCAACTAGTGAGCAAAGTGGCACTTTTTTTAATGAGAGAAAAATGTTGACAAACGAGGCTTGCCGAGTGCGATAAATTTATCGAGTTTAAAAAAGACACTTTGCTCACGAATTTCACATTATAATTTGTCTACAGTTGTTATTTTGTGACAAATAAAAAACATACTTCAGCAGTAACACAATTTAATAAAACATTAAATTAATACAATAATGTTCAAACAAACAATCAATTACAATTCGATCTTTAATAACCGCATTTTTCTTATTTTTCAGATTATTTTAAAATCTGAACTGTCCATATTTTAAAACTAACTACACAAAATATAACAGTAGTGCTAAACAACACATCAACACTGAGTAGAAGTTCTCACGTCAAAACTGAGGTTATTTATGAATATTACCAATAACTTAGGTTTATTGTTGAGGAAACGGGATTGCCAACTTCAAAACTCGGCAAACGAAAAATACTTTCCGTGTACATACACTGTCAATCATCTTCATAAATAATTACTTCCTTTTTCAACTTCAAAACGTTGTTTTGTTGTTTATTTATGTTATTTTACATGTAAGAATTAATCTAACCTACATACGGGACATTTCCTGTGTATTATAAATCAATTCAAATAAACTTAACCTAAATTTCGTTTTGTTCGGTTGCCATTCGGAGTGAGCAAAGTAGTGGGCAAAGTGAAACTGTTGAGAAATCAGCTGTTTTGCAAACTAATTTAAATGAACAAAATGCCACTTTGTCAACAACTGTAGACAAATGTATTTTAAAATGAAGAGATAGATATTTAAAAACCAAAAAAATGGCATCAGTTGAGGACAATACATTTGTCACAATAAACAAGACGCAGTTTCAATAGCGATATCATCATCTTCAATTATTATATGTCCACAACCTCGTTAGTACCGTTAACAGACCTTCATGTCTTGTTACAAATAAAGCATGTTTCATTCATTGAGTGATTGTAGTTTCCTTTAAAATGATTGTACAGTGTGTTAGAAAGTAGGGTATGAAAACTGTTTGTGAATAACTTACAGCAGAGAATGAGTTATATCACTGATCAAACTACAGTCTAATTTTTCAAGTTCAAAAAGGACCGCCCAGTAAATTAACGTATTCAATATAAATCTAGATTTTGTTCAGGATTCCGTTTAAAATCACATTGTAAGAAAATTTTATTCTTGTCACCGTTTACAAAATATAATTTTATTCTTGGCTTCGTTTATAGCTCTATAGTTTCTTTTTTTGAAATTATAATATTTAGCTCTAGAACTAAAGCTAGTTTAATATCGAAAAATTTGTAATAATTAAATAGCACTAAAACCATTAGATACAGTCAACCGATCTGATTAGAAATTTGTTTGGTTTCTGCCTATAAACATTTAGAGATGAAAACATACTTTTAAAATGTTTATTTAAAATACTTTAAATTTAAATAATTACATTTCTTTTTCCCCTTTTTATTATCCTAAACAGGAAATTCTGTAGTAGACATGTTTTCGGTGTATACACTTATTTTTAATTTTTCAGATGTTTGTGCTAGAAAGTTAGTATATTAAATTTTATCTATAAGACAGGATACTAAAGTATTGTTTAATTATTCTCAACATTATATTAAAATGTGTTGATAGAATACTGAACTAGCACTACCTTATGACTAGCTTGGTGAGGTCGGAAATTACCTTGGCATTTTAATGGTACTATTAAAGTTTCAAATATGAATCCCAGAGGTGAACCGTGTGTTTAGTGTAATTTTAGAACTAGACATTCTGTATTGTTTTAGTTAAATTTATTGGACGGAAAGTTGTGATTCGCCAACATTATAATTTATTTATTTATAGGATTTTATGAATTATTTTTTATTAAATAAATTATTGTTTGGCAGATATACACAATCGTTCAGCTGCAATTACAGTGAAACTACTATTATTTTATTATTTACTATACGATAGGTAAAGCCCGGGCATTTTACGACCTTGGGTTCTTTCTACTTTCATACTAGAGAATACTTATCTATTCCTATATCTGCGTGTGTCGAAGTAACAGGTCCAACATTTCCATGAACTGAATATTTCTTTACATCGGTTCCATAGCTCCTAATACCAATTGTGATCTTATTCGAAACACTTCAATGACTTACTGAATTATTTTCCCCGTACTTTCGTTATGTTGCACATCCCTCGTACCTATTGTATTAAACGAGTTTTAGATTGGCCAATAGAAAGAATACCGAAAAACTGGTTGGCTAGAAACAAGTGACTAATCATAAACAAGTTAAACGAGTTTTAGATAGGCCAATAGAAAGAAAACGGAAAACAGGTAGAGAAAGGGGAGTGTCTAATCATAGACAAGTTAAACTTGTTTTAGAAAGGCCAATAGAAAGAATACAGAAAACATGGTTGGGCAGAGGGGGAGTGACTAATAAGGAACAAGTAAAACGAGTTTTAGATAGGCCAATAGAAAGAAAACGGAAAACAGGTAGAGAAAGGGGAGTGTCTAATCATAGACAAGTTAAACTTGTTTTAGAAAGGCCAATAGAAAGAATTCTGAAAACATGGGTAGAAAGAGGTGGAGTGAATAATCAAAAATAAGTTAGACGAGTTTTAGATAGGCCAATAGAATGAAAACTGAAAACATTGGTGGAGAGAAGAGGAGTGACTAATCATAAACATGTTAAACTAGTTTTAGATAGGCCAATAGAAAGAATTCTGAAAACATGGGTGGAGAGAGGAATAGTGAATAATCAGAAACAAGTTAAACGAGTTTTAGATAGACCAAAGAAAGAAAACCGAAAACATAGGTGGAGAGAAAGGGGAGTGACTAATTGTAAACAAGTTAAACGATTTTTAGATAGGCAAATAGAAAGGAAACCGAAAACATGGTTGGAGAGAAAGGGGAGTGACTAATCAGAAACAAGTTAAACGAGTTTTAGATAGACCAAAGAAAGAAAACCGAAAACATAGGTGGAGAGAAAGGTGAGTGACTAATCGTAAACAAGTTAAACGAGTTTTAGATAGGCCAATAGAAAGAAAACCGAAAACATGTGTGGAGAGAAAGGTGAGTGACTAATCGTAAACAAGTTAAACGAGTTTTAGATAGGCCAATAGAAATAAAACCGAAAACATGTGTGGAGAGAAAGGGGAGTGACTAATCGCAAACAAGTTAAACGAGTTTTAGATAGGCCAAATGAAAGAAAACCGAAAATATAGGTGGAGAGAAAAGGGAGTGACTAATCGTAAACAAGTTAAACGAGTTTTAGATAGACCAATAGAAAGAAACTGAAAACATAGGTGGAGAGAAAGGGGAGTGACTAATCATAAACAAATTAAACGAGTTTTAGATAGGCCAATAGAAAGAATACCGAAAAACTGGGTGGATAGAGGGGGAGTGACTAATCATAAACAAGTTAAACGAGTTTTAGATAGGCCAATAGAAAGAATACCGAAAACATGGGTGGACAGAGAAGAAGTGACTAATCATTAACAAGTTAAACGAGTTTTAGATTGGCCAATAGAAAGAATACAGAAAACATGGGTGGACAGAGAAGAAGTGACTAATCATTAACAAGTTAAACAAGTTTTAGATTGGCCAATAGAAAGAATACCGAAAACATGGGTGGACAGAGGGGGAGTGACTAATCAGGAAAAAGTTAAACGAGTTTTAGATTGGCCAATAGAAAGAATACCGAAAACATGGGTGGACAGAGAAGAAGTGACTAATCATTAACAAGTTAAACAAGTTTTAGATTGGCCAATAGAAAGAATACAGAAAACATGGGTGGACAGAGGGGGAGTGACTAATCAGGAAAAAGTTAAACGAGTGTTAGATAGGCCAATAGAAATAATACCGAAAACATGGGTGGAGAGAGGGGGAGTGACTAATCATTAACAAGTTAAACGAGTTTTAGATTGGCCAATAGAAAGAATACAGAAAACATGGGTGGACAGAGGGGGAGTGACTAATCATTAACAAGTTAAACGAGTTTTAGATTGGCCAATAGAAAGAATACCGAAAACATGGGTGGACAGAGAAGAAGTGACTAATCATTAACAAGTTAAACAAGTTTTAGATTGGCCAATAGAAAGAATACAGAAAACATGGGTGGACAGAGGGGGAGTGACTAATCAGGAAAAAGTTAAACGAGTGTTAGATAGGCCAATAGAAATAATACCGAAAACATGGGTGGAGAGAGGGGGATGAATAATCATAAACAAGTTAAACGAGTTTTAGTTAGGCCAATAGAATGAAAACTGAAAACATAGGTAGATAGAAAGGGGAGTGACTAATCGTAAACAAGGTAAACGAGTTTTAGATAGGCCAATAGAAAGAAAACCGACAACATGGGTGGAGAGAAAGGGGAGTGACTAATCATAAACCAGTTAAGATGTCTTTCTCAGGTAACAGCAACTTTTTAACAAACAAATCAGCTATTGAATCGCCCTTTATCTCCAGTTTTAGTTTTAATTGTATACACGTAGTTTTAGTTTACCCAAATCCTGCATAGTGCATAGTCTGACTATGCGCAGTCGCAATAAGGCGTGATCTGTTTGTTCTGTTTTATAAAACCCCCTTCACAACTATTTAACAAACTGTTAAACAATTAATCACATTTAACAATATTTAAACAGTAGTTTCTCAGCTACAACTATTTTGTAGTCTTTACAAGTTGAAGGTTGATAGTGTGCTGTAAAGTATTTTGTTTCCATTTAAATTTATTTATTTTTTCAAGGATGTACAATGAAACTAATACATAAACCACATCAAAAATAGTAAATACTAGAGCTGTCACTTTTTTCAAACAAAACAGGTGTTCTGTATTCTACTAAATAGGTCACAGGGAGTTATTGTGTGCAGCTTTCAAATCTACATCTAATCATTTCTAGATATGTTTTCCTACTGTAACAAATAATATATTTATGGTTAAAACTATCTTTTTAACAGCATAACCTCAAAGTAAGTTTAAAAATTAGTAATAATGATATATGGGACATAGTCATGCAAATTAATATCACGAATTATTGAATTTTTATATATAAATTCTATAAACGTCGATAATTGAGAGTTGAATGTAGTAACTTGTCCCAATTGTTTAATAACTCTATGCCCCCCCTCCTGTTACAACAATTTTCATCGATTTGGAACCGTATGATGTTTATAGGTATGAATCTGGTGATCCATTAGTACATTATAGTTAAAATTTCAGGTTACAATCGTACTACTGTACAATTTAAGATGTTTAAAACATTTTGCCGCCGTATTGGATTTGAATAAATTGTTAAATATTGTAATATGGTCGTGTTACATACGATTAAACATTGTTTTTCAACGCATAACTTAGGGTAGTGCGGCTTCCTGACCGAATTCTTCTCTGCCAAAAATACGTCATAGAAATCTTCAGCATGTTCTCTGACAGAAAATTAATGTTTCGATTAAAGAAGAATTCGTTCAAAGAAGATTCGGTCACAGAAGAAAATTGTATTGCTTTTAGGTTGGAGAAAACTCTAATGGTGTTCTCTGACCGAAACAAGAGGGTTTTGATCACAGAAAATTCAGTACAAGTTAAAACGTTCGATCAGAGAAGAAATCTGAACAATACTTTCGGTTAGAGAAGAGGAATCATTGTAAAACATGTTTCTGGTGTTTAGGTTTGAAGAGGCATATTATTTATCTCGCCTTAGAAAACTTTTGTTCAATGGATACACAATTGATAAAACCTAACCTAACCTAAAAATGTCAACTAAACGTTAAATCAATTGTGTCTCCATTGAGTTCCCAAAAGTTGTCTAAACAGAGAACATGGGACAGTGACAATAAAAATTCGTTTTCCATTGAATATTAATTTTAATTATATAACATGCGCCTTCATTACCATAAGCGGGCTTTATGCGTAGCGATTTTTTCGTTTAGAGAAGAAAGCCGTTGCGGATTTTCGGGCAGAGAAGATTCGTTTGAAAAAGACGATTTAAAATTGAAACAGCTGTTTCGGTCAGAGAAGACGAACGTGCACATGTATTTCAGTCAAAGAAGAAAGCATTGACGAAATTTCGGCCAGAGAAGAATTCGGTCACAAAAGATGCGGTTAAAGAAGAATATAAAACCATTATTTGCTGTCAGGGAAGATTTGGTCAGAGAATAATTCCGTCAGTGAAGATTTCGGTTACAGAAGATTCGATCAGAGAAGATCCTTAATTTAGTGGTACCAGCAGTTTTTTTTATATCTGATACCTATCTTCAGGTATTTACGAAAACTTTGAATTGATTTTTTTTATACTGCGGAAGACTCTGTGATGTTTTAAACTATTGTGACACAAAATAAGACTTTAATGTTGATGTTAATTAATTGTAGACCTATTTTTAATTCTCTACTTCATTAGAATTCAAACATTTAAACAAAATCTGTTTAGGAATAACAAAGCAAGTTAGTTCTGACTAAATACATTTTGTAAAATGTATTAACACGTTTCAAAGTTGATGTTCATACAATGATCCGCTACATCTCGTAAAATTTTACAAATTTCAGAACGTTTTTAGTGGGTTACTGGGGTAGAAAAAAGTTATCAAAATTTCATTTTGTTATTCACTAGAAACTTTAAAATAAAACAAAATTATCTGATTAATTGTTCTTTATTAATTATTTCCACTTAATGCCCTGATGTACATTTCGATAACATGGTTATCATCATCGGAGGGTCTTTTTTTGTCATTAGTAGATATGTAAGTTTAGATTTAGTTTATAAGCAAGACCCTACGATGATGATAACCATGTTATCGAAATGTACATCAGGGCATTTAGTGGGATTGTGGTTAGGGGCAAATTCGAATCATTATTATTAATGTTTAATCTGTTACACTACCATGTTACAGTTTTAAAAAGGTACTCAAATTCAGTATGACGGATTCAATATTGGGGTCAAAAATTTTAGGCATCATAAAACATAATACATGGATACTTAGGGCCCTAACAAACCAAATAGTAATAACTAGTAATATAAGGTGAGGGGCACGTTTTATTTACCCGATATATGTTATTACAGTGAATCATAAATTGTGACAAATTACTACAATAAGATAGGATGAAAAATAGTTGGTTTAGGCTCGATTTTACCAACAATTGTACAATTTCGCTAACCGGAGAAACAGATAAGTAAACTTCAAAATGACTGCGGATTTAAAAAAAAACAACTTTTTTTCAGGTTAGCTATTTACCAATACTTGTACAACGTTCTCACTTTGGTGCTCCTTTAAAATCTACAATGAAAGATGCTTCAACTACGATAAACATTAGGAGAGTTATTAACAGAAATTTTAGTTAACATGCAAGATAGATTTAACTATTCGTCAAAACTGATTCAAAAAGTGGTCGAAAAATTTCAAAATGGCGCTTAGGATTTGGTCGGCAATCGAGTTGGTACATAAAATATATTCTCCTCCTTTCGCACATATCCGAGTATATTAAACAAAATAATAACAGTTCATTTGTTTATAAACTACTCAGTTATAAATGAAGAACATCACATTCATTTATCATTTCCAATGTTCATTAAATGTACAGGTACAATCAGTTTTTACAATAATCAATCAATGTAAAGGTCTCGGACTATACGTCAATACCAATGTAATTTGTTTTCATGTGCTCAATTATCATGAACGGTCTAGGCATAAGAGAAGGTAAAATATTAAAAAAATACGAGAATTCCGTATCGCAACAGGTTATTGATTCAAGCGTGTAAGGGAGGTTTGAGGGTGGATCGGGGTGTACAATAGTACGTCGTGAGGATGGAATAGAACGCACAACCCTAGGTTAACTGTAATGAATTTGTTGAAAAAGTGTTTTGGTCATATGGTTTTGTGAATAAATTGAATTTAATTAACAGTGAAAAACAATGCACTAATAAAACAAATGTTAACAAAAATATATTCAGAAATGAATTTGTCATTTATATATCATTTCACCAAAAGATAAATATATAAATAATAGACAATAGATAATAGATAAATATAACTTCACTAATATTTTTCCGCTTCTGCATTTTGTAAAAAAAAGACACTGTACTATATACAGTTTTTTGTTGACAAAAGCAGAAAGAAAAACAGTATTATCTAAATTTGTGTTCATTTTTTGGTGAAACTATACATATAAGTACTTTTTATAAGAAAATTAATCATAGAAAAAAGGAATACAGAATGGCCGAAAATTAATTTAGATTTTAAAACGTTCTCTATACTGTTTTGTTTGGTTTTTCAAAGATTTATATATACAAGAAGAAATATTTACAACCGGTTTCGTATTTCTTTAAAAAATACACGAGACAACGAACAAAATATAATTAAATTGATTCCTTGAATCTTTTCCCGTGTATTTCATATGGGGTGAAGTTGGTATTAACTTTGAAATATATTTAAATTTACTTATTTCATATATTTTTAAAACGATGCCGCTTGTGATTGCTTTATAAACGTCAATTGTATTTGAATGAAATCCGAGGTTGTCACTTTATATATTTATTTGGTCAACTATTGAACCTTAATCTTAATTCACAGTCATTATGGGACACTGGTTTACGTCTTTAAACTTCACATTTTACTAAAATTTGAACAAAATCGGTTTTGTGGGAAAAACAGAAGCTTATGACAGCTACTTTCGGATTTTGAGATATGGAAATAGTTTTCAAAATTCGTCTCGTGATATGGTCGAAGTATGGTTACATCCGAGATTTGATTAAAATCTCTCCAATCCTTAGGACTGTAGAGCACAGCTTAGACAACAGAGAGATACCATTCCAAGATCCAAGTTTTTTGGGGGGTTAGAAGATGTTAAAATTGTCTATCAATAAACTATACATCGATGTTTTACTCATTACTCAACTTCTCAACACTATTTAGATGTGAGAAAGTAAAAATGGATGGTACCAATCACTTTTCACCCTGGGTAGGTAATGCAATAAGACATTCATTATGGTAAAAATCACTAAGAAAAATTGTAAACAAATAAATAACAATTTTAATGAAAGATCCAGTTTTTATGAAACTTTATCAATATATCTTTGTAATTTGTAGTTTTATTATTATACATTTTTCGGACATTTGCCATCATTTGAGTGTTAAAAATCAAGTTTCATGTTTCTTTAGTTTTTAGTCACTTGATAACGGGATTTGATTCTTATTCCCGAAACGTCGTGTTTTGATTTTTAATACACAAATGATGGCAAATGTCCGAAAAATGTATAATAATAAAATTGAAATTCCATCATTAACAAATAAGTATTGAGTTCGAATCGAAGTACTTGTCCCCTCAAAATATAAAAGGATAACATAAAAGATTCTAAATTTGGTTAGAATCGACTTTGATAAAAGTTTAAGTTTATAAAGTCCTGAGTTTGAATTTAACGTTATTGTCGCGAGCAAGTAATTATAAAATCGTGTGTTTGTCACAACGAATAATATATTATTTCTCATGTGAAAACTTTTTCTTTCTAGCGGGATTTCACTACAACAATATTCTCTTCATATTTTCTCAAGCTATTAACATACTTTCAAAGTAGATGGCGGAAATAAAAACCATTTTCTTTCTACAAATATTCTCACTCTTCTGACTACGTTATTGGCTACCTTTTTCATAATTTGACTATTTATGTTGTTTCTTCTGTGATGTTAGGTTTCAATTCTAGTAAGATCTCAGGATTTTTTATATAAACGTTATTACTAAATTATTCTTTAAAAAAAAAAAGTCGAAGATGGATCGAGGAGGTTACAAATTGTTTGACATTCGCATGAAAAAATGGCTTCAAGGGATTTATTTTAATGGAATTTATCAGTGTAACATGTCGCACCATCTTGTTGACAGAGTCACAGTTATTCGTCTTTTTTTTTTAACTGAACAAGAAATTACATTATTATCTGAGATATTGCACGTTATACTTCAAACTTTAATGGGTGAAGAAAAGTTTTGTGGAAAATAAATAATGTGAGATTCGACACTTTTGGCTATTTAAATAGCGACTCGTGAAAAACTATGCCTCGTCACTAAAATATTTGATTTAAAATCGCTATATAGTTTCGAACATGTCGTTTAGACCACTGAGACTATGAAAATCTCCCACTGAAAATATAAACCCGATACTCTGAAAGTTTTGTCACTGTTTTATGGAACCGATCAACTTGAAATTCCTACCTGTTTTAGTTTCCCCAATAACTTACTCGGATAATGTTGTTTTCTGTCTTTAATATCTGTCAAAGTGTCAATCGTCAGCAACGACAAACGTATTTCATGTTTCTGAATCGGTTGTTCAATATTTTGTAATGATTTTCACTATAGTTGGGTATGCCCTCGATAAAGCTATTCTGATAATACACTAATAGACAAATGAAGATGTACGAAGGTATTCCTGAATAACAAGGACACGTTATTCAGTAATTATCACTATTTTCACGTATCACATGAAACACTAACAAAAAAGTGTAACGAAGAATTGAAAACTACAGTTGTGCCCGCACTACAATCATCAGTAAAAACTGGTTGTTACCGGTTAAATCCAGTGGGTATACTACAACGTTCACATTAGAACTGGTTTTTACTAGTTGGATCTGGACAAACCTTAAAATTCATTTAAAAATTATGGTCAACTTTTATAATGAACACAAAGGCGATGATGACCGAAATGGTTTTTCGCCTTTAAACCACATTTAAAAAATATAATGAACACTGAGGTCAAAAGTTATGTTAATTATATAATTTTAATAGTCTTTTATATTAAATATACAATGTACAACCTAAATTAAATTTACATTTATATCTACACAATATTAGGACGGTTAAGATAGTTTAAAGAATATATTTGTGAACAATGTATATTTGTGGACAAAAGTGGGTCTGGAGCGTTTTTTAAGGATTTAATTATTTAAAAAGTAGATTAGATTGCACCCTCAGAAACTGTGTCCTTTCCTTGTTAACAATGATGTAAATATAACCTCAAAATTAAGATGAAAATAAATTTAAACATCTGTTTCGAAAAATCATATGGTAATTGCCTCGAACTTGTTATTTAAATCGGTGCAGTAATTATTTAGGTATTAATCGTACCGTTTTATGGTCGTAGACAAGTTTCTAAATTCAGCAGTAGTTGAGACGGACGATTCCACCAGATTTCAACATGACGTCACTACTTGAATAACGATGGAACTATTGAGTCTTGAACTTAGAAAGACACTTGAGGTAACGGAGACTAACCAAAAAATGTTAGGTTAGCCAAGGTCTGGCTAAATTTCGTAGTTATAATACTTGTAATAGTAATAATAATATTTTTTTATTTCTTATACGTAGTTGTTAATTAGAATATTTGATTTCTACGTGGAAGTAATAGCTTGATCTTACTACGATATTACCCATTTATCTTATGTAGTCCTCTTGTTCAAAATATAATCATTCGATAAAAGTTTTCATTGGTCTCAAACGTTAAAACGTACATTTACTTAGCACGTCCTAGTGAAACCTATTTATAGTATTTTTAAATTGTGTGAATAAAATATATAATGATTATCACCCTCTATTTCCCACCTTTCAACGATAATCTATCAACATAAAAAGCTTTTTGAAGCGGTTGTACAGTGTTGCCTTCGGCGTTGAATTTATATATAATTTCAAGGTAAATACCAGCCGGTTATATATATTTCTTCTTACTTATATAAATCACAGAAAAAAGTAAACAAAAAGAATGCAGAATGTTTTCAAATTTAAATACCATTTTAGCCTAAACCATAAATGAACCATCTTTTCTTCAACCTCTTTGGCAAATTAATATTCATTTATTAAGGCATGTTCCCCGTTTTGTATTTTGTATCTTTGCAGAAATAGCAATGGCGGCACATTTTGAAAAACAAGTGTATATGTACAAGAAAAGTATCGTTTTTGTGTCGAAATAAAAATAAATGTTATCAGTTGCTTTGTAAACCTAAATAAAAATGTTCAAACATTATGATCATACATAATATGTAAGTAAATGTTTGCAGGTAGTAATCTGAAATGTTGCTTTTAATCTAAACTTAAAGAAACCAGTTGCGCTATTTACAATAGGAAAATAAAACCTTTTAATCTTCATAGTTGTACTTCTAGTTATCCCTAACTCAAACAAAAGCCGAAGTTAATTGGCAAAACAGAGAATTCATTTGTTGTACCTCTCGGAATTAATTATATAACTTAATTGTCTTTTGATCTTTTTCTGTATATCCTTCATCATTTACTGAATATTTCTCTGCACAGTAAATTATGTACTTCAAACATTTCTATTTAAAATCAAAATAATTATATTTCTATTGGAAGTAGGATCCGTTATAAAAAGAAAGACGTATAATTCTTTAGTCTTCTATCGTTCTCCCCTCCCCCAGGGGTGCGAGGGTGTACACTCTCTCTACTGTGACCCAAAATGGATCGTAAAAAGTGGAACATAAATTCTAACCTCTGACTAATTTTGTAGCTGTGATAGAGACTTAAAAACTTTATAATATTTTATAAGTCAGTTACTTTAACTTACTTTTTTTAGGTTTTGAAAATTTTACCACTTTTGAGCAGAAGCGGGGAGAGAAGGTGATTAAGAGTTGTTAAATGCCAACACTTACGTTGGGATACCTAATTTTAAAGGAGACAAGCACTACTTGGTCTGCTAGAATTTCTAAGCAGTGTTATAACATGTCATTCTCTGAAGTGGATTTACTTAAAAAAGTTGGGTAGTTATCATAATGGCATCTAACGATTTGCTTACAATGTAGATAATGTTATTCCATCACAGAATGAATTTAGTTTCATCTCATTAATGTAGGCCTAAAAAATGTACAACGCACTCTAAAGTGAATTCTGCTAAACATTTTTCCAGTAATGAGACTAAAGTTAATCTAGCGTTAAGTTTAATCCCACTGCTAAATAATTATTCTTTATTTTAGTTTATGCACCGTTTAAATATTTATGGTATAAAACTCATTCAAACTATAATCGTTTAACCAATGTTTGTTTGTTTTTAAATTAAAAGAATGTTTTATAACTCCAGTTACATGTAATTAAATCTGTATTTTCGCTTTTGCTCGTTTTTGTGCTTTTACAGTACTTATAATTTATATTTGTACATATATATATATATATATATATATATATATATATATATATACACATATATATATATATATATATATATATACACACACGCGAGAGAACAAAAAAAAAGTTGAATTGATTCCTTAAAATTTTATATTTCGTGTGGGATTATGTTGATAAAGAAGAGTCCCTTAATATATTTATATACTTTGAAATACATAACTAAATATACTTGCTTCTTATCAAATGATGCTGGTTCTTTTAAGAATTTTATGGCCAAATCATGTCACAAAATATAGATTGTTGGCAGTTAATTGTTGAGTTTCATAATAAACATCACCGATAAAGAAAGAAAGATTAGAGAAAGTACCTCTACTCTCACGAAACCTTTCCTTTAAATATATTCCCGGAAGGTGCAAACCTACGCTAAGCTGAGTGTACCACGTGTTACCATTTTGCCAAATCATGTCACAAAATATAGATTGTTGGCAGTTAATTGTTGAGTTTCATAATAAACATCACCGATAAAGAAAGAAAGATTAGAGAAAGTACCTCTACTCTCACGAAACCTTTCCTTTAAATATATTCCCGGAAGGTGCAAACCTACGCTAAGCTGAGTGTACCACGTGTTACCATTTTGCCAAATCATGTCACAAAATAAAGATTGTTGGCAGTTAATTGTTGAGTTTCATAATAAACATCACCGATAAAGAAAGAAAGATTAGAGAAAGTACCTCTACTCTCACGAAACCTTTCCTTTAAATATATTCCCGGAAGTTGCAAACCTACGCTAAGCTGAGTGTACCACGTGGTACCATTTTGTCAAATCATGTCATTTACAAGATCTTTGGCAGTCAGCAAATAAAAGGCGAAATAAAACCCAAAATATGTGCCACAATCTCCTTAGAGACTTTGAAAACATCGCCAAAAGAAAGCATTGAGCTGGAACCTCCAAGGTATGAAATGTGTCAGCCGTGCCAGATATACTTGGTAAAAAATAATTCAAGGAGAAATAGGTTCATTCGGAAACACAGGTGTGAAATACATACCGTAGAACAGAGTCAGATGGTTTTTTACTTTTCTAGTGCCCTAAGAGGAATAAATTGATCAATATAAGATTCTTTTATAAACTAATTTAAAAAGAAAACCAAATTTAAGAGAAATTGGGGGTTGTCAGATTATTTATTTTTTGTTGTAATTATTGAACCCGTAATGTTTATTTACATGCGATATAGCACGCTGGTTTACGTATTTGGACGAAAACGGGTACAAAAACAAAAATTTGAGGAAGTAAATTAATGGCAGCTGCCCTCAGATTTTGAGTTTTCGAAACAATTGTTTAAAATCGTCTCGTGATATGGTGGAAGTATGCTAACATGACAATTTTAATTAAAATCTCTCCAAACCTTTGGGCTGTAGAGCACAGCTTAGATAACAAAGAGATATCATTCCAAGATCCAAGCTCAAAGGTTTTGTGGGACTCAGAGGATATGTTAAAACGGATATATCCGCAATAAACTAGTTTTTTAATTTTTTTTACGTACTTACGAAATTTGAAAACGTTCTTTTCAAAGATGTACACTTGATATTCCTTTTCAAAGATGTACAACTGATATTCATTTTCAAAAATGTACAACTGATATTTATTTTCAAAGATGTACAACTGATATTCATTTTCAAATATGTACAACTGATATTTATTTTCAAATATGTACAACTGATGTTTATTTTCAAATACGTACAACTGATATTCATTTTCAAATATGTACACTGATATTCATTTTCAAATATGTACAACTAATATTCATTTTCAAATATGTACAACTGATATTCATTTTCAAAGATGTACAACTGATATTCATTTTCAAATATGTACAACTGATATTCAATTTCAAATATGTACAACTGATATTCATTTTCAAATATGTACAACTGATATTCATTTTCAAAGATGTACAACTGATATTCATTTTCAAATATGTACAACTGATATTCATTTTCAAATATGTACAACTGATATTTATTTTCAAATATGTACAACTGATATTTATTTTCAAAGATCTACAACTGATATTCATTTTCAAATATGTACAACTGATATTTATTTTCAAATATGTACACTGATATTCATTTTCAAATATGTACAACTGGTATTCATTTTCAAATATGTACAACTGATATTCATTTTGAAAGATGTACAACTGATATTTATTTTCAAATATGTACAACTGATATTCATTTTCAAATATGTACAACTGATATTCATTTTCAAATATGTACAACTGATATTCATTTTCAAATACGTACAACTGATTTTCATTTTCAAATACGTACAACTGATTTTCATTTTCAAATATGTACAACTGATATTCATTTTCAAATATGTACAACTGGTATTCATTTTCAAATATGTACAACTGATATTCATTTTCAAATATGTACAACTGATATTTATTTTCAAATATGTACACTGATATTCATTTTCAAATATGTACAACTGGTATTCATTTTCAAATATGTACAACTGATATTCATTTTGAAAGATGTACAACTGATATTTATTTTCAAATATGTACAACTGATATTCATTTTCAAATATGTACAACTGATATTCATTTTCAAATATGTACAACTGATATTCATTTTCAAATACGTACAACTGATATTTATTTTCAAATATGTACAACTGATATTTATTTTCAAAGATCTACAACTGATATTCATTTTCAAATATGTACAACTGATATTTATTTTCAAATATGTACACTGATATTCATTTTCAAATATGTACAACTGGTATTCATTTTCAAATATGTACAACTGATATTCATTTTGAAAGATGTACAACTGATATTTATTTTCAAATATGTACAACTGATATTCATTTTCAAATATGTACAACTGATATTCATTTTCAAATATGTACAACTGATATTCATTTTCAAATACGTACAACTGATTTTCATTTTCAAATACGTACAACTGATTTTCATTTTCAAATATGTACAACTGATATTCATTTTCAAATATGTACAACTGGTATTCATTTTCAAATATGTACAACTGATATTCATTTTCAAATATGTACAACTGATATTCATTTTCAAAGATGGTCGGTGGAGGCTTCTTTTCGAAGACTGTAAGACTCGCTGAAAAAGTCTGCCGTGGTTTTCATTTGTAGTCACGTTTGTTAATGCACATTTTCCACTGTGTCAAAACACTATCCGTACGACTGACAATACAGGATTATTTGACGGCTGCTTGTCAAATTGTTTTGGAAACAACAGCAGCTAGTACTAAACTTGGACTTTCCGTATGAACAGAAATAAACACTTTCCCTTGGGTTGTAAGAACCATTATAGCACAAACTAACATCTAACAATAAATTAATAATAAGCAGTGGAATTGTTGACAACTATCAACAATGAAATCACCTGATCTAGACATTCACCACAGCTCCTAGCATCTCAGTACTGTTACTATATACTGGATAAAGACAATATTCGTTTAGGAATAATGTTAAGAAAATTAACTAACTTTTACGCTTTTATAATTAAAACATTTAGGGCGAATTTTAAAGGAAATGCTAAGGGGTCTAACCCAAGATACGTGTAAAACCAGCTTAGGTACCTCGTGTTTGTCACACTCACTACAAGCAATGACTACATAAATACTATAAGACACGACATAGGATAGGGAACTAGTCTACGCTTTACGGGTGCTGTTCGTCACAAGTTTGACACACAGCTATCAGAAAGCGCTAGCAGCAGGTGCTTGACTGTACGCATCCCACTTGGTTGAGACTGTACAACTGTTGACCTCTCTCTCACAAACCTTCTCACTTACTTCCGTCAGCATAGTCAGTGTTGTCAGTTCGTGCGCTGAGATAAGCGATTCTCGACCTTCCCTCGCATCTCTGGTCCCATATGTGGCATCAGTGCGTTTTCTCTTACCCGCCTGAAACATTGTTTGACCGTAGAGCCACCTAGCGCCATTCACATCAACTTCAGATTCTCTAGCAGAGCGACCTAGCGGGTATTTGTCAACTCAAGAATAAGCGTAGAATATTTAACATGGCCATGTCGTGTCTTATAGTATTTATGTAGTCATTGCTACAAGGAACCTCTGGAAAGCTCTCTCGTACATCTGGTCAAAACTCGGTAAAAGGTTATACGAAATTTTAATATTTTTTTAAAATTTTTATCACGTATATAATATATGAAGTAGTATATAGACATTTTGTGAGAATTGGCGACGAACTACTTTCGATTAGTATTTGGATTTATAGAAATTTGGCTCAATGATTTTTTCACATTTCATTTAAACTATGATGATACTTAGACTTTCAAAAGTCCCTTACCACACTTGGTAATAAACAAAATAACAAAAACAAACTTTTTGTCAAAAGTAAAATGTTTATTCGTATTAGGGAGGGTCTAATACGAATACGACTTTTGAAAGTGCTAATATTGTCACCACAGTGCTCTGGTCTTTGTTTATGACGATGCTGTTATTATGAAGATTGAATTATCATAAAATAATGGTGCCGTATATTTTTTTTTAAAGATGCAACTACACATAATCCCGTGTAATGATTGTAGCAACTACATTAAGTGTAAGGATCGTAAATTACATCGTAACTATGTCGTAATCATGTCGTAATTCTCTGTACCAACTCACCCATTGGCAAGCTCTTTATGTAGGATACATATATAATTGACCATTTATTTAATGATCTAAAAAGGAATGAAAATTTTATAAAAGTTGTGAAACTAGTGGGATTATAAGTTAATTACTAACAGATTCACTCGTTATTATATTTAGAATTTTTTTATTTATTAAATAAAGGATGCAAATATAATTTATCAAAACAAGTTGATGGGTATCATCATGGTATATGAAGGAAACAAGCATTAGAATTTTGATGTGTATTGTTAAGCTGTATAAGTCTCGTTTTTAAGAGAGACAGTTCGTTTGTATTATAGGCGAGAGGAAGTTTGATTAGTGGCTACACAGTTTTTAAACGATCATTGTAATTTCTATTACTGTACAAATATAAATTATAAGTAAAAGCACAAAAACTTGTAAGCGAAAACAAAGATTTAATTATATATAAGTGCCACCGCAGTAAAGTTGTAAAACATTCTTTTAATTTTAAAACACACAAACATTCGTTTGTCACTGAATGATTATACTTTGAATGAGTTTATACCGTAAATATTTAAACGGTGTATAAACTAAAATAAAGAATAATTATTCAGCAGTGGGATTAAACTTAACGCTAGATTAACTTTAGTCTCTTTACTGGAAAAATGTTTAGTAGAATTCTCCGTAGAGTGCGTTGTAAAGAACTACATCAATGGGGAAGATACATTGAAACAGTGATTTTATAACATTATCTATAATGTAAACAAGTTATTAGACACCATTGTGTTAACTACCTCGCCATGTTTAGTAAACCAATTTTAGAGAATATTGTAACAGCGCTTACAAAATCTAGCGGACCAAATAATTGTGCCAGCCTTCTTTAAAATTATGTGTTCAATGTTGTCATTTAGTTACCTCCCCCTCCCCCTCCCGCTTGAAATGAGTAGAATTTCAAAACGTTAAAATAACTTATAAAATATTATAAAAGTTACAGTTATATATCACAACTACAAAATTAGTCAGGGGTTGCAGAATTTATGTTCCACTTTGTATAAATAAGATCCTTTAAAGAGAAAGTGACCCTCGCACTCTGGGGGAAAGGGAGGAAGATATAAGGATTATAAGTATTTTTAAGAAACGGATCTTATCTTCAATGGAAATTAGAAAAAGAGGTATTTTGATTTTAAATAAAAATGTTTTAAGTATGAGTGTCAATAATTTACTGTGCAAGTGCTCTTTGTTAAGAGAAAATCCAGCAAAAGGATGAAGGATATACAGAAAGAGATCAAAAGGCAATTAAATTATGGAATTAATTCCGAGAGGCACAACAAATGAATTCTCTGTTTTGCCAATTAACTTCGGCTTTTGTTTGATTACACTGAGAGTTAAGGATAACTAGAAGAACAATTACCAAGATTAAAAGGTTTTATTGTACATAGTGCAACTGGTTTCTTTAAGTTTAGAATAAAAGAAACATTCAGATTACTACCTGCAAACATTTGCTTACATAATATGTATGATCATAATGTTTATAAATTTAACATTTGCTGGGGCTGCAAACCCGCTGGTAATTTTCTCCATTTCAACAAAAAAGTACTTTTTTCCCTCCTTTTTTTTAAAGTGTACCGCCATTGTTATTTCTGTATTTAAAAAATGCAAAACTGTTGACACACCACAGTTTTAACTTAATTTTCTGTTAATATTTAAATTAAGCAAACAAATTTACAGTTCAGTTTTATTTCAAAATGATGGATCGTAACAATGTTTAAACGGTGACTATGTTTTTAATTGTACGGATCTATTTAGGTCTAAAATAAACAAAACATTACCAAATAACACTGGCTTCCCACGGCGCTTACGTCTGTCTGAATATGCCTTTTATAAAAAATTCTATATTTATTGATTGAATTTAGATACTGACACCAAAGTTTGTATCTCGTTAAAATTTGACCCAACAATTGTTAAAATAATAATTGTTGATGAGTATACAAATAATTTTATAAAACTGTGTCTAATTGAATCCCAAATATTTCTATAACTAAAAAACAAATATAAAATATTTTTTCTTTTTTAACAATACAGAAAGCTATTTTCATTGTCGATCTAAGGATAACTGAATTAGCGATAACAAATATTTCTTAATAAAGACTCCTAGCCCTTGGTTAAGGAAGACCTGATAGGAAGATGAAAGAGGGGGATCTAACCCTGGACATTCAGAAAGGTCCAAATCCAGCTGTGTTCCTCAATCTTAACACACCGTATTTACTTGGTACTCCCTCCAATGTTGAGTAATATAGAAATAATCAAAATTAATCCAATTAATATTTTCATGAAAATAAAAGATCGATTTTTATATCCTTGACAATACTTTCCACATACTAAGCTTATGTAAGGAAATAAAATCATCTGAGAAGGTTTTCTTCGTTGTTTGACTTCCATAACAATAATACAGCAGTCGTACCAACTCAACAGGCAAGACCGTTAGACTAGACACCTTCACACAATATTCATAATTATTTCTCTTACATAAATATAGTCTGAGATTTCCGAATGAAATTTTACGATGACTGTGTCCAACAAAAGTATTGAATATCCGGATGTACATAAAGGAATCAGGTTTCTATAACACATTACGGAATGTAAGATCTAATTGCAAACACTCTTGTTTAATTAGTTTCATTAATGTAACACATGAAAAGTTCACATAACTTTGGGAGGTGACAGGAGATTTTAAAATAAACAAAAACGTTTCTATACAAACATATAAAATATATTGAAACACTTAGTTTCCCTTTAGTCTGTTTATATTAAGACATTATGTAAAAGTTATCTCATACTATTATGTATGTTATACATAACTTATTTAAAAAATCAAATAGAAATAATTTATATTTCAATTTGTTAAAACCTTTACCAAAGGTACAAAAGAAGGATTGTTACTAATTATTTTCTATTTTTATTTTCCATTCTCTTTACTTTTCATACAAATGAGTTAAATACTGGAGCCTTTATAGTATTTATGGAGATATCTCCCTCTCCCTATCTTCCTCCCCCTACCTTCCTCCCCCATTTCCCTCTCCCTATATTCCTCCATCTTTATACAGTGTCATAAGAAGTAACAGAGAAACATTCAGGATGTTTTCTACTGGTGATAATAAAGAAATAAGTTTATATGAACATATGCCCTAAAATAGTTGTCTATCTAGTCACCATTTTGTGTTTAGAACAAATATATTCACACATTTTCACGGCAAATGATACAGAGTGAAATTTTACGTGTTACTTAGTGTTATAAAGACAAAATCTAAGAAAAATATCAACCGATTTTCTTTATTCATTTTAAAATGGCGTCATATTAAAATGTTTAACTTCGAAATCTTTAAAACCGTTAATTTTACAAAAAATTAACGTGACAAAAAAATTTTGTCTTTTAACGACAAATAAAATGTTGTTTTTTTTACATGTCATAAGATAATTGAGTTATCAAAAAAAAACTGAAAATATAATTTCTTGGTAGTTGTCCCAATACTAACCTAAAACAATTATGTGTTTGTTTTTTATAGTAACTTAAAGAATATTCCAAAGATACATTAAAAGTATAATACTTGAATAATGAGTAATATGGTATTTCCCATTAATTTATATCTTACGACAACTGATTCTGAGATAAAAGAGTAAAATAATTAAAAACAATATAAATAGGCTACACCCTAAAACTCCCATTTTTTTCAGTTACGGCTAGCGAAATATTTCTTTCTGATTTCTGCTCCAACAGTGAAATAAAACCATACTGTAATTCTTGGTAACGAAATTAATTAACAAATTTTGTGGTTATATATATATTTTATGTAGAAAACTAAATTAAATAGGTTTCAGAACTGATTTGTTTCTGAGAAAATGTTTGTATAATTTAAAAAAGAGGAGTCGAAAATTATTTTTGTTTTTCATTTGACATAAAACAACTTTGCAAATTGACTAATAAATACATAAAACCTTTGATTAAAACTAGTAGAAAATTTCATTCCGAGAAAATTGATGTAAATAAATTAAACAAAAAACAAATACAACTTACAGAAATTTGATTTTTATTCAAAATACAAGTAACCAAGATCTAGTAGAAACACTTTATAATTTTAAACAAAAACATAATATCTTCTTCATATTCTTTTCTTCGGAAACAACAACATTTCTATAACTTTTGTTTTATAGTGACTTTATTTATATTAATTTTCTCAGAATTAAATTCTCTTCAAGGTAGGTTCGTCGGTTTTATGTGTTTATAGCCAATTTACGAAGTTATATTAAACTTTCAAGCCAAACTTAAATAAGTGTCTTTTCAACTATTTGTTGTATTAAATACTAGTTTTCTCCAGAAATGCCAGAGACACAATTCTGAGACATATTAGCAGAAATCGGGGCGAAATATTTCGCTAACCGTTACATAAAAACGAAACTTTTCAGAGATATGTTTACGTGAAGGCTTTATCTTACTTTTAACCCTAGAATCACTTCCCGAAGTATTCCTCTGTGATTTTATATATGTAATATACACTTTAGGTGTTTGACCCATTTTTTTTCTATTGATCCACAATCTTCGTTGTTTTTCTCCCTCATTGACGATTGAATTCTCTGCATCCATTTGATGGAGCATAACGTCTTTTCTTCTTTCAGGTGACACCCATACAATAACCCTTTTCGGTAATCTCTTTCTTGACATCCATTTTGTTTGATGAAATCGATAATAGAACGTTGAACATTCATTCTATCTGTATTTTTATGGTAATATATGATTCCTTCCGTTCAATACCATTTACTTAATTTTATTTTCAGCAGTACATATATTTTTGTCTCTATACTCCAATTCTTTCTGTAATTTATTTCTTAACATTAAATATTTCCTATCATTATTCTTTTTTGTAGCGTTTTCCGTACCGTCGATCCTCCCCAGATGTGATGTTTTATTAAAATTGCTTTCTTTTCGATGTTAAATTGAACATTTCATTGTGAAAAAAATATATTAAATAGTATATTTCTTTTTGAAAAGAACAAAACATGTGAAAATAAACAAATATTTCTACTACATATACAGGGTGTCAATAGATAGGGGTTGGGTTAAAAATAATATATTTACAAAAGTATAAAGTTAAAAACATAAAATGTAAATCAAATGAAAAAGAGGAGAAAAAGTCTTGTTTATTTGTGTTCTATGTTGCGTGTGAGCTGTTCAAAATTCGAACGTTGTGCCGAATATATGTTTTGAAAAGTATAAAAAGTGGCTTCGAAATTCAATATAACTCGCTTAAGATAATTCTCATCAGTTTCAATTGCATCAATAATGTCATTCTTTTTAAGGTTAACTCTTGATGGCAAAGCATATAATAACTGGAAACTATACACATGAGCTGTTTTTAAATACCTTGTGAACTGTTGTTTTTGGAACATCTAGTTCTTAACATCAATTTCGAACAAATTTTTCACCTTCGTAAATTTCTTTTTCGTATGTTTTGAACAGTTTTATCGCCCTAACTGAAAACTTTTTTTTTATTAAACTTCCAGTTTCAACTGTTTGTCCCAGTTACGAAAGTTATTTAGTATAGAGGTTCTTCAAGAAACACAGGCTTACAACCGCGTTGTACTAGAGTTACAGGGGGTAAATTTTATTTCGCAAACCACAAAACATACTAAACTTTCCTTTGCATAATTGGCATTTTTATTTTTTAGATGAAATGGTAAATTGAAAATGGTACAACAATGATTACCCAATTTTGAATAAAACTAAATAACATCTGTTTCATCCACCAACAATGATTCCTTAGGGTGGTATAACAATTGAAATCTCCATCATTGTTTTATAGACTCACTGCTGTACTTTATTTTTAACAAGACTTCATCTTTATAAAGTCATCACCTTCAGTTGTACAGAAGTATACAAAGCTTGGTGTCAGTGCCAAGAAGGTTTGTAACAACTCCAGATAATCACTTGGTCATTTAAACGTCGTCTTGATGAAAAAAAAATTGTTTGTTTGTTCACATATCGAGTATTTTCCCTGATTTTGCTTGATTTCATATGTCTTGAGATATGTTACTAAATGTAGTATATATGCTATTCTGATCAGAAATTATACTAATAAAGAACCCATGATTATTTTTTTTTTAGATTTAGATTTTTATTGCTGTCTTAAAAGAAAAAGAGGATTATTTAAGTTTTGGAAATACAAGGTTTTTAAAGTAGGGTAATTTATATAATTTGCAAACCCTTTTGAAAGTTTACTTTCTTACGTCGTAGAGTTATATCAGTATTCGATGTTGAGTTTATATGAATACATCCGTTTTGAATTCCCTTGATTCCAAAAAAGTTGTTTTTGGAATAATGTCGCCTCTTTATTTTATTTTTGATTTCTCTAAATTTGGGAGTACTTGCAATAAGAAAGAAACAAAAAATTACGTTTTCTCAAATCAGTTATAATGATTTTGATTAAATTTTGCTCAAGTGTAGTGTTTTAGGAATAATTGCAAAAAATGTAATCCTTGACTATAGATCTCGATAATATCTCGATTTTAATTTAATAGGATTTACATTGAGGACGTGTTTATGGCAAAAGTGAAGGAGTTTAGGACTTTATTTAAATACATAAACTTTTTTAAAGTTTTATGGATTTTTTCACTTTTTGATTAAAAACTACCGATATAAATTTTATTTTGTCATAACGATGACAATTACTTTTGATTAATTTTTATTTGGTTTTGGGGTTAGGTAGAAGAGAATGTTTGTAAAATGTTTTGTACCATTTATTTATGTATATTTTTTCGTTCTACACGAAATTTATTTTCCTGACAGGGTAAGTCTAAAAAATGTCTAATAATGGTTAGTTTATCGCCTGTATTTGTTCAAAAACAAAATTTAGTCTAACTTCAGAACCACTTAACCGTTTCAAAATTGGGTTCATTAAAAAATTTTAATGTCAAATATCTTAAAAATTGTTGATTTTAGAAAACATATCTAAGATACAAATTGTTTAGTGTTTCTAATGTTGAAGAATATAACATCTTTCGTAGGGTGAAACCAAGGAGCCTGGCATGTATGTCTGCAAGTCGCAATCAGTCTACACAAACAAGACGATAAATCATATATATTTCAAACTTTGTATATATATTTTTTTATATAGGAACATAACGATAACAAAAAATGAACTTGAGGTAGTTAAGGGGTAAAAACTTTTTGGAAATATTTGTGTGGAGTATCAAATAAAACTAGAAGTTATTATGATTAAGAATATGTATGTTTATTTGATGAAGAAATTAATTTGTTGGCATTAGGCCACTTAAGACTTTGACGTAATAAATATAAATGTCCCTAAATGCTAATGGTTTAAGCACACACTTTAATTTTTATTAACAATTTTATAAATAATCCGGATATCGGTAAAAAAACTAAAATGGCTAATTCTTAATAATATTAAAAAATACGCAAAAGCTTTTCGTGGTCATCTAGCACTCATCAGTCAGAAAAAAGTCATAACTGTTTCTAAAGTCGACGCTTAAATGTTGAATGACTAGAAAAATACCCTTATGTGTTCTAGTAATTTTTTTAACAGTAATTTTTTACAGTTATTTTAACTATCCTTTAATTTACAATAAAAATATAGTTTTCAATAAAATGAATATAAAAGGCATCAATATTTGTTTCTTTTACAATTTCTGAAAACCAAATGTTTTATAGATATTTAACATTTGTCATTTAGAAAGCTTAAATGAACGCCATTTTGAAATGGAATTAGATATTGTTGTATCAATCTAATAAACATTCTGCAAAATTTGGTATCCACATTTTGTTACATATGTTTAAAACAAACAGACAGATGAACAGAAAAGCAAACATATGATCTTGATAGAACAAAAACTCGAACACAAGATCTCACAAAATATATGTTTACTTAATCAAACGCGTTTCAACGACAAAGTCGCCATCCTCAGTGGTACATGAGCTACAATCACAAAACTCTAACATAATATAAACAAAAGTATCACTGATGATGGTGACTTTGTCGTTGAAATGCGTTTGATTAAGTAAACATAATTTTTGTGAGATCTTGTGTTCGAGTTTTTGTTCTATCTAATATTATTTCACAAGTCAAGCTCAATATTTATTTATAAATATTATCTTGGTTTATGTAGAGTTTTTAGACATTTATGTTTATAGAAATTTTTTTTTTTTAATGTTTATATTTAGAATCACTTTTAAAAGTTTGGCACATTACTTGTTGGACACTCTGTATACAATATATCGAAAGAATTTTTTCATGCAGAGTATTTTTATGTCTTTACCGGTGTTTGTTTCAAAATGACAAGGTTTACAAAGATTGGCCATTAAAGATTTATACAACTTTTAAAATTTGTTTATTCCTTTCATGTTAAGGTATTTGATATTTTCATTATGAAACAATTAATTGTAATTCGTAACATTTGAAAACCTTACTTATACTAATGCTGTTTATTACAAATTAATGTTTTCAAAGTGATTGAATTAAATTAATTAATGTGAAAAACTAATCAAAATTGAATTTTAAAAGCAAACCTAGTCGGTTTGCATCCCCAAATTGTAAACGAGGAGAAAGGGGAAAGAATATACGGTTGGGTCTGAGTGGATTAGGAAGTCATGCGAGAATGCTTTTGTTCACGGAATTCTCCAGGGTGGGTGAACACTCAGTCGTTAGGGTAGACAATGAAACTTTTAGGTTATGTTGGAGGTAAAGTAATTACAGATATATAGTGATGAGATATATTCTACTGTAAATACATTTAGGATTTATGGGTTGATAGGAATTCAAGGTAATAGTTTTGATTAAAAATGAGATTAAACAAAAAGTTTTACTATCCAAATTATTATTTTCATATATATGATTTTGACTTTTTCATCAATATATAACTTTTGTTTTTGTCCACGGAGTTTAAAACAAAGGCTAAAGTTATCCAAAAGGAGATTTGGATTTATTTTGTTTTTTTTTATAATTTACTTTCGAACAATAATTTTCTTTTGAACGCGTTGTTCCACATTAGTTTGGGTCATCTCCTTCATTCATCAAAATTATTTCAAAATCTTTTTCCAATATTTTGAAACATTGGACAATTCAGAATATTGTTTATAGTAGGTACTATATAATTTATAACACCTAACTAAACTTCTAATTTTGACAGGAATAGAGAAGACTATTTTCATAACTGTTAAGACCTTTTAAAGACTTCTATACAAGTCCTTGGTTTGGAATTATTCTATGGCCACTTCGTACACACAGAGATATATACTGTATTATGTTGATGGTCTAGAGCAACTGGATATGCTTGACTAACTATTTGTTATCTTTGACTTATCGCCAGCGATCCTTTAATTTTTCTTCGTTTTTAGTTTATATGTACATCTAACGAATTTCACTACTCGTGTTTCGGACATTAACGGCCATCGTCGGGTGATAAACACTTAATTAAAACATTCAAAATAAAATACAAATATCCACATAACACTCTGGCACTGTGAGAGATTAGTGTAAAAATTGTCTTTCATTTCATTTGATGATTGAAGTTCCTGCAATTGTTGCTCATTTGAAATACATATTAAAAGAATAGTAAAATCTAACTGCTAAAATTGACTGACATGAACTATTATTGTTTTGTTATCCTCTCTAACTTTTTTTTCACGATATAGTTTCAATTATATTTTTCTAATAATTATTAATCATTGGATCCAAATTTTGTAAACTCCAAAAAATGAGCAACGGTAAGGCGTTACTGGAGGGACATACAGTTCAAACATTACCCCCGAAAAATGTGTTGTCAGTCCTTATCAGCTTTTTGATTAATGAACTAATTAACAAATTGGCGGGGCTACAATTACCTTATTTCAATAAATCAGACCAAGATTGCGATCTCGCTAGCGCGCGCACGTACGCACAGACACCTCCACACATACATTCACGGTTTTTATGCAGATGGGATCTACCAACATTTCATACCGTGGACTCAAGTGTCGGCGTTTCTTGTGGGAAGATCGCAATGATGATGAGAGCTTAGTAAACATTTTTATCTAAAAACAACACTTATAAATGGATAAGGTTCTATCTACGTTCTCTATTAGCCAAACCACTCTAAAACGTGCGTCAATTTCAGCAATTTTTCTATTATTAAATGGAAGTTGGAGGTCGTCATTATGAACATTTAATAAAATTACATGCAAGTAAATATTGTGTTAAATGTATAATACAATTAAAACTCAATTTCTGCTAAAACTATTCTGCTAAATTTATAAACTGAAGCACTGTTGAAAAGATATTAAAAAATTAAGGCTGATCAAAGTAAAAAAAAAATTGTTTTTTCTTGAAAATAAAAGTTCTCTCCAATTTTTAAAAAGGAGATAAATATAGAAAACAGGAAGGTTTCGTTTTCTGTGGATAACCCGGAAAAACTTAGTGTTTGTCAACGCTCCAAACATCCAATTTTGCTCAAATGTGGGCTTAGTTGTCTACATAATAATTGATAATAATTTATCTTTTTTGTAAGCCGATGATGACCGAAAGGTCAAATTTGGTTTAAAAAACAAAAATAAACAATATCATTAATATTTAAATAATTAAAACAGCTGTTATAAATTCTCAAAGAAACGACAAAATTTAACGGATTTGAGAATTTATAACAGCCGTTTCAAATTATGTTTGTTTTTTTATCCATAACAGTCAGGTTATTTAAGTATTTCCAAGGAAATTTAATAATTTTCTACAAATCTGCAGGTAATATTGTCGAATTTGACACCTCAATCATTAAAATCTACTTCTACGATAAAGAAATACGCGACTGGTGCAGAAATTCCTTAGAGAATGAAATTTAAGAAATTGACAAACCCAGTTTTAAAACGTTGCCACTATTTTTTAATATCTTGACCAGATTTATTTTTAAAATAGCAACACCTTTTTTATTCTTGAATATTTTTTGGTAAACCCAACCGTTTGAATCTATGGCCTGTGGTGTAAATTTATTATTTATTCGATTTGTTGTGGGTGGTTTTAAAATAATATTTTGCTATCTTAAATTTTGTGGAAAAAATAACTTCCTATAGAAATAACGCAGACAGATTATTTGAATGATTAGAAGTTATTTTATTAAGTTGCTTCACTTTTAGGTTCTAACTTAAAACAGTTTTATTGGGCTTCATCTGGTTTGAATTCGGCAAAATTAAAGTAATTATTATAAAATATACGTAATTATTATAAAATACAGTAATTATAATAAATTATAAGTAATTATTACAACATTCGCATAACTTGTTTGTCTTAGGTTTATCAAATTATTGGCTTGCCCCCAAAATTTAAGATAAAAATAATTAAATCACCCTTTAAAAGTCCCATAAATAAGTATCAAATTTTTCATTGCTTGTAGATTCCAGAAAGTTGGGTTGGTAAAAGAATAAAAAAGTCTTAAATTGATGTATCTTATCCCAAAACACCATAAAACATGGTATTGCTATTTTTTTAATGGAGCTATCGCCATATTGGAAAATGGTATCGACTTTTAAAAAATTTAGATAACATATTTTAAATTCCATTCAAAAGTAGGGAAGATTCCCCTTTAAGGTTTATTGTATCTTTTACAATTTACGAGATCCTAAAGGTGGCCATCTGTGTATACCAAGGTCAAGGACAACAAACACACAAAAACCGCTAAAGAAACTTTCATATCAGCCTATCAGCTGTATAACGATAATATCAATTTCTATTCTCGTACAAATTGAAATGGAGAAAACATATTGCAACGATCGTCTGGACAAAAACTTTATCACTAAGTAATTTAGTGCTTCCATTGTAAAAATGATTGTCGTTGGAAGCGAAGCGAGTATTGATCTAACTAAAGGATGGTAGGGGGGGCAGTGGGTGGGGTGGGTGGCACAATAGTGTAATCTGTCCTAACTGATGAACTCAGTTCTGAGTAATTTCATATAATATTTTTAGGACGTTTTACAATTTATTTCCCTCTACAAATGGGTCACATCTGTTTGTAAAGTCCCTGCAACAATTTAGAGTTGTTTAATATGATTATTGGACTATTGACCCAATGTTTAACAGTATCTTGTTTTAAATAGTTTTATTATATTTTCAATTAGACTAAACAGTATTTTAAATGTATTCAATTCAAATTTATTTTAAAATAACAATTCTTGGTACTATGCGATACTCTTGTGATATGACGCCATTGTTTTTCCTGGTTTAATAGATTGTTCCTGGTTTTTGTATATGATGTGTAGAGAAAGTTATGTAATGAATGAAAATATCCAAGTCGAATTTTCATAAATACATCCGTTTTTTAGTCTTGTGAGCCTAAGTTTTAAAAAATTACGCATGTTTTTCTTCTGTGTCTTACAGTCTTAACGAGTGGACACATTTTTATCGAATGTGATATGTGTGTCATCGAGAAGATTTTTTTCGTTAATACAAAATTTCTGGAAAGCTGCTATAAGACATTTTTCACAAATTTAGCCTCTACATCCATACATAAAAAGAATCAGTCATCATCTTCCAAAAACCCATAGCCCTCGAATACTCTTATACCTTTAGGGTCGGAAAATAACAAAAGTTTAAAATCGAAAAATCGTATATGAAAATGTTTAAATGATATAATTTTTCAAAATTATATATATCGATTTCTTTAAATTTTAATGAAATGTAAAAATTAATGATCTGAACTTTGGTACCAAGTTGCCAGTAAAAGAAAATTACGGTTCTGGAATCATTTATCAAACAAAAAACACAAAACCTAACCCTACCTAACCTAACCTAACCTAACCTAACCTAACCTAACCTAACCTAACCTATCCTAACCTAACCTAACCTAACCTGAACTTTGTACCAAGTTGCAAGTAAAAGAAAATTACGGTTCTGGAATCATTTATCAAACAAAAAACACAAAACCTAACCTAACCTAACCTAACCTAACCTAACCCTACCTAACTTTGACCGCGGTCATTGTTAAAAAATCTCCAATTAAATCAGATACGTTTTACGCTCTGGAATAGATTATGCTACAAACATAGTAAGCTTTGTCGTTATTTAAATTATATGCGAATGTAATACAAAATAAAAGTTAAGATTAAAAGAAATGTTGATTTCCACCTGTTATTCTTTTATGGCTGAAGATGGTCTTTGTTTGATCAAGAGATTACAACTTTAATATGTATAGAAGTTGGTTTTCAAAAATCGTAACATAACTTCGGAGATTATTCTTTACTTCAAAACCAATGATAATGTTTACATAAACATATTTTCTAAAATGTTTAATTTTCTACCTAGCAGCCATTTTGTATTTTTAACAAAACTAATCATATGTTTTAAACGGTAAATGATATGGAGTTGAAATTTTGCATGCTACTTAGTGTTATAAGGACAAATTTTGAGAAAAACACTCAACTGATTTATTTACTTATTTCAAAATGAAGGCTATTTAAACTATTTAACGTCGAGTGTTTCAAAAACCGTTAATTTTACAAAATATTTGTAACGGCAAATAAAATAGTTATTCTATTCTTTCTGTATCTTAAAGGATAACTAAGTTATCAACAAAAAACTGAAAATATACATTCATGTTCGGAAGGTGATAAGAAATATTAAAAGAACGAATAGAAGCATGTTTTGCCAAACGTTTCACGTTATTTTTTTTTTTAACATAACTTATAATTTTTCACTTAACGGTTTCAAAATCTTTAAACTTTGTTTAACTTTACTTTAATTTAACTTAGAGGATTTAAATGACCGTAATTTTTAAACCAGTACGTGAAAAATTGTAAGATATTTTGAAAACTACAAATTAATGGTGTAAAATAGACAGAAAGATTGATTGTCTATCGATATCTCTATTCGTTCTGAATCGCATTCGTTCTGTATAACTTGTTCATGAAAGTGTACAAAATGGCTTTCAGACGTAAAAAGAAACATTTTATAGTTTTATGTAAACACTTTTGTTTCCTTTACAACCATTCGAAGTTTGAATATATATTTTATGAACACAATGTAAACTAGCTTGATTTTACTAATGAACTGTAAGTTAAAAATTACGCCAAATGTCACCTACAAGAAGGATCAGTGCACATTTCATAGTATCGGGTATCAGCATTTCCATGAGAGAGAGCAGCAATAGCTAGAATTATAATATAAATACTTGTTACATATTTACATCAGAAGCCTGAATCAGCTGATCGAAGATTTAATAGCCTACAAATGCATTTGACTGTACTCGGCTCCTTCTATCTGTTACAAATCCACGAAATCAGCTGCAGAACTAAACCCTATTTTCTGCATCGATATTGAAATGCATTCAACAGTTAACCTATAAATAGCGATACATTGAAGCGTGTGACAGGCCTGTTAGGTATATTAATATCTGCAAACCCTATAATGTAACACAATCACACGGTCTGTTGTTTCAATGCATTGAGACTGTATTCAACTTACTGTAGGAAATTGCTTTAAATCTAAAAGTAAAGTTTTAAAATATTAAAATAAGCAGGTGAGAAGGACAAAAAACGACAAATGAGTTTAATACTGATTTCAATATTGACTTGAAATCTTTACAGTGTTTTATTTCTTTTCACACAAAGTTCGACTTTCATACAATTACAGCTTCGTAATAATTTAATACTAGCCTAGTTGTACAGACAATATGTTTCACAGAAATTGTGCTTTAGTGTAAACTAAAACTAAATGGTTCAAACTTCCTGTTTGTAAACGAATATTTTACTAAATAAACTGTACAAATGCATTACACAAACTTTGTCACACATTCTCACAAAACAAAACCGTCAGTTTGTTAGTTGTCTGGTAATAAGGTACTAGACTAACTAATGACATTATATAAGCGTTTAAACTTGCTTCGCTTGTGCCATAATCGCGTCCTAATATAACGTATTATATTAAAATTGATATTTTAATAACGTTGTCAACGTATATATTTTTGCCAAATATTCCTGAACTAAACAATGATTTAGTTGTGTTTTTTCACACGAGTTTTGTCGTGAAATTATGTGTTTTATAAACGCTCCGTGGATGATGTGTATTTTTAACAGTAGCTCATGAAGCGAAACTTTTTTTTTTTTTTAAGATGGTGGTTATTAAGTTTTTTGTTCCTTAAAAGCTTAACTTGAGGAAAAAATATATAAAAATCGTTAGAAGCCAATTTTTAGAAAAAAACTTTAATTTTGTGTTTTTTCTTATGACTGCTATCCCCAAATTTTGAGTTATCAAAAATTAAATTAACATCATCCTGAGATAGCCAAATAACCAAATATGTCACATAACCAAGTTTTATTAAAATCGGTGAACACGTTTGAAAAATCGAATACAACGTTAACGATGAAAAACAAACATTTCGCTTCTAAAGATGTGACAATCACATGGTGGCTGACATTTAATCCCTCCCAACTCCTACACTGGTCAGCTGTGGGCTCCATTGAAGATCAACCACTATTCAGTTCCTGGTATCTCGTCGTGTTTAATTGACACTAATCCTTATGGCTTGTTGTGTGTATATCTAATTTACTAAAAATATTTTGACGAAAAAATATTAAAAAAAAAAAAAATCGAATACAATAACGGTACTTGTTTTTTATATTTGAACTTTGGCTGGACGAAGTTTTTTGTCACCAATCAAAGATGGGTGAAGTGACATACATTGTACATGACTAAATGACAATAGACATCATTCCAAAACTACTCAGTGGACCTCTAAATATATTTATATCCTTTTTTACCCACCACATTCATTTACAAGGTTCATTTTTATTTTTTCACTGAAAACTTACCGAAGTGACATTTTTGGTGATGATTTGTTTTGGATAGTTTTTTTAGGATTTTGCGGATGTGTAGAAAACCTTGTCACAGTTTATTTCCTACTTCACAATATCAATTTTACCAACGATTTGTTTTTATATTTTATTCACTAAAAAGTATTTATAATTAGTATATCCACAAATAGATGCAGTTCTAAAAATTTCGAGAGAAGTTGTGTGTTATTAATAGGACTTTGCGTGCAATATTTAATACAATAAAGGCATCGCAAAGCAAGTCACGCAAACGTACGAAGCAACAACTAACATGAATCACACTTGTTGCTTTAAATCTGCAATTTATTGCGAGGAAGTGACATTTAAAGAGGATACAACATTACACACAATTCAGACTGTATATTATTTATGTCTTTAGACGTTCAATATGACAATGTAAAATGTGTTAGGGAGGAAATGATTAGGGTAGTTCTTTTAGAATTATAACTACTGCAACAATCCTAATAGGAAGATTTTTTTAATTGTTGTTTAAATGCAAGATACATCTTGGTAATAATTGATTTATAAAAAGGACAAATAAAGCATAGAATAAAGACTCAGCCATCGGATACTCTAGTAGCATCAGAGTCAGGCTTGAACAATAGTTGGTCAAGAGAGACCTGTTAGAAGAGAGGGATCTAATCCAATACTAGATGTAAAAGTGTACATCCAGCTAGGGTTCCTCAGGATTGACAAACTCTTCTTAGATTAAGTGAAAGTTGAAAACAGGGACCAATAAATGAACAGTGATTATGACACTCGAACACTGACCTCGTTGGTCTTATTTTAATAAACTAAATATATTGCTATCCATCCCACAGACAGATCATATTCCAAACTTCTGCAGAGTTTTACTTTCTAACATACACACATGTGAGGGTAAAAAATTGATGGCTCTGGTCCCCAACAGCAACTATAAGTTATATAAAATAACTTATATATGACGGTTTGTGTGTTATCTGTAATTAACTAAACAATTGGCCAAGGGGTTGATATAAAAGGTTAATTTCTCAAAATTACCGATTTTGGTTAAATTTGAGAGAAAGGTGAAAATTAATGACACGAAATTGTGCAAAAAATCGCAAGTATAAAAACAATTAAATTTCAGAAATAATTGGAAAAAAATACAATTGAGCTTTGGTATCAAAAGTAGGAATTTAATTAAACTCTATATATCTGTTACATTAAGCTGAGGATGTATTTACGACACAAATTAGGCTCTATTTAAATATATACGTCTTTTTTCAAAGACTGAGCTCTTGGTTCATTTTAACTTTTTACCTGAGAACTACAGAACTGACATATTTTTGGTGACGAATAGAGGTTATTTTACTCCAATTCAAAATGCAGATCAATATTCATATTTGGTGTTATATTTTAAAATTTTAACTCTGATAAAGTTTTTTTGAGTTTTAATTAAAATTTTCGGATAATGCAAATTCTTGCTTAAACTTGAGTAAAATAACAGTAAAGTTTTTGTTATTATAATTTTGTCTCCTTATTATTTTTTTTATGGTAAATTTGACCAGTCGCCATTTTTGATTGAAGTAAGATAGCTACTTTTACTTTGCGCGGTTATTTTTTTACTAAACTAAACCTTCTTCTTCTTTTCGTGCTTTTAAAATTGATTTTTTTTTTTTATGATAAAAGTAGTACAATTTAGCCAAAAGATGTAGTAAATTCTTGGTTTCAACTGTTATTCGTTCAAAGGTTATTTAACCGTTCCAGGACTGTATGGACATTTTGTCTACAATGGTGGCAAACATTAAAAATATTAATATTACTTAATATTAGTATTTTTTTTTAAATCAACTAATAAACAGCGTAGAGAAGTTTTATGGAAGAAAGAGGGTAAGAAAGCAATTAAGTGCGTGTAACACCCGAAATTTTGTAATCCGCAAATTATTTTAAAAACCCCTGTATTTACAGGCTGATGTAATTTGTTAACAGCTAAACCAAACAAAATGTAAAGTCGTAACGAAGTACGAATGCTTGCTAAAGTTAAGAACAATAGAAAGGCAATACAATAAGGATTTCATGTTGAATTTTATGTTTTCTCCAATCCATTGTTGAGGCATTTTCTTTGAACGTCACCTGCATTTTAAAACAAAGGCTTTTGTACAATGAAATAAAAATAAATATATTTATAGCTAAATTGTTCTCCGTAAGATGTTTCAAATCTTCAATTCATATTTTGCGAAACTTTTCACATTTAGACATTTTAGCTTTTTTTTGTAGATAAAATAAAACAAAAAAACAATTAGCTATTAAAAACTCATGTAAAGACTTGGTTTAGAGAAAATACTGACAACCCGCTTTAAATGGTCGCCATTTTGAAATTCCTGAATATGAGCTTCCTCTATCCAATAATGAGTACTTGGTTACTTAAATAATGGAAATTGTGATGGTTAATGGTCCTATTCAATTTAAACATCGCTAATCAGGAAAGACTACATTTATTGCAAAAATATCAAAGCTTTTCACTCTCCCATCCCCTAAATTAAATAAAAACTAACTAAAATTATAAAAACTGTAGACTAAATCTGTAGTGAACAATCAAAAAGTAAAAATAACTTGAATAGGGCCTCTACTTGTTTCGCTTGTCCCATAAATCATATTAAAATAGAGGTTTTAAAGAAAGAAGTCAAGTTTGTTTTTTGTCAATTATTCCTGAACCGTCACATCTTTTTACTTACTATTTTGCACACGTATTATTTTGGGTAATTTTATCAAAAAAACTGTACGAAATTGGTAGAGCAGATTTGAAAAAATACGTCTTTAATTTGAGGCTGTTTACCGATCACTCACAAACAGACATTTTTAGACAAATGGGGATGAATACAGTTTATTTGGGTCCTTAGCAGCTACACTTAAACAAATTTTGATTAAAATACTTACAGCCGATTTGGAAAAATACAAATTTATGTTTACCTTATAAAAGTTACCTCTAAATTTTCTATTACAAAACAAAAGTATTACATAATCTTGAAATATGGCTAAAACAATCTCCCATACCAAAATCGATCCACGCATGGGACACACTAGAAACTACAGACCTTAGACAGACATGTTTTAACTTAGAGGGCTTAAAAACCGACAAAACTCGACATGGATTTTTAAAGCCATCACATAACTTTCTCTATTTGTAATGTGAAAATCACCACTTGCAGTATTCAACTCATCATTGCGACGCAGAACTCGATCCAACGATCAACGACAACTTCAGTTGATTTTCAAATACATTTTATTAATTTATAATTTTCAAAACTTTGCTGAAGCTGGTGTCATTTTGTTTTGATATTGAATAGAGAAAGTCATAAGGGGTTCGTTAAGTAACTGTAAAACATCAAACGGACTTTAATCATTCTTTGTCTTCCTGTTCAACATTGCAGATTATTCAAAACGTAGTCTTCTTTACACATTTGAATTAGAGATTGGTTTTCTGACAGGAAAAGTATCAATAAATAAATTGCGCATAACATTTGTAAAATCGGACACGATCACACACCCATACAAGGTTATTAAGTGCCGTAGAAAAACCATGACTCACAAGAATAATAACGTAAAATTAAAAAAAGGATATTGTTGTTAAATTGTCTGTGTTCAAAATATTTTTAATGTTTTCATTGTTGGCAAGAAAATTGAATGTTACCTGGAAAGAAAAGTTTAAGCATAAATCCGTTATCAGTTTTGTTAGTTATACATTTCCTCTGGTCGAAAGTTCTTCAAAATAAAGTAAAGAAATTACTGTATACTTTGTCTCAATATTTTTCTTTAAATAAATACTGAAATAAAAATTGGCCTTTTTGAAAATATGATCTATAGTCTTTATGGATTTTAGCAGATTTAAGGATTTCTACCTTAAGGTTTGCACAGTTGTTTTGTTAAAACCAAGCAAATTTTAAATAAGATTATTTTAGCTATATTTGAAAATGTTAACCTGCACACAAAAATCTTGTTTTTTGTGCAGTTGTGAATTTATCTCACATGCCAAAAACTTTTCTGAGTTTTAGTTTACTACTTTTTCCAGTAAAAAGTTATTTCAAGTTATAGCTCCAGAATTATATATTAAGTAAGACAAAAACTGTTTCATAATCCTCCTATGTTCTGGCATATCGGGTTTACATTTCTAAATTTAGGAGATAGTCAACAATGGTGTTGTTATTTATTGAGAAATATAGGCGGAATACTTTGGGATGAGAATTCTATAAACGATTTATAACACAGGTTTTGGGAAAACGGTTTATCAAGTCTTCCTTCAGGCGTCCAACTCCTTAGGGACTACATTACAAACGCTTATGATAGAAACAACATCCTTCCTTGTCTAATGCATTTCCTTTCCTTCTCGATGGTTGTGTAATACAGGGAGCGCAGAGGAGTTATATCTAGGACGCAGAAGTGGAGTGACTTAAACTCATTTACAATTTGTAATATCATATTATGTGGCATACAACTTTAAATTTTTAAAGTGCTTTAAAAAGTGTTGTGTTTTATTTAATTGGTGAGGGGAGGGGGTATAAATTCAGCCCGCTCTTTTAAACTACATCTGTCTCGATTGCTGTGATATGCAATACATATGATCTTCATTTGATAGTTTGCAGCTAAGTACAAATATTGTGCTGATTACTTTTGGAGATTCGAAGATTAAGTAAGATACTGTAGGTCAAAGGGGGGAAATTAAATTCTTTTACATATAATTTTTGAGAAAAAGGATGATCTAAATGCCTTTAAGAACTCCGAATTTGGGGGAAAAAATTTAAATCATTCTACATCTGCGAATTAGTGGATATGATCAATTACAATTTATGAATTTCATACGTTTTAAACTATATTAGAGACGAGGTATCTGAATTACTCTGTGTAAACATAGATATATATATATATATATATATATATATATATATATATATATATATATATATAATTATATATATATATATATATTATATATATATATAAACTTCCACTATACTCTTGTTATGGATATGCTAACAATAAAAAACTACAGTTTCCAATAAAATGAACGTAGCTTCCTTTTTTATAAAACATGTCACTCAGTGCAATTCAATATTTCTCCCTATAAAGTACTATTAATCTACATATTTTTTTTAATAAATAAATATTGAGCTTGACTTGTGAGATAATATTAAGTAGAATAAAACTCGGAACACATGATTTCACAAAAATTACGTTTACTTAATCATACGCGTTTCAACGGCAAACTAGCCATCCTCAGTGATACAATAACTAAACTATAACTAACTTACATATTTTTTGTTTTTTTTTTAAATTGCTGATCAGTGATGTACACTCGACAAAATCATACTGTGTAAGTTACCAAATCGCTTACTAAGCGTCAGCCATCTTGAAACCGATGAAAAATTGTGTACCATTAATGATGCATAATATCATATACAAAACTGACCCATACAGCCGTTTACTTTTTAATCGAAATGTAAAAATAAACTGATGTGAAAATTTTTTCAAAGTACCTAAACTACAATGGTCAATATTATCTAATATTTATTATGTGGATTGAAAGGGAAACTCTGTTTAATCTGAAGTTGTTGTAAGTAAATAATGAGTTTGTCTTGTGAGATGGTATCCTTGAAAAAATACCACGTCCAGCATTATTTAATGGTTAACAAAATAGAAATGGTAGATAATAATAAAGAAAACGTAACGTAAGCAAATCAAGAAATCAAAGTGTACTCTTGTAAGCAGCGAAAAGTTAAAACAGCTTTTGCACCACCAATGTAAAATTACTAGCAAATTTTATGCAAATTTTAGTTTGTCATCTGAGAATAATCTTGGTAAAATATTACGAAAGCCTAAAGATAAAATTCAAAAACACGATAAACCAGGAATTTATTGTATAAATTGTGAACATATCAAAAAAAAAATGTGTAGGTTAAACAAAATGTCAAGACAAGAGCTAAAGAACACTTTGCCCACTTTAGATATAATAGATCTGATAAATCAGCTATCACCTAACAATTTTTTGTTTTGTTTTTATTGCTTATAAATTAGGCAGGCTTGGTTTAAACATGTAAACCTTAAAAATAATCATTGTTACTTTTTCCCATTTTTTACATGAAATATTAACCTAAATATTATCTGTCTTAAATATTCTAGGGCCTAAGATGCATTTCTGATCGTACACACCCCTTTTAGTGAGCACTTTGTTTTTATTATATTTGATTTTATTGTAAATATATATTCTATTTTTGTCACTTGAACGAAGTTTATTTGCCTCTGGAGAATAGAGAATGTTATTTTAGTGGGTAATATTTACTTGTAATTACAGATTGTGAGTTTGAAACGTTCATACTGTAATGTACGGGTTTATTAGACACCATTCAGCTGTGCAACTGAATGTTATTGGATTCAATTTTTCTTTTAATGTTAAGTGATGGGATTTTTAATACAGCAGTTACTCCGGAGCCACTCTCTGAACCATCTGTGTATACTTTTAAGTGATTTTTGTAGGTTATGTTTACGACAATAAGATAAATCTGTTTTATTACTATTGATCTGTTTTATTTATACTATTATCGTAATCAATGTTAGGTTTATAGATAAGATGCGTTTTTCTTAAGAGTCTAGTAAAATTGATTTGTTTATAATACAATCGACGAAAATTTAGGTCTTTATTTAAATACATAAACTTTCTTTTTAAAAGACGACAACAGTGCTACATTTTCATTTTTTCATTTTTTCAGTTTGTTAGTTTTTATTTGATTTTGGTGGTATCTGGGTGAGAAAGTTTGTGCAATGTTTTTGCATAGTTTATTTAGCTAACCTAACCTCAACTTTATTTGATGGTCTTTCTTATGAATGAGCTGTTAATGTTTGTAAAATTGGTTATTATGGTAAAGAATGTTGAAATGGTTTAAACTTTCAATGAACAGACACCCCATTTGTACGGGACTATAGGTATTTTAACATTTTTAAACTCGTGTTAAAAATTAAAAATCCATGTTGGTTTAAAATTGTTGACTTAAGCAAAAAAGGAAAGTGACAATTTGGTCAACAAGTTTTCAAGATATAGAATTTGCTATATTTGCACTTCAAACTTTTATCAAGGAACTCAGCTCTAACTAGGTCATCAAACTACAGTGTCTGTAGTGGGGAAGTTCTTAATTAATATATGATTTCAATCATTAATTGTATATAAAACTTATGATCTAAAGTTTTCATTTACTTAATTAACTAATCAACTGGAGTAATCTATTGAATCTCTACTTGACACAGCTTGGGTCGAAATAAAGAAAACATTCCTAATAAACATTTGTCAGAAAATAAATTTTCCTGTCTATTTGTTTCGTTTTTTAAAACAAAAATACAACTTTAAAAAAAATAAGAAATTATTTTGAATTTGAATTTGGTTTATTCATTTTTTATGTTACATTTTACAAGTGTACCAAAACCAAAGACATTATTTCGTATGGTATTAAAATTTTCGAATATCTTGAAAACCTGAAAAAAAAACATTTTGTATTGTCTTTATCGTTAAAGAAAACTTTTCTGTCCTTGTATATTTTTTACAAATTTGAAATTTTTTGAGATATTTAACATTTAACTGTCGCTATTTTGAAAATACACACTTCTAAAATGTGACATCAAAAATGCGTATACCAAATCGGAACTCAATACCTTATTTATTTCCAAAGTTATAACGTTTTTTGTTCAAATAAAAATGGTGGATAGACATAAAATTAGCTTTTTGGACATTTGAAGGAACCTTTGTCTCTTGTGAATCAAGTTTGTGAATCTTTACAAATGTTGAGTGGTTATAACTTTAAGAAACTAAAACCTGATTCCTACGTAAAACATTTTTGGTCAATCAGCACTTTTGTTTCAAGTATAAGATTAAAAACCTTCCTATTCAATGTCGATTTTTAATTGTATGCAAATTTCTTGATGATCAGCCAAAATGTTTTCAATGCAGAGGGTTAGTTGAATTTTGTTTGCAAGGGAGATATTCAAAGCACTTATTCTAAAACGGATCTGATTTCTAACTAAATATATTGGCTGCAAATAAACAATAATTGTTGACAAAAAGATTTATATATAAATATATATTAGCTTTTTTATTAACATTTTTATCGTATGAGTATATTTATTTATAAATATGTTACTTACGTCGTCTCATACACACTGATTATTGTCTCCGCTTACGTCGTCTCATACACACTGATTATTGTCTCCACTTACGTCGTCTCATACACACTGATTATTGTCTCCACTTACGTCGTCTCATACACACTGATTATTGTCTCCACTTACGTCGTCTCATACACACTGATTATTGTCTCCACTTACGTCGTCTCATACACACTGATTATTGTCTCCACTTACGTCGTCTCATACACACTGATTATTGTCTCCACTTACGTCGTCTCATACACACTGATTATTGTCTCCACTTACGTCGTCTCATACACACTGATTATTGTCTCCGCTTATGTCGTCTCATACACACTGATTATTGTCTCCACTTACGTCGTCTCATACACACTGATTATTGTCTCCGCTTACGTCGTCTCATACACACTGATTATTGTCTCCACTTACGTCGTCTCATACACACTGATTATTGTCTCCACTTACGTCGTCTCATACACACTGATTATTGTCTCTGCTTACGTCGTCTCATACACACTGATTATTGTCTCCACTTACGTCGTCTCATACACACTGATTATTGTCTCCACTTACGTCGTCTCATACACACTGATTATTGTCTCCACTTACGTCGTCTCATACACACTGATTATTGTCTCCGCTTACGTCGTCTCATACACACTGATTATTGTCTCCGCTTACGTCGTCTCATACACACTGATTATTGTCTCCACTTACGTCGTCTCATACACACTGATTATACGACGTAAGTAACATATTTATAAATATATATATATATATATATATATATATATATATATATATATATATATTTGTTTGATAATATTTTATGAATCTTTATTCAGAGACTCGCTTATAGGGAGTTTAGATATCAATCCCTATATTGTTGAATATACACACTTCTTCATGCAAGTCTTGGATTAGATATTTCTCTTTCATATTTCCTATAAGCTCTCACTTGACCAACTTTTATTCTCTTCAGACCCTGACGTAATTAAAGTATTCAAGAACTTTATTATACGACTTTATTCTTTTTTTTTAGGCGAGTATTTTCGACTTTGGAAAAAAAAAGGTTATAGATCTAGTTTGTGAATCTAACTTCAATTTTATTTTATGATTAGTGTAATAAATCACCTATTAACAAATTTGTAAAACTGGTTGTTATAGTTACGAATATTTAAACAGCTGATCTGCGAAGGGAACTTCGTTCCAATAATATGACTTTGTCAATATATAAATAGTTGTTAATTTACGTCATCATGAACTGTATTGACACTTTTTACGTTACTTCATTTTAATTGAGAGGTTAACAAACAGTTCATGTAAACACAGTCTGTACTGTGGTCACACGACATATGTTTGGTTGGCAGGTAGCCATATTAGACTGCTCTAATGCTTGTATAAACTGTATATTTTCAGCTGTATTACTCTGACGTAGATGATGGTTAGAACATTTGACCAATATCTCTACAATTTGTTTACATTGAGCCGCCGCTATTGTTGTTCAACATATTTGCTTACTACGTACTTCAAAAACAATAATTAAGCGCCTCTTGTATTTATATTTGCTCCGGCTACCTCACCATAGACACGTGTGTTTTAAACCCTATAAACGTCTTCATAAAGAATTTTACAACTTTGGACTAATAATGGTTGTTTGACCCAACAACGTCATGATACACAATGTAAAGCTCTCAAAATAAGTTTAACTGTAACAGCAGTAACTACTTGTTGAAACTCCATAATAAGGATAAAATAAGCACTAAGCTACAGTTTCAAATGTATTTATTAATTTAAAACAATTGTAGCTAAATAAGTTAATAAATACATTTGAAACTGTAGCTTAGTGCTTATTTTATCCTTATTCTCAAAATAAGAACATAATGATTGTTTAGCCCGGTGCAAGATCGTTATAAACACTTTAGAACTCTCAAAGAAAAAATATACTGTTTGTTTGGCCTGGAACAGAATCATTATACACATTTAAGAACTCTCAAAGAAAAACATAATTGTTTTATAAATTCGTGTTGTTTATCGAGAGAAGCGTCTTAAACATGCTTAAGTCAGGTTACTCACAGGTTACTAAAACAGGTTACTAAACTTTTCTACGAAAAGTTTTTATGCTGTTATATAATAAAAATACTACTTGCTCACTATTTTTTTATGTTTACATTTATTTGAATTAAAACCTTTTCGAGTTTCACATTTGACTGTAATTCAGAACGATATATCTTTACACTACAAAAAATTGGGTCACCAGCCGTCAGGATGAAAAAATTGTTGATGAAAAGGGTAATGTTTCCATATTTAACAATATCTGTAGATCTTTTAAAATTTATTTAATTAGAACCAAATTTGGGGGTAGCTATCAAAAGAACAACACTTTGATTTTTCCAATTAACAAATTTGACAGAAAATATCTCTAAGGACTTTGACGTTCAAACGGTTTTCATTAAATTTTCCTAAATAAATGTTAAATTGTAGTAAGAAACCAATTTTCCTAAATAAATTAAATGTTATCTTTGCAAATTTACATGCTCAACATTTAAAACCACGTAGTCCTGCCATCTCTACGTATCTGGTCCCTTTTTCTCAATAACTACTGAAGTAATTTCATTGAAACTCGACACGTTTATTCTTATGGTCAATGTAAAAAATGAGTACTAACATTCAAATACTTCAACCCCTTTCGAATGACGTTCATTTAAAATAGTTTAATGATTATAACTTATCACCTTTACAACTGCCTACAAATTGAAATTATACTAGTTACCATCTACGACTAAAAATATGGCTTATTTATAAAATTGAATTTTACACGTAAACTACAAATTAGACTAAAATAAAACAATTTTTTTTCTGATTTTTTTTTTTTTTTTAAATCATGGAATGTAGTTTTCTTGTTATTAGTATAATTTAATCTGTCATGTATGGATATAAAATGAATAAACAACGTTTCGTGAGTGTAGATCAACATCCGTTATCAATTGATCACCTAGATAACCTAGAACTATGTTTAAAACTAAAACTATTAACCTAGGTCAGAGCGGTCGAAACAATTGAAGACCTGTAGAAACAACCTTTCTAATAGTCTTTACTATAGGCTTTCCAACACAGCCACACACGAGAAAGCTATGTTTATTTCAGCAAATAAAGTTGATACGTTGATTACACTATTAAAGACCGACTGTTTCGTAAAGCAACGAGTTGTTGGAAGTTCACAATACTTTGCTTATTGGTGTTAATACGAACGCTAAGTATTGGATTTAATGAGTAGGATCGCTACAACTTACTTTACACCTTAATTAGCTATATACACAATATTCTCAAAAACCTATTAATACTTTAAGTACTTACTCTGATATGTTTATGTACACTACACAACTTGGGTGTAATTAGAAACAGTTTGTGTGTACATCTGTTGTGAATTACTGCTAATTTTCATTGTTTTATACTTACATTCGCGCAATACCACTAATGGAACTCTGGAATTTTATCCTCTGCAGATTAATTCATATGGGAGTAAATAGTATTTGATTGTTTCTTCTGTCATTACAGTTTTTGAAATCAACTTTATGGTCTATGTAATAACGTCCCAAGATCTTAAGATCTTCAATTTAAAACTTTAAATAATATAAGGTTTATATATTTGTACTAGTTTTGTTTGATTAGCAACTGGGAACTTACTTTTTGGACGTTCCTCGTACATGTATGAAATCATTTCTTCTCTTGTTTAATCTATGAGTGTGTGTGTGTGCCTAATGATTGAACGAACGTGTATGTTAGAGCTTGTTTGATCAATAACAATAAATCATTGTACCAGAGTATGGTATGTACATAAGCAGTGAAATGTCAACACAATTATGGTAGTACGAGTTTGGCTACTTTGGTTACGGACATTTTCCATGAACTGATGAGCACAGTTTTTTTTTTAAAAGGTCGTAGGACTAATTATAGAAAAATTGTGTTCGCAAATAAATTATTTTCGAGGTAGGCCTATTTGACACGACAAAAAAAGCAACTTATATAATAAAAATTCTATCTATTATGATATCACTCACTTGACACTATGAAATGTCCAGCGATCCAACCTACTAAAGTATTTCTTTCGCTCATTGAATATATATATCATAAGTGAGTTAAACAAACTCAAAAAGTTTCAGTTTTATTGATCGATTTTGCTCAAATTTGATTTATAAAATCAGTTTTATGAATCGTTAAGCTAATACGTTATCAGATAGTAAATTTCAAAACTTTAACAAACCTATTTTGGAAATTGTGTTACTTAAAAATCGAATATATAACTATTGGCATTTTAAGTATATGACTATTTTTTCCAATTCAAATTTAGTATCGTTTGAAAATTGTAATCATTAAAAACTGTTAGTAAATTAAAATGAAAACCTATTTTAAGCTGCCAAATAATGTTTTTTTTCTTAACATTCACCTAATCCCAGGAACCATGTGACCAAGGGTGATTTCTACCACAAGAAATACATAAACGATACCTAAAATATAATTTTTATCACTTGACTTCATAATTAGATAGGAAAAAATATTAATTAAATTTGTTACCCTAAACAAATTTTTTAAACAGAACAAAAATGGAACATTGGTTTTAAACCTTCACATTTCACCAAAGTTATATAGAAAACGCATTCGCCGAATTTGAGTTATTCAGCATTTAAAGTCGTGATTTGTTAAATTATTATTTTCTACAAAAAACTTGTATTAATTTTTCACATATACGTAGTGACAGAAAGTTATGTGTTGGGTAAAAAAAATGGATGTCGAGTATTTATGAAATATATCCGTTTTGAAATTCCCGAAGCCCAACAAAAATAAATAACGTCGGACGTGTTTGGGAAAGCTAAAAACGTGAAACCGATTGTAATTAAATGTGGTATGTAGACATATTTTGGTCATTTATTGAGACTAATTTAAATTTTTCTATAACTCATAAGTTGGGTGTAGCTGTCAAACAATAAACACAGAATTAAAATTTTATCAAAATCGGCTCTAACGATGTTGGTCAAATCTTGGAAAAGTATAACCTCAAAAAATTTAAAAAAAACTTATTGCTCGCGATCTCTCCAAAAATCCCTGTTTATGAGTTATCGGTAAAACAATAACAACAATATCGCCTGGGGCGGTTATAAAATACGTAATTTATGAAATATTGTTCAAATTTTAATAAAATTTGAAGTTAACGACCCAAAATTGTGTACGAAATCCAAATAAAAAATATTTCAGTTCAGGAGTAATTAATTGGTATAAAATTAAAATGACCGTTGACTCCCGTGATTAGAATTTAATTAGAAATGATTTACGTCTGTGAACGTGTTTATGACACAAGCGTTGCAAGTTTAGACTCTATTTAAATCTATAAATATTTTTGAATATGTCTTCTGTCGTCCATTTTCACTTTCAACTACCGGACCTGACATTTTGGTGACGACTAGTTTCTATATAAGTTTTGAGAATTGGTGTGTGAGAAAGTTTGTGCAAGGTTTATTTACAAACAAAAATATTAGTTTTTATTTTTGGTAAATGTTAATAACAAAATAAAATGTTCAAAATGGTTGTTTTCTTTACAATTGAATTTAAAGGAATCTCGTCAACACGAGATTTCAGTCACGTTAACAACTGTTGATTTAAACTACGCCCATCCTTACTACTTGTTGGATTGAGCAACAGATAAACCTTGCGATCCAGGATTCTAACCTATAACCTTAGAACCACCTCTGATCAGACTGAAACCTAAAGACTACCAGAACATTTTAAAAATTGTCACTTTTGATTAATGTATTCGGATTGCCTATTCTACGCCTTCATTATATTTCCCGACTATGAACACATTATATTTAGATTTGTTTTACAAATTTATTAACGTGATGTTTTGGTCCGATTGTGTTTTAACTCGTAAAATTGGTATATTTTAGAGCATTGTGTTCAAATTTGACGTATTTTTTCTTATTGTTTAAACGCGGAAAACCTTTCAACATAGCTTTATAAAAACAGGAAGGAAAGAATATAAAGGACCCTAGCTTTCGAATACTTCAATAGAGGCTGGGTTGTAAAAGAACAAGAGATATCTGATATGAAATATGAAAGATAGAGATCTAATCCAAGACTATATGAAAGATTTCCAAACCCATACTCATTATATTCATAGATAACCTTAACTAAAACAAAGCAGAAACATGAGATAATCCTTATAAGTATTTTCGAATATTAAATGAACTGGAACTTTTGATGGATTTTGATCAATTTGGCGACTAACAGCTTTCTGGTAGTTCTTTGTACTTACTAAGTATACGAAGTATATGGTAAGTGGTAATTGTCAAATGTTGTTTTTGAATGATCTTCACGTATTACGGCCTCATGTAACCGATGACGTCATTCCGTCGTTGACGTCTGTAGATAGGAATATTAAATTTGTTTATGAAATGTCCAGCGATCCAACCTACTAAAGTATTTCTTTACCATTTTTCGCTCACTGAATATATATCATAAGTGAGTTAACAAACTCAAAAAGTTTCAGTTTTATTGATAGATTTTGCTCAAATTTGATATAAAATACAAAAAAAAAAAATTACTTGTAGGTCATCTAAATCTCCACAATAGCTCATTATGTGTTCCTTTTAAAAATCGAATATATAACTATTGGCATTTTAAGTATATGACTATTTTTTTCCAATTCAAATTTGGTGTCGTTTGAAAAATTGTAATCAATAAAAACTGTTAGTAAATTAAAATGAAAACCTATTTAAAGCTGCCAAATAATGTTTTTTTTAGAACCCTATTGACAATTAGAATAATTTAATTTAAAATGTCAAAATGACGGCCTTTTTAAACAGTTTCTTATTCATATCATGTGATTAGAACACACTAAAATAGATAAAAGTTTGCAGATTCTGTATAGCCATCAATCTCACTTCTCTACGATAACAAATAACGAAATTGTTGTCTCAAACCCTGACAATCCTTGTTCGAACGATAAGAAAACATGATGGAGATTCCTTCACATATTTAGAGGTTCAAGGCTCGTCAGGGCAGAAACATTAACACTAGCTATGCTACTTGAGACTGTTTAATATATACACATAAGCTGACGTCGAGAAAGATTTGATATACACAAAAAAAACCTGTAACAAACTTAGCTTAGTACATATTATGACGCCTTGAGTTACCGATACAAAATAATATTTCCTACAAGGCCCAAGAAACCAACTTTTGAGTTTCTGAAGATGGCGGTCTAACCGTCGAAACCGGTAATCTGAAAAATCAGTTGGATTGTATGACGGAAAATAATAAGGTAATATACCTTTTTATATATAATCAACTTTTGAGTATTATATTGAGAAGATCTGCTGTATTTCTTTGTATGATGGTGGTGGGTAAGTAGGCTACCATGATTACTTGTTTTAAAATAATACCTTAACTAACTGTATATATTAACGTCAATTTTTAGGTTATGAAACGAGCAAATACAAAGCATTTATTATAAGAACTTTGTGTGCTATCATTATAGTGTGAATATGTTTGTATGCACATGAATGGAGTTTGTACAATATGTGTGGACTATTTATTCTAGTTTTAAAATTTAAAAAACTAATAAATTAAATTTCAAAGTGAATAACTGATGAGATGAATGCAAACAATATTGTATAAATTTACATAAATTAATACATAAATATATATGAATGGCTGTGCATGATAAAATATTTACAGTTGGATGTGTGGGGTTAGTTAATAAACTCAAAGAAGCCACTCTTACAACCAAGTAGTCGCATGTTTGAAAATTGCATGTCAACAAAGGCCCAAGAGAATAATTGAACTAGGCTTTATAGCACGGCGTAAGTTATGCAATGTACGTACAGCGAAGTGTACCATCTCTGAATAACGTTTTGAAATATTGGGAAACAATATTTTGGATGTCTCGAACTTGATGATAATATTGATGACTTTTCGAAAAATATATCGTTTGGAATTACATAGTTCATATTACAAATACAGTTGTTGATGTATTGTTTTTTTATATTATAAACTCTAACCCTATATTTTAGAATTTCATTTTTTCGCCGATTTCTCCTTAAAGTGCGAGAAATATGCTTTTTGTGATGATGTACGTAGAATGTGTTCTAAAACCGAAACAAGTGGACCAATTTCGATCAAATTTAGTATTTGGGGGTAAATTTTTTTTGTTTTTAATTTAATTCTTGTCTGTAACTTAAAGTTTTGCAAACATACCTAATTTCTAGTTGAGCGTATCGATTTAATTCAAATTTCTACGGAATGTTGGGTGTAAAGGCCCAAACTGATGATTTAAATCACAAGTAAAAAAGTACTATTTTAGAATAGGCTCATAGAGACATTGATTTTAATCAAACACGATTTATTCTTTTTACGAATTTATGGCAAAAAAGAAGCATGTTTAGGTTCTATTTAAATATATAACTATTTTCATAAATAAATATATAATAAATGTTTTACAAGATGTTTGAGATCAGAGTGAAAAATTTTAAACTTTATTTTACGGGAACTTCTCTATATACCAACTTATTTCCCACAAAATTATAAGATGAAATATACAATATTAAAGAATATTACATTTGTTTCTTTTTATAGGGCTGTGTTTGAATGTTATTGCAATGTTTTTTGACCGGTAATTTCCTTTTCTCAATTAATATATTTAGTAAATAATATTGTAGAAAAATTTCGCTAATGATTTTCATTGATATATCCATTTTGGTTAAATATATGTTTTATTTTTTACAAAATGTTTAACTTTTTGTAGTATTTTAATATTTTTTGACAATATGTATCACACATAGTTGATTTTCGGCCTTGTAGGAAAGTTATATTGTATTCTCAGATCAAGGAGTCTTACTTATCCAGTAGGGTAAGTTTGTTTGAAACAGTTGGTACATAGGTTTTCTGAACCTCGTAATTATGTATGACTTTCTTAAATGTGGGCTAAGTTAGGTTAGGATAATGTGTAATGTTTAAAAACTCTACATACAGTACGGTGTGCATGTACGCCTAAAAATATTCTAACAAAACATCGTCTAAAATATGTATATAAAGCTCACCAAATGCTATTATGAAAGAAAATAACTTAAGAAAATGTTTTCCTTTTTTTAAAAAAACCTACGTAAAAAAATATATATATAATATGTATTTTTACGATCCCCAATATTTACAACCTAATAAGTAAAATAATTAGTTAGGCATTTCTAACTAACCAGTTCAATAGTTCTGATGGATGGTTGTAAACAGAATAAGATTCACAGTTTTATCGTCTTTTGAAATCCATAAATATTTACACGATTGTTAATATCAGCAGTTAAACTACTAAAAAATTTTGGAAATGAAAATATTAATTAAATTGTGACCTTAATGCACTTAAGTTTGTACGGGAATACTACGTTTCCATTATGACTAGTGATGAAACTCTCATTTGATTTACACAGTCAATGTATTTTCTAAGTAATCATGAAATAGAAAATATAAACGAGTTATATAAACAATACTATTTTTAAATAACTGCAACAGTAAGCCAGTTCACCATTGTCGATGTGTAGGGTAGTAGTGAAAGTGAGGAAGAAGTATGCTCATTTCATTGTATTATAAAGGTAAGCATGTTAAGGATAAGCTCAACAGTAAGCCAGTTCACCATTGTCGATGTGTAGGGTAGTAGTGAAAGTGAGGAAGAAGTATGCTCATTTCATTGTATTATAAAGGTAAACATGTTAAGGATAAGCTCAACAATAATCCAGTTCACCATTGTCGATGTGTAGGGTAGTAGTGAAAGTGAGGAAGAAGTATGCTCATTTCATTGTATTATAAAGGTAAACACGTTAAGGATAAGCTCAGCAGTAAGCTAGTTCACCATTGTCGATGTGTAGGGTAGTAGTGAAAGTGAGGAAGAATTATGCTCATTTCATTGTATTATAAAGGTAAGCATGTTCAACAAGTTGCTTAATTAAATGCAACGTTGCAACCGTTCCAAACCAACATATTTAATTCAGATTAAACCAACTACCTGTTGACTTTACCTATTATAGTGTTCATTCACTTATACTTCACTCAACTCGAAATCAATAAAAAACAAAATACGTTCACGCAGATGTGCGTGACTCAACTCCTTTCCTTTGACCCTAAAAGTTCCATCAACATTGATGTGCGTTTCTATAGACACATCAATGTAAAATGCGTTGATATGTAAAACTAACATAGTCAAAACTGATTTTAAAAATCGATTATTTCTATTCATATTGTATTCAATAAGGCATTTCAATAACTTTCAGTTGTTACTGTACATAAACACAAACGTCCTTGGTTTGATGAAAAGTTTGAGAATGTAGTAATTCTAATTAACCACAAACACGATGTTGGCAGTACCAATAAGTTTGTGTTCATGAGACAACTGAATAAAGATGATTTTATTACTGAAATCTCATTTTGTTGTTTATAAAATATTTGTTGTGGAAAGTTATGTATTTTATTTCATTTGATGGTTGAAGGTTTCACAAGTGTTGCTTATTTCTAGTTATTATTTTTATAAACTTGGATTTTTCGTTGAGTTAGTTAAGGAAGCTAGATTAGATATATTAATATTAGAGACCTAACACGAGCGAAGCGAATGGAGAGTTTTTAATCATTACACATATCCTAACCTATCATAGCCGACTTTTAAGAAAGTAGTAATATTCATAATTACGAGGTTCAGAAAACCTGTGTACCAACTGTTTCAAACAAACTTACCCTACTGGAAAAGTAAGACTCCTTGATCTAAGAATACAATATAACTTTCCTACAAGGCCGAAAATCAACTCTGTGGATCTGCTTCATTTATAATAGGGCTGGGCAAGTTCCAAGACGACGCCCAGCAACTAAATTATTGACTTCATTTTCAGAAAGCTGTATTGATATAATTCTAAATCTAAAAATGGAAAACGTTTACAAGAATACTTAGTAATACTCAAAGTGTTTGGAACAGGTAGTGAATTTTTTTTACTGGGAGGGAGCATGTTTACTGTGGGGAATTTTAGTCTCAGGGTTAGTAGAAAATACATATTTAAAGGTGCACAAAATGATCTATTGTGAGTCGTTTTAAAACTAATTCTCTAAAAATGATCATTTGAAATTTGATTATCAGCTGATATTATTTTATAAAACCTACCTTATACATTCATCGATATACAACTATCCAGTATCAATTAGAAGTAAATATTGTATTTGTGTTATCCAAGAAAATGTGATTTCCCCTTTTCCTGAAGCCATCTTTTTTTGTTCATAATGTAAATTAATGTTATAGTGAAGTAGTTCTTATGTATTTTGTACTTTGTATTATGATAATAAAATCATGTTATTGATTTCTGTTTAGGTAAGCGAAAGTGAAAATCAAGAAGTTAATGTGATACCATGAGATTTGATAGCATTTCAATGTGAGGTAAGAGAGTAAAATATAACCCTAAAGAGTCAATCCAATCTAATGGGTGTAACCTATTTAATTCCCGCTATAGAATAAAACAAGATGATTGGTATACTGTTTTATGTCAAAGTTTTCACATTTCACCAAAATATTGATAAAATTGCTTTTAAATTGTTAAAGTTAATCAGTTTTTTAGAACAGAGACTATTTGAATACTGCAATTTTTTTTAAAGAAAATGTCTCATTTAGAGACTCAAGGTTATCAATCTTGCCACTATAACTCCACCCATAAAGAATAAACGTAATAAGTTACCCCTAACTGTCGACGAGTTAATTAAAAAATCCCTTGATAATTCTCTACCTAATCACACAATTTTCGTCGCCCTTGAGGCCTTATTTTTGTGTGATACAGTGCACCAAGTACACACCTTTTCTATTAAATAAAAATAATGTTTTTTTGGTGGACGCTAGAAAACACAGGGGAACTCCAGACTTGATGTAACCAAACCATTACATTTAAAACCTCACTCTCTCAAAAAGCCCAATCTTTTGAGAGCTAGAGAAAAACCACTGCCAACATAATCATTAGGCGGGTATCTTACTGGCAAGAGGCTGACGCTGTTTGGAGACTCCTGCCGTGAAGATTGAAATCTTAAAATCTTAGTTGAGGGAACACATCTGGTGAACTAAGCTCTATGGGCTGTGTTCTACAATAAACTGTATTAAGTAGCTGTGTTAGAGGTTTTCAAACCCTTAACTTTTTTTTTTCTAATCTAATCTACTGTACAACAATTTTCGCTACTTCCCCAAGAATGTAGCTTTATTTTGACATTCTCTTGTTTTGTAACTAACAAATGTAACTACTACTGTGTTTTTGTTAATATCTATTCCTGTAATCGCTTAAATATATTTGCAAAACTTCACCATTGCGATAAACTAAAACTGTTACAACCTCATGTAATCATTATGCATCTTCCAGCAATTTCCGTCCTTGCTAATGTCCCATAAATTAAAACTACAATTACAGCAAACTTATGCTTTCAATTTACTTTGCTCGATGTGTTTTACTTACGTAATACGTTATTATTGTAATAACACTAGCTCTTATTGTATTCCAACACCGGGACTACTAAATGTTCATCGACCCAACCTACATTATACATCTTCCAGCAATTTCTGTCCCTGCTAATGTCCCATAAAAACTACAATTACAGCAAACTTATGCTTTCAATTTACTTTGCTCGATATGTTTTACTTACGTAATACGTTATTATTGTAATAACACTAGTAGCTCTTATTGTATTCCAACACCGGGACTACGAAATGTTCATCGATCCAACCTACATGAGAAATTTAACTCCATTTTTTATCACTGTGTAATATGCATTTAGATAAGACCAAAGAGCTTTATATTTCCACTCGCTTGACTGTACGTCGCAACTACACAGAAAAGACAATAAATCATAAATATTTCAAACTTTGCTTTTATATTCTTTGTGTTGTCCCGTATGTAGGAAAAATAAAGCGGTAATAAAACAAATTACCTTGGGGTAGTTAAGGAGCAAAACTATGGAATTGAACATTTTTTTTAGAAATATGTGGGGGATTTAAATAACAACGATATATTAAAAGTGAATTTTTCAAAATAGGCCTAACATTTTACTTTTTTTACACACTTATACAAATACATTACAAAACTTTTATACCTTCAAAAGAATTAGAAAAATAAAATTTATTACGGTATTTACATGGTTTTTTGTGACATTTTCGCTTCGGTGACTGCACGTTTCTTGATTCTTGACACACTGCCTCCAAAATTTACAAAGATGAATTATTTCTACGCACCTTTTCTTGAAAAAAATGATTAACTAAAAGATGGGTTATTGATAATATTAGCCTACAATTTTTGGTGAAATTTTTTAAACGATTAAAAATTAAACGATTTAATATAAAATTCTTGGGAATATAATGACCAGTTCTACGGTTTACGTTGGTAATAGGTTCTTTTGATTAGCTCAATCTGTATGTATTCTCAATATACTATAATGCATCTTCATATATTTGCAGAAAGATCTAGGCTTTTAGAGGACCATATACGTAAATGAGAAATTAGCGTTTTATGGTTTTTGTGGATCAGCTGTTTATTGAATATTTAAATAATCAAAGTCAGTGAACAGCAGCAAATCTGGGAGTGTATCCGCAAAGTAGGATTAAAATAGGCAGGTTTATTTATTACATTCAGTACAGTTATTTATTGTTATTAGTATGTGAGCTGAACTCATTTCAATATGGATAGTAATTATAAATATCTAATGCAATAATTAATTAACTAAGCGTAAAAAGTTTTGTAAACTGAAGTGAAGTCTGTCAACGTTCAGTGGTATAAAGAAATTGGTTGCTATGGAAACGAGGATTGTTATTTTAGATAACCTAACCTAAAAACATAAATATAGGTTAGATTACATAGTTAGTTCCCTTAGCAACACTTTAGAGAACTAACAGCTGATTTATTTTGTAGTCGAGCAATGCGTTGTTATCTAAACCCCATAGTGATTTTTGACAATTGAAATTGATTACGACATGACTTAGTTTGTTATAGTTGTATACAAAATTTGATTCAAATCGTGTCCTCATTGCTTATAAACAGTATCAGTAAACCAATAATAAGATAGTCTTGACTGTATTCAGTCTTGATGAGGTGTCGATTCAGTTTACATTGTTCTAAAAACGCAACTATTAGCCTATACAAGATTTTTTTTAATTAGTGTTTTCATTCTTTTTTTCTGAGTTAGAATTATTCATAATTTTGGTACATTTTAGGAGACGAAGTTAAGGGCTAAGTTGGTAATCGTCTTAAATTACGATCTCGGTAATGAGTGATCAATAACATGCCGTCACATCGTCGTTGCTATCATTTAAACGTAAGCATGATAATGCCCACAAAAAATGATAAGGGCTTTAGTATAGTCTGCTCAAATTTAAAATATCAAAATGACGGGCATTTAGAACAGTTTTTCGTTCTTATCTCCTGTATTATTTAACTTATAATATACTAATTTAAATATAAAAATATTAAATAAAACTTTTTTATTTTCTAAATTTGGATGCTATTAAGGTGCATATATGTATGTAGGGTATATTTCTAGACAGTTTCAAATGTAAATTTAATTCTAGTTATAATTCAGGTTAACGATCTATAGAAATAAAACATTTTGGCTTGCACGTTTTCCCCCTTTTTCTAATTATCTGAACTGTTGAATTGTACCTTCATCTCCAACTTGATTATGCTTTTTTTTATTAAAAATAAATAAATAATAGGTCAGTTAGGTCATCAACGTTAATTAAACGTTCAATTTGTATATTAGCAGTTTGTTATCTCTTCTTTCTCATAAAATTGACTCATTTTGAATTGTTTTTGTATGTACAGTTGTATAATATGCTTGCGTTTACAATTAATTATAAAATTATTTGTTTATTTCAATTCATCATCTTTTAATATTATTAAACATAATCCAACAGCCACAATATCTAATTTCAAAAGCTGTTACTGGCAGATACATTTCACTGTAATTTAATTAATTATTATTCAAACTTTAATTGAGTATGCTAATTAATAGTAATAAACAATAGTTTGTTTTACTGTATAATTTAAATATTGGAAATAACACTTTTATTCCCATCATAGTGGCAATACCGTGAAATATGCACCGATCATTTATTCTAGAGAGTCTTTAAAATTTGTAAAAATGTAATTATTTCTTTTTTATTTTACACATATAAACCACTTATTTAAACAAATTCATAAATATTTTCTATTAACAAACACAAAAATAAATATAATCCTTCAAAAAACAAAAGAAATACTTATAAATTTAAAGAAAAATTAGGTACCCTCCAGAGGAATTCTGTTTTGAAAGTTATCCTTACTTCATGAACACAGTTATTTTTTTAATCGGAGTTCAAATTTAAATTAACCCGAAACAATGACTATGAGGTATATAGGATGAGCAAAGCATAAATATAGGATATGAGCAGTTTTCGACCTCAGCGGACTGCCTCCACTAAGGTTCATTTTCATTTTTTTCTGATAACTCCTGAACCGCGTCGAAATACGATTAATTTGTCCCCCCCCCCCCCGGTACAGAGACACGTTGTCTTTCTCTACTACCATTTATAATAGGTTTAAAAATATACAAGTAGTTCCAGGAAGTGTGTGCTATTTTTATCTCCTTATTTTTGCACGTCATACGATATTCTATGTATCTAATCTAAAAGAGGCATATATTTTTCATTAAAAAAACACTCGACAGTGAGAAAATTATTATTTGTGCAACTAGTGAGCAAAGTGGCACTTTTTTAAACGAGAGAAAAATGTTGGCACTTTTTTAAACGAGTTTTGAAGTTGGCAATCCCGTTTCCTCAACAATACCCCTAAGTTATTTGTAATATTCATAAATAACCTCAGTTTTGACGTGAGGTTGAACACTATTGTATTAAATTAATGTTTTATTAAATTGTGTTACTGCTGAAGTATATTTTTTATTTGTCACAAAATAACAACTGTAGACAAAGTATAATGTGCAATTCGTGAGCTATGTGTCTTTTTAAAACTTGATAAAATTGACGCACTCGGCAAGCCTCGTACGTCAACATTTTTCTCTCGTTTAAAAAAGTGCCACTTTGCTCACTAGTTGCACAAATAACTATTCTTGATAAACCATTTTAAAGCTGTTCAACAAATACAAATTACTTCAAACTAACAATGTTACATCAAATGTTGCTCTTCGACAATATGACTTTTAAGTCTTTAATCAAAACAATTTAACCATTACACCAATGTCACCAAAAACCAAACTAACACGTTTATTTATATTCCCACCTTTTGTATTTAAGTATGGGTTCAGTTTGTTTGGGAATATTGTGAAAGTTTTGTCCTTGTTGAGTTTTATTTACAGACAGCGATCGTAAATTGTATTCGTAGGCGATCTAAAACTGTACATAACTAAAATAGAATCTCTCCCAAACACCTTCCGAAACCTAGACTACCTTGAGATCAATACCCCCCCTAGAGACTTTACTAAAAACCCTCCCATATGGATGAAGATGCATCAGGGGTACGGTTACTATTTCCATTTCATATGAGCATAACCTACAGACGTCTCATTGTACCACCCACATTATCTTTAGGTGGTATCTCATTAGCAGTGTCCAACTAACAGACCTATACTTTCTGTTTACTCGGTGAAATATATTGTTTTAACTTTAACATTGGCTAACTCTGCTGATAACCTTCCATTCATTCGAATCAAAGCCAAATATCTTTTCATCGGATTTTCCTTCATAGTTAGGCAAATAAGTAGTTATAATCTCCGCCCTAGGGATGTGTCTTACCCCCACAACTCTCAAATGATCTCCTTCCCAGTGTTTCAGTGAATTACTTTCAAACTACTGCACCTTTATCAACCAATTCAGAATTCAAAATCCTAAAACTTATAGTGAGTATATGTGGATTGGATTTCTTCATCTAGTCTATCCCACCACGTCTCTTTTGACAAATTTTGTTCTCTTTCGACTCTCACGTTGTTAAAGTATTCAAAGGCTGATGGTGTCTATGTTCTACAGATCTTTCTTAATGCGATGACAGCGAGGTTTTCACCTTTAATTAAAAGAAGACAAGAGAAGTCACATACACATCCTAAAGTATTTTAAAACTATAAAAAGTAATTATTTTTCTGGAGGTTTTCGAAGAAAAATAGCAGAAACCAATTTTTTTAGACATACACTTTTTAAGTTGATTTAGGGAACCATTAGGTTTTTTTTAATGAGTATGAGAGAAAGTTAGTGCAATGTTTGGTAATTGTTTATTACATTGCATTAATCCATTTAAATGATTTCAATCGATTTTGAATCCGGATGTCAACTTTATATTACGTGACCAACACTCTCCCCCCCTCCCCGAAGGTAAAATGTATTAATTTAAAGCTCTAATGATGATGTCATGCAAACAAAGCAAAACCTGTTTTATTATTACTATTCTATTAAAGTTTTTATGCTCCGAATATAGGTTTAGAGTGTTCAAATCACTTCTATGGATAGCTTTAAAAAATCATTATGTTTAAAACCATTTTCATTTCCACTTCTGCAGCTATAAATACAGTTATTGTCGTCAGGCTAGAAGGTATACTAACAAGTTATTGTTATACAAAGGGCCAGCCCAAGCCTCTACCTTACTGGCCAACTGATCTGTGGTGTGGGAGGGATTTTAGCTTGCACTCAGGTTATTATAGTTTTAGGTTTTATTTTATTTCATTAGTAGATATGTAAGTTTAGATTTAGTTTATAAGCAAGACCCTCCGATGATGATAACCATGTTATCGAAATGTACATCATGGCATTTAGTGGAAATAATTAATAAAGAACAATTAATCAGATAATTGTGTTTTATTTTAAAGTTTCTAGTGATTTCGGTTAGGGGCAAATTCAAATCATTATTCACAATTTTAAAGATAAAAATAAAACAAATATTTATTTCCAAACAAGTCTAAAAAAAATTATTACAAAATATACATTATACATTCTAGTATACAAAATTTCTTTCCTCTCACACCCCGAGCATCAGTTCACGTGCATGCTATTTGTATAATGTAATTCCATAAACGACACGCCGATACAGTAAAAGATGTGTTATAATTAACTGTTCTGTGATTTGGTATTGTTGATCTCTTTCTTCTTCGTAGTTATATTTGAAGCAAAAGCAAACTTATTTGCCAAGAAAGTCAGCAAATACTCCAGTTTAAAGAACAGCGTGTAACATATTTGAAATCATTAAAAGTTTTACGAGAAATAAGCTTAAGGAAAATAAAGTTTTTTTATGTTATGCTTGTAATATTGAATAACACACTTATAGCTATATAAATAGTATACAATAATTTTGACTGCGTTGCAGTTTGTTAGCCAGTTCAACAGTAGTACCAGTGACACCGTAGGAAAAATAAGGCCTTATTAAAGATTTGAAGAAGTGGTAAAAAATATTATATTTTTTAAATAATGAAATCTTGCAAATACTTTATTACAAGTATCAATATGAAATTTCAACCAAGATAGACGGTTTTCTTTAAATTTCATTTGTTAGTTAATTTTCCGAAATATATGCATCTTTAAAACGAATTTTGTAGAAGAGAATCTTATAATAATAATAATGTATAAATATATACAGACTTTGGATAGTGTATTGCATCTATCTAGAACAAATAAATCAAATGTTAACCTAAAGAAGATTTGTGGCAAGGGGCCAGTATGTTTATACGTGATTTCTGGTTACTCTATGTTATTTATCGGACCACCATTGCAGATTGGAGATGACATGTACAATTTGGAGCTTATGCATTGTATAATTATTTGGGTGGGAAGGGGAAATGAAATTTATTTAACTTATAATAGGCTGTAATGATTGGAACTTAAAAAAGTTAGTTTTACCATTCCATTGCATGAATACTAATTGTTATAATAAAAAGTCGCAAAAGTTTTCAAATGGCAGTCATCTTAGTGTAACTGAAGATTTTAAAATGTTCTACCGATTGTTTGGAGTTTATGGAGGATAGGTACCTACACTCAGGCAAAACAATTGTACAATCGAATAAGGGTTGTTTCAAAAATATTAATGTATAAATAATAAAGATTATATAACTATTTCTGTTGTGAAGATTGCCTGACTTTTAGGCTGAATTTTTAGTTTTAAATTCGTTTTGTAAGTTGCTCACTTTGTTGTAGCTTTCCTCATTAATGCTATAAGTCTGGTTTTATTTTCTAGTATTTGAGGTACTTCGCTATCATAATAAAGTAAATAGAAAAATTTTCTTTTTAAATTACGAAAAACTGTAATGTATTTTTTATAAAAATATGTATGTTTTCAAATGTTGTCACGACTAATTATTATTTTTAAGTATAATACCTTTGGAGGACTTACAGGACTTAAATTAGACGCCCTCAAAAGTCCGTTTTTGTGCGTTAAAAAAATGACTTTATAATACACATGTCCGTTTGAATTCTTTGATTTTTGGGATTTTTGAAACAACCTTTTGAGGATTTCAGTTAAGCCTCGAGAAGGTCTTATACTGTATAATATTTCACTTAATAAGATATTACATATATTTATGTTAGAAAGGCATTCATCAGTCACTTTGTCTAAAAATTAAATCAAATCTATCAGGTATTTAGAAGAAAAGTTTCCGAAAAAAATGTAAACCTCCAAACAGCATTGAGAACGCAAAACGCACTCACTTCTCAGTTTACAATTAAATTCATTCTTTTCTAGATCCAAACATGATCCTACAATAGCGATTTAGTGCAGTTTGTCGTTCTACAAAACCGAGGTCGAGAAACGAACGAAAAGAACAAAAACAAATTCGCTTCGTATCATGACTCCCTGTCGGTATATCAAACAGATGTTATATTCCTCTATTGGAACATTAACTTTTCTTCCATGTTGTAGATATATGTTGAAAAGAAAATATAATGTCACCTATACAAGAAGTCCTGCAGGGAGTTCACTAACAAGATGTGAAGATAATTGAGTCAGCTAAGGGCCACTTGGCTTAGATCCCCGCTCCTCAAATTAGTCAAGATATTCCTTGCCTTACCTTGCCTTACATTTTGTAATCATATTATATTTCCATCTTGTAAATCAACCGCCATTTTGATTACTATATTGATTTTATCAATATTTAATTTTGACGTTGATAATAACTTTTTGTATCGGGCGAATTATGTAGGGTAGTTATAAATAAAGTATTTTATAAAAATAAATATCAGTTTCGGTCGAATATCTCAAATTTGATTCTAGATATTTCAATAAAACGTTAATGTTTTACGCCGAAGCGTAAAAGAATAATTTGCAACTTGAAGGCTGTCTGGGTTTATTTTGGTATTTTACAATTACTCGTGTGGTTTGGCACAATTTGTATAAGCTTCACATTCACCCTAATTTCATCGTTATATTAGGCATATCCTTATAACAGTCTCGTTAATTTTACTAATAACTACCAAACATTCTATTTAGAAAGATATCAATCCACTTTGTTTCGGTTCAAGAGGTACATTTAGAAATCTTTAGAAAATTAAACAAAATTTTATGTTTTTGCCTTACGTGGAATATCCTGAATTTTGTTAGATATACGTATAATGAGTGTTGATTATAAATGTTCCCAAATATCAGAGGGGTGATTTCTTTGATCAATGTAAAGAAAATGTTTCTATAAACATATGTCTGAAAACGTTTGGTTTTCAGTTTATCCACAATTTTTTGGTTTTTTTTTTTTTTTAAACGTCATTTTGAAAACAACTAACTGAATTCAAATTTGGTATCCTCAGTTTTTATGTTAGATGTTTGGGAACATAATAAGTAACTCTCTGTATAATATAAAAGTCTCGTAAACAAAGGTTAAATTTTATTTTCAGTTCAACCCCTATGTGAGGTAAAGTTCAAATCCTTACAATTTTAAATGGTAAGGAATTCGAGCATCATTTTAAAACTGGTTAAACGGTGTCCAACTGTCTAAATATTATTTTGAGTGTGACTACAGTCGGTACTCGGTGAAATTCCATAATAAGGCAAAACAAAAATGATAAAGCACTTATAATTTCACAAACAACAATTTATTGCTACAGCTGTTTCGCCGTTAGGCATCGTCAACACTAACATCTAGGAATGAAGGTGGGGATGAAAGCAGAGGTAGGGCAATGACCTGATATTACCTGAAAGGAACATGGATAACAGAAGGTTTTCAAACAATAGGTTTTATTAGGCCATACATACATTATTTTATTATCATGCCATATATTTGATCCCATTGATAATGTCAAAGTTTTACACATAGAACAGAAAAGTAGGAAATTAAATAGTTTGGAAATTTTAGAAATTAACAGATCAGTTTTGAAATGCCATGCTTCTAACCTGAATGAACGAGTAAATAACCCATCCCCTTTGTTAAAACCTATTGTTTGAAAACTTTCTGTTATTCATGTCCCTTTAAGGTAATACCAGGTCATTGCACTACCTCTGCTTTCATCCCCACCTTCATTCCTAGATGTTAGTGTTAAGTTGACCTGTATTTTAGTTTTTAGTACTTAGTTGTCTGACGATGCCTAACGGCGAAACAGCTGTAGCAATAAATTGTTGTTTGTGAAATTATAAGTGCTTTATCATTTTTGTTTTGCATGTCTAAATATTTACGAATAGTTTTGTAGAAATCGCGTTCTAGATTTAATAAATTTATTACTTCTTACGTGTCTGATTATATTAAATGTTCAAAATGACCACCTCCAACTTCTATGCAATAATATAAATTTGTACAGACTGAAACTATTTCTGAAATGATTTACTTTGAGATAATTTGGAGATTATTAATAATTTACAAAGATTCCCTATCACTCCTGGATAACACATTCTTTTAACCTGTCAAAATTTGTCCCGATTACACTATATTTTGTTAATGGAGGTTCGTTCATTCAATAAAGATCAGTGGTTCGGTTTGATATATTTTAATACTATCACAAACTACGATAATCATCAGTGGTACAGCTGTAACTAATCCAGTGGTTAAATCTAACCCTAATGTATGGACAGGTCACTACGAGCTTAGAACAAAAGTACACACGATACTGACTGACTCTCCGTGTAGTTCCAAATGTGCCAGAAGCCGTTCCTTCCAGATTCAACAATCTCTTCTGCTATCAACTCATTCTCGACGTCCCTAATCTACCATGACAACTCACCCTCTGCCTAAATACTCTCGGTTTCTCCGTTTATACTTTAGGAAATTCCAATTCAGCGTTGCCTTAACTTTCTGCGTTTTGTCGCAACTATTGTTTATCCTCTGGTAACTGACATATAGTCTTATAGGCGCCCTAAATCCTAACAGTCATTTTTTATAGAATTATCGTTCTTTCGAATAAAAAATATCCTAAATACATTCTCTGTAATTTCTTAAAACTTAAAACTACGAAGTCAAATTTTAAAGGTTTCAATATTCATCGTTAGAAAGAAATTTTATCAAGATTTAAAATGAAAAATGTCATCTCACCATTTAAAATTGCAGGAGTTTTAGATGTTTAAGCAGAAAATAAAATTGTCCCAAAAATCAAAATTTACATTTCCTCGTAATGTTTTGAAAAAATTAAGTAAAATTTGAGAAAACAAAGAGTTCGTTTGCTGTGGGACATATTGTAAATTATAAGTTTATATTTTCTTTAAAACTTAGATGCATTAAACTTGATAGGCAGTATTTACTAGTTATAAAATTGGTTATTTACTTTGCCCAGCATATGAAATAAATAGGTGGTATATTTGTAATGTTTGTTGACAATAAGCATTATAAAATAATCATAATTTTAACCCCACTTCTCTACGTTGACAAACAGCGGAGTTATAGTAAAAAATGTAATTTCAAAATCTGACTTCCTAAGAAAATGTGATATTTGTAGAGTTGGAGATCCTGTAGGGCGGAACTACTGACACGAGCGAAGCGAGTGGAGATGTTACATACATCTACGAGACCCATTAGGGCCTAGCCCACGTCAAAAAAGTAGTGATATACTTAATTACGAGGTTTAGAAAACATGTGTAACAACTGTTTTAAAACAAAATTACCCTAGATGAGACCTCTTGTTCTAACAATACAATTTAATATTTCTTGCAAGGCCCAAGAGACCAATATTGGATTACATTTAGAGAAGCCGCATGTATCATGGAGAAGTGTAACATCAACTTCTTATATAATCTGGTAGACAGTAATTACTATTTATGAAACCGATTGATTTGTTATTTTATTTACCCAGCATATGAACTGAAATGAAATTAAATAAATGTGATGCATACGCTGTTTTTGTTTTTTAAACTTTGTAATAGTTTGTTTACTAAAGTTAAGAGAGCTAATATAATCGAGCGATATTTTTTTAATGATGTCAGAACAAAATACTCCACTTTGTATAGTGAACTAATGTAATATATTATTTTTAATTATGGATCAGAACTCTGTGAATATTCCATTGTCTGTTATGAAGTTTATTGCGGAAAGTTTGAATGTTTTTCAGTTGTAAAGTTTCGACATACAATACGAGTTTCTGTGCAAGTTAGACGTGTTTTATGATCAGTTATAATGGTTGCATTCAAACAATAATAACTGTAATACTAAAAACTTGTAATATGTAATTCAATAAATTTTTAGATAAGACATTTAAATAGCATCTTTTGTTCCCGTTTTTTTTTTTTTTAAATGAACCTTCAATTGTATCGACTGAAATCTGATTTTATTATTGATTTTGTTTCGTAGTAATTATGCAATCGATATGGATAAAATCTTGTATGTAACAATAACAGACCGAGATATAAGTTGTGACGAAGCCCAATTTTTCAAAATTAAATAAATTCGGATCGTATATAAGAAATTATAGTTTTACTTCCCTTCAAAAAAGCCTTCGTACACAATACTTCCACGTTTTCCAGCACCGGAGTTTATTTGTTTAAACTTATTACATATAGCATGAAACAATCTTTCACGCATTGGCTGACTGATTACAAAACTGCCAAAATTAGTTTACTGGGGAAACAAAACTAACTGGGTTTCAAATTAAATTACAAGAACATAAATAGGAGAGAGTTAAATTATTAAAATTATCTTTGTCGGTTTTTAGTTTTAACTTATCGCCAGTTAATTACTTGGAAATATTAGAAGTCGAAGAAATTAAAAAAATTATGTATCAATCAAACAATTTTTTTAGTCTGTGGTAACTTATTTTTCGAAATCTATCACGGTATTTTCTTCTATTCTAAAAAAAAGATAAATTTAGTAAGTTGGGTTTAATACAAACTGAGTTTTAAGAGATAAAAAGAACTAAATTAACTCCTTGAAAGATAAAAGAAATAAAATCAATTAATTAGCTTTATTTGCTTTCAGCTAAGAGAGAACAAGAGTTGTGGAATTTAAGTATACAAGAGAAAAAATTAGATTACTTAGAAAAGACAAAGTCTATAGAGGTGGAAGAAAAGTAAACCAGAAGAGGAATTATATAATTATTGTGACAAAAAAATGAAAATATTTTGATACAAACGGTTGTTTTAGTGTACATCGTTTATCGTTTTAAACAATAAAGCAAAGCTTATTTATTTTGGAGCATTATAAAAAAAAAATCTCTATGGTTTTATAATTTGAATATATTGTAATATGTATTAGGGAGGCTACAAATTTTTTTTATTTCGTACATTTTATTAGAAATAATTTATTATCATACTGAGAAGCCTTTTATATATGAATTAAGATCGTTGGAACGGAGAGTTTTAAAAGGCTCTATTTTACGAAAATGCGTGTGTTTAAAAAGGCTGTAAAGACATTAAAGCTTTAAGACAATTTGGAATACAGTGAGGATATGAAAGTACAAAAATGTGAGCATATATTTAGTAAAGGACTGTTAAATATCAAAAGAATTAAAAGAATGATTGGAGTTCACCATTTCTTAACTTTAAGTTTAAGTGTAAAACCTAATCGATGTATAACGTACTCTTTAGTTATATTCATACATTAACCAAGAAAAAAATTTACAGTCATTATGTTGAACTTTTATTTGCCTTTTGAAATTGACATCAAACGCTCATTACAACTTGTATTGAAGAAAAAACAAACAAATATACAACAACAAAAATATTCTTGTACCTGTAATCTCTATTGGAGAACAGAATGAAAAATAAAAACTCATAAACGAACTGATGCAGTTATTCTCGTTGACTATACATAATTAGTGAGAAATTTTCATTTAGTTTATCCTTAAATACTTATACATTGAGAAGTAATAATATCACAAGATTGTTCATTGATATACATAGCTTAGTTTCGGATTTAAACTTCGTCCAACTGTTTTTTATATAACACCAGCTGGATTATTATTTTGAGTTATCGAAAAATGAAGAAAAAGTTTCACGATATGACCAAAATACAAAATTTGATTAAATTTTATTAACCAGTTTGGGTTGTAGAGAACTGCACGTACGACAGACAGGCAGATCTCATTCCAAAACCACTTTGGTAACTCATGGGACCACAAAAGGGACCACAAAACCTTGACGTAAATTTATTTTACCCATACCGTTACTTATAATACAAATATCTGAGAAGCTATTCGAAAAAATACATATTTTCTTGAAAAGTTTAACTTGACTGTCTGGGAGCTATTGTGCTCTTCACAAAAAGTTCAATAAATCCAGCTCAATTATTTTTCTACTTTTATTTGTTAACAATTTATCAAAACATTTCCATACTTTTACAGACCCTGTTCATTGCATTATAAATAAATCAACAGTAAAGATCTTGGCAATTCTCAAACTGTCGGGCATATCGTCTTCTCAGTATTTCAAATGCACCCCCTCTGTGCTCTTTAAGACTCAATTTCCATGTAATTTCCTTTACCCGGAGATGGTTCAATAGATAACACAAAAGGGCATTCTTATATTAACGTCTCTCAACTTCTTTCAAAATCCCTATGTTACAGAAGCTCGTCAGTTTATTTTACAGCTATTTATGTTTTCTGGTTTTCGATTACATTTCGATTGTTTTCAAATCTTAGGCCTACATTTATTTTAGATTTGTTGAAAATTGGATAAAAAATGGTTCAAATTAGGTTAGGTTAGGAAGCTCTTTAAGAAATTCTGAAATTAGTAATATAAAAAGACAAACTCTTATATTAAAAGGCGTTACTTTAAAACAAACATTCCTGTAATTATATTCATTATAACAGAAACCACCTTTTCAAGACATCAACCTTTTCAAAACAATAATTGCACTAACTTTTTCAATAGCCATAACTTGACAATTTGGTCTGAACAAACCAAAGTGAATCAGTCAAAAAATAAAAATAAATTTTTAATTATAAGCAACTATAATTTTCTTTCTTATGCAGTTTGTCACATTCGTTTTCAGTCAAAATTTATTCTAAAACACTTAATCTGCCAAGAGGACATCTATGGTTCATTTACACTCTTTGACCGATAATTCCAGAGTGAGGCATTTTAGGGAGATTTTGGTTTCTGATTTTTGGGAATACATTTGATCAAACTTTTATCCAAGTTGTCCGAGCTAATATTGCCTGATCTTATGTTCGGTTCTCCGAAAAAATTAGAGAAAAAACGCCTTCTTACTATATATTCAAATTGTATTCATGTACCAAAGTCCAGTTGTTAAAGATACATTAATAGACTTTAAAATGTACAATTAATACTAAGATACAAATAATATTTTACAGATTTTTAGGTCACGCTGTTTTCAAGTTAGGGGAACATGATATTTGACACTATAAATTTAACTTAGCGCCAATATATTAATTTGTTCGTCAAATAAACATAGATAGTCGTAATCAGAATAATTTCTAGTTTTATTTGATACCTCACAGATAATATTTCAACAACAAAAATGTTTTCAACACGATAGTTTTTGTCCCTTAATTACTCCAAGGTCATTTTTTATACTGTTATATTTTTCGTATATGTGGGAAAAAACAAAGAATATCAATGCAAAGTTTGAAATATATATATAGGATTTATCTTATCGTGTAAACGATTTGCTACTTACAGACAGAAGGATATACAAGGGCATGAAATTACAAGGGTGCTTGACCTTAAACATAGAAGAAGGAATTAGAATAAGAAAGTCACATCCCATGTTAAACAGCGTGATACAAAATATCCTTAGTTTGGCAACTGGACAACAGAAAGCGCTAGTAGCATCGGGACAAAAAGGCTTGGCTACTGTATCACAAGCCTTGTTGGCTACTAGCGCTTTCTGTTGACCAGTAGCCAAACTAAGGATATTTTGTATCACGCTAGAGCCTATACCTGTGACTTTCTTATTCTAATTCCTTCTACTATGCCTTAAATCATCTGCAGTATTTTATCTTAGACAGGTATGAAAACTGAATTTAATGAAAAAAATAAATATAATTAAAAAACATTATTTATAGCTAGAAGGAATTACATAACTGGTTGGATAATAGTGCATTTTAGTGTAGTCAAATTTAGTATAAAACCAAGGTTTTAATATTTGTTAGATATATTTTTACTAAACAAATTATGGTTATAAAATTTCAATATTCGTAAAAATCAAAAAATCATTATACAGTATAACAAACACACAGACCACAATTCTCACAAAAAAAGAAAGAAGACTAAGAACAAGGTTTTCTGAAGAGGACGACCTTGTCGTTGAAACGCGTCTGATACTTAGGCGTATTTTTTATGAGAATTGTGTTCTGTGTGTTTGTTATACTGTATAATTTTTCTCATAAATCAAGCTCAACATTTAATATAAAAAATCATTAAACAATTATTGACAATTGGCTGAATCCACTTGAATAGTGAATAATAAAAACATCATTAAGTAATATGACGATTTAGAATTGTCGTTTCTACAAACTATAGACTTCAGTTTATCTTTATGTTTTGATAAGAAAATGGTGAGATTGCAGATTAATTTCACAACTGTATGGATTAGTTTAATCTGATGATTCACAACCTTAATAGAAACTACACAAGATCTGAAACTCTAAAATCACTTTGAATTACATGATATATTATTGTAGCTAAAGATGTATTTTGTAACTGTCTTTAAACATATCTGAGATACAGAAATGAACTGAGCTGAAAGCGTCTTCTCTCAGAATATCTTTAACTAATTGGGCTCTCTCAAGTTTGCCTGATAACTTTTGACAAGTCCCACAACTTTATATTAGATGTCACTTGTCTCAGGTTTACTTGGTATAGATCGATATATCGAAGGTGTTCCCTGAATCAGTTTCATCCAGTTGTGGTTTGTTCTTGGATTAAATCAATGCAATAGATCGATATATCGAAGGTGTTCCCTGAATCATTTTCATCCAGTTGTGGTTTGTTCTTGGATTAAATCAATGCAATAGATCGATATATCGAAGGTGTTCCCTGAATCATTTTCATCCAGTTGTGGTTTGTTCTTGGATTAAATCAATGCAATAGATCGATATATCGAAGGTGTTCCCTGAATCAGTTTCATCCAGTTGTGGTTTGTTCTTGGATTAAATCAATGCAATAGATCGATATATCGAAGGTGTTCCTTGAATCAGTTTCATCCAGTTGTGGTTTATTCTTGGATTAAATCAATGCAATAGATCGATATATCGAAGGTGTTCCTTGAATCAGTTTCATCCAGTTGTGGTTTGTTCTTGGATTAAATCAATGCAATAGATCGATATATCGAAGGTGTTCCCTGAATCCTTTTCATCCAGTTGTGGTTTGTTCTTGGATTAAATCAATGCAATAGATCGATATATCGAAGGTGTTCCTTGAATCAGTTTCATCCAGTTGTGGTTTGTTCTTGGATTAAATCAATGCAATAGATCGATATATCGAAGGTGTTCCTTGAATCAGTTTCATCCAGTTGTGGTTTGTTCTTGGATTAAATCAATGCAATAGATCGATATATCGAAGGTGTTCCCTGAATCCTTTTCATCCAGTTGTGGTTTGTTCTTGGATTAAATCAATGCAATAGATCGATATATCGAAGGTGTTCCTTGAATCAGTTTCATCCAGTTGTGGTTTGTTCTTGGATTAAATCAATGCAATAGATCGATATATCGAAGGTGTTCCTTGAATCAGTTTCATCCAGTTGTGGTTTGTTCTTGGATTAAATCAATGCAATAGATCGATATATCGAAGGTGTTCCTTGAATCAGTTTCATCCAGTTGTGGTTTGTTCTTGGATTAAATCAATGCAATAGATCGATATATCGAAGGTGTTCCTTGAATCAGTTTCATCCAGTTGTGGTTTATTCTTGGATTAAATCAATGCAATTTATAAAATACTCTGTTGTTTCTTTTGATGTTTTAAAGTGCATTTATCATAGTTTAATGACATCCTAAATACAATATATAAAAATTAAACCACAGATACATAAACTTAAAATCACAAACAATATAATTAAATAACATGGTATACGATTTACAACTGAATCATCGTGCAAAACAGATAATACATTTGAGTTTAACACGTTACGTGACATCACTCGCTAAGTAAAAGGATAAGTTGTCGAAATTAACTGGTTTTTATATTTTGGACTTTTATTAATAAACCTAACACTCACAAGAGAAGTTCCCTGTCTCAATGTATGAAGTCTAAATTTCTTAAGCCGTAGTTCACTTTAATGTCTAGCATAGAGTGGTCAAGTACTCTCCTCCTCCCTCCCCATACACATTGTGTTTGTGCTTGTACTACATTTTGTGATGTGTTCAATGACTTCTATCTTTAAATTGCAATGAATAGTGTCGGTACTGAGATACCGAGGGGCATTCACTATTCAGCCATTCTTTTGTTACGGACGTGACAGTTACATGCATTACAACTTGGAAAAAAAGAAAAGTTTATTTTATTTTGTAAATTGTTAAAGCTCAACTGGTAGGTAATGTTTTATACTATTTTCGCACTAAATTTGAAAATGATCATATTATTGGTTTTGATGTATAGTTTAACTAAGTTGGAGTTACGGATGTGACTTGAAAAGCACTTGTCATACTGTTACAATTGTTAAAAAGTCTGTTCATTTCTTGGGAAATTTATGAATTAAATTTTTGTCAGCTTATCTTAAGATAAATACGTTCTTAGAAACATTAGTGTTCAATCTTAAAATCCTGTAATATTTCAATTAAAAAATTGATAAAACGTTACGGACGTGACAATAAACTCAACAGTCTGTTAAAAGTACTTTATTTTACATTAAAAAGTTTTCAGTGCTCTTCTTACATTCTTTTTAGTTAAAGCAAGACTTATTTGATCTATAAAAGAACATAAACAAACTTAATTACATCTTAAATATGTGTTTGGATCAGGAGGAATTATTGTGAAATTGTTCGGAAACTGTAATCATTATTAATGAAACAGTTATCATGTTTGTAAGCCACAATAACTTGTTCATAAAGTTCGCTGATATTCTTGGTAATTTACTGACAATTAGTCACTGATAAATATAAAGTGACTAGATGGATACCAACTTCAAAGATGAAAATATCCACAAAATAAAGAATCCTGCTACAAGATATTGTTGGTAATATTAGGTTAAGGTATTTTAAGACTTTAATAAACTTTTTGCTGAGAAATTCAGAAAATAATTTTTTTAGTGTTAGGTGTATGTTTTTAAAGAACGGCTGTATTGTCCTTAGTATCCTTAGTACTGTATGTAGAATTTTTGATATTAGTTTTTTCGTACAACCCCAAAGCTGAATACCATAAGCATGGGTTTTAATAATTGCTTGTACAACAGCTAGACAACTGAATAAAGATTTCTACGTCACAAAAAGTTAGGTTTTGAGGTTACTTCAATGGGAGGGGGGTCAGACACTCCAGCTCACCGTTGGGGCCCCTAGGGGGGGGGGTTAAAAGGTGCTGCGAAACGGGGTTTTTGGAAATATCTCGAAAAATAAGGAAGATATCGAAAAATATTTCATACAAAATTTGTAGTTGACTAACTTTTCCATCAAAATAATTCTTAGTAATATTTTCATCAGACTCACTGGGACATGAGATAAGAACTTTTTGCAAATGTTTGTATAAGACATTTTTACGAAAGAAAAAACTTGAATTTTTTTGAGTTTAGGCAGATTTTTGTATAATAAAAAGCGCTAAATTTATATCTAAATACTTGGTATCATATATACAAAGACTTACACACCCGTATTTAGCACGATTTCAAAAAATGTCAACATATCTCTGTCCCAGCGCGTCTGACGAAAACATTACTAACGTCCATTTTGATGGGAAATGTAGTCAGCTACAATTTTTTATTAACCTTTTTTTATATATATTGCTTAGTTTTTGAGATATTTACAAAAAACTGTTTTACCCCACCTTTTAAGCCCCCCCCCCTCCCCAGGGAGACCCAGCGGTGAGCTGGAGTGTCCGATTTTTTCCGCCATTGAAGTAACACTAAAACCTAACTTTCCAGTGAATTTCGTGTCTGGAGCATTTTTGTCCAGATTTTCACAAAAACTGCCTTTTTTCAGTCGTCTAAACTGTTTATTTTAATTGATAATTCACACAGTCAATACGGCTCGATACCTAATTGTTCACAGTATAAAAGTATGTCAATAGAAATTACGTAATAATGGTCGTAACTGTAATTTTTCAATTTCACGTCTGTTTTTTATGAATATCAGATACACAGAATTCATAAATTGGCGTTATCTCTCATTAGCATTTACACATAACCTGGGTTTTTAGAATTATTTAGTTCAAAAACGTTATGGGTGATGTATTTAAACAAGATTTTGTCTTACTTTAATCGTTGAATTACAATTAAAAGTGTATTCCTGTGTGAATTGAGTCGACATGAAAGGAAACATCGTGTCGGTGTTATATCGACACAAAGTCACAACGTCTGGCTTTGTTTGTAGTTAAGCTGCTTAGAGGCTGGTGACGCAAATAACTTTATGCCTTTATTCAGGAACTTCTGAGCATTCCAAATCCAAATGACAGATCTATTCATTGCTTTGTTTGTATTACACAAACTTTCCTACATAAATACATTCGCTCTTTCACATAATCGATTAGATCGTCATTTAATGACGTCAACTCGGAGGGAAAAGGTGTTTCCTTGGCAGATGATTGAAAACTATTTGACCTACCATCATGTTTTTCCACATAGTTAGAACTTGATGTGTTAGTCCTGACTGAACAATATTTTCAATAAATCAATGTTATTGAAACTTAAAAATCAAGTCTCTTGGAAGTTAAACGATTTCAATATTCGTTACCACAACAAAGCTATTAACTAAATAACAGCCGATCCATTAAAATAATCTCAAAATCAATTAACGAACAAGAAACTAGAAATATTATTATCATAGTCTATATTATGTCTATTGGTATATATTTCCTCTTTTTGATGACAAACTAGTCCTGAAACTGTCTTACGAAAAATCTCGCAAAGAAACAAATGAGTTTTTTAACAACACTATCAAGGTTTCAATGAATATTAACTATATATTTTTACCCACCCATCACTCAATGTGCATCCACTACAGACCCCTACTCTTCTTGTTGTTCTGAAGTCTGTCCTGTGGCCTGTACTACTTACACCTCCCGAGCAGGGTTATCTTTCCTGTCTGTTCTGTCCTCCCATACTATGTCATCATCTTCCCCTTTTCTTCTGCTTTCATCCCAGCCCTAATATCTAAAGTGACCCATGGTTGAATGACAACGGCCAAAACATGTGACACGGAGCCTATGGTCACATCTCAGTGTTTTATTATCACTGTGAGATATTGTAAAGGCAAGCGGGGTTTTTATTATTAATAAGGGTTTTTATGAGGTATCGTTAATAAGCGATTTGATCAGGCGTATGATTAAAGAGGGATTAATGAGAGATTTGGTGAGGATATAATTTTGATGGGGAATTTGATTAATGTAGGATTTTATGTAGGGGGATAATAAATTAATAAGGGATTTGATGAAGAGTATGTATGATTAATGGCGTATTTGATAAAGGTATGATAATAAGGGATTTAATAAGGCATATAATAATGAGAGATTTGACTAATGGTGTGATTAATAAGGGTGTGGTGAAGAGTATGATTAATGTTGGGATTTGATGAAGGATTTTTATATTAACGATGAATTTAATAAAGTAAAGATTATGAGGTGTTCGACGAGGGATATGATTAATAAGGCGTTTATTACGAGGTATGATTAATGATGAATTTAATAAAGTAAAGATTATGAGGTGTTCGACGAGGGATGTGATTAATAAGGCGTTTATTACGAGGTATGATTAATGAGGAGTTTGATGAGGATTATGATTAATGATGAATTTAATAAAGTAAAGATTATGAGGTGTTCGACGAGGGATATGATTAATAAGGCGTTTATTACGAGGTATAATTAATGAGGAGTTTGATGAGGATTATGATTAATGATGAATTTAATAAAGTAAAGATTATGAGGTGTTCGACGAGGGATATGATTAATAAGGCGTTTATTACGAGGTATGATTAATGAGGATTATGATTAACGATGAATTTAATAAAGTAAAGATTATGAGGTGTTCGACGAGGGATATGATTAATAAGGCGTTTATTACGAGGTATGATTAATGATGAATTTAATAAAGTAAAGATTATGAGGTGTTCGACGAGGGATGTGATTAATAAGGCGTTTATTACGAGGTATGATTAATGAGGAGTTTGATGAGGATTATGATTAATGATGAATTTAATAAAGTAAAGATTATGAGGTGTTCGACGAGGGATATGATTAATAAGGCGTTTATTACGAGTTATGATAAATGAGGAGTTTGATGAGGATTATGATTAATGATGAATTTAATAAAGTAAAGATTATGAGGTGTTCGACGAGGGATATGATTAATAAGGCGTTTATTACGAGGTATGATTAATGAGGATTATGATTAACGATGAATTTAATAAAGTAAAGATTATGAGGTGTTCGACGAGGGATATGATTAATAAGGCGTTTATTACGAGGTATGATTAATGATGAATTTAATAAAGTAAAGATTATGAGGTGTTCGACGAGGGATGTGATTAATAAGGCGTTTATTACGAGGTATGATTAATGAGGAGTTTGATGAGGATTATGATTAATGATGAATTTAATAAAGTAAAGATTATGAGGTGTTCGACGAGGGATATGATTAATAAGGCGTTTATTACGAGGTATGATAAATGAGGAGTTTGATGAGGATTATGATTAATGATGAATTTAATAAAGTAAAGATTATGAGGTGTTCGACGAGGGATATGATTAATAAGGCGTTTATTACGAGGTATGATTAATGAAGGGTTTGATGAGGATTATGATTAATGATGAATTTAATAAAGTAAAGATTATGAGGTGTTTGACGAGGGATATGATTAATAAGGCGTTTATTACGAGGTATGATTAATGAAGGGTTTGATGAGGATTATGATTAATTGTGGGTTTTCTGAGAATTATGTTTAATAACGTATCTGAAAGGGTTACGATTATTGAACGGATTGATGAGGGTTATAATTAATGAGGGGTTTTGCTGAGAGTTATGTTTAATATCAGGTTTGAGAGGATTATGATTAATGAAGGGTTTGATGAGGGTTATGATTAATGAGGGGTTTGGTAAGAGTTGTGTTTAATAAAGGTTTTGAGAGGGTTATTATTAAAAAGGGGTTTGCTAAGGGTTGTGATTAATGAGGGGTTTTGTGAAAATTATGATTAATGAGGGGTTTAATGAGGATATGATTAATGAGGCGTGTGATGGTGGTTATTATTAATGAGAGGTTTGTTAAGGGTTATGATTAATGAGGGGTTTGATCAAAGATATGATTAATGAGGATCTTTATTATTGGTTTAAAAAGAGGTGTCATAAGGGACATTATGATAAAATTGAGGTATTCATGGAAATGATTTAAGTTTGATCATAAAAGGGGTTAAATCCAAAATTTATGAAACTTTTAATAGGAACCTCATTGTTTAAGAAAGTTGTATTTTATGTGTTTTTTTAAGTAAATAATTCAAAAATTATTTGCTGCCATTTCAACAATTTTAAAGAGAAAAGAAAACATAAATATAATACGAGTGTACTGCATAACACACTAATGTTGTTAAACTAATATTATTGAAACATACTTAAATGATTTCTTACACCGGTGTACTATTAATCTTAAGGTAATTAAGGTGTATGCAGTAGATTTAAGTGCCTTCGTCTTAGCTTTGCTAATTGAATGCTTTTAGTTTGCTTGAGGTAGTTTGAACAACATTTCTTTAGTTGAGATCTATTATTATTTGATTACCCCCTTAATGGAACTTTCTTCATTTTTTTTTCTATTTTCTAACATTTACGTAATACAGAGAACGTTATGTGATGATTAAAAAGAATCAAAGTTGAGTTTTTCGTGGGAATATTTGTTTTCACAATAAAGGGTTCAAATATGTGGTATTTAAAACTACGTGTGTCCGACAATAAACACCCAAACGAGTGGAATGATTTTGATTAAATTTGGTTAGGTTAGGATAGGTTAGGTTAGGTTAGGTTAGGTTAGGTTAGGTTAGGTTAGGTTAGGTTAGGTTGATTAAATTTGGTTTGGAAATTATTTTTTTTTGTATCTAACGTTTTTATCGAAGCTGTTATAGGTTAGGTTAGGTTAGGTTAGGTTAGGTTAGGTTAGGTTAGGTTAGGTTAGGTTAGGTTAGGTTAGGTTAGGTTGATTAAATTTGGTTTGGAATTTTTTTTTGTATCTAACGTTTTTATCGAAGCTGTTATAAGACCAAAACAAAAATTTCTATTGTCTCAAAACCGGTTATAACCATTTCGATCAAATTTTGTGAAATATAGTCTCTAAAAATCTAAACAAAACGGATGATCTCGATTACAAAAAAATATCGACTCGTGAGTTATCGCTAAATAAACAAAAACTCGACCATAGAGTTGTTATTGATGACTTAAATCGGTTTACAATTTTGATGAAACTTAAAGAACAAGTTTCTCAAATTACACTCAACAAAAATTACAGATCTGGAATAATTAACAATAGCAAGGAACCTTGGCTCCGGTCATTAATAACTTGACTTTAATTAAATATGTTTTATGGCACTTCTTCAGTTATAAATAGAAAATCGACAAAATTTGATAAAGGGGTACATTTCTAATTATCTAGGTTATCTCTCTCACGGAGAAAACTACAGTAATAATTTATTTTATATTTTTTCTCCTTACACATTTTTTGTAAAAATATTTTCATCAGTATTTAATTTTATGGATAGGCGTGTAAGAAAGTTTGTGCAATGTTTTTCCAGTTTATTTATCCGTACCCCCATTAGTAATTAGTATTCTAAAAGTTGTAAAGGTATATTAATTATACAAATATACTTGCAAGTCATTTCATAACCAATGGCAATCCATAAACTACCGATTTTGATCAATGTGTAGTCACTAGGTGTCCAAACAACGTATTAATGGCCATCTCCCAAAAATAACAACCTCCAATGGGTTTGTTATAAAAGACAAAATTTCTCAAAATCTCGATACTCTGTACAAAATCATGATTAAACAAATGTTTTGTTTCATGAATAATTGTCAATAAACATTAAATTTACCTTGAACACCGCGATTAAAAGCTCGGCTTTAATGGAATACAATTTACGTACAGGACGCATTTATCGCACAGACGAAGCAAGTTTAGGACATATTTAAATGCTATATATATATATATATATATATATATATATATATATATATATTTCAAAGTTGGCGTCCTTAATACAATTTCACTGTTTTATTGACAACTACCGACCCGTCAATTTTGGTGACATTAATTTTGGTAAAGTTTGTATTTGATTTTGAAGATGAATGAGTGAGAAAGTGATGTAATATTTTATTTTAACAAATCTTTCGTTTATCACGATCTATATATTTTAATGAACTTCAAGTTTAAAATCCGGATGTAAAATTCAGTACAGAAATTTATCCTAAATAAAGAACACATTAACAAGCTTTTGGAGCTTGTTAGTTATTTTAAGTCAGATTAAGAGCCGAATATTAAATTTATACTATCATACCTGCATAAACCACTTACATCCACTCGAACTTTTATATATGTACAAAATAACCCTCGCTACAGGTCCAAGATGTCCATGCTTTGAAGAAACCCAATTCCACAGAAGACGCCTTCAGTAGACAATTTAATCCCAGCATCTATCTTAAAATCGATTATTCCTTTACATAACCTAACCTAACCTAACTTAACCTTTGCTACAGGTCCGGGATGTCCATGCTTTAAGAAACCCAATTCCACAGAAGACGCCTTCAGTAGATAATTTAATCCCAGCATCTATCTTAAAATCGATTATTCCTTTTACCTAACCTAACCTAACCTAACTTACCCTTTGCTACAGGTCCGGGATGTCCCTGCTTTGAAGAAACCCAATTCCACAGAAGACGCCTTCAGTAAACGATTTAATCCCAGCATCTATCTTAAAATCGATTATTTCTTTACATAACCTAACCTAACCTAACTTAACCTTTGCAATTCCACAGAAGACGCCTTCAGTAAACAATTTAATCCCAGCATCTATCTTAAAATCGATTATTCCTTTACATAACCTAACCTAACCTAACTTAACCTTTGCTACAGGTCGGGGATGTCCATGCTTTGAAGAAACCCAATTCCACAGAAGACGCCTTCAGTAGACAATTTAATCCCAGCATCTATCTTAAAATCGATTATTCCTTTTACCTAACCTAACCTAACCTAACATAACATAACCTATTACTTTAAGATGTCTTTTCATACAACGATGCCTTGACAACCTTCCTAAAGTTTATTTGTACGACCAGATGAGTGACCTTCCTCTTGCATCATCGGACCCTTCCACATAGCTATCCTACCTTGGTACTCTTGACTATTCCATGCAGTATCTTGCGGAGAATATGTTATGGGAATTTTAAAAGGTAAATACATCCATTATTATTTTATTATTATTAAGACTGGGGTGAGTGTTTTAAAAGCGCCTCCTGCACTGCGAACTAATTAGATCTTTTGTACCCCCCTCTTGTTGGACTCAGGAGAGATCTATGTCTTTGACAAAATTGATCAAACCCCTGGTTGGGAGGTTTAGTAATTCTTCTTCCGAAATGAAGATAAATTCTAGAAATTTATGTCTTTTTATGCATAAGGCCGGGCACTACATGATGATGTGTTCCATGCGTTCCACCTCTTCACCACAGTACCTGCAGTGTCATCATCCACCAGGCCCATCTTACTTAAGTGATACCTGCAATGGATATGTCCTGTTAGTATACCACAGAGGAGTTTTAACTCTCTTCTGCTTAGGAAATACATCCATATTTACATATATAAATGAAAGTTTTATATAAATCTATCGAGACCAAAAGATGAGGAAGTATTTTAAAACACTTTGTTTTAGAGGACAAATATTCTTTGAGGTGTATATTTTTCCAATAAAATCCTTAAATCAAAGACGATGTCATTGTTTACAAATTTATCAATAAATGTCATAAAAATCGGCTGAGAAACAATAATTTTGTGTGTAATAAAAAGTAAATTCGTCAATCTTGAAAATCTTTTAGGTGAACATTTCCTTCGTTTTAATTCAGCTCTGTCTTTTGATTATCTTCACTGATGGATTCGTCTTTTGATTTTTCAAAAAAGTACTTAAAACCACTTTCCCAATAAAAGTCATTGTACAAACAATGTTTATAATACCAGACATCTTTAAAATTTGGTATTTTCCTGGTTAGTAGTACTGTTCAAACCATTATGTTAAAACCAATAGCTTTACTAAAATTTTTGAAACTTAATCTGTGTAGTAGTCTCCACTGATACGAACGAATTTTAGTATATTAAAGTTATTTCATAATGAAGGATTATTATTATTATTATTATGGTTTAATTGGACATTTGCCATCATTTTTGTGTATAAAAACTAACAGACGATTTTTCAAGAGTATAAATCAACTTTCATTAAGTATAGCCATGCTGGAAACTAAACCTAGGGAAGGAACCCGACCTGAGTAATCAAAGCTGGGACCTGATAGGAAAACCACCAGACACAGTACGCCACTACACTAAGAACTGCAATCAGCTGACTATTAAAAGGGTGATGCCGAGTTATAGATTATAGTTTTTGTTTACAACATCGCACTTACCTATTAGGCTATGTTGTTGTTTTTTACTTGATAAAGAAACTTGATTTACACTCTTAAAACTCCGTGTATCAGTAGCAAATCTCCAATCAAATCATAATCATAAAATAATTTTTATTCCATATTTTACAAATATGTAACGTAGGCTACATCTTGTTTGTTGATACGACGTATCAAACTTGGTTCTACGAATAATGGTCAGTGCTCAATTCATGATCGTGGCTCTAGGTCCTAATTTGCAATTGTAAATTACTTAAAATATGACTGTCGATATTTAATAAATAACATGGATTTAAAATTTATCAACATGTCTCCTAAATCCTCGTCATTCAAAAATTAATTTTCTCAGGGATAAATTGTGTTTACTCTGGCAAGCTGTGTTTCCAAGATAAGCAGGTCCTTTCAACAATTTACATAAAACCAAATCATCGTATTTAATACTGATAGACATTGCTAACAATACGTTCAACAAAATTGATAATTTAATATTTTAAAAAACGTATGGGATTGTTATTAACCCTGGTATTTATACTCGTATGTCATAAATGGTTATAATGTATACACCTCAACCGTTATAATCTCTTCATACAAACGTTGACACCATCGGCAATGTAATATATTTCGATTCTGCTCCTAGGATCGTTGTTTGTATTTAAAGAGAGTGATAGAGCTCCGGTCTCTATCAATGGGCGTGTTCTACTTCAATTTCAGTATAGACGAGAAATAAAAGTTGCAAAAACATTGCACAAACTTTCTTACTCACCCATTCCCAAAACCAAATAAAAACTAACAGAAATTAATAATCACTAAAAATATCATTGTTGTTATTCAATAAGAAAAGTGAAAATGAGCGATGGGCGTTATCTTTAAAAAAATAAATAAAGGCCTAAATTTGTTTGGCGTAATATTTGATTTAAAAGATTCGTTAAGGGTTAATTTTGGTTTTATCTAATTATTCTCGAACTGTATTTTTAATTGCGATTTTGCACACAGATTTGGGTCATTAAATCTTTATATTTCATTGAAATTTAAATGAAATCGGTAGAGTCGATTTTGAGAAATTACCTATTTCAGAATAGCTCCAGTTCCTATTTTTAATTTGCTACCGAAAACTTACAACTTACATTTACGGAAAGATGGCGTACAATGTGTTTAGATAGTTAGGGAATAGACAATAATTTTATCAAAATCGTTAGAACTGTTGAAAAATTGTAAATTTTGTGTTTTTACTTCAAATTTTGAGTTATAAAAACAAAAAACTTTGCGAGAAAATATGCACACACCAAATTTGTCCACGTTTTGAGGCTGTGCACTACACATGCGACAGATCAACAGACTTTTTTAGAGTCAGAGGTCATCAAAACTAATATAATCTACATATTGATTGAGGAAGTAAACAGATAGGAAAGTTAGATAAGGAATGATTGATCCCTGAGCAAGGCAAAACAAAATTAGAGATATACATTTTTCGTTTTTTAGTTTTAAAATATCCTCCTTCCAAAACCAGTGGAGATTATCATTATCATCTTAGAAGTCTGATTACTCGGCCTACACTATCAGTGACACCCTTTGGGACTTTGATAAAGCTCCAGAGAGGTGTTATATATTTCTGGGCACCAATAACAAAAACTGTATACTTTACCTTGGGTTGATTGACCCACAGTATATCTATGTGTGTGTGTGTCAACACTTTAGAAGACTAGTTTTCTTTGAATTTAGTTTGTAGATTCAACATTACAAATTGTAAGATAAGCATCTCAAATTTTAAATGATTTTTAGTTAAATTTACCTTAAGGTAGATTTTACTGATTCATTAAATATTATTTTTATTAAAATTTCAAATGGTAACTTTTTGAAACAGTTTTTCAGTAGTTCCTAACCTGTAACATGCATGAGCTTTTATTACCTCATTATGGTTTATATGTACTTCGATGAACTAATCTTCTTCTTTTTCTTCTGTGGTGCTTCAACCCATGTTTCAACCTCGGATGATTTTCAGTTTCTCACTCAGCTCTGCTGAGTAAATATCTGGTTCTCTGGGAATCTTGTCACCAGGCCATTAAGACATACCTTAAAACAACATATACATCTCTATAGAAATCAGAAAACTTCGCGTGTGAACATCGTCTCCATAATATAGTGTCCCTCACGTACCATACAATTATTATTCTCCACAGGATCCTGAGTTCAAACCAAAGCATCTCACTCTCTCGTCCAGCATTCTGAATTTGTCAAAACTGACCTAATCAAAGTCTTACAACCTTGTATCGCGGCTTAATATGTTACTCATTTCGATGAACTAATGAAAACGAAAAAGAAATTTTAAAGTAATTTACATTCTCTTAATCAGTTTATAAGTCGAAATATTTAACCTCTCTTCATTGGCCGAGAGGATCAGGTGACAGAGGGAGGGACCGCCTCGCTGCAGTAGTAATTGTAGTTATTAAGGTTAGTGTGTATTGTACCTTTGTAGATGGTAGCAGTGCTATTGAAATGTACATAAGTTCGAATAAACATAACTTTACAGTCTGTGTTGTTAGTGTTTTATTGTGGTTGCGGGGAATTTTCTTTCAGCGTGAGTTATTGATTAAAATACTTATGATTACTAATCTAGGTTTCTCAATCCTCATAAGGTTTGGTATTGTTTGTCATAGTCAATAAAAAACGCTTATGAGCCTCTTTCTTCCAAAATCTTACTCATTTGGAACAATGGACAAATTTAGTAAATTGCGAAGAAATTACTTTTTATCAATAACTCGTTATCCTACTTACAATCAAAATAAAGAAATCATTGAATTTTTCATTAAAAGAGTAAAATATATTCTATTTACAAATTATTTTTGTAAAGTGAGTTCCTAATATCATGAGTCAAGATATTTTACGATTGAAGCCATTTTACCTTCAGTTCTGAGAAATCAGAGGAGTATCATAGGTGTAACACATGTAGACTTCTTAGATTTGCAATTCAGATTTAGGGAAGTTATAAAAGGGTAGAGACTCTTTAGGGAATATAGGATAACTCTACCAAAACCATTTGTACGTTTATCCCGATCGTAAATTGCACAAGTGCTCCATCTAACTTTAGTCTCAAGGGAGAAGTTTTTATTGAATTTGTTAAATTTGCTTTTCCTAACGCACGCATTGACTAGTTAAAATTAATGGGGCAGAAACTTCCTCTCTCCAACATATATTCATAAACACAAATAATGTGTGTAGATTATGTGTAGAGCGGAACGCTGCCGCGTTTCTAAATTGAGTCTGTATTTATCTCTGTGTGACTCACGTTGGTGATGTAAAAATCTAAGTTTCTTTATTACTTGGAATGTTATTTTAAGGGGAAGATATGTACGAATAATTTTCTATTGTTAATTTGTATTGTGTTTACAAGTGAGAGAAAAATAGGTGGTAAATTTATGTACCGTTAAAAACACTACTGTCCTCAAGTTTTCTTTTTTTAAAAACATTGATGAGCCCATCATGGTTTAACACCCAACCCCATAATACGAGCAGATCCTCTTAATAATATATCCAAAAGTTTGTTTTTTGGGCTTGTAGGAAATGTTATATTTTACTCTAGTATAAGAGTAAATTTGTTTAAAACAGTTGTTACACCTGGTTTCTGTACCTCGTAATTATGTGTATCACTCCTTCTCGTAGATGTGTATATATAAAAAGCCACCATTCGCTTTGCTCGTGTCCTGACGGGCCTCGAAGCTGTAAATATTTGAAGCACCCTCCACTCGCTACGCTCCTGTCGGTGACCGTTCCCGGCCGTATCTCACAACCTTATGAATATCACATTTTCTTGAGAGTTCAGAGTTCGCAATTTTTTTTTGACTTCGCTATTTGTTATCGTAGAAATGTGGGGATGGTACCATTACATATAAAATTGAAACTTGTGAGTTTTTATTAAAGGTTGTGCTTGACTTATGAGAAAAATTATACAGTATAACAAACACACAGAACACAATTCTCACAAAAAATACGCCTAAGTATCAGACGCGTTTAAACGACAAGGTCGTCCTCTTCAGTGATACACCAGCTACACCAAAGAACTACAACTGAGTTTTATGAGAATTGTGTTCTGTGTGTTTGTTATATTGTAAGTTTTTATCTAATTTATTTATATTGTAAATTGAATAACATATGAACCAAAAAATATTTAAAATTTAATTTCAATTAGATTTTAATAATTACAATTTTAATAAGGTTCTATATTATGAGCACACTATAATCCCGTATACCAAATTTCATGAACCTATTCGTCTACCCATAAATGTAAACAGCTGTTAAAGATTGTATTATCTCGTTTTGTAGGTTAACTCATTTCCAAGACATTTTAGAGAGCAAATTGTTTCTTATAAAATGACCAAAAGCCTGAAACGAGGTATACTGTGATTTTATGATCGAGTTATTTTTTGAGGCTTTTTTACTCACTTTTCCAAAAGTCACTAAAAATTCCCAAAATACTCTAAACAATCAGTTTTTATTTTATATATCTAAAACCTGTCTTGAAGAAAAGTTTAGATATTAATGAAGTGAAAACAAAACGTGGACTTCAACAGTTAAATATTTCATAGTTGCAAACTGTGAACATTAATGGATCTAAAAAAACAACTTTGCTCTTTTAATATCAAAATGTGTTGAGGTAATTTGCTTTTGGTCAGTGTTTCTATTTTAAAATGCTATTTACCCAAAATGGGTGGGCGTATACTTATCATGTATGCTTTTATGTTGGATGCTAGAAAACAAAATTCTAGTACAACTAGTCTATTAAATTGTTTAGTTTTAACATATGTAAAAATAACAAACTTCTTATCACTCAGTCCAGTCCTTGATAGAATAAACAAAGGATTACACTAAAGTATGTAGGTCTGGAATAACATAGTAGTTTGGTAACTAATATAGTTTGAAAATTGGTGGGGTGACTGTCTCATGGAGTGATTTGATTTTTAAACGAATCACTTTAGGTGAGAGTGAAAAGTGGTTTTAATTCATTGTTAATTCAACATCAGTCTGAATGGCAACACATTTTGCAGTTTGACAAGGGATGGTTTTCTTACGAAATGATTAATTTTTTTATCAAAAACGTTTAGATTAGGTAAGGTTAGGTTCGGTTAGATTAGATTAGGTAAGGTAACGTTGGGTGAGGATAGGATAGGTAGGGTAATGTTACGTTAGGTAAGGTTTGATTAGGTGTAAGGGTGGATTAAATTGGAATGGGTGTGGATAGGTTAGGCAAGGTTAGGAAGTTAATGTTACGTTAGGTAAGTTTTGGTTACATTATGTTAGGTTAGGTAAGGTTGGGTTGAGTTAGGATAGGTTAGGGAAGGTAGGTTAGGTTAGGTAGTGACTGAAATAAAAGGTAATTTCAAATGTAAGAAAATTTTAATTTATATACATAAAGCAAGTTTGAATAAAAAAAAATCGTATTGATTTTTTTCTTGCCGGTGAAACTAATTTTATTAAATTTAAATCTTATTTTTTTAAGGTCCTGAATTCGATTTGGATAACTGTGCTTACCACATGAATCCTCTTTTAATTATAGTACTTTTTTTAGAAAATCCATTATCAATACAGATATTTTTACTACTGAACTTCTTTTGACAGTTTCATAGTTAACCTATAAAGACGTATGTTATGAAAGAGTTCACTTCACAGATAGGCTACGAGTATATTATTTAGCGTTTGGTTAGTTGAGAATTTAACACAGTTATACTGAAGCAAGCAGACTAGACAACTGTTGTGTTCACTGCTGGAGATAAATTAGTTGTCTTTGTGTAACATCCATCTCAACTAATTAAGCCTGGCAAGTTGGCAACATTTGTTTCAGCAGCTTAACACAGCATCTTACAAGACTAATACGTTTACACATTGTAAAACTGAGCGTCCACACAGGTATAAGATATTGGAAGACACAGTTTTACAGACGTTTTTCTGAAGGTTACATAATGTGTAAACGTTCACATGTAATTTAGCGACATTCAAAGAAAAAAAAGATAAATAAATGGTACAAAAAATTGCATACAGTTTCCCACTGATCCCCAAAACTAATTGTTACCTAAAATGTCAGTTCTATAGTTGACAATGAAAAACTGAAATGAACAATGAACGTCTATATATTTAAATAAGGCCTAAACTTGCGTTCATTTTGAATTTTGTCAATTATTGTTGAACCGTAATGTATTATTGGCTTAGATACTCTCTCCCCTCTCTTGACCAACACTTGTACCATTCCGATCCTGGCTCTATTCAAATGCTTAGAGGTAAGGACTACATTTTCTGCTATTTTCTTCTTTTTTTTAAGCGATGATGACCAATAGATTTTTCGATTTAAACAACAATACAATAAAATAGGGTTTATGCAGTATATTTTTAAAGCCATAAACGACACGTTAAACGTAACAAATCTACGGCAGGGGAAAGTCAAATAATAAGTGGAAATAATTTACAGTGTGTGTAATTTTCTTTCCCCTGTTGTTATAAAATATAGCTTGGAATATGGGGTCGTTGACATTGGTTGGTTTAGCTGTTGGAGGGAAAGCTGGAAGAAAAATATTTTGTTTACCGGGTTTGTTGTTTAAATTCCGCTGATAGATGCAACACTGATACAATATTAATCGGCTATTATGGTTGAATTTGTTGTTTCACATATTTTTTAATGTAATAATGGAGAACAAAGTTTGTATCTACAATCATTTTTTAATGTTAGTGTTAAAACGTACAATAAAATTCAAAACTAATCCTGGGCAAAATAACTGTCTATTTACTTTTATTTTTACTTCACTCACTGAGCAACCCGACATAACGGTGACTCATCTAACGTGGCATGGGTACTCATGCCAACATGAGTGTCATGGGAGCATGCTTAGCCTGTCCAGAGGGGGGGGGACATGCGCTTAGGAAGGTTTTTATGTGATAGTGGTGTGCTAGTGGTGGATAATGCTCCACGGACCTAATTTGTGAGTGGGGATCTGGTGTTGCGCCGAAAGACTCTAGGTACGCCGGCTCTCCTAGTTCTTCCGAGCAAATGTAAGTTATTATGAACAAACATGAACATGAACTGTTGGTTCTTGGCAGACCAGAAATATAGTTAGTCATTGGTCTTCTGACCACACACAATTCCTTCAAAATGAATTTTAATCTTATTGTGTTGAAAATGGAATTGGAATTGGAAATGTGTTGCTGTATGATCCAAGCTGCCATAGGAGTGGGGAGAATCTTTGTGACTCCTTGGCATTGCTAAGGCTGTAATGTTTAGGCAAAGGTTACCCTGACATATATATATTAGGGAAGATCTTTGAGACCTTCTGCACTTACAAAAAAGGCGGGTCTGTTATGAATTGATCCCTGGTATATGAAGCACAGAGAACTCCTTGGTTTAGATGCACTGATCATAGAAATAGTACACAATCCAGATAAAAACAACAATAATATTCATCTTTCCTTTTTTACAGCATATTAGCATTAAATTTCATGTGTGTAGCATTTAGTCTGTTTAAAATTTCTCTTAGATAATATACCTTACAAAATTGTGTTTTGTAATCAATGCATATTACATTATTTATATACTGTTATGATGTGCAGCACAATATTGGTTGTGTAAATTGTTGAAATAGATTATATTAATAAAAGTTAATTTAAAAAATAATTAATTTGTTATTCTTTGTTCTAGAGGGCGGCCGATGGAGGATTTCTCTGCCCCCACTCCAACTGTGCCAGAATCTATCCCCACGGCCGCCTCCGATATCAATGCACCACCCCCCACCCTCAGTGAAAGAGAACTGATTAGGATTGAGTTTTATAAGACTTATGACGTTATGACAGGGGTAAGTTAATCAATGTTATCATTTTGTTCAAAAGTTTTTAATTTGATACTAGGTTAAGCGGCAAAACAATATTAGAACAAGAAGAAGTGGATATTATTTAAAGATGTGTGCTACATGTAAAAGTCTGCAATTTACAGTTTATAATCAAAATTTAAAGATATAAAAATAAACCTATGTAAAAGGCAGGAATTTTACATTGCTCCACCATATTGTTCACAGACTCTCATATTTGGCTATATAAAACCATTGGTGATGATGCTGACTATGTTACATGGACTGTAGTATACAATAAATTCATTCAGATAATATTAGAATGATATTATATTACATTTTGAAAACATTCAAAGAATCTTTTTTTTTTTCTGCCAATTCACAACGTAAGAAAATCAATAGATTTTCTTGGCTGGGAATATTGAACATTTTACAATATATTCAGAATATATATTATATATACAAATATTTATATAGCGGGTGTTCAAAAAGTCTGAAAACCCCTTAATATTTATTTTATTAATAAACGCAGAACAATGAAACTCTAGGATTACGTCCTGACTGTAGTTACCGACTTTTTGCTCATTTTAACTGTCTTTTTTCACTTTGGGGGGACGTCCTGTGGAGGAAGTCTAAAAAATCTTAAATGTAAGCATAGGTCGAATTATACCTCATTTTAAAGGTCGTTGTTAGAGGAACACATTGCCACAATCCCGACTGAAAAAGAACCATTCGTTTGGAAATGGCAGCCTTTTACAATTTGTTAACTTTACGTTGCGAAGATTAAGAGGCAGAAGTGAATACTCAACCGTGTTGGTTATGTTAGTGTTTTAGCTATGAGAATTTCACAACTGGAGTGTGGAGGGATAGGAAATATCAGTAATGGTCGATTTAATTGTTTAAAAACGTTAGGAGTGCACAGATGTAATTGGGGAAAATTATCATTATTAATCAAATTGAACAGACAGTATCTCAGTTTTTTATGTTTAAATTACTTGCTTTGCAAGACATTAATTATATATATAAAAAAAAAAAAACCTTGGAAGGTATTACAGAGGTGCTCGAAGTGGTGTCCTTGTGTAGCTGATTGGTCGCATTGGTTGCTGATTTTGGCCATCCGGATCTTGACCGATCTGTTACAGAACCGCGCTGTACGGTCTTCAACACTGTTGATTTTTGAATTGGGGCAAGTTTCATTGAACAAGCGGCTTACCTCCTCATATGAACGAGTTCTATCCCCAATACCCCTCATCATCAGAATGGTTATTTGCTCTGTCTCACTAAGTGACAATGTAACCTAATGTAAAGCCTACTAAAAATTTGCCATTGATTTAGCATTAAAATCAAACCAACTTTAGGCTGTTGCCATTTCCAAACGAATGGTCCTTTTTCAGTCGGAATCGCGGCAATCTGTTCCTCTAACAAAGACCTTTAAAATGAGGTATAATTTGACCTATGCTTACATTTAAGATTTTTTAGACTTCCTCCACAGGACGTCCCCCCAAAGCAAAAAAAAAGACAGTTAAAATGAGCAAAAAGTTGGTAACTACAGTGAGGAAGTAATCCTAGAGTTTCATTGTTCTGCGTTTATTAATAAAGTTTCCAGACTTTTTGAACACCCGGTATATACTAAAACGAATTTAAAGCTGTAATTGTATATTATTTTCAACTAAGTTGTATACAATATAATTAAGCTTTTTCTAAAAGCAAAAACCAAAATAGTTTATCCTCTTTTATCAAAATAATGTTTAATTGTATTTTGAATGTAATAACTAAATGTGGTATAATAGACTAGGGTATGTTCATAAATTATTTTGTTGGAACTGAACAATCGGCAGTCGCAAGTCAGATCAGTATAACTATCATTATTAGTGAGTTTGTTAAGATGTGTTTACGTAAGTGTAAAGTGAGGAAAGGCTGTAAACAATCATAGTCCTAAACAGAATCTATAAAGGAAGAGAAAATTGGTTTATTGGACTAAGAATTATAGTTGGTATCATAACAGGGCATTATGAGTTAAATTATGTCGAATGGACTTGAGTAAACAGCTAAACATTTTATTGTAGTTTGTATAAGGATGAGATATGAAGAGCTCATAGTAGACATGTCAGATTAAGGACATGTAAAATATTAAAGTCCTTGATCTGATAAGGTATATCAAAATAACAAGTAGATTTCCTAAAGAGAAATTTTCTGAGTGAAGTGGTGAAAATAGCTTACCTATGAGACATTATTCTCAAAATTTAATGTCCTCCCCACTACAGAATAGAATAAAATGTGTGATACTAATAGAATTATTGTTCTCTTGAAGTTAATAGTATCAATATTCAAATTATCATAAAAAACCTTTATTTAAATTTGAAATATCTTTCTTTTTTTCTCCTATATTTTGAATGTCAACTATCTTGTTTTCTGTGCAGGTGAGAATTGCTGCAACTCTTGGTGGATTTTTTGGTCTCATGGTGCTTTTAGTAGTCTATAAAAGTAAATGCAAGTCTCGCTCGTTGAGTGACGAACATTTGGAAGCAGCAGTTGCGGCTGCTGTCATTGAAGAGGAAGAAGAACTAGCTTTGAACGCTCTAAGTCTGTACGGACCAAGAAGGTCATTAGGCAATATGAGTGCACCTATTGGAATTTATCCCAGGTTTTCCTCTCTTGGTGGTTACGGTTTACTGAATCCACCAGTAAAATTGTGCTATGGACAACGTGCTCGTGTTAGTCTACCTGTGGTGGAAACAAAGCTAACACCTAGGTTGACGCTCACATCTGCATCTCCGAAAAGGGCTTATGAGGAGGTAACTTTTACTTGCAAATTATGTAGTATTGTGAAACTTAGAAAATGGCTTACATTGTGTTTTCAATGGTATTTAATGCCAATATAAACACTTTTTTTTTGACACATTATGGTCAATTAGACAGGTTTTTATTGGAATGGTGATAGTCTATTTGTTTGTGCTATTTTTGTTTTGACATGAAATGGTTAGATTTTTACTCAAATTACTCAAGCTTTAGGGGTATCAAAATATCACTTTAATAAGGGAGGTTTATTAACACAAAATTCAGAAGTTTGCTGTTGCAGAAATGTTTCATGGAGCTAATAAATGTTTTATAAAAATCACTTGAGCCGTGGCGGGGGCGAATAAGAGTTGCGCCAAATTTATAGAAATCTGTATTAAATTTTAATAAAACTCATAATATTTATGCTTTTTGAATGCTGAGACAAAATCACCACTAGTATACTGAAAATGTTTTTAAAATCCACCCTACTTTTATATTAAACTTTTGATTAAGAATCGATTTTAATTTAAACATGCATTCATTATGTTATTTATAGTGATTTTTTTTTTAATATTAAAGAAAATTGTGATTTCAGGAGGAAGAGGAAGACGATGAATACCCAGTAAATTTCTTGCAAGTGCCAAGTCGCCGTGCATCGCGACGCCTCAGTTCTATTACATGTTCCAGTGCAGATACATCTTATTTGGAAAGACGAGGTTCTGCCATGGAAATGGGTTTACCCCCTCCACCTCCATCACGGAGGCCTACTTTGCATCATGAAACTTGGGATTTTTACTATCCAATAGATATTCAGGTTAACTATATAATTATGAGATATTCACCAATTATAAACATAAACCATAGTGGCATGGTATAATGGTTATAGTTATGTCTAGCTTGCTGTAACTTGAACTAGGTACTTCTTCAGTATCCTCACATGGACAAAAAGTAGAGTTGTCAAGCACATGGGCGTCATCGCCGGGGGGACGGGGGGAACGTGTCCCCCCCAATATTTGAGATGTAAAAATATTTTTGCTAAAAACTAATGATTTACTTAAAACCTTAAAAGGTAAACATCGGGCTTTGTCTTTACTAGGGTTTTTAACATTACATTTCTGTTAAAAACGAATAAATAAATACATAAAAACGATGTTTTGAGAAGTTTAATTTTTAAAAAATTCCATACCCCCAGACCCCCGGCATATGTCCCCCCCCCCCCAATAATGAACTGGTGATGACGCCCATGGTCAAGCATAACAAAAAACCTAACTATAGAATTAAAATGTTAACATTTTTAGTTAACAATATCCATATTATGAAGTTTCACTAATCTCTTCAGTCAGTAATTTAATTGTTTATCAGTGATAAATCCATAAATTAAAATTTTTGTTTTATTCCAAAAGAAATTTTTTAAATCCTCAAAAACTGACGAAACCGGATCCATGTACCAACCAACTTTTCTCTCATGAAAACAACTTTATGGAGAAAAAATTTGAATTATATTTCACATTTGTACTTATTCTTATAAAAAAGTTTTTCATTATTATTATTATTTCTCTAGGGAAATATTTTTCACCAACGTTTTGTTTATTGTCTTATTACATATATATCCTTATCCTGTTCAAACTACTACTGGCTCTGGTCACTCACTACGAATCTCCAAAACTACCAGTTTTACCAAGCTCTACTTCTTCTGCTCTTTCACACCCAATCTCTTCTATTATATTCTGCAATCCTATACAACTTTTCTTTCTTGCTTTTGGTTTTCCCCCTTCCATTCTCAACTATTCTATTATCTCTCTTTCATTCGTTTCAAACATCCATGTCATCTAAGTATTTTATTATTTATGTCTTATAACTAAGTAAAATTTAAACTATTTTCGTCCATGTTAAGTAGGCCTACTTGCATAGATAATAAATATTTTCCCAAGTTCAAAATTATGTTTAACTTATAACAAATAATGAACAATCTATAGAAAGCTTCATTAATACAATTAAATATAAACTCTGAATGTGCATCATTGATTAACTGTCTTTGTAAAAGCTTGATGCAGACAACGGCAATACAACAGATGCAACACTTTGTAATATTGTCAACAGCAAAAAAAAACTGAATCAACAAGTCTCTTCTATTATAAATGTACAAGAGTTCTACGGCTGATATTGTACCCTTTGTCAACAATGGCAATCTGATACATAAATATTTTTCAACCCTGATCTCGAGGAATGTCTATTCACAAAACATTGTTAAGTAAGCTTCCATTTGGCACAGCTTACACACAATTCAAATCTTTAGGTTGCAAGTTCAATTGATGATCAAATGTTTCTCATTTTACCAATAGGGCTATAAAACTTTTTTTAAACTTACTGTTAAAACAATTAAATATTTTAGAATCCTTAAAAGCATTTATATAACTTAAGAAATAGTTAAACAACATATTAATTTGTAATTGTATTGTAAAGGAAATATTGTAGTGGTGCTCAAATTCTGATATGATTTTCAATGGTACTGCATTAAAAATAATGAAATTATAACAAAATTAAAATTTTTATTTTCAAACTCCTAAATTTTATCTTAAATAATGAATATTTATTAAAGGCATCCTTGTTACAAAATGCTGGAGGTATATAAAACTCGTGATCTCATCATGTTACTGGCTAAGTTTACTTTTAAGGTGTACTATACAACTACCAAATAATAATTTTTTCTCCAAAAAGCAAGTTGTCTTAATCATCACCTATTTGCTACAAACTTTTGTGGTTAGCCAGAAAAATATACAAAATCAAAAAAAATTAGTTTTGGCGATGTTCTAAAGTGGTTACTATTTTCAAATAAGTTAGCCAATACATTTATTTGTCAAATTAGAATATTGGTTTAAGCCTATTATTATAAATATAAAGTCATGTTTTGAATTTAGAAGAAGACAAGCCTTTTGAAATTTAAATATTTTTATTAAATTAAAGTATATATTATTAAATTCTTACATATAAAAATGGAAAATATATCATAATTTCATGAAATCACAAGCTGTTTGTTTAATAGATAAAAACCTGAAATATGATTCTATTTTTTACAAGTATTTAATGAAAAATAGTAAGTATTATTTTTAGGTAAGTAATAATCCTAGTGAATATTTCTTTACAGGTAATTCAACCAACACCTGAACTCACGCCATGCGGAAGTGAAGGTACTTTGTATGACCGACCAACTTCAATGTCTCCTAGTGGTTTATGTGTTCCCAAGATGGCACCATTAGCATCAATCAGCAGCTGTGCAGTAAGCGGCAGTTACGAACCTGACTGCAGGTCCGTCGCATCAGATTGTCATTCCATTGGTTCAGATTCTGTCTTTTTAGATGAAGAATGTCTTGATACTGAAGATGAAGCGGAAGAATTCTCGACTGACAGTGAAGTAGAAGAATATATGGAACAGAGAAAGTTTCGACACGAAAATCCGTCCAATATACCTTTCGCAGAACATTTACAAACATGTAGGTATCCGAGGACTCTAGCAGGTAGGTGGCATGGTAATAAAGGTTTACCTCCGGTAAGTAGAAGGTTCTCATCGCCGAGTTCACAAAAACTAGACAAATTAAATTGCCAAATCGATTCTAAAGATGATGAACAATTCCCCACTTGTAGTAAATCTTGTGATACTTTTGCTAATGACAATATTTCATCGAGACCTCAGCTACCATTACCACAAACTAGTTCGAGTGAAAGTGATATAGTTGAAATTATAAAATTACCAATAGATATTAAAAGTGTTTGTAATATATTTCATCAGGATATAACTGAAGTGCCACCAAGTGAAATTAGTGAAATGAGTTTAGTACAATCATCAGCAATTACGAGTGCAAGTTGTGATCATTTAGTAAAAGCACTAACAGAACAAAGTCGATTAGAAACGGAACCAATGAAAGACATCGGTGAAAGTTGTTCTTGGTCGCAAGAAACTTTGTTTTAAAGTACTCTGTTGTTGTGATGTATGTTACGTAAATATATATATATTATGCAATAAATTGATGTAATGAGTAAAGAACTTATATTGTTATAATACATTAGTTAAGTAGTTGCTCTATGAAATAACGATTGTAAAAAAAAAATTAAAGTAATACTTTGCCCTTCCATAAATAATAGTGTAAAATAGTAGGATGCTAATTTGTTTGTCAACTTCAAACATAATAAATGTGAAGATTGCTAAACTGCACAAAATGAATTATTTTAGGATAGTGTTGGATCTAGAGATTACTAGAAACTTCCAATAAACTGTTTCAAAGGACAGCCATTTTGAAATAGGTCCATCTTAATTTTTTAATTACAAAAACATGTAACAAATAGTATAATCTATTTTATGAGCCAAATTCTATTAAATTCATATTAATTTCAGCTACTAGAAAAGTTAAAAAAATAACTGATTTTTAGTTGGGTTTTTGTTTTTACTAATAATACTGGAACTGGCATTTATTGTGACATTATAACAAATATATTAAACCCACAACCAAAATCTGTCAACTCATTTAAGATATAGCATAGACATTACTCGAAAAACCACAATTTTTCCTCATTAGATATCAAAACTGATATTTACTCACAAAAAACTTAATTAGTATTTATATTATATGTGACAGTAAAATGTTTACTTAGAAAAAGGGTAAAGTTATTTATGATTAAAAAAAGGATAATGTTTTGCCTGGCAGTCATTTTGTGCACCGTTTTCAAACAAATTGTATGAGTAATTTCAAAATTTCTTAAAAGCGTGTTTTCATGGAAACACCACATCATGTTTTGAAAAAGTTTAAATTTTTTGATAATTATTTATTAAGCTCGCATTAATCCGAATCCACGGTAGTCCGAAACCCGTGCTTGCTTATGTAACATTATGAAGTTTTCATGTTATAACTTTTAAAACTATTTGCTGTGACTCACTAGGTCGGTTTTGAGTTATGGGTACTGTGTACTGTGCAAGGAAGTAGTGTGTTACTCGCTACTTGCTTTATTGTTTGTGTTGGATTTTATTTTTGAGTGTACATTTGATGAAAATATTGCAGTTTTGGTATATTTTTGTTTATTTTTTATGTTTCTTTAATAATCAGAACAGCTAAAACAAACAAATTTCAGATTAGCAAGACCTCCCTGTAGTAAAAATAATTTTTTTGCAAAACATATTTTTTGTCTATTGTCTTTAATGCCGAAAGTTGCAATAAGAATAGAAAAACTCAAAGATATACAGAAGTTGAGTTTGTTTAGAAATAGAAAAATTAAATTTTAACAAAAGAACAAAGATTAAACACAACAAATAAACTACTTTTCATTTGAACTGTAAATGCTGACAAACAGTTGATAATACATATGTTCATAGACCTATATCACATTATTGACAGTAAACTCAGATTACATATTATAGAATTTGGCATCTATGCTATAAAAGTGCTAAATTTATGACAGTCAAACTGAAAATTTGTTAAAATATAAAATGTTAATAATAGCTGTAGATTCAACAGCTTCAACATGATAGCACTATTAGTTGTCAAAAAATCAACAACTACCATGTCTAGAATTAAATACTCTATATTACAATATATATATATATATATATATATATATATATATATATATATATACACATACACACACATATATATTATATTACAACCTTAATATAATAATAATGCAAACTCAAAATAATGAAAATGTTTATTTTTTCATTTTGAAGACAACAAAATATTTACTTCTTTAGACAAAATTATGAAAATTACATTGTCGTTTCAATTAACAATAATTCTGAACCTAAATTCAATTTCGTCAACAAAATATTATGTTATCAACAATCCACACAATGTAGAAAGTTATTAAAAAATATTGTTATTATTAATTTTATAGAGCAACTATTTTAATTAAATGTACAAAAAAATAGTTAAATATTAGAATTGATGTTCTAAATGAAGATTTCTACAAAATACAGGGAATCTGTTCAATTCTATGCAATGTTTGTAATTTGGCAGTTTTACCGTTGATGTTTGAAAACACCAAATGTATAGAATATCTGTGAAAAAAAAAAAGAAAAAATTGAAATTTACAATACAGTATGAATGATCAAACGCCATAGATTTTTTCTTTTACTGATATATCTTCATCTAACATTCAATGAAAACTTAAAACTCTTCTCTTGTGTCTAGATTTGTTAGTCTTTATCAATTTTTGATAGTATTATCTGTTTTTAATCCGAATAATTTCTACTTGTTTAATTATTCTTCCTTAGCGTGACTTTTACTTCTACTATGCCCTGGTATGCCATCATTCACAGAAAGATTTCTTCTTGCCAGTTTTTATGGCCAAAATAATGATATTTTAAATTTAAACATTTTTATTTCACTATACAAAGTCTCAACATTTGCTAGGAGTCAGCAAAAAAAAAGAGAAAAGAAAAATTTCTCTTAACAGCTAAAATTTATTACCTAAAAGTATACGTACAGTACTTGTGACCATTATTTGGAATCATACCATAAACCTATCCCGATTAGTGGTGTCCAATAATGGGTAACAGCTAACTGTTAACGTTGACATTCGTTAATGCTCAATGAAGTTGACAAAGAAATACATTAACTGCTAACTATGATCAACTGCTTGCAGGCGATGCATCAGCGGTTAGCGCCAGCGGCCCAACTCGATGCACGTGCACCTAGCTACACTACTCCTCTCAGTCATCTGTTAGGTTAGTTGACGTAATCAATCAATGCCAACATTTATTCATCAACGTATGTTTCTGCTGTAGTCTACTATTTTACTGTTTGTTTTTTACTCAATCTAAAACTGTATATAATACGGAAATAGTGTGGTGTAAATAACGTTAGTTTTAGCTGATAAAAGCTGCCAACTGTGTAAATATTTAGGTTAGGTTTGTGCTTAAATAATTTTCTGGTTAAACTTCCCAAAGTTATTGTTAATTTTTTATTGGACATACACAGTTTAAATGAATCATGGGCGAAAGGAAAGTGTTACTTTGTAACTGTGATTGTGTAAATATTTTCATTTGGAACGAAAACAAAACTTCTGTTTACCATTTTAGTTCAGTGATCACCTAGTTGATCATCTGCTAATGGTTCAACGTCATCAACGTTAGCGGTTTTTGTCAACAGTTAATCACCCTCAACGTTAACTGGTAGTGACGTTGACCGTTATTAGCGCTAATCCCACTACTAATCCCGATGAGACCTTAATAGAGATTAAAATAAAATCTATCAAATACCAGTTCTTTCAGCTTTATCCTAACTCTCCAATAAAAAAATATTGTGAATAATGGTCCTTTCCTATTACTTCACCCAGGTTTCAACTGGAACCTTAAGAATTGACCCAAAAGATTTGTTTCGTGTAAATTAAGAGAACTTTTGTGTTATTCAGCATTTACAAAGAATGTGGAATAGAGGAAAGTCACTTGTTTTAGGTCTTGTTTCAAGTTTCCTTGAATATAATAGAACTTTGCTTTAGAACATTTTGTCAGAAATATTGTCCATTCCACGCTTTTCCGTTTTCTTTAATTATTATCCCACCAGTCTTTTGAGAGTGAAACAGATGATGGAATCCAGTTATTTCTTTGTTGTGTTCATCAGGGACAATAGATATGGAAGAGAGGTAATGCACATAATAATTTTTCAGTCAATGCACACTCCAAATGAAGAACTTGTCACTTAGATAAAAAAGAACTCTAAAATGATTGGGTGTTTATGCTTCTCTTATATAGACAGCACTTTAATATTCTTAACACTTCTCCCTCCACTTACCCTCATCCAACATTTAACCTCGTGAATATTTATATAGGTTACCAAAATCATTGATTGAAGCACATGTAAAACTTCAACAAATTTAGTCATCTATTACAATAAACACTTACAAATTTGTTTCACCTTACAAATGCTTTGTCACTATCTTTATTTCCTGCTGTTTGATTTAAAGTGAGTCCTGCTTCCTGATATAGTTGCTATAAACTACCAGACAAATTGCAATAGCACAATAATTTTGTCAAAGCCCTGGTCGTTCTAGTAGCTAAAGCTCTTGCTTTGTGTGTTGGAGATTCCCCGTTCAATTACTGTGTCAAAAAGATACAGTGTTGACTTAAAACATTGTGATAATGAAATCTGGGATTATTATTTATTAATTTTTGCCACACCTCTCTACTCGTTAGAAATTCTAAGTTTATTTTAATGTTAAATTATCACTAAAATGGCGTCTAAGAATATTTTCTCCCATCTTCAGAAAATATATTTCAATACTACAATAAAATTTAATCATACTGTATATTTGGCAAGTAATCTTATCTATTATTTAACAACCAGTCTTTAACAAATATTCTATACTAAATGTGTGACCGATATCCCTCATCATATCTACAAATGTGACATACCACGTCTTTCCCAATCCATAAAATATCTGTCTAAAATTAAAACTAAACTATTAAACATATTCTTTCTACTTGTACTAAGTGCTGTGATGATTGTGCTATTTCAGTATTAACAACAATATTAAACTTGTTGTAAATATTCTTGTGTTTGGATGTTGGCAGTTCTTTTTATCCTTACTGTCGCTCTCACAGACTATAGAATGAGCTTTAACGTTTCGTGTTGCAAGCCTAAACACTACAACAAAAATGTACAGAACAAATGTTGTAATTGTAAATGCTGTTGTATAGCATTTGATTTTGTTAGAACTATTGTAAATTTGTATTTTTAACAGCAAATGTTAAGGACCTTACTATTAGAGAAACTCTATTTTTTAACCACGAAAGTAATGAAAATTGTGTTGTTAAATTGTACGAATGTATGTGTATGTTATAAATGATACTATCCACCTTTTATCTTTATCGTTTATCTTTTATCTTTGAATAATAAAAAGGATATTCAAAACTCAGGTAAAATAGCTGATGATTTAATTAAAAAAATATACTGTACAAGTATTAGTGAAATGTGTTATTTTTTTACAATTTAATTTCTCTATATTGGGCTAGTATTCCACAAAGCACTTTGTTATATAATAGCTGTTTTTACTATATCTCAAACCAAAACGGACACTACTTGAACAAACATAGTTTGAAACGCAAAATTATTGCAAGGTTGATTTGAAATTTGTTGTACAGCACATACAGATTGTTTTGTGGGAACAATAGGAGGGAGTGATTGTCCCAAGAGAAGCCCATCATTTAACTCCATTATTGTTGAACAGTGTACCAGTACATGTACGGAACAATATTTGATGTCGTCCCATTTTCAAACACTGCCTTTACCAGAGAGTGTCCGAACAGTTGATATCTGTGTCATTTTAGTGTCCTCATGGTTGCCATTCTAATTATTAAAGTGCTTCTTTTTTTAGAGACACTGAAAGTTTTAGTGGAATATAAGCCTTAATTTATTATTTGTTTTGTTAATATAGAGTAAATTTAGTTTTGAAATAACCATTTGGATTATAATGAAATTATTTATGTAACTTGTCTTCTACCATTTATTTTTAATAAGAATAAAATGCAGTCCCTACCTACTACATTACTGTAATTTGATATCAAAAGTAAACATTAATAACACAACAGAGGCTACTTCAAAACTTTGTTTTCAGTTGATTAATAGATTCAATTATTTTAAATAAAGATATTTCTAGAAATGAGAATGTTTCAATTATATAAAACATCTTCAATGTTTAATTGTTCATTTTATTTTTGTCCCATTATCAACTTTTGTATAGTTTGTTGCTGTAAAATTTCTTTGTAAATTTAAACACCAGTACTACATGGCAATTACCTGAAGATAAGGTAAGACTTAACACATTGAAAAAACATATGCTACCAACTGGGTTTGAACTCCCAAACCTTACTAGGATTCAAGAGGCTGCGTCAGAGTTAGGTAGACTCTTCTGTACCTGAATATATTACGTTAGTATGTTTGAACTCTAGTAGATCAAAAAATTGTCCTTGTTGAATTGTACATATTTTAATTCAAAACTAAGATGAAAATATATTACTTTATATATTAAAAATTTAAGCCACCTAAGTATTTCTTAGGAGACAAAATTTAAGTTGCTATAAAATGTACTTTTATTTTAATAATAGACCAAGCATAATACCTAAAACCCTACATTCTAAATTGGATTCCATCAATGGGTTCTGAAGTTTTACAGAGAGCTATTATATTACATATTTCTATGGAAATTTTAATAAACATAAAATCTTTGATGAAAAATGTTTAGAGCATCCATCACAAATCAGCAAATCTGAATTTGTCTGGATATATCATTTTAACAACCTGATGGACAATATAAGTATCAGGAGAAAAATGATCCATTCAAACATCTCCAATCTTACCATTTTTTGTAGAATTTGACGGACAACAAATTATAATTTATTTTGTAGAAAATAAAAAATTTAATTTGACAATATTACCTAACAATTTGAATAGGTAAGTTTTTGAAAATAGCTAATTATAGTAATGATTTTCTCATTTCAACAAATTACAAATTTTATTTAAAATATGCCGTTGTGTCTAAAATTAAAAGTAAGGTTGCCAGAATAAAAATCTTAAGTGTTTTATTCCTCTGATAATACAATGTGGTTCTCAATTCACATGTATTATTCAAACCTAATAATAGAATGTATTGCTTTATTCCTTGTTGACTTCGATCACAGATATGACATTTAAGTCACTACCCCATGAAAGGGTCAAAATATTTTTGTAAATATCAATATTATACCGGGTCTAATTCTTGCAAACCTACATTACAAATTCTGTTACAACCCATTACTAAAATATTTCCAAACATACAAACAGACACACCATAAAATTGGGGCCTAATGTGATTTCTAGTAGTTGTTAAATATCTTATACAGCATGTTAAGATAACTATTACAAAATATAATCTGTATATTAAAAAATTGGAATAGGCTCTGGTGTATTAAAACAGCTGATTTTTTTTTTTTTTTGATTGAACCTCGACAAAACAATCAAATCGTTGGTAAGAGAGTAGGTATTTATACCTACTTTTCTCTTAGAAATACATGGAGAAAAACAGATCATTTTTTTATAAATAAAATTCACTGTACTCATAACTATTGACACTCGCATAGAAATATTTGGTACCAACTTTTTCAATTGTGTGATTTCTACCATAAAATATAGCCCCATCTTTAATTACACTGAAGTAACTAAAAGATGATAAAGACATAAAAAAAATCAAACAAGTTTATGGGAGTAATCACGTTACTTAACCAGCCCAGTCATGCAATCTAATTCAAATAGATCCTCTAACTGTATCCCAAATAATTGATGTCTGCTTTTGTAGGAAATCTTAAATTGGATTGATCAAAGGGTGTTTTTACCCAGTAGAGTAATTTTGTGTAAAACAGTTATTATACAGGTCTTCTGAACCTCGTATTTAAGTATGACTTTACTTTCTTTATGTTGAACACACCTCATAGGTATGTATATATTAAAATGTCAACACTTGCTTTGGTCGTGACAGTGTTTGGGGCCCGGGTAGTTCTTAAAACTGTACATATATGAAGGAACTTCCACTCATTATGATCATAACAGTGACTCTGCACTACTAGATTTAATAACTAAATATCACATTTTCTTAGAAGGACAGGATTCGAAATAATATTTTTAACAATAACTTCATTATTTGTCAAGTTGGTACCATTGCATGTAGAATTGAAATCTGCAAATTTTTATCTAATTTAGTGTATTATACTATGGTGTAATACAATAGATATGAACAAAAAACTGTTTAAAATTACTGTCATTTTGACATTTTAAAATCTATTATGAATTTCAATAGGGCACAGTATAACATGAGCACAGTATAGTCTCCAATATCAAATTTCGTGTATTAATTTTTGCGGCTGCTATCATCCTTACACACAGACAACAAAAACAGCATGTCGAAAATCAATTTTTAGATTTCCTGATCCTACGAAACGTTGAGATCAATCAAAACATTTTGTGATTACCAAAAGGCTTTGTATAGCCTAAGAGGAGAGTAAAAACGTTCCTTTCATAGGCTTATATGATCAATATTGAAGAATATTGATATTAATATTAATATCAATATTAACACCAAACTTCATTATTGAAGCTTGGTGTTAACTAAAATCTGAATTTGTCACTAATGCTGTTTCTCAACAATTACAAAACAGATTTTTTTATGCAAGACCAAGACGTATGTCATGATGAATTTTTTATTTTTTTATTTCACTCTGTGCCCTCAATATATTCAGAGAAAAACCAGTAATATTGTATCCCAATGTTATATCAACAATAAGAACAACTTATTGTAGCTGTTAGGTATTACTCTGTACAAACAAAGTAGGTTAATTAGCGATTAATTTCATGAAGTATTATCTAACAGCTGATTAAGTTTGTACTCGGATTCTTATTGCCAATAGGAGCATGCTGCTGCTATGTTGACTTATCTTTGACCTTGTATAAATCTCAGTGCATGATTGAATTTGTAACTAGTAAAAACACTATTGTTTACTCATTTTTGTATGTTGCACTTTAGTTCAGGAAACTTTATTTCAGCCTAGCAACCAATTTTAACACGATATACCGGTAATAATATACAGCTAACAAGACATAAAAATTTTTTTTTTCATAAGATTTGAAAAGTCCTAATTTCTTAAACAAATTATTTAACCGCCAATTTTACCAAAGACTTTACAATTTTTTGTTTTTAAGAAATGATTTCTCTATCTATAAGAAAGCACTAAATATATATATATATATATACCATATAACAATATTTAGAAGCAAATTCTGAGGTATATACATTTAAGAAAAATTAAATTGTTATTTATATATTATTTGCAAATGTATTTTATATTATGATAATTTGGCTATTCAGAGCAAAATGTTATGAGATGAGTAGTATTTTAGAAAAATTTATAAAATGATCAGAAAAAAAATGATTAATATTGAATAGCTATTCAATAAACATAAAACTGTAGACATTTTATTTTATTCTCTCTATCTAGGTTTATAAATTAGAAACTGTTATAATTGTAAATATATAATGTAAATTAATTGTTGTTTTCATATCAGTAAACAAATCTGACATCACAATTTTCATTACTTTCACAACATAGATGCCTAGAATGAGGAATGTTGTGTTTCCAATAAAAATAAATGTTAATAAGAATATGGTGTTATTATTGTGTTCCAATATGTATACTCTATCATTTAAGTCTTGGTAAAACTAAGTCAGTTCCTCCAATGTTATAGAGTTAAAAAAAGAAGAACAAAATTTTCTTCCATTTTTTAAATTGAAAAGATCTCTACTGTTGCACAATTTAGCAGTTGAGGAGACACATAACCAAAAAATAAAATTGACAATCTTAAGTTTTTGTTAGTTCCTTTCATTGAGCCTGACAATGTTTATAAATTAGCTTCATACTGTGACAATGTAAATGAAAATTGGAGGGGGTAATTGGGTCACAAAGTGAAGTATAGTGTGTCTACTAGTTTGTTTGGGTATATAAGTGTCTTGGCAGGATGGGCACAATATAGCAGCTGAGGAGACATCACTCTTAAACAACCTCAAAATTGACAACCTTAATTGCCACACTACCATACCATGACAATCTAAATAAATAGTGGAGGATGAAATTAGTTCACAAAGTTGACTACAGAGTGTCTACTAGTTAGTTTGGGTAATATAAGTAAATCTCATGCTAGGTTAGCAGTTGAGGAGACATCACTCTTAGAAACGTAACCTCAGAATTGACAACCTTAATAATTGCCACTACTATACTATGACAATCTAAATGAATAGTGGAGGGGGAAGTTACTTCACAAAGTTGACTACAGAGTGACTTCTAGTCTGTTTGGGTATATAAGTAATTGTCTTGGCACTCTTGGCAGGGTGGGCACAATTTAGCAGTTGAGGAGACTACATCACTCTTAAAGAAACATAACCTCAAAATTTCAATAGCACCCCTCGACTCCAAATTTAATTCTGCTTCTATTAAGCTATAAAAACAATCAAAAACTCACACTTTCAGGGTTTATTCTCCTTTCAATTCTGCATCTTTTGATATCCATATCATTGGTTTAAAACAATTTTGATCTTTTTTGAAAAAACTTTAAACTGCAATTACTCGTAAACCCTTTGAGATTTCAAAGTTTCTTTTTCAGGGTTTACTCTCCTTTCAATTCTGCATCTTTCGATACCCATATCATTGGTATTGTTAAATGTTGAAATTTTTACAAAAAACGAGATAAAAATGAAAAAAATATTTAAAATTTTGAAATTTCAATAGCACCACTCGACTCCAAATTTAATTCTGCTTCTATTAAGCTATAAAAACAATCAAAAATCAAAAACTCACTTTTTCGCCTAAAAAAACTGCAAGGGGGGTACCTTACCTTTTTGCAAAGTTTGAAAATTGGCTGTTTTCACGAGTTAATTACTCAGAAACTATAAGAGATATTTTCGAATTGAAAACACCACAGTAAAATTTGAACTTTCTTCTTTCATCATGTGTAAGTTCATATCTTTACGATGTATAGTTATGGAGCTACAGGCGATTTAAAAAGGTATTGCAAATGGCGAAACGTGAAATGTTAAGATCTGGTATTTTTATTGACATATAAACTGCAATAACTCATAAACCATTTGAGATTTCAAAGTGATTTTTTCAGGGTTTATTCTCCTATCAATTCTGCATCTTTTGATATCCATATCATTGGTTTAAAACAATTTTGATCTTTTTTGAAAAAACTTTAAACTGCAATTACTCGTAAACCCTTTGAGATTTCAAAGTTTCTTTTTCAGGGTTTACTCTCCTTTCAATTCTGCATCTTTCGATACCCATATCATTGGTATTGTTAAATGTTGAAATTTTTACAAAAAACGAGATAAAAATGAAAAAAATATTTAAAATTTTGAAATTTCAATAGCACCACTCGACTCCAAATTTAATTCTGCTTCTATTAAGCTATAAAAACAATCAAAAATCAAAAACTCACTTTTTCGCCTAAAAAAACTGCAAGGGTATACCTTACCTTTTTGCAAAGTTTGAAAATTGGCTGTTTTCACGAGTTAATTACTCAGAAACTATAAGAGATATTTTCGAACTGAAAACACCACAGTAAAATTTAAACTTTCTTCTTTCATCATGTGTAAGTTCATATCTTTACGATGTATAGTTATGGAGCTACAGGCGATTTAAAAAGGTATTGCAAATGGCGAAACGTGAAATGTTAAAATCTGGTATTTTTATTGACATATAAACTGCAATAACTCATAAACCATTTGAGATTTCAAAGTGATTTTTTCAGGGTTTATTCTCCTATCAATTCTGCATCTTTTGATATCCATATCATTGGTTATAAACAATTTTGATCTTTTTTGAAAAAACTTTAAACTGCAATTACTCGTAAACCCTTTGAGATTTCAAAGTTTCTTTTTCAGGGTTTACTCTCCTTTCAATTCTGCATCTTTCGATACCCATATCATTGGTATTGTTAAATGTTGAAATTTTTACAAAAAACGAGATAAAAATGAAAAAAATATTTAAAATTTTGAAATTTCAATAGCACCACTCGACTCCAAATTTAATTCTGCTTCTATTAAGCTATAAAAACAATCAAAAATCAAAAACTCACTTTTTCGCCTAAAAAAACTGCAAGGGGGGTACCTTACCTTTTTGCAAAGTTTGAAAATTGGCTGTTTTCACGAGTTAATTACTCAGAAACTATATGAGATATTTTCGAATTGAAAACTCCACAGTAAAATGTGAACTTTCTTCTTTCATCATGTGTAAGTTCATATCTTTACGATGTATAGTTATGGAGCTACAGGCGGTTTAAAAAGGTATTGCAAATGGCGAAACGTGAAATGTTAAGATCTGGTATTTTTATTGACATATAAACTGCAATAACTCATAAACCATTTGAGATTTCAAAGTGATTTTTTCAGGGTTTATTCTCCTATCAATTCTGCATCTTTTGATATCCATATCATTGGTTTAAAACAATTTTGATCTTTTTTGAAAAAACTTTAAACTGCAATTACTCGTAAACCCTTTGAGATTTCAAAGTTTCTTTTTCAGGGTTTACTCTCCTTTCAATTCTGCATCTTTCGATACCCATATCATTGGTATTGTTAAATGTTGAAATTTTTACAAAAAACGAGATAAAAATGAAAAAAATATTTAAAATTTTGAAATTTCAATAGCACCACTCGACTCCAAATTTAATTCTGCTTCTATTAAGCTATAAAAACAATCAAAAATCAAAAACTCACTTTTTCGCCTAAAAAAACTGCAAGGGGGGTACCTTACCTTTTTGCAAAGTTTGAAAATTGGCTGTTTTCACGAGTTAATTACTCAGAAACTATAAGAGATATTTTCGAACTGAAAACACCACAGTAAAATTTGAACTTTCTTCTTTCATCATGTGTAAGTTCATATCTTTACGATGTATAGTTATGGAGCTACAGGCGGTTTAAAAAGGTATTGCAAATGGCGAAAAGTGAAATGTTAAAATCTGGTATTTTTATTGACATATAAACTGCAATAACTCATAAACCATTTGAGATTTCAAAGTGATTTTTTCAGGGTTTATTCTCCTATCAATTCTGCATCTTTTGATATCCATATCATTGGTTTAAAACAATTTTGATCTTTTTTGAAAAAACTTTAAACTGCAATTACTCGTAAACCCTTTGAGATTTCAAAGTTTCTTTTTCAGGGTTTACTCTCCTTTCAATTCTGCATCTTTCGATACCCATATCATTGGTATTGTTAAATGTTGAAATTTTTACAAAAAACGAGATAAAAATGAAAAAAATATTTAAAATTTTGAAATTTCAATAGCACCACTCGACTCCAAATTTAATTCTGCTTCTATTAAGCTATAAAAACAATCAAAAATCAAAAACTCACTTTTTCGCCTAAAAAAACTGCAAGGGGGGTACCTTACCTTTTTGCAAAGTTTGAAAATTGGCTGTTTTCACGAGTTAATTACTCAGAAACTATAAGAGATATTTTCGAATTGAAAACACCACAGTAAAATTTGAACTTTCTTCTTTCATCATGTGTAAGTTCATATCTTTACGATGTATAGTTATGGAGCTACAGGCGATTTAAAAAGGTATTGCAAATGGCGAAACGTGAAATGTTAAGATCTGGTATTTTTATTGACATATAAACTGCAATAACTCATAAACCATTTGAGATTTCAAAGTGATTTTTTCAGGGTTTATTCTCCTATCAATTCTGCATCTTTTGATATCCATATCATTGGTTTAAAACAATTTTGATCTTTTTTGAAAAAACTTTAAACTGCAATTACTCGTAAACCCTTTGAGATTTCAAAGTTTCGTTTTCAGGGTTTACTCTCCTTTCAATTCTGCATCTTTCGATACCCATATCATTGGTATTGTTAAATGTTGAAATTTTTACAAAAAACGAGATAAAAATGAAAAAAATATTTAAAATTTTGAAATTTCAATAGCACCACTCGACTCCAAATTTAATTCTGCTTCTATTAAGCTATAAAAACAATCAAAAATCAAAAACTCACTTTTTCGCCTAAAAAAACTGCAAGGGAGGTACCTTACCTTTTTGCAAAGTTTGAAAATTGGCTGTTTTCACGAGTTAATTACTCAGAAACTATAAGAGATATTTTCGAACTGAAAACACCACAGTAAAATTTGAACTTTCTTCTTTCATCATGTGTAAGTTCATATCTTTACGATGTATAGTTATGGAGCTACAGGCGGTTTAAAAAGGTATTGCAAATGGCGAAAAGTGAAATGTTAAAATCTGGTATTTTTATTGACATATAAACTGCAATAACTCATAAACCATTTGAGATTTCAAAGTGATTTTTTCAGGGTTTATTCTCCTATCAATTCTGCATCTTTTGATATCCATATCATTGGTTTAAAACAATTTTGATCTTTTTTGAAAAAACTTTAAACTGCAATTACTCGTAAACCCTTTGAGATTTCAAAGTTTCTTTTTCAGGGTTTACTCTCCTTTCAATTCTGCATCTTTCGATACCCATATCATTGGTATTGTTAAATGTTGAAATTTTTACAAAAAACGAGATAAAAATGAAAAAAATATTTAAAATTTTGAAATTTCAATAGCACCACTCGACTCCAAATTTAATTCTGCTTCTATTAAGCTATAAAAACAATCAAAAATCAAAAACTCACTTTTTCGCCTAAAAAAACTGCAAGGGGGGTACCTTACCTTTTTGCAAAGTTTGAAAATTGGCTGTTTTCACGAGTTAATTACTCAGAAACTATAAGAGATATTTTCGAACTGAAAACACCACAGTAAAATTTGAACTTTCTTCTTTCATCATGTGTAAGTTCATATCTTTACGATGTATAGTTATGGAGCTACAGGCGGTTTAAAAAGGTATTGCAAATGGCGAAAAGTGAAATGTTAAAATCTGGTATTTTTATTGACATATAAACTGCAATAACTCATAAACCATTTGAGATTTCAAAGTGATTTTTTCAGGGTTTATTCTCCTATCAATTCTGCATCTTTTGATATCCATATCATTGGTTTAAAACAATTTTGATCTTTTTTGAAAAAACTTTAAACTGCAATTACTCGTAAACCCTTTGAGATTTCAAAGTTTCTTTTTCAGGGTTTACTCTCCTTTCAATTCTGCATCTTTCGATACCCATATCATTGGTATTGTTAAATGTTGAAATTTTTACAAAAAACGAGATAAAAATGAAAAAAATATTTAAAATTTTGAAATTTCAATAGCACCACTCGACTCCAAATTTAATTCTGCTTCTATTAAGCTATAAAAACAATCAAAAATCAAAAACTCACTTTTTCGCCTAAAAAAACTGCAAGGGGGGTACCTTACCTTTTTGCAAAGTTTGAAAATTGGCTGTTTTCACGAGTTAATTACTCAGAAACTATAAGAGATATTTTCGAATTGAAAACACCACAGTAAAATTTGAACTTTCTTCTTTCATCATGTGTAAGTTCATATCTTTACGATGTATAGTTATGGAGCTACAGGCGATTTAAAAAGGTATTGCAAATGGCGAAACGTGAAATGTTAAGATCTGGTATTTTTATTGACATATAAACTGCAATAACTCATAAACCATTTGAGATTTCAAAGTGATTTTTTCAGGGTTTATTCTCCTATCAATTCTGCATCTTTTGATATCCATATCATTGGTTTAAAACAATTTTGATCTTTTTTGAAAAAACTTTAAACTGCAATTACTCGTAAACCCTTTGAGATTTCAAAGTTTCTTTTTCAGGGTTTACTCTCCTTTCAATTCTGCATCTTTCGATACCCATATCATTGGTATTGTTAAATGTTGAAATTTTTACAAAAAACGAGATAAAAATGAAAAAAATATTTAAAATTTTGAAATTTCAATAGCACCACTCGACTCCAAATTTAATTCTGCTTCTATTAAGCTATAAAAACAATCAAAAATCAAAAACTCACTTTTTCGCCTAAAAAAACTGCAAGGGGGGTGGGTACCTTACCTTTTTGCAAAGTTTGAAAATTGGCTGTTTTCACGAGTTAATTACTCAGAAACTATAAAAGATATTTTCGAATTGAAAACACCACAGTAAAATCTGAACTTTCTTCTTTCATCATGTGTAAGTTCATATCTTTACGATGTATAGTTATGGAGCTACAGGCGATTTAAAAAGGTATTGCAAATGGCGAAACGTGAAATGTTAAGATCTGGTATTTTTATTGACATATAAACTGCAATAACTCATAAACCATTTGAGATTTCAAAGTGATTTTTTCAGGGTTTATTCTCCTATCAATTCTGCATCTTTTGATATCCATATCATTGGTTTAAAACAATTTTGATCTTTTTTGAAAAAACTTTAAACTGCAATTACTCGTAAACCCTTTGAGATTTCAAAGTTTCTTTTTCAGGGTTTACTCTCCTTTCAATTCTGCATCTTTCGATACCCATATCATTGGTATTGTTAAATGTTGAAATTTTTACAAAAAACGAGATAAAAATGAAAAAAATATTTAAAATTTTGAAATTTCAATAGCACCACTCGACTCCAAATTTAATTCTGCTTCTATTAAGCTATAAAAACAATCAAAAATCAAAAACTCACTTTTTCGCCTAAAAAAACTGCAAGGGGGGTACCTTACCTTTTTGCAAAGTTTGAAAATTGGCTGTTTTCACGAGTTAATTACTCAGAAACTATAAGAGATATTTTCGAACTGAAAACACCACAGTAAAATTTGAACTTTCTTCTTTCATCATGTGTAAGTTCATATCTTTACGATGTATAGTTATGGAGCTACAGGCGGTTTAAAAAGGTATTGCAAATGGCGAAAAGTGAAATGTTAAAATCTGGTATTTTTATTGACATATAAACTGCAATAACTCATAAACCATTTGAGATTTCAAAGTGATTTTTTCAGGGTTTATTCTCCTATCAATTCTGCATCTTTTGATATCCATATCATTGGTTATAAACAATTTTGATCTTTTTTGAAAAAACTTTAAACTGCAATTACTCGTAAACCCTTTGAGATTTCAAAGTTTCTTTTTCAGGGTTTACTCTCCTTTCAATTCTGCATCTTTCGATACCCATATCATTGGTATTGTTAAATGTTGAAATTTTTACAAAAAACGAGATAAAAATGAAAAAAATATTTAAAATTTTGAAATTTCAATAGCACCACTCGACTCCAAATTTAATTCTGCTTCTATTAAGCTATAAAAACAATCAAAAATCAAAAACTCACTTTTTCGCCTAAAAAAACTGCAAGGGGGGTACCTTACCTTTTTGCAAAGTTTGAAAATTGGCTGTTTTCACGAGTTAATTACTCAGAAACTATAAGAGATATTTTCGAATTGAAAACACCACAGTAAAATTTGAACTTTCTTCTTTCATCATGTGTAAGTTCATATCTTTACGATGTATAGTTATGGAGCTACAGGCGATTTAAAAAGGTATTGCAAATGGCGAAACGTGAAATGTTAAGATCTGGTATTTTTATTGACATATAAACTGCAATAACTCATAAACCATTTGAGATTTCAAAGTGATTTTTTCAGGGTTTATTCTCCTATCAATTCTGCATCTTTTGATATCCATATCATTGGTTTAAAACAATTTTGATCTTTTTTGAAAAAACTTTAAACTGCAATTACTCGTAAACCCTTTGAGATTTCAAAGTTTCTTTTTCAGGGTTTACTCTCCTTTCAATTCTGCATCTTTCGATACCCATATCATTGGTATTGTTAAATGTTGAAATTTTTACAAAAAACGAGATAAAAATGAAAAAAATATTTAAAATTTTGAAATTTCAATAGCACCACTCGACTCCAAATTTAATTCTGCTTCTATTAAGCTATAAAAACAATCAAAAATCAAAAACTCACTTTTTCGCCTAAAAAAACTGCAAGGGGGGTACCTTACCTTTTTGCAAAGTTTGAAAATTGGCTGTTTTCACGAGTTAATTACTCAGAAACTATAAGAGATATTTTCGAACTGAAAACACCACAGTAAAATTTGAACTTTCTTCTTTCATCATGTGTAAGTTCATATCTTTACGATGTATAGTTATGGAGCTACAGGCGGTTTAAAAAGGTATTGCAAATGGCGAAAAGTGAAATGTTAAAATCTGGTATTTTTATTGACATATAAACTGCAATAACTCATAAACCATTTGAGATTTCAAAGTGATTTTTTCAGGGTTTATTCTCCTATCAATTCTGCATCTTTTGATATCCATATCATTGGTTTAAAACAATTTTGATCTTTTTTGAAAAAACTTTAAACTGCAATTACTCGTAAACCCTTTGAGATTTCAAAGTTTCTTTTTCAGGGTTTACTCTCCTTTCAATTCTGCATCTTTCGATACCCATATCATTGGTATTGTTAAATGTTGAAATTTTTACAAAAAACGAGATAAAAATGAAAAAAATATTTAAAATTTTGAAATTTCAATAGCACCACTCGACTCCAAATTTAATTCTGCTTCTATTAAGCTATAAAAACAATCAAAAATCAAAAACTCACTTTTTCGCCTAAAAAAACTGCAAGGGGGGTGGCGCCAATTGACGTCGGCTCGCTCTGTCGTTATGAGGTGAATAGGCAAAGTAGGTGGATGTGTACGTCGGCTGTCTGGCCGGTGATGGATTTTTGGAGCGGGGAATGGTGAAAGAGTCGGGTTAAAATTTAAAAGTAAAAATAGTACGGTGCTCGAGGATCATAATAGGGGAGGTTGGGGATGGTATAGGAGTAAGGAAGAGGTATGGCGGTAAGGGGAGTAGGTTTACGCCACATCGGGGGTACCTTACCTTTTTGCAAAGTTTGAAAATTGGCTGTTTTCACGAGTTAATTACTCAGAAACTATAAGAGATATTTTCGAATTGAAAACACCACAGTAAAATTTGAACTTTCTTCTTTCATCATGTGTAAGTTCATATCTTTACGATGTATAGTTATGGAGCTACAGGCGATTTAAAAAGGTATTGCAAATGGCGAAACGTGAAATGTTAAGATCTGGTATTTTTATTGACATATAAACTGCAATAACTCATAAACCATTTGAGATTTCAAAGTGATTTTTTCAGGGTTTATTCTCCTATCAATTCTGCATCTTTTGATATCCATATCATTGGTTTAAAACAATTTTGATCTTTTTTGAAAAAACTTTAAACTGCAATTACTCGTAAACCCTTTGAGATTTCAAAGTTTCTTTTTCAGGGTTTACTCTCCTTTCAATTCTGCATCTTTCGATACCCATATCATTGGTATTGTTAAATGTTGAAATTTTTACAAAAAACGAGATAAAAATGAAAAAAATATTTAAAATTTTGAAATTTCAATAGCACCACTCGACTCCAAATTTAATTCTGCTTCTATTAAGCTATAAAAACAATCAAAAATCAAAAACTCACTTTTTCGCCTAAAAAAACTGCAAGGGGGGTACCTTACCTTTTTGCAAAGTTTGAAAATTGGCTGTTTTCACGAGTTAATTACTCAGAAACTATAAGAGATATTTTCGAACTGAAAACACCACAGTAAAATTTGAACTTTCTTCTTTCATCATGTGTAAGTTCATATCTTTACGATGTATAGTTATGGAGCTACAGGCGGTTTAAAAAGGTATTGCAAATGGCGAAAAGTGAAATGTTAAAATCTGGTATTTTTATTGACATATAAACTGCAATAACTCATAAACCATTTGAGATTTCAAAGTGATTTTTTCAGGGTTTATTCTCCTATCAATTCTGCATCTTTTGATATCCATATCATTGGTTTAAAACAATTTTGATCTTTTTTGAAAAAACTTTAAACTGCAATTACTCGTAAACCCTTTGAGATTTCAAAGTTTCTTTTTCAGGGTTTACTCTCCTTTCAATTCTGCATCTTTCGATACCCATATCATTGGTATTGTTAAATGTTGAAATTTTTACAAAAAACGAGATAAAAATGAAAAAAATATTTAAAATTTTGAAATTTCAATAGCACCACTCGACTCCAAATTTAATTCTGCTTCTATTAAGCTATAAAAACAATCAAAAATCAAAAACTCACTTTTTCGCCTAAAAAAACTGCAAGGGGGGTACCTTACCTTTTTGCAAAGTTTGAAAATTGGCTGTTTTCACGAGTTAATTACTCAGAAACTATAAGAGATATTTTCGAACTGAAAACACCACAGTAAAATTTGAACTTTCTTCTTTCATCATGTGTAAGTTCATATCTTTACGATGTATAGTTATGGAGCTACAGGCGGTTTAAAAAGGTATTGCAAATGGCGAAAAGTGAAATGTTAAAATCTGGTATTTTTATTGACATATAAACTGCAATAACTCATAAACCATTTGAGATTTCAAAGTGATTTTTTCAGGGTTTATTCTCCTATCAATTCTGCATCTTTTGATATCCATATCATTGGTTTAAAACAATTTTGATCTTTTTTGAAAAAACTTTAAACTGCAATTACTCGTAAACCCTTTGAGATTTCAAAGTTTCTTTTTCAGGGTTTACTCTCCTTTCAATTCTGCATCTTTCGATACCCATATCATTGGTATTGTTAAATGTTGAAATTTTTACAAAAAACGAGATAAAAATGAAAAAAATATTTAAAATTTTGAAATTTCAATAGCACCACTCGACTCCAAATTTAATTCTGCTTCTATTAAGCTATAAAAACAATCAAAAATCAAAAACTCACTTTTTCGCCTAAAAAAACTGCAAGGGGGGTGGTACCTTACCTTTTTGCAAAGTTTGAAAATTGGCTGTTTTCACGAGTTAATTACTCAGAAACTATAAGAGATATTTTCGAATTGAAAACACCACAGTAAAATGTGAACTTTCTTCTTTCATCATGTGTAAGTTCATATCTTTACGATGTATAGTTATGGAGCTACAGGCGATTTAAAAAGGTATTGCAAATGGCGAAACGTGAAATGTTAAGATCTGGTATTTTTATTGACATATAAACTGCAATAACTCATAAACCATTTGAGATTTCAAAGTGATTTTTTCAGGGTTTATTCTCCTATCAATTTTGCATCTTTTGATATCCATATCATTGGTTTAAAACAATTTTGATCTTTTTTGAAAAAACTTTAAACTGCAATTACTCGTAAACCCTTTGAGATTTCAAAGTTTCTTTTTCAGGGTTTACTCTCCTTTCAATTCTGCATCTTTCGATACCCATATCATTGGTATTGTTAAATGTTGAAATTTTTACAAAAAACGAGATAAAAATGAAAAAAATATTTAAAATTTTGAAATTTCAATAGCACCACTCGACTCCAAATTTAATTCTGCTTCTATTAAGCTATAAAAACAATCAAAAATCAAAAACTCACTTTTTCGCCTAAAAAAACTGCAAGGGGGGTACCTTACCTTTTTGCAAAGTTTGAAAATTGGCTGTTTTCACGAGTTAATTACTCAGAAACTATAAGAGATATTTTCGAATTGAAAACACCACAGTAAAATTTGAACTTTCTTCTTTCATCATGTGTAAGTTCATATCTTTACGATGTATAGTTATGGAGCTACAGGCGATTTAAAAAGGTATTGCAAATGGCGAAACGTGAAATGTTAAGATCTGGTATTTTTATTGACATATAAACTGCAATAACTCATAAACCATTTGAGATTTCAAAGTGATTTTTTCAGGGTTTATTCTCCTATCAATTCTGCATCTTTTGATATCCATATCATTGGTTTAAAACAATTTTGATCTTTTTTGAAAAAACTTTAAACTGCAATTACTCGTAAACCCTTTGAGATTTCAAAGTTTCTTTTTCAGGGTTTACTCTCCTTTCAATTCTGCATCTTTCGATACCCATATCATTGGTATTGTTAAATGTTGAAATTTTTACAAAAAACGAGATAAAAATGAAAAAAATATTTAAAATTTTGAAATTTCAATAGCACCACTCGACTCCAAATTTAATTCTGCTTCTATTAAGCTATAAAAACAATCAAAAATCAAAAACTCACTTTTTCGCCTAAAAAAACTGCAAGGGGGGTACCTTACCTTTTTGCAAAGTTTGAAAATTGGCTGTTTTCACGAGTTAATTACTCAGAAACTATAAGAGATATTTTCGAACTGAAAACACCACAGTAAAATTTGAACTTTCTTCTTTCATCATGTGTAAGTTCATATCTTTACGATGTATAGTTATGGAGCTACAGGCGGTTTAAAAAGGTATTGCAAATGGCGAAAAGTGAAATGTTAAAATCTGGTATTTTTATTGACATATAAACTGCAATAACTCATAAACCATTTGAGATTTCAAAGTGATTTTTTCAGGGTTTATTCTCCTATCAATTCTGCATCTTTTGATATCCATATCATTGGTTTAAAACAATTTTGATCTTTTTTGAAAAAACTTTAAACTGCAATTACTCGTAAACCCTTTGAGATTTCAAAGTTTCTTTTTCAGGGTTTACTCTCCTTTCAATTCTGCATCTTTCGATACCCATATCATTGGTATTGTTAAATGTTGAAATTTTTACAAAAAACGAGATAAAAATGAAAAAAATATTTAAAATTTTGAAATTTCAATAGCACCACTCGACTCCAAATTTAATTCTGCTTCTATTAAGCTATAAAAACAATCAAAAATCAAAAACTCACTTTTTCGCCTAAAAAAACTGCAAGGGGGTTAATTACTCAGAAACTATAAGAGATATTTTCGAATTGAAAACACCACAGTAAAATTTGAACTTTCTTCTTTCATCATGTGTAAGTTCATATCTTTACGATGTATAGTTATGGAGCTACAGGCGATTTAAAAAGGTATTGCAAATGGCGAAACGTGAAATGTTAAGATCTGGTATTTTTATTGACATATAAACTGCAATAACTCATAAACCATTTGAGATTTCAAAGTGATTTTTTCAGGGTTTATTCTCCTATCAATTCTGCATCTTTTGATATCCATATCATTGGTTTAAAACAATTTTGATCTTTTTTGAAAAAACTTTAAACTGCAATTACTCGTAAACCCTTTGAGATTTCAAAGTTTCTTTTTCAGGGTTTACTCTCCTTTCAATTCTGCATCTTTCGATACCCATATCATTGGTATTGTTAAATGTTGAAATTTTTACAAAAAACGAGATAAAAATGAAAAAAATATTTAAAATTTTGAAATTTCAATAGCACCACTCGACTCCAAATTTAATTCTGCTTCTATTAAGCTATAAAAACAATCAAAAATCAAAAACTCACTTTTTCGCCTAAAAAAACTGCAAGGGGGGTACCTTACCTTTTTGCAAAGTTTGAAAATTGGCTGTTTTCACGAGTTAATTACTCAGAAACTATAAGAGATATTTTCGAACTGAAAACACCACAGTAAAATTTGAACTTTCTTCTTTCATCATGTGTAAGTTCATATCTTTACGATGTATAGTTATGGAGCTACAGGCGGTTTAAAAAGGTATTGCAAATGGCGAAAAGTGAAATGTTAAAATCTGGTATTTTTATTGACATATAAACTGCAATAACTCATAAACCATTTGAGATTTCAAAGTGATTTTTTCAGGGTTTATTCTCCTATCAATTCTGCATCTTTTGATATCCATATCATTGGTTTAAAACAATTTTGATCTTTTTTGAAAAAACTTTAAACTGCAATTACTCGTAAACCCTTTGAGATTTCAAAGTTTCTTTTTCAGGGTTTACTCTCCTTTCAATTCTGCATCTTTCGATACCCATATCATTGGTATTGTTAAATGTTGAAATTTTTACAAAAAACGAGATAAAAATGAAAAAAATATTTAAAATTTTGAAATTTCAATAGCACCACTCGACTCCAAATTTAATTCTGCTTCTATTAAGCTATAAAAACAATCAAAAATCAAAAACTCACTTTTTCGCCTAAAAAAACTGCAAGGGGGGTACCTTACCTTTTTGCAAAGTTTGAAAATTGGCTGTTTTCACGAGTTAATTACTCAGAAACTATAAGAGATATTTTCGAATTGAAAACACCACAGTAAAATTTGAACTTTCTTCTTTCATCATGTGTAAGTTCATATCTTTACGATGTATAGTTATGGAGCTACAGGCGATTTAAAAAGGTATTGCAAATGGCGAAACGTGAAATGTTAAGATCTGGTATTTTTATTGACATATAAACTGCAATAACTCATAAACCATTTGAGATTTCAAAGTGATTTTTTCAGGGTTTATTCTCCTATCAATTCTGCATCTTTTGATATCCATATCATTGGTTTAAAACAATTTTGATCTTTTTTGAAAAAACTTTAAACTGCAATTACTCGTAAACCCTTTGAGATTTCAAAGTTTCTTTTTCAGGGTTTACTCTCCTTTCAATTCTGCATCTTTCGATACCCATATCATTGGTATTGTTAAATGTTGAAATTTTTACAAAAAACGAGATAAAAATGAAAAAAATATTTAAAATTTTGAAATTTCAATAGCACCACTCGACTCCAAATTTAATTCTGCTTCTATTAAGCTATAAAAACAATCAAAAATCAAAAACTCACTTTTTCGCCTAAAAAAACTGCAAGGGGGGTACCTTACCTTTTTGCAAAGTTTGAAAATTGGCTGTTTTCACGAGTTAATTACTCAGAAACTATAAGAGATATTTTCGAACTGAAAACACCACAGTAAAATTTGAACTTTCTTCTTTCATCATGTGTAAGTTCATATCTTTACGATGTATAGTTATGGAGCTACAGGCGGTTTAAAAAGGTATTGCAAATGGCGAAAAGTGAAATGTTAAAATCTGGTATTTTTATTGACATATAAACTGCAATAACTCATAAACCATTTGAGATTTCAAAGTGATTTTTTCAGGGTTTATTCTCCTATCAATTCTGCATCTTTTGATATCCATATCATTGGTTTAAAACAATTTTGATCTTTTTTGAAAAAACTTTAAACTGCAATTACTCGTAAACCCTTTGAGATTTCAAAGTTTCTTTTTCAGGGTTTACTCTCCTTTCAATTCTGCATCTTTCGATACCCATATCATTGGTATTGTTAAATGTTGAAATTTTTACAAAAAACGAGATAAAAATGAAAAAAATATTTAAAATTTTGAAATTTCAATAGCACCACTCGACTCCAAATTTAATTCTGCTTCTATTAAGCTATAAAAACAATCAAAAATCAAAAACTCACTTTTTCGCCTAAAAAAACTGCAAGGGGGGTACCTTACCTTTTTGCAAAGTTTGAAAATTGGCTGTTTTCACGAGTTAATTACTCAGAAACTATAAGAGATATTTTCGAATTGAAAACACCACAGTAAAATTTGAACTTTCTTCTTTCATCATGTGTAAGTTCATATCTTTACGATGTATAGTTATGGAGCTACAGGCGATTTAAAAAGGTATTGCAAATGGCGAAACGTGAAATGTTAAGATCTGGTATTTTTATTGACATATAAACTGCAATAACTCATAAACCATTTGAGATTTCAAAGTGATTTTTTCAGGGTTTATTCTCCTATCAATTCTGCATCTTTTGATATCCATATCATTGGTTTAAAACAATTTTGATCTTTTTTGAAAAAACTTTAAACTGCAATTACTCGTAAACCCTTTGAGATTTCAAAGTTTCTTTTTCAGGGTTTACTCTCCTTTCAATTCTGCATCTTTCGATACCCATATCATTGGTATTGTTAAATGTTGAAATTTTTACAAAAAACGAGATAAAAATGAAAAAAATATTTAAAATTTTGAAATTTCAATAGCACCACTCGACTCCAAATTTAATTCTGCTTCTATTAAGCTATAAAAACAATCAAAAATCAAAAACTCACTTTTTCGCCTAAAAAAACTGCAAGGGGGGTACCTTACCTTTTTGCAAAGTTTGAAAATTGGCTGTTTTCACGAGTTAATTACTCAGAAACTATAAGAGATATTTTCGAATTGAAAACACCACAGTAAAATTTGAATTTTCTTCTTTCATCATGTGTAAGTTCATATCTTTACGATGTATAGTTATGGAGCTACAGGCGATTTAAAAAGGTATTGCAAATGGCGAAACGTGAAATGTTAAGATCTGGTATTTTTATTGACATATAAACTGCAATAACTCATAAACCATTTGAGATTTCAAAGTGATTTTTTCAGGGTTTATTCTCCTATCAATTCTGCATCTTTTGATATCCATATCATTGGTTTAAAACAATTTTGATCTTTTTTGAAAAAACTTTAAACTGCAATTACTCGTAAACCCTTTGAGATTTCAAAGTTTCTTTTTCAGGGTTTACTCTCCTTTCAATTCTGCATCTTTCGATACCCATATCATTGGTATTGTTAAATGTTGAAATTTTTACAAAAAACGAGATAAAAATGAAAAAAATATTTAAAATTTTGAAATTTCAATAGCACCACTCGACTCCAAATTTAATTCTGCTTCTATTAAGCTATAAAAACAATCAAAAATCAAAAACTCACTTTTTCGCCTAAAAAAACTGCAAGGGGGGTACCTTACCTTTTTGCAAAGTTTGAAAATTGGCTGTTTTCACGAGTTAATTACTCAGAAACTATAAGAGATATTTTCGAACTGAAAACACCACAGTAAAATTTGAACTTTCTTCTTTCATCATGTGTAAGTTCATATCTTTACGATGTATAGTTATGGAGCTACAGGCGGTTTAAAAAGGTATTGCAAATGGCGAAAAGTGAAATGTTAAAATCTGGTATTTTTATTGACATATAAACTGCAATAACTCATAAACCATTTGAGATTTCAAAGTGATTTTTTCAGGGTTTATTCTCCTATCAATTCTGCATCTTTTGATATCCATATCATTGGTTTAAAACAATTTTGATCTTTTTTGAAAAAACTTTAAACTGCAATTACTCGTAAACCCTTTGAGATTTCAAAGTTTCTTTTTCAGGGTTTACTCTCCTTTCAATTCTGCATCTTTCGATACCCATATCATTGGTATTGTTAAATGTTGAAATTTTTACAAAAAACGAGATAAAAATGAAAAAAATATTTAAAATTTTGAAATTTCAATAGCACCACTCGACTCCAAATTTAATTCTGCTTCTATTAAGCTATAAAAACAATCAAAAATCAAAAACTCACTTTTTCGCCTAAAAAAACTGCAAGGGGGGTACCTTACCTTTTTGCAAAGTTTGAAAATTGGCTGTTTTCACGAGTTAATTACTCAGAAACTATAAGAGATATTTTCGAATTGAAAACACCACAGTAAAATTTGAACTTTCTTCTTTCATCATGTGTAAGTTCATATCTTTACGATGTATAGTTATGGAGCTACAGGCGATTTAAAAAGGTATTGCAAATGGCGAAACGTGAAATGTTAAGATCTGGTATTTTTATTGACATATAAACTGCAATAACTCATAAACCATTTGAGATTTCAAAGTGATTTTTTCAGGGTTTATTCTCCTATCAATTCTGCATCTTTTGATATCCATATCATTGGTTTAAAACAATTTTGATCTTTTTTGAAAAAACTTTAAACTGCAATTACTCGTAAACCCTTTGAGATTTCAAAGTTTCTTTTTCAGGGTTTACTCTCCTTTCAATTCTGCATCTTTCGATACCCATATCATTGGTATTGTTAAATGTTGAAATTTTTACAAAAAACGAGATAAAAATGAAAAAAATATTTAAAATTTTGAAATTTCAATAGCACCACTCGACTCCAAATTTAATTCTGCTTCTATTAAGCTATAAAAACAATCAAAAATCAAAAACTCACTTTTTCGCCTAAAAAAACTGCAAGGGGGGTACCTTACCTTTTTGCAAAGTTTGAAAATTGGCTGTTTTCACGAGTTAATTACTCAGAAACTATAAGAGATATTTTCGAACTGAAAACACCACAGTAAAATTTGAACTTTCTTCTTTCATCATGTGTAAGTTCATATCTTTACGATGTATAGTTATGGAGCTACAGGCGGTTTAAAAAGGTATTGCAAATGGCGAAAAGTGAAATGTTAAAATCTGGTATTTTTATTGACATATAAACTGCAATAACTCATAAACCATTTGAGATTTCAAAGTGATTTTTTCAGGGTTTATTCTCCTATCAATTCTGCATCTTTTGATATCCATATCATTGGTTTAAAACAATTTTGATCTTTTTTGAAAAAACTTTAAACTGCAATTACTCGTAAACCCTTTGAGATTTCAAAGTTTCTTTTTCAGGGTTTACTCTCCTTTCAATTCTGCATCTTTCGATACCCATATCATTGGTATTGTTAAATGTTGAAATTTTTACAAAAAACGAGATAAAAATGAAAAAAATATTTAAAATTTTGAAATTTCAATAGCACCACTCGACTCCAAATTTAATTCTGCTTCTATTAAGCTATAAAAACAATCAAAAATCAAAAACTCACTTTTTCGCCTAAAAAAACTGCAAGGGGGGTACCTTACCTTTTTGCAAAGTTTGAAAATTGGCTGTTTTCACGAGTTAATTACTCAGAAACTATAAGAGATATTTTCGAACTGAAAACACCACAGTAAAATTTGAACTTTCTTCTTTCATCATGTGTAAGTTCATATCTTTACGATGTATAGTTATGGAGCTACAGGCGGTTTAAAAAGGTATTGCAAATGGCGAAAAGTGAAATGTTAAAATCTGGTATTTTTATTGACATATAAACTGCAATAACTCATAAACCATTTGAGATTTCAAAGTGATTTTTTCAGGGTTTATTCTCCTATCAATTCTGCATCTTTTGATATCCATATCATTGGTTTAAAACAATTTTGATCTTTTTTGAAAAAACTTTAAACTGCAATTACTCGTAAACCCTTTGAGATTTCAAAGTTTCTTTTTCAGGGTTTACTCTCCTTTCAATTCTGCATCTTTCGATACCCATATCATTGGTATTGTTAAATGTTGAAATTTTTACAAAAAACGAGATAAAAATGAAAAAAATATTTAAAATTTTGAAATTTCAATAGCACCACTCGACTCCAAATTTAATTCTGCTTCTATTAAGCTATAAAAACAATCAAAAATCAAAAACTCACTTTTTCGCCTAAAAAAACTGCAAGGGGGGTACCTTACCTTTTTGCAAAGTTTGAAAATTGGCTGTTTTCACGAGTTAATTACTCAGAAACTATAAGAGATATTTTCGAATTGAAAACACCACAGTAAAATTTGAACTTTCTTCTTTCATCATGTGTAAGTTCATATCTTTACGATGTATAGTTATGGAGCTACAGGCGATTTAAAAAGGTATTGCAAATGGCGAAACGTGAAATGTTAAGATCTGGTATTTTTATTGACATATAAACTGCAATAACTCATAAACCATTTGAGATTTCAAAGTGATTTTTTCAGGGTTTATTCTCCTATCAATTCTGCATCTTTTGATATCCATATCATTGGTTTAAAACAATTTTGATCTTTTTTGAAAAAACTTTAAACTGCAATTACTCGTAAACCCTTTGAGATTTCAAAGTTTCTTTTTCAGGGTTTACTCTCCTTTCAATTCTGCATCTTTCGATACCCATATCATTGGTATTGTTAAATGTTGAAATTTTTACAAAAAACGAGATAAAAATGAAAAAAATATTTAAAATTTTGAAATTTCAATAGCACCACTCGACTCCAAATTTAATTCTGCTTCTATTAAGCTATAAAAACAATCAAAAATCAAAAACTCACTTTTTCGCCTAAAAAAACTGCAAGGGGGGTACCTTACCTTTTTGCAAAGTTTGAAAATTGGCTGTTTTCACGAGTTAATTACTCAGAAACTATAAGAGATATTTTCGAACTGAAAACACCACAGTAAAATTTGAACTTTCTTCTTTCATCATGTGTAAGTTCATATCTTTACGATGTATAGTTATGGAGCTACAGGCGGTTTAAAAAGGTATTGCAAATGGCGAAAAGTGAAATGTTAAAATCTGGTATTTTTATTGACATATAAACTGCAATAACTCATAAACCATTTGAGATTTCAAAGTGATTTTTTCAGGGTTTATTCTCCTATCAATTCTGCATCTTTTGATATCCATATCATTGGTTTAAAACAATTTTGATCTTTTTTGAAAAAACTTTAAACTGCAATTACTCGTAAACCCTTTGAGATTTCAAAGTTTCTTTTTCAGGGTTTACTCTCCTTTCAATTCTGCATCTTTCGATACCCATATCATTGGTATTGTTAAATGTTGAAATTTTTACAAAAAACGAGATAAAAATGAAAAAAATATTTAAAATTTTGAAATTTCAATAGCACCACTCGACTCCAAATTTAATTCTGCTTCTATTAAGCTATAAAAACAATCAAAAATCAAAAACTCACTTTTTCGCCTAAAAAAACTGCAAGGGGGGTACCTTACCTTTTTGCAAAGTTTGAAAATTGGCTGTTTTCACGAGTTAATTACTCAGAAACTATAAGAGATATTTTCGAATTGAAAACACCACAGTAAAATTTGAACTTTCTTCTTTCATCATGTGTAAGTTCATATCTTTACGATGTATAGTTATGGAGCTACAGGCGATTTAAAAAGGTATTGCAAATGGCGAAACGTGAAATGTTAAGATCTGGTATTTTTATTGACATATAAACTGCAATAACTCATAAACCATTTGAGATTTCAAAGTGATTTTTTCAGGGTTTATTCTCCTATCAATTCTGCATCTTTTGATATCCATATCATTGGTTTAAAACAATTTTGATCTTTTTTGAAAAAACTTTAAACTGCAATTACTCGTAAACCCTTTGAGATTTCAAAGTTTCTTTTTCAGGGTTTACTCTCCTTTCAATTCTGCATCTTTCGATACCCATATCATTGGTATTGTTAAATGTTGAAATTTTTACAAAAAACGAGATAAAAATGAAAAAAATATTTAAAATTTTGAAATTTCAATAGCACCACTCGACTCCAAATTTAATTCTGCTTCTATTAAGCTATAAAAACAATCAAAAATCAAAAACTCACTTTTTCGCCTAAAAAAACTGCAAGGGGGGTACCTTACCTTTTTGCAAAGTTTGAAAATTGGCTGTTTTCACGAGTTAATTACTCAGAAACTATAAGAGATATTTTCGAACTGAAAACACCACAGTAAAATTTGAACTTTCTTCTTTCATCATGTGTAAGTTCATATCTTTACGATGTATAGTTATGGAGCTACAGGCGGTTTAAAAAGGTATTGCAAATGGCGAAAAGTGAAATGTTAAAATCTGGTATTTTTATTGACATATAAACTGCAATAACTCATAAACCATTTGAGATTTCAAAGTGATTTTTTCAGGGTTTATTCTCCTATCAATTCTGCATCTTTTGATATCCATATCATTGGTTTAAAACAATTTTGATCTTTTTTGAAAAAACTTTAAACTGCAATTACTCGTAAACCCTTTGAGATTTCAAAGTTTCTTTTTCAGGGTTTACTCTCCTTTCAATTCTGCATCTTTCGATACCCATATCATTGGTATTGTTAAATGTTGAAATTTTTACAAAAAACGAGATAAAAATGAAAAAAATATTTAAAATTTTGAAATTTCAATAGCACCACTCGACTCCAAATTTAATTCTGCTTCTATTAAGCTATAAAAACAATCAAAAATCAAAAACTCACTTTTTCGCCTAAAAAAACTGCAAGGGGGGTACCTTACCTTTTTGCAAAGTTTGAAAATTGGCTGTTTTCACGAGTTAATTACTCAGAAACTATAAGAGATATTTTCGAATTGAAAACACCACAGTAAAATTTGAACTTTCTTCTTTCATCATGTGTAAGTTCATATCTTTACGATGTATAGTTATGGAGCTACAGGCGATTTAAAAAGGTATTGCAAATGGCGAAACGTGAAATGTTAAGATCTGGTATTTTTATTGACATATAAACTGCAATAACTCATAAACCATTTGAGATTTCAAAGTGATTTTTTCAGGGTTTATTCTCCTATCAATTCTGCATCTTTTGATATCCATATCATTGGTTTAAAACAATTTTGATCTTTTTTGAAAAAACTTTAAACTGCAATTACTCGTAAACCCTTTGAGATTTCAAAGTTTCTTTTTCAGGGTTTACTCTCCTTTCAATTCTGCATCTTTCGATACCCATATCATTGGTATTGTTAAATGTTGAAATTTTTACAAAAAACGAGATAAAAATGAAAAAAATATTTAAAATTTTGAAATTTCAATAGCACCACTCGACTCCAAATTTAATTCTGCTTCTATTAAGCTATAAAAACAATCAAAAATCAAAAACTCACTTTTTCGCCTAAAAAAACTGCAAGGGGGGTACCTTACCTTTTTGCAAAGTTTGAAAATTGGCTGTTTTCACGAGTTAATTACTCAGAAACTATAAGAGATATTTTCGAATTGAAAACACCACAGTAAAATTTGAACTTTCTTCTTTCATCATGTGTAAGTTCATATCTTTACGATGTATAGTTATGGAGCTACAGGCGATTTAAAAAGGTATTGCAAATGGCGAAACGTGAAATGTTAAGATCTGGTATTTTTATTGACATATAAACTGCAATAACTCATAAACCATTTGAGATTTCAAAGTGATTTTTTCAGGGTTTATTCTCCTATCAATTTTGCATCTTTTGATATCCATATCATTGGTTTAAAACAATTTTGATCTTTTTTGAAAAAACTTTAAACTGCAATTACTCGTAAACCCTTTGAGATTTCAAAGTTTCTTTTTCAGGGTTTACTCTCCTTTCAATTCTGCATCTTTCGATACCCATATCATTGGTATTGTTAAATGTTGAAATTTTTACAAAAAACGAGATAAAAATGAAAAAAATATTTAAAATTTTGAAATTTCAATAGCACCACTCGACTCCAAATTTAATTCTGCTTCTATTAAGCTATAAAAACAATCAAAAATCAAAAACTCACTTTTTCGCCTAAAAAAACTGCAAGGGGGGTACCTTACCTTTTTGCAAAGTTTGAAAATTGGCTGTTTTCACGAGTTAATTACTCAGAAACTATAAGAGATATTTTCGAATTGAAAACACCACAGTAAAATTTGAACTTTCTTCTTTCATCATGTGTAAGTTCATATCTTTACGATGTATAGTTATGGAGCTACAGGCGATTTAAAAAGGTATTGCAAATGGCGAAACGTGAAATGTTAAGATCTGGTATTTTTATTGACATATAAACTGCAATAACTCATAAACCATTTGAGATTTCAAAGTGATTTTTTCAGGGTTTATTCTCCTATCAATTCTGCATCTTTTGATATCCATATCATTGGTTTAAAACAATTTTGATCTTTTTTGAAAAAACTTTAAACTGCAATTACTCGTAAACCCTTTGAGATTTCAAAGTTTCTTTTTCAGGGTTTACTCTCCTTTCAATTCTGCATCTTTCGATACCCATATCATTGGTATTGTTAAATGTTGAAATTTTTACAAAAAACGAGATAAAAATGAAAAAAATATTTAAAATTTTGAAATTTCAATAGCACCACTCGACTCCAAATTTAATTCTGCTTCTATTAAGCTATAAAAACAATCAAAAATCAAAAACTCACTTTTTCGCCTAAAAAAACTGCAAGGGGGGTACCTTACCTTTTTGCAAAGTTTGAAAATTGGCTGTTTTCACGAGTTAATTACTCAGAAACTATAAGAGATATTTTCGAACTGAAAACACCACAGTAAAATTTGAACTTTCTTCTTTCATCATGTGTAAGTTCATATCTTTACGATGTATAGTTATGGAGCTACAGGCGGTTTAAAAAGGTATTGCAAATGGCGAAAAGTGAAATGTTAAAATCTGGTATTTTTATTGACATATAAACTGCAATAACTCATAAACCATTTGAGATTTCAAAGTGATTTTTTCAGGGTTTATTCTCCTATCAATTCTGCATCTTTTGATATCCATATCATTGGTTTAAAACAATTTTGATCTTTTTTGAAAAAACTTTAAACTGCAATTACTCGTAAACCCTTTGAGATTTCAAAGTTTCTTTTTCAGGGTTTACTCTCCTTTCAATTCTGCATCTTTCGATACCCATATCATTGGTATTGTTAAATGTTGAAATTTTTACAAAAAACGAGATAAAAATGAAAAAAATATTTAAAATTTTGAAATTTCAATAGCACCACTCGACTCCAAATTTAATTCTGCTTCTATTAAGCTATAAAAACAATCAAAAATCAAAAACTCACTTTTTCGCCTAAAAAAACTGCAAGGGGGGTACCTTACCTTTTTGCAAAGTTTGAAAATTGGCTGTTTTCACGAGTTAATTACTCAGAAACTATAAGAGATATTTTCGAATTGAAAACACCACAGTAAAATTTGAACTTTCTTCTTTCATCATGTGTAAGTTCATATCTTTACGATGTATAGTTATGGAGCTACAGGCGATTTAAAAAGGTATTGCAAATGGCGAAACGTGAAATGTTAAGATCTGGTATTTTTATTGACATATAAACTGCAATAACTCATAAACCATTTGAGATTTCAAAGTGATTTTTTCAGGGTTTATTCTCCTATCAATTCTGCATCTTTTGATATCCATATCATTGGTTTAAAACAATTTTGATCTTTTTTGAAAAAACTTTAAACTGCAATTACTCGTAAACCCTTTGAGATTTCAAAGTTTCTTTTTCAGGGTTTACTCTCCTTTCAATTCTGCATCTTTCGATACCCATATCATTGGTATTGTTAAATGTTGAAATTTTTACAAAAAACGAGATAAAAATGAAAAAAATATTTAAAATTTTGAAATTTCAATAGCACCACTCGACTCCAAATTTAATTCTGCTTCTATTAAGCTATAAAAACAATCAAAAATCAAAAACTCACTTTTTCGCCTAAAAAAACTGCAAGGGGGGTACCTTACCTTTTTGCAAAGTTTGAAAATTGGCTGTTTTCACGAGTTAATTACTCAGAAACTATAAGAGATATTTTCGAACTGAAAACACCACAGTAAAATTTGAACTTTCTTCTTTCATCATGTGTAAGTTCATATCTTTACGATGTATAGTTATGGAGCTACAGGCGGTTTAAAAAGGTATTGCAAATGGCGAAAAGTGAAATGTTAAAATCTGGTATTTTTATTGACATATAAACTGCAATAACTCATAAACCATTTGAGATTTCAAAGTGATTTTTTCAGGGTTTATTCTCCTATCAATTCTGCATCTTTTGATATCCATATCATTGGTTTAAAACAATTTTGATCTTTTTTGAAAAAACTTTAAACTGCAATTACTCGTAAACCCTTTGAGATTTCAAAGTTTCTTTTTCAGGGTTTACTCTCCTTTCAATTCTGCATCTTTCGATACCCATATCATTGGTATTGTTAAATGTTGAAATTTTTACAAAAAACGAGATAAAAATGAAAAAAATATTTAAAATTTTGAAATTTCAATAGCACCACTCGACTCCAAATTTAATTCTGCTTCTATTAAGCTATAAAAACAATCAAAAATCAAAAACTCACTTTTTCGCCTAAAAAAACTGCAAGGGGGGTACCTTACCTTTTTGCAAAGTTTGAAAATTGGCTGTTTTCACGAGTTAATTACTCAGAAACTATAAGAGATATTTTCGAATTGAAAACACCACAGTAAAATTTGAACTTTCTTCTTTCATCATGTGTAAGTTCATATCTTTACGATGTATAGTTATGGAGCTACAGGCGATTTAAAAAGGTATTGCAAATGGCGAAACGTGAAATGTTAAGATCTGGTATTTTTATTGACATATAAACTGCAATAACTCATAAACCATTTGAGATTTCAAAGTGATTTTTTCAGGGTTTATTCTCCTATCAATTCTGCATCTTTTGATATCCATATCATTGGTTTAAAACAATTTTGATCTTTTTTGAAAAAACTTTAAACTGCAATTACTCGTAAACCCTTTGAGATTTCAAAGTTTCTTTTTCAGGGTTTACTCTCCTTTCAATTCTGCATCTTTCGATACCCATATCATTGGTATTGTTAAATGTTGAAATTTTTACAAAAAACGAGATAAAAATGAAAAAAATATTTAAAATTTTGAAATTTCAATAGCACCACTCGACTCCAAATTTAATTCTGCTTCTATTAAGCTATAAAAACAATCAAAAATCAAAAACTCACTTTTTCGCCTAAAAAAACTGCAAGGGGGGTACCTTACCTTTTTGCAAAGTTTGAAAATTGGCTGTTTTCACGAGTTAATTACTCAGAAACTATAAGAGATATTTTCGAACTGAAAACACCACAGTAAAATTTGAACTTTCTTCTTTCATCATGTGTAAGTTCATATCTTTACGATGTATAGTTATGGAGCTACAGGCGGTTTAAAAAGGTATTGCAAATGGCGAAAAGTGAAATGTTAAAATCTGGTATTTTTATTGACATATAAACTGCAATAACTCATAAACCATTTGAGATTTCAAAGTGATTTTTTCAGGGTTTATTCTCCTATCAATTCTGCATCTTTTGATATCCATATCATTGGTTTAAAACAATTTTGATCTTTTTTGAAAAAACTTTAAACTGCAATTACTCGTAAACCCTTTGAGATTTCAAAGTTTCTTTTTCAGGGTTTACTCTCCTTTCAATTCTGCATCTTTCGATACCCATATCATTGGTATTGTTAAATGTTGAAATTTTTACAAAAAACGAGATAAAAATGAAAAAAATATTTAAAATTTTGAAATTTCAATAGCACCACTCGACTCCAAATTTAATTCTGCTTCTATTAAGCTATAAAAACAATCAAAAATCAAAAACTCACTTTTTCGCCTAAAAAAACTGCAAGGGGGGTACCTTACCTTTTTGCAAAGTTTGAAAATTGGCTGTTTTCACGAGTTAATTACTCAGAAACTATAAGAGATATTTTCGAATTGAAAACACCACAGTAAAATTTGAACTTTCTTCTTTCATCATGTGTAAGTTCATATCTTTACGATGTATAGTTATGGAGCTACAGGCGATTTAAAAAGGTATTGCAAATGGCGAAACGTGAAATGTTAAGATCTGGTATTTTTATTGACATATAAACTGCAATAACTCATAAACCATTTGAGATTTCAAAGTGATTTTTTCAGGGTTTATTCTCCTATCAATTCTGCATCTTTTGATATCCATATCATTGGTTTAAAACAATTTTGATCTTTTTTGAAAAAACTTTAAACTGCAATTACTCGTAAACCCTTTGAGATTTCAAAGTTTCTTTTTCAGGGTTTACTCTCCTTTCAATTCTGCATCTTTCGATACCCATATCATTGGTATTGTTAAATGTTGAAATTTTTACAAAAAACGAGATAAAAATGAAAAAAATATTTAAAATTTTGAAATTTCAATAGCACCACTCGACTCCAAATTTAATTCTGCTTCTATTAAGCTATAAAAACAATCAAAAATCAAAAACTCACTTTTTCGCCTAAAAAAACTGCAAGGGGGGTACCTTACCTTTTTGCAAAGTTTGAAAATTGGCTGTTTTCACGAGTTAATTACTCAGAAACTATAAGAGATATTTTCGAACTGAAAACACCACAGTAAAATTTGAACTTTCTTCTTTCATCATGTGTAAGTTCATATCTTTACGATGTATAGTTATGGAGCTACAGGCGGTTTAAAAAGGTATTGCAAATGGCGAAAAGTGAAATGTTAAAATCTGGTATTTTTATTGACATATAAACTGCAATAACTCATAAACCATTTGAGATTTCAAAGTGATTTTTTCAGGGTTTATTCTCCTATCAATTCTGCATCTTTTGATATCCATATCATTGGTTTAAAACAATTTTGATCTTTTTTGAAAAAACTTTAAACTGCAATTACTCGTAAACCCTTTGAGATTTCAAAGTTTCTTTTTCAGGGTTTACTCTCCTTTCAATTCTGCATCTTTCGATACCCATATCATTGGTATTGTTAAATGTTGAAATTTTTACAAAAAACGAGATAAAAATGAAAAAAATATTTAAAATTTTGAAATTTCAATAGCACCACTCGACTCCAAATTTAATTCTGCTTCTATTAAGCTATAAAAACAATCAAAAATCAAAAACTCACTTTTTCGCCTAAAAAAACTGCAAGGGGGGTACCTTACCTTTTTGCAAAGTTTGAAAATTGGCTGTTTTCACGAGTTAATTACTCAGAAACTATAAGAGATATTTTCGAATTGAAAACACCACAGTAAAATTTGAACTTTCTTCTTTCATCATGTGTAAGTTCATATCTTTACGATGTATAGTTATGGAGCTACAGGCGATTTAAAAAGGTATTGCAAATGGCGAAACGTGAAATGTTAAGATCTGGTATTTTTATTGACATATAAACTGCAATAACTCATAAACCATTTGAGATTTCAAAGTGATTTTTTCAGGGTTTATTCTCCTATCAATTCTGCATCTTTTGATATCCATATCATTGGTTTAAAACAATTTTGATCTTTTTTGAAAAAACTTTAAACTGCAATTACTCGTAAACCCTTTGAGATTTCAAAGTTTCTTTTTCAGGGTTTACTCTCCTTTCAATTCTGCATCTTTCGATACCCATATCATTGGTATTGTTAAATGTTGAAATTTTTACAAAAAACGAGATAAAAATGAAAAAAATATTTAAAATTTTGAAATTTCAATAGCACCACTCGACTCCAAATTTAATTCTGCTTCTATTAAGCTATAAAAACAATCAAAAATCAAAAACTCACTTTTTCGCCTAAAAAAACTGCAAGGGGGGTACCTTACCTTTTTGCAAAGTTTGAAAATTGGCTGTTTTCACGAGTTAATTACTCAGAAACTATAAGAGATATTTTCGAATTGAAAACACCACAGTAAAATTTGAACTTTCTTCTTTCATCATGTGTAAGTTCATATCTTTACGATGTATAGTTATGGAGCTACAGGCGATTTAAAAAGGTATTGCAAATGGCGAAACGTGAAATGTTAAGATCTGGTATTTTTATTGACATATAAACTGCAATAACTCATAAACCATTTGAGATTTCAAAGTGATTTTTTCAGGGTTTATTCTCCTATCAATTTCGCATCTTTTGATATCCATATCATTGGTTTAAAACAATTTTGATCTTTTTTGAAAAAACTTTAAACTGCAATTACTCGTAAACCCTTTGAGATTTCAAAGTTTCTTTTTCAGGGTTTACTCTCCTTTCAATTCTGCATCTTTCGATACCCATATCATTGGTATTGTTAAATGTTGAAATTTTTACAAAAAACGAGATAAAAATGAAAAAAATATTTAAAATTTTGAAATTTCAATAGCACCACTCGACTCCAAATTTAATTCTGCTTCTATTAAGCTATAAAAACAATCAAAAATCAAAAACTCACTTTTTCGCCTAAAAAAACTGCAAGGGGGGTACCTTACCTTTTTGCAAAGTTTGAAAATTGGCTGTTTTCACGAGTTAATTACTCAGAAACTATAAGAGATATTTTCGAATTGAAAACACCACAGTAAAATTTGAACTTTCTTCTTTCATCATGTGTAAGTTCATATCTTTACGATGTATAGTTATGGAGCTACAGGCGATTTAAAAAGGTATTGCAAATGGCGAAACGTGAAATGTTAAGATCTGGTATTTTTATTGACATATAAACTGCAATAACTCATAAACCATTTGAGATTTCAAAGTGATTTTTTCAGGGTTTATTCTCCTATCAATTCTGCATCTTTTGATATCCATATCATTGGTTTAAAACAATTTTGATCTTTTTTGAAAAAACTTTAAACTGCAATTACTCGTAAACCCTTTGAGATTTCAAAGTTTCTTTTTCAGGGTTTACTCTCCTTTCAATTCTGCATCTTTCGATACCCATATCATTGGTATTGTTAAATGTTGAAATTTTTACAAAAAACGAGATAAAAATGAAAAAAATATTTAAAATTTTGAAATTTCAATAGCACCACTCGACTCCAAATTTAATTCTGCTTCTATTAAGCTATAAAAACAATCAAAAATCAAAAACTCACTTTTTCGCCTAAAAAAACTGCAAGGGGGGTACCTTACCTTTTTGCAAAGTTTGAAAATTGGCTGTTTTCACGAGTTAATTACTCAGAAACTATAAGAGATATTTTCGAACTGAAAACACCACAGTAAAATTTGAACTTTCTTCTTTCATCATGTGTAAGTTCATATCTTTACGATGTATAGTTATGGAGCTACAGGCGGTTTAAAAAGGTATTGCAAATGGCGAAAAGTGAAATGTTAAAATCTGGTATTTTTATTGACATATAAACTGCAATAACTCATAAACCATTTGAGATTTCAAAGTGATTTTTTCAGGGTTTATTCTCCTATCAATTCTGCATCTTTTGATATCCATATCATTGGTTTAAAACAATTTTGATCTTTTTTGAAAAAACTTTAAACTGCAATTACTCGTAAACCCTTTGAGATTTCAAAGTTTCTTTTTCAGGGTTTACTCTCCTTTCAATTCTGCATCTTTCGATACCCATATCATTGGTATTGTTAAATGTTGAAATTTTTACAAAAAACGAGATAAAAATGAAAAAAATATTTAAAATTTTGAAATTTCAATAGCACCACTCGACTCCAAATTTAATTCTGCTTCTATTAAGCTATAAAAACAATCAAAAATCAAAAACTCACTTTTTCGCCTAAAAAAACTGCAAGGGGGGTACCTTACCTTTTTGCAAAGTTTGAAAATTGGCTGTTTTCACGAGTTAATTACTCAGAAACTATAAGAGATATTTTCGAATTGAAAACACCACAGTAAAATTTGAACTTTCTTCTTTCATCATGTGTAAGTTCATATCTTTACGATGTATAGTTATGGAGCTACAGGCGATTTAAAAAGGTATTGCAAATGGCGAAACGTGAAATGTTAAGATCTGGTATTTTTATTGACATATAAACTGCAATAACTCATAAACCATTTGAGATTTCAAAGTGATTTTTTCAGGGTTTATTCTCCTATCAATTCTGCATCTTTTGATATCCATATCATTGGTTTAAAACAATTTTGATCTTTTTTGAAAAAACTTTAAACTGCAATTACTCGTAAACCCTTTGAGATTTCAAAGTTTCTTTTTCAGGGTTTACTCTCCTTTCAATTCTGCATCTTTCGATACCCATATCATTGGTATTGTTAAATGTTGAAATTTTTACAAAAAACGAGATAAAAATGAAAAAAATATTTAAAATTTTGAAATTTCAATAGCACCACTCGACTCCAAATTTAATTCTGCTTCTATTAAGCTATAAAAACAATCAAAAATCAAAAACTCACTTTTTCGCCTAAAAAAACTGCAAGGGGGGTACCTTACCTTTTTGCAAAGTTTGAAAATTGGCTGTTTTCACGAGTTAATTACTCAGAAACTATAAGAGATATTTTCGAACTGAAAACACCACAGTAAAATTTGAACTTTCTTCTTTCATCATGTGTAAGTTCATATCTTTACGATGTATAGTTATGGAGCTACAGGCGGTTTAAAAAGGTATTGCAAATGGCGAAAAGTGAAATGTTAAAATCTGGTATTTTTATTGACATATAAACTGCAATAACTCATAAACCATTTGAGATTTCAAAGTGATTTTTTCAGGGTTTATTCTCCTATCAATTCTGCATCTTTTGATATCCATATCATTGGTTTAAAACAATTTTGATCTTTTTTGAAAAAACTTTAAACTGCAATTACTCGTAAACCCTTTGAGATTTCAAAGTTTCTTTTTCAGGGTTTACTCTCCTTTCAATTCTGCATCTTTCGATACCCATATCATTGGTATTGTTAAATGTTGAAATTTTTACAAAAAACGAGATAAAAATGAAAAAAATATTTAAAATTTTGAAATTTCAATAGCACCACTCGACTCCAAATTTAATTCTGCTTCTATTAAGCTATAAAAACAATCAAAAATCAAAAACTCACTTTTTCGCCTAAAAAAACTGCAAGGGGGGTGTACCTTACCTTTTTGCAAAGTTTGAAAATTGGCTGTTTTCACGAGTTAATTACTCAGAAACTATAAGAGATATTTTCGAATTGAAAACACCACAGTAAAATTTGAACTTTCTTCTTTCATCATGTGTAAGTTCATATCTTTACGATGTATAGTTATGGAGCTACAGGCGATTTAAAAAGGTATTGCAAATGGCGAAACGTGAAATGTTAAGATCTGGTATTTTTATTGACATATAAACTGCAATAACTCATAAACCATTTGAGATTTCAAAGTGATTTTTTCAGGGTTTATTCTCCTATCAATTCTGCATCTTTTGATATCCATATCATTGGTTTAAAACAATTTTGATCTTTTTTGAAAAAACTTTAAACTGCAATTACTCGTAAACCCTTTGAGATTTCAAAGTTTCTTTTTCAGGGTTTACTCTCCTTTCAATTCTGCATCTTTCGATACCCATATCATTGGTATTGTTAAATGTTGAAATTTTTACAAAAAACGAGATAAAAATGAAAAAAATATTTAAAATTTTGAAATTTCAATAGCACCACTCGACTCCAAATTTAATTCTGCTTCTATTAAGCTATAAAAACAATCAAAAATCAAAAACTCACTTTTTCGCCTAAAAAAACTGCAAGGGGGGTACCTTACCTTTTTGCAAAGTTTGAAAATTGGCTGTTTTCACGAGTTAATTACTCAGAAACTATAAGAGATATTTTCGAACTGAAAACACCACAGTAAAATTTGAACTTTCTTCTTTCATCATGTGTAAGTTCATATCTTTACGATGTATAGTTATGGAGCTACAGGCGGTTTAAAAAGGTATTGCAAATGGCGAAAAGTGAAATGTTAAAATCTGGTATTTTTATTGACATATAAACTGCAATAACTCATAAACCATTTGAGATTTCAAAGTGATTTTTTCAGGGTTTATTCTCCTATCAATTCTGCATCTTTTGATATCCATATCATTGGTTTAAAACAATTTTGATCTTTTTTGAAAAAACTTTAAACTGCAATTACTCGTAAACCCTTTGAGATTTCAAAGTTTCTTTTTCAGGGTTTACTCTCCTTTCAATTCTGCATCTTTCGATACCCATATCATTGGTATTGTTAAATGTTGAAATTTTTACAAAAAACGAGATAAAAATGAAAAAAATATTTAAAATTTTGAAATTTCAATAGCACCACTCGACTCCAAATTTAATTCTGCTTCTATTAAGCTATAAAAACAATCAAAAATCAAAAACTCACTTTTTCGCCTAAAAAAACTGCAAGGGGGGTACCTTACCTTTTTGCAAAGTTTGAAAATTGGCTGTTTTCACGAGTTAATTACTCAGAAACTATAAGAGATATTTTCGAATTGAAAACACCACAGTAAAATTTGAACTTTCTTCTTTCATCATGTGTAAGTTCATATCTTTACGATGTATAGTTATGGAGCTACAGGCGATTTAAAAAGGTATTGCAAATGGCGAAACGTGAAATGTTAAGATCTGGTATTTTTATTGACATATAAACTGCAATAACTCATAAACCATTTGAGATTTCAAAGTGATTTTTTCAGGGTTTATTCTCCTATCAATTTTGCATCTTTTGATATCCATATCATTGGTTTAAAACAATTTTGATCTTTTTTGAAAAAACTTTAAACTGCAATTACTCGTAAACCCTTTGAGATTTCAAAGTTTCTTTTTCAGGGTTTACTCTCCTTTCAATTCTGCATCTTTCGATACCCATATCATTGGTATTGTTAAATGTTGAAATTTTTACAAAAAACGAGATAAAAATGAAAAAAATATTTAAAATTTTGAAATTTCAATAGCACCACTCGACTCCAAATTTAATTCTGCTTCTATTAAGCTATAAAAACAATCAAAAATCAAAAACTCACTTTTTCGCCTAAAAAAACTGCAAGGGGGGTACCTTACCTTTTTGCAAAGTTTGAAAATTGGCTGTTTTCACGAGTTAATTACTCAGAAACTATAAGAGATATTTTCGAATTGAAAACACCACAGTAAAATTTGAACTTTCTTCTTTCATCATGTGTAAGTTCATATCTTTACGATGTATAGTTATGGAGCTACAGGCGATTTAAAAAGGTATTGCAAATGGCGAAACGTGAAATGTTAAGATCTGGTATTTTTATTGACATATAAACTGCAATAACTCATAAACCATTTGAGATTTCAAAGTGATTTTTTCAGGGTTTATTCTCCTATCAATTCTGCATCTTTTGATATCCATATCATTGGTTTAAAACAATTTTGATCTTTTTTGAAAAAACTTTAAACTGCAATTACTCGTAAACCCTTTGAGATTTCAAAGTTTCTTTTTCAGGGTTTACTCTCCTTTCAATTCTGCATCTTTCGATACCCATATCATTGGTATTGTTAAATGTTGAAATTTTTACAAAAAACGAGATAAAAATGAAAAAAATATTTAAAATTTTGAAATTTCAATAGCACCACTCGACTCCAAATTTAATTCTGCTTCTATTAAGCTATAAAAACAATCAAAAATCAAAAACTCACTTTTTCGCCTAAAAAAACTGCAAGGGGGGTGGGTACCTTACCTTTTTGCAAAGTTTGAAAATTGGCTGTTTTCACGAGTTAATTACTCAGAAACTATAAGAGATATTTTCGAACTGAAAACACCACAGTAAAATTTGAACTTTCTTCTTTCATCATGTGTAAGTTCATATCTTTACGATGTATAGTTATGGAGCTACAGGCGGTTTAAAAAGGTATTGCAAATGGCGAAAAGTGAAATGTTAAAATCTGGTATTTTTATTGACATATAAACTGCAATAACTCATAAACCATTTGAGATTTCAAAGTGATTTTTTCAGGGTTTATTCTCCTATCAATTCTGCATCTTTTGATATCCATATCATTGGTTTAAAACAATTTTGATCTTTTTTGAAAAAACTTTAAACTGCAATTACTCGTAAACCCTTTGAGATTTCAAAGTTTCTTTTTCAGGGTTTACTCTCCTTTCAATTCTGCATCTTTCGATACCCATATCATTGGTATTGTTAAATGTTGAAATTTTTACAAAAAACGAGATAAAAATGAAAAAAATATTTAAAATTTTGAAATTTCAATAGCACCACTCGACTCCAAATTTAATTCTGCTTCTATTAAGCTATAAAAACAATCAAAAATCAAAAACTCACTTTTTCGCCTAAAAAAACTGCAAGGGGGGTACCTTACCTTTTTGCAAAGTTTGAAAATTGGCTGTTTTCACGAGTTAATTACTCAGAAACTATAAGAGATATTTTCGAATTGAAAACACCACAGTAAAATTTGAACTTTCTTCTTTCATCATGTGTAAGTTCATATCTTTACGATGTATAGTTATGGAGCTACAGGCGATTTAAAAAGGTATTGCAAATGGCGAAACGTGAAATGTTAAGATCTGGTATTTTTATTGACATATAAACTGCAATAACTCATAAACCATTTGAGATTTCAAAGTGATTTTTTCAGGGTTTATTCTCCTATCAATTCTGCATCTTTTGATATCCATATCATTGGTTTAAAACAATTTTGATCTTTTTTGAAAAAACTTTAAACTGCAATTACTCGTAAACCCTTTGAGATTTCAAAGTTTCTTTTTCAGGGTTTACTCTCCTTTCAATTCTGCATCTTTCGATACCCATATCATTGGTATTGTTAAATGTTGAAATTTTTACAAAAAACGAGATAAAAATGAAAAAAATATTTAAAATTTTGAAATTTCAATAGCACCACTCGACTCCAAATTTAATTCTGCTTCTATTAAGCTATAAAAACAATCAAAAATCAAAAACTCACTTTTTCGCCTAAAAAAACTGCAAGGGGGGTACCTTACCTTTTTGCAAAGTTTGAAAATTGGCTGTTTTCACGAGTTAATTACTCAGAAACTATAAGAGATATTTTCGAATTGAAAACACCACAGTAAAATTTGAACTTTCTTCTTTCATCATGTGTAAGTTCATATCTTTACGATGTATAGTTATGGAGCTACAGGCGATTTAAAAAGGTATTGCAAATGGCGAAACGTGAAATGTTAAGATCTGGTATTTTTATTGACATATAAACTGCAATAACTCATAAACCATTTGAGATTTCAAAGTGATTTTTTCAGGGTTTATTCTCCTATCAATTCTGCATCTTTTGATATCCATATCATTGGTTTAAAACAATTTTGATCTTTTTTGAAAAAACTTTAAACTGCAATTACTCGTAAACCCTTTGAGATTTCAAAGTTTCTTTTTCAGGGTTTACTCTCCTTTCAATTCTGCATCTTTCGATACCCATATCATTGGTATTGTTAAATGTTGAAATTTTTACAAAAAACGAGATAAAAATGAAAAAAATATTTAAAATTTTGAAATTTCAATAGCACCACTCGACTCCAAATTTAATTCTGCTTCTATTAAGCTATAAAAACAATCAAAAATCAAAAACTCACTTTTTCGCCTAAAAAAACTGCAAGGGGGGTACCTTACCTTTTTGCAAAGTTTGAAAATTGGCTGTTTTCACGAGTTAATTACTCAGAAACTATAAGAGATATTTTCGAACTGAAAACACCACAGTAAAATTTGAACTTTCTTCTTTCATCATGTGTAAGTTCATATCTTTACGATGTATAGTTATGGAGCTACAGGCGGTTTAAAAAGGTATTGCAAATGGCGAAAAGTGAAATGTTAAAATCTGGTATTTTTATTGACATATAAACTGCAATAACTCATAAACCATTTGAGATTTCAAAGTGATTTTTTCAGGGTTTATTCTCCTATCAATTCTGCATCTTTTGATATCCATATCATTGGTTTAAAACAATTTTGATCTTTTTTGAAAAAACTTTAAACTGCAATTACTCGTAAACCCTTTGAGATTTCAAAGTTTCTTTTTCAGGGTTTACTCTCCTTTCAATTCTGCATCTTTCGATACCCATATCATTGGTATTGTTAAATGTTGAAATTTTTACAAAAAACGAGATAAAAATGAAAAAAATATTTAAAATTTTGAAATTTCAATAGCACCACTCGACTCCAAATTTAATTCTGCTTCTATTAAGCTATAAAAACAATCAAAAATCAAAAACTCACTTTTTCGCCTAAAAAAACTGCAAGGGGGGTACCTTACCTTTTTGCAAAGTTTGAAAATTGGCTGTTTTCACGAGTTAATTACTCAGAAACTATAAGAGATATTTTCGAATTGAAAACACCACAGTAAAATTTGAACTTTCTTCTTTCATCATGTGTAAGTTCATATCTTTACGATGTATAGTTATGGAGCTACAGGCGATTTAAAAAGGTATTGCAAATGGCGAAACGTGAAATGTTAAGATCTGGTATTTTTATTGACATATAAACTGCAATAACTCATAAACCATTTGAGATTTCAAAGTGATTTTTTCAGGGTTTATTCTCCTATCAATTTTGCATCTTTTGATATCCATATCATTGGTTTAAAACAATTTTGATCTTTTTTGAAAAAACTTTAAACTGCAATTACTCGTAAACCCTTTGAGATTTCAAAGTTTCTTTTTCAGGGTTTACTCTCCTTTCAATTCTGCATCTTTCGATACCCATATCATTGGTATTGTTAAATGTTGAAATTTTTACAAAAAACGAGATAAAAATGAAAAAAATATTTAAAATTTTGAAATTTCAATAGCACCACTCGACTCCAAATTTAATTCTGCTTCTATTAAGCTATAAAAACAATCAAAAATCAAAAACTCACTTTTTCGCCTAAAAAAACTGCAAGGGGGGTACCTTACCTTTTTGCAAAGTTTGAAAATTGGCTGTTTTCACGAGTTAATTACTCAGAAACTATAAGAGATATTTTCGAATTGAAAACACCACAGTAAAATTTGAACTTTCTTCTTTCATCATGTGTAAGTTCATATCTTTACGATGTATAGTTATGGAGCTACAGGCGATTTAAAAAGGTATTGCAAATGGCGAAACGTGAAATGTTAAGATCTGGTATTTTTATTGACATATAAACTGCAATAACTCATAAACCATTTGAGATTTCAAAGTGATTTTTTCAGGGTTTATTCTCCTATCAATTCTGCATCTTTTGATATCCATATCATTGGTTTAAAACAATTTTGATCTTTTTTGAAAAAACTTTAAACTGCAATTACTCGTAAACCCTTTGAGATTTCAAAGTTTCTTTTTCAGGGTTTACTCTCCTTTCAATTCTGCATCTTTCGATACCCATATCATTGGTATTGTTAAATGTTGAAATTTTTACAAAAAACGAGATAAAAATGAAAAAAATATTTAAAATTTTGAAATTTCAATAGCACCACTCGACTCCAAATTTAATTCTGCTTCTATTAAGCTATAAAAACAATCAAAAATCAAAAACTCACTTTTTCGCCTAAAAAAACTGCAAGGGGGGTACCTTACCTTTTTGCAAAGTTTGAAAATTGGCTGTTTTCACGAGTTAATTACTCAGAAACTATAAGAGATATTTTCGAACTGAAAACACCACAGTAAAATTTGAACTTTCTTCTTTCATCATGTGTAAGTTCATATCTTTACGATGTATAGTTATGGAGCTACAGGCGGTTTAAAAAGGTATTGCAAATGGCGAAAAGTGAAATGTTAAAATCTGGTATTTTTATTGACATATAAACTGCAATAACTCATAAACCATTTGAGATTTCAAAGTGATTTTTTCAGGGTTTATTCTCCTATCAATTCTGCATCTTTTGATATCCATATCATTGGTTTAAAACAATTTTGATCTTTTTTGAAAAAACTTTAAACTGCAATTACTCGTAAACCCTTTGAGATTTCAAAGTTTCTTTTTCAGGGTTTACTCTCCTTTCAATTCTGCATCTTTCGATACCCATATCATTGGTATTGTTAAATGTTGAAATTTTTACAAAAAACGAGATAAAAATGAAAAAAATATTTAAAATTTTGAAATTTCAATAGCACCACTCGACTCCAAATTTAATTCTGCTTCTATTAAGCTATAAAAACAATCAAAAATCAAAAACTCACTTTTTCGCCTAAAAAAACTGCAAGGGGGGTACCTTACCTTTTTGCAAAGTTTGAAAATTGGCTGTTTTCACGAGTTAATTACTCAGAAACTATAAGAGATATTTTCGAACTGAAAACACCACAGTAAAATTTGAACTTTCTTCTTTCATCATGTGTAAGTTCATATCTTTACGATGTATAGTTATGGAGCTACAGGCGGTTTAAAAAGGTATTGCAAATGGCGAAAAGTGAAATGTTAAAATCTGGTATTTTTATTGACATATAAACTGCAATAACTCATAAACCATTTGAGATTTCAAAGTGATTTTTTCAGGGTTTATTCTCCTATCAATTCTGCATCTTTTGATATCCATATCATTGGTTTAAAACAATTTTGATCTTTTTTGAAAAAACTTTAAACTGCAATTACTCGTAAACCCTTTGAGATTTCAAAGTTTCTTTTTCAGGGTTTACTCTCCTTTCAATTCTGCATCTTTCGATACCCATATCATTGGTATTGTTAAATGTTGAAATTTTTACAAAAAACGAGATAAAAATGAAAAAAATATTTAAAATTTTGAAATTTCAATAGCACCACTCGACTCCAAATTTAATTCTGCTTCTATTAAGCTATAAAAACAATCAAAAATCAAAAACTCACTTTTTCGCCTAAAAAAACTGCAAGGGGACCTTACCTTTTTGCAAAGTTTGAAAATTGGCTGTTTTCACGAGTTAATTACTCAGAAACTATAAGAGATATTTTCGAACTGAAAACACCACAGTAAAATTTGAACTTTCTTCTTTCATCATGTGTAAGTTCATATCTTTACGATGTATAGTTATGGAGCTACAGGCGATTTAAAAAGGTATTGCAAATGGCGAAACGTGAAATGTTAAGATCTGGTATTTTTATTGACATATAAACTGCAATAACTCATAAACCATTTGAGATTTCAAAGTGATTTTTTCAGGGTTTATTCTCCTATCAATTCTGCATCTTTTGATATCCATATCATTGGTTTAAAACAATTTTGATCTTTTTTGAAAAAACTTTAAACTGCAATTACTCGTAAACCCTTTGAGATTTCAAAGTTTCTTTTTCAGGGTTTACTCTCCTTTCAATTCTGCATCTTTCGATACCCATATCATTGGTATTGTTAAATTTTGAAATTTTTACAAAAAACGAGATAAAAATGAAAAAAATATTTAAAATTTTGAAATTTCAATAGCACCACTCGACTCCAAATTTAATTCTGCTTCTATTAAGCTATAAAAACAATCAAAAATCAAAAACTCACTTTTTCGCCTAAAAAAACTGCAAGGGGGGTACCTTACCTTTTTGCAAAGTTTGAAAATTGGCTGTTTTCACGAGTTAATTACTCAGAAACTATAAGAGATATTTTCGAACTGAAAACACCACAGTAAAATTTGAACTTTCTTCTTTCATCATGTGTAAGTTCATATCTTTACGATGTATAGTTATGGAGCTACAGGCGGTTTAAAAGGTATTGCAAATGGCGAAAAGTGAAATGTTAAAATCTGGTATTTTTATTGACATATAAACTGCAATAACTCATAAACCATTTGAGATTTCAAAGTGATTTTTTCAGGGTTTATTCTCCTATCAATTCTGCATCTTTTGATATCCATATCATTGGTTTAAAACAATTTTGATCTTTTTTGAAAAAACTTTAAACTGCAATTACTCGTAAACCCTTTGAGATTTCAAAGTTTCTTTTTCAGGGTTTACTCTCCTTTCAATTCTGCATCTTTCGATACCCATATCATTGGTATTGTTAAATGTTGAAATTTTTACAAAAAACGAGATAAAAATGAAAAAAATATTTAAAATTTTGAAATTTCAATAGCACCACTCGACTCCAAATTTAATTCTGCTTCTATTAAGCTATAAAAACAATCAAAAATCAAAAACTCACTTTTTCGCCTAAAAAAACTGCAAGGGGACCTTACCTTTTTGCAAAGTTTGAAAATTGGCTGTTTTCACGAGTTAATTACTCAGAAACTATAAGAGATATTTTCGAACTGAAAACACCACAGTAAAATTTGAACTTTCTTCTTTCATCATGTGTAAGTTCATATCTTTACGATGTATAGTTATGGAGCTACAGGCGATTTAAAAAGGTATTGCAAATGGCGAAACGTGAAATGTTAAGATCTGGTATTTTTATTGACATATAAACTGCAATAACTCATAAACCATTTGAGATTTCAAAGTGATTTTTTCAGGGTTTATTCTCCTATCAATTCTGCATCTTTTGATATCCATATCATTGGTTTAAAACAATTTTGATCTTTTTTGAAAAAACTTTAAACTGCAATTACTCGTAAACCCTTTGAGATTTCAAAGTTTCTTTTTCAGGGTTTACTCTCCTTTCAGTTCTGCATCTTTCGATACCCATATCATTGGTATTGTTAAATGTTGAAATTTTTACAAAAAACGAGATAAAAATGAAAAAAATATTTAAAATTTTGAAATTTCAATAGCACCACTCGACTCCAAATTTAATTCTGCTTCTATTAAGCTATAAAAACAATCAAAAATCAAAAACTCACTTTTTCGCCTAAAAAAACTGCAAGGGGGGTACCTTACCTTTTTGCAAAGTTTGAAAATTGGCTGTTTTCACGAGTTAATTACTCAGAAACTATAAGAGATATTTTCGAACTGAAAACACCACAGTAAAATTTGAACTTTCTTCTTTCATCATGTGTAAGTTCATATCTTTACGATGTATAGTTATGGAGCTACAGGCGGTTTAAAAAGGTATTGCAAATGGCGAAAAGTGAAATGTTAAAATCTGGTATTTTTATTGACATATAAACTGCAATAACTCATAAACCATTTGAGATTTCAAAGTGATTTTTTCAGGGTTTATTCTCCTATCAATTCTGCATCTTTTGATATCCATATCATTGGTTATAAACAATTTTGATCTTTTTTGAAAAAACTTTAAACTGCAATTACTCGTAAACCCTTTGAGATTTCAAAGTTTCTTTTTCAGGGTTTACTCTCCTTTCAATTCTGCATCTTTCGATACCCATATCATTGGTATTGTTAAATGTTGAAATTTTTACAAAAAACGAGATAAAAATGAAAAAAATATTTAAAATTTTGAAATTTCAATAGCACCACTCGACTCCAAATTTAATTCTGCTTCTATTAAGCTATAAAAACAATCAAAAATCAAAAACTCACTTTTTCGCCTAAAAAAACTGCAAGGGGGGTGGGTACCTTACCTTTTTGCAAAGTTTGAAAATTGGCTGTTTTCACGAGTTAATTACTCAGAAACTATAAGAGATATTTTCGAATTGAAAACACCACAGTAAAATTTGAACTTTCTTCTTTCATCATGTGTAAGTTCATATCTTTACGATGTATAGTTATGGAGCTACAGGCGATTTAAAAAGGTATTGCAAATGGCGAAACGTGAAATGTTAAGATCTGGTATTTTTATTGACATATAAACTGCAATAACTCATAAACCATTTGAGATTTCAAAGTGATTTTTTCAGGGTTTATTCTCCTATCAATTCTGCATCTTTTGATATCCATATCATTGGTTTAAAACAATTTTGATCTTTTTTGAAAAAACTTTAAACTGCAATTACTCGTAAACCCTTTGAGATTTCAAAGTTTCTTTTTCAGGGTTTACTCTCCTTTCAATTCTGCATCTTTCGATACCCATATCATTGGTATTGTTAAATGTTGAAATTTTTACAAAAAACGAGATAAAAATGAAAAAAATATTTAAAATTTTGAAATTTCAATAGCACCACTCGACTCCAAATTTAATTCTGCTTCTATTAAGCTATAAAAACAATCAAAAATCAAAAACTCACTTTTTCGCCTAAAAAAACTGCAAGGGGGGTGGGTACCTTACCTTTTTGCAAAGTTTGAAAATTGGCTGTTTTCACGAGTTAATTACTCAGAAACTATAAGAGATATTTTCGAACTGAAAACACCACAGTAAAATTTGAACTTTCTTCTTTCATCATGTGTAAGTTCATATCTTTACGATGTATAGTTATGGAGCTACAGGCGGTTTAAAAAGGTATTGCAAATGGCGAAAAGTGAAATGTTAAAATCTGGTATTTTTATTGACATATAAACTGCAATAACTCATAAACCATTTGAGATTTCAAAGTGATTTTTTCAGGGTTTATTCTCCTATCAATTCTGCATCTTTTGATATCCATATCATTGGTTTAAAACAATTTTGATCTTTTTTGAAAAAACTTTAAACTGCAATTACTCGTAAACCCTTTGAGATTTCAAAGTTTCTTTTTCAGGGTTTACTCTCCTTTCAATTCTGCATCTTTCGATACCCATATCATTGGTATTGTTAAATGTTGAAATTTTTACAAAAAACGAGATAAAAATGAAAAAAATATTTAAAATTTTGAAATTTCAATAGCACCACTCGACTCCAAATTTAATTCTGCTTCTATTAAGCTATAAAAACAATCAAAAATCAAAAACTCACTTTTTCGCCTAAAAAAACTGCAAGGGGGGTGGGTACCTTACCTTTTTGCAAAGTTTGAAAATTGGCTGTTTTCACGAGTTAATTACTCAGAAACTATAAGAGATATTTTCGAATTGAAAACACCACAGTAAAATTTGAACTTTCTTCTTTCATCATGTGTAAGTTCATATCTTTACGATGTATAGTTATGGAGCTACAGGCGATTTAAAAAGGTATTGCAAATGGCGAAACGTGAAATGTTAAGATCTGGTATTTTTATTGACATATAAACTGCAATAACTCATAAACCATTTGAGATTTCAAAGTGATTTTTTCAGGGTTTATTCTCCTATCAATTTTGCATCTTTTGATATCCATATCATTGGTTTAAAACAATTTTGATCTTTTTTGAAAAAACTTTAAACTGCAATTACTCGTAAACCCTTTGAGATTTCAAAGTTTCTTTTTCAGGGTTTACTCTCCTTTCAATTCTGCATCTTTCGATACCCATATCATTGGTATTGTTAAATGTTGAAATTTTTACAAAAAACGAGATAAAAATGAAAAAAATATTTAAAATTTTGAAATTTCAATAGCACCACTCGACTCCAAATTTAATTCTGCTTCTATTAAGCTATAAAAACAATCAAAAATCAAAAACTCACTTTTTCGCCTAAAAAAACTGCAAGGGGGGTACCTTACCTTTTTGCAAAGTTTGAAAATTGGCTGTTTTCACGAGTTAATTACTCAGAAACTATAAAAGATATTTTCGAATTGAAAACACCACAGTAAAATCTGAACTTTCTTCTTTCATCATGTGTAAGTTCATATCTTTACGATGTATAGTTATGGAGCTACAGGCGATTTAAAAAGGTATTGCAAATGGCGAAACGTGAAATGTTAAGATCTGGTATTTTTATTGACATATAAACTGCAATAACTCATAAACCATTTGAGATTTCAAAGTGATTTTTTCAGGGTTTATTCTCCTATCAATTCTGCATCTTTTGATATCCATATCATTGGTTTAAAACAATTTTGATCTTTTTTGAAAAAACTTTAAACTGCAATTACTCGTAAACCCTTTGAGATTTCAAAGTTTCTTTTTCAGGGTTTACTCTCCTTTCAATTCTGCATCTTTCGATACCCATATCATTGGTATTGTTAAATGTTGAAATTTTTACAAAAAACGAGATAAAAATGAAAAAAATATTTAAAATTTTGAAATTTCAATAGCACCACTCGACTCCAAATTTAATTCTGCTTCTATTAAGCTATAAAAACAATCAAAAATCAAAAACTCACTTTTTCGCCTAAAAAAACTGCAAGGGGGGTACCTTACCTTTTTGCAAAGTTTGAAAATTGGCTGTTTTCACGAGTTAATTACTCAGAAACTATAAGAGATATTTTCGAACTGAAAACACCACAGTAAAATTTGAACTTTCTTCTTTCATCATGTGTAAGTTCATATCTTTACGATGTATAGTTATGGAGCTACAGGCGGTTTAAAAAGGTATTGCAAATGGCGAAAAGTGAAATGTTAAAATCTGGTATTTTTATTGACATATAAACTGCAATAACTCATAAACCATTTGAGATTTCAAAGTGATTTTTTCAGGGTTTATTCTCCTATCAATTCTGCATCTTTTGATATCCATATCATTGGTTTAAAACAATTTTGATCTTTTTTGAAAAAACTTTAAACTGCAATTACTCGTAAACCCTTTGAGATTTCAAAGTTTCTTTTTCAGGGTTTACTCTCCTTTCAATTCTGCATCTTTCGATACCCATATCATTGGTATTGTTAAATGTTGAAATTTTTACAAAAAACGAGATAAAAATGAAAAAAATATTTAAAATTTTGAAATTTCAATAGCACCACTCGACTCCAAATTTAATTCTGCTTCTATTAAGCTATAAAAACAATCAAAAATCAAAAACTCACTTTTTCGCCTAAAAAAACTGCAAGGGGGGTACCTTACCTTTTTGCAAAGTTTGAAAATTGGCTGTTTTCACGAGTTAATTACTCAGAAACTATAAGAGATATTTTCGAATTGAAAACACCACAGTAAAATTTGAACTTTCTTCTTTCATCATGTGTAAGTTCATATCTTTACGATGTATAGTTATGGAGCTACAGGCGGTTTAAAAAGGTATTGCAAATGGCGAAATGTGAAATGTTAATATCTGGTATTTTTATTGACATATAAACTGCAATAACTCATAAACCATTTGAGATTTCAAAGTGATTTTTTCAGGGTTTACTCTCCTTTCAATTCTGCATCTTTCGATACCCATATCATTGGTATTGTTAAATGTTGAAATTTTTACAAAAAACGAGATAAAAATGAAAAAAATATTTAAAATTTTGAAATTTCAATAGCACCACTCGACTCCAAATTTAATTCTGCTTCTATTAAGCTATAAAAACAATCAAAAATCAAAAACTCACTTTTTCGCCTAAAAAAACTGCAAGGGGGGTACCTTACCTTTTTGCAAAGTTTGAAAATTGGCTGTTTTCACGAGTTAATTACTCAGAAACTATAAGAGATATTTTCGAACTGAAAACACCACAGTAAAATTTAAACTTTCTTCTTTCATCATGTGTAAGTTCATATCTTTACGATGTATAGTTATGGAGCTACAGGCGATTTAAAAAGGTATTGCAAATGGCGAAACGTGAAATGTTAAGATCTGGTATTTTTATTGACATATAAACTGCAATAACTCATAAACCATTTGAGATTTCAAAGTGATTTTTTCAGGGTTTATTCTCCTATCAATTTTGCATCTTTTGATATCCATATCATTGGTTTAAAACAATTTTGATCTTTTTTGAAAAAACTTTAAACTGCAATTACTCGTAAACCCTTTGAGATTTCAAAGTTTCTTTTTCAGGGTTTACTCTCCTTTCAATTCTGCATCTTTCGATACCCATATCATTGGTATTGTTAAATGTTGAAATTTTTACAAAAAACGAGATAAAAATGAAAAAAATATTTAAAATTTTGAAATTTCAATAGCACCACTCGACTCCAAATTTAATTCTGCTTCTATTAAGCTATAAAAACAATCAAAAATCAAAAACTCACTTTTTCGCCTAAAAAAACTGCAAGGGGGGTACCTTACCTTTTTGCAAAGTTTGAAAATTGGCTGTTTTCACGAGTTAATTACTCAGAAACTATAAGAGATATTTTCGAATTGAAAACACCACAGTAAAATCTGAACTTTCTTCTTTCATCATGTGTAAGTTCATATCTTTACGATGTATAGTTATGGAGCTACAGGCGATTTAAAAAGGTATTGCAAATGGCGAAACGTGAAATGTTAAGATCTGGTATTTTTATTGACATATAAACTGCAATAACTCATAAACCATTTGAGATTTCAAAGTGATTTTTTCAGGGTTTATTCTCCTATCAATTTTGCATCTTTTGATATCCATATCATTGGTTTAAAACAATTTTGATCTTTTTTGAAAAAACTTTAAACTGCAATTACTCGTAAACCCTTTGAGATTTCAAAGTTTCTTTTTCAGGGTTTACTCTCCTTTCAATTCTGCATCTTTCGATACCCATATCATTGGTATTGTTAAATGTTGAAATTTTTACAAAAAACGAGATAAAAATGAAAAAAATATTTAAAATTTTGAAATTTCAATAGCACCACTCGACTCCAAATTTAATTCTGCTTCTATTAAGCTATAAAAACAATCAAAAATCAAAAACTCACTTTTTCGCCTAAAAAAACTGCAAGGGGACCTTACCTTTTTGCAAAGTTTGAAAATTGGCTGTTTTCACGAGTTAATTACTCAGAAACTATAAGAGATATTTTCGAATTGAAAACACCACAGTAAAATCTGAACTTTCTTCTTTCATCATGTGTAAGTTCATATCTTTACGATGTATAGTTATGGAGCTACAGGCGATTTAAAAAGGTATTGCAAATGGCGAAACGTGAAATGTTAAGATCTGGTATTTTTATTGACATATAAACTGCAATAACTCATAAACCATTTGAGATTTCAAAGTGATTTTTTCAGGGTTTATTCTCCTATCAATTCTGCATCTTTTGATATCCATATCATTGGTTTAAAACAATTTAGATCTTTTTTGAAAAAACTTTAAACTGCAATTACTCGTAAACCCTTTGAGATTTTACAGTTTCTTTTTCAGGGTTTACTCTCCTTTCAATTCTGCATCTTTCGATACCCATATCATTGGTATTGTTAAATGTTGAAATTTTTACAAAAAACGAGATAAAAATGAAAAAAATATTTAAAATTTTGAAATTTCAATAGCACCACTCGACTCCAAATTTAATTCTGCTTCTATTAAACTATAAAAACAATCAAAAATCAAAAACTCACTTTTTCGCCTAAAAAAACTGCAAGGGGGGTACCTTACCTTTTTGCAAAGTTTGAAAATTGGCCGTTTTCACGAGTTAATTACTCAGAAACTATAAAAGATATTTTCGAATTGAAAACACCACAGTAAAATCTGAACTTTCTTCTTTCATCATGTGTAAGTTCATATCTTTACGATGTATAGTTATGGAGCTACAGGCGGTTTAAAAAGGTATTGCAAATGGCGAAATGTGAAATGTTAATATCTGGTATTTTTATTGACATATAAACTGCAATAACTCATAAACCATTTGAGATTTCAAAGTGATTTTTTCAGGGTTTATTCTCCTATCAATTCTGCATCTTTTGATATCCATATCATTGGTTTAAAACAATTTTGATCTTTTTTGAAAAAACTTTAAACTGCAATTACTCGTAAACCCTTAGAGATTTCAAAGTTTCTTTTTCAGGGTTTACTCTCCTTTCAATTCTGCATCTTTCGATACCCATATCATTGGTATTGTTAAATGTTGAAATTTTTACAAAAAACGAGATAAAAATGAAAAAAATATTTAACATTTTGAAATTTCAATAGCACCACTCGACTCCAAATTTAATTCTGCTTCTATTAAGCTATAAAAACAATCAAAAATCAAAAACTCACTTTTTCGCCTAAAAAAACTGCAAGGGGACCTTACCTTTTTGCAAAGTTTGAAAATTGGCTGTTTTCACGAGTTAATTACTCAGAAACTATAAAAGATATTTTCGAATTGAAAACACCACAGTAAAATCTGAACTTTCTTCTTTCATCATGTGTAAGTTCATATCTTTACGATGTATAGTTATGGAGCTACAGGCGATTTAAAAAGGTATTGCAAATGGCGAAACGTGAAATGTTAAGATCTGGTATTTTTATTGACATATAAACTGCAATAACTCATAAACCATTTGAGATTTCAAAGTGATTTTTTCAGGGTTTATTCTCCTATCAATTCTGCATCTTTTGATATCCATATCATTGGTTTAAAACAATTTAGATCTTTTTTGAAAAAACTTTAAACTGCAATTACTCGTAAACCCTTTGAGATTTTACAGTTTCTTTTTCAGGGTTTACTCTCCTTTCAATTCTGCATCTTTCGATACCCATATCATTGGTATTGTTAAATGTTGAAATTTTTACAAAAAACGAGATAAAAATGAAAAAAATATTTAAAATTTTGAAATTTCAATAGCACCACTCGACTCCAAATTTAATTCTGCTTCTATTAAACTATAAAAACAATCAAAAATCAAAAACTCACTTTTTCGCCTAAAAAAACTGCAAGGGGGGTACCTTACCTTTTTGCAAAGTTTGAAAATTGGCTGTTTTCACGAGTTAATTACTCAGAAACTATTAAAGATATTTTCGAACTGAAAACACCACAGTAAAATTTGAACTTTCTTCTTTCATCATGTGTAAGTTCATATCTTTACGATGTATAGTTATGGAGCTACAGGCGATTTAAAAAGGTATTGCAAATGGCGAAACGTGAAATGTTAAGATCTGGTATTTTTATTGACATTTAAACTGCAAATATAAATTGCAATAACTCTTAAACACAATTTAGCAGTTGAGGAGACATCACTCTTAAAGAAACAACCTAAAATTACCAATCTTAAGTTTTTGTTGGTTCCTTTCATTGAGCCGTCTACCTGATGATCTTAATATAAATCTTAATATAATATAAAAACACATTATATGAGCTTGTCTGACATTGTGTGCTCTGTCGTGTCTACAATAATGTGTTTTTATTTTTGTGTCAGTGTATGTTCTTGTGTTAAATGTGTTTTTTAATATAATCAATGACGAGTTCTTCAAAGTGAACAAAGTAATTTTCTGATGATGGGGTTACGGCCTCGAAACATGTAAGAAGCAACCAACAACGAAGTCACAAGATGGGCCTACGGTAATTGAATATTTTATTTAAATTGTGACTTGGAACCAAAAACACGCTTAACAAATAACCTCGAAATTGACAAACTTAATTTTTTGTTAATTCATTTCATTGAGCCTGACAATGTTAATATAAATTAGTTTCTTACTGTGACAATGTAAATGAAAATCATAATTCTCATTTTTGTGACCACAATTTGCTACAAAAATCTTAGTTCTCCATCTCACAATGGAACTGATACTCACTAAGAAACACAGAACCTCTTAGCCACTAGACCAATAAGACATCCATACAGTGGTTCAGTAAAAATAGTGCTATGAGTAGAATAATTAATTGAAAATTGTAGTCTCAAGTCTCTGCATAAGTAAAATCATTTGCAATCCTCAAAGGTAAAGAATTTAAATCATAAATGGAAAACACAATAAATACAAAATTAATTTGCTTTGTTACATTTTTAATGAACAAATATTTTACACAATATTTGTTAGTTATAGTTCCAAAATAAAAAAAACGAAACTAATAAACTAAAATAAACTAGGCAAAATGCAACTGAAAACCCGACAACATATTACTCCTTAACACTAATGCTTATGAAAATACAATACAATAGCAAATTTATATTGGATAAGGAATGGGCATCTAAATCAGTCTCAAAAGTCGTTAGGTTAAATGGAAGGGTACAACAAATTTGTATAATTTGGGTACAGAGAAGATTTCTATTTAGGCATCATGCGAGGAAATCATAATTGACAGAATATAGAAGAATGATATACAGCATAAGTGTATTTATCTAATGATCGAAAACTAATAGCCTAGAATATATTAATATTCTGAACAAAAATTGCACAATGTATTGTTACAAATTGTAAAACTCCTGGTTTTCTTCCAACCACAATACTTGGCAAGCGCAATCACTTATCAAACCATTCCTAGAGTAATATAAAATAAGAAAACAACAGGTGCTAGATTATTTATGTACAAAATTAGACTTGTTAATTCCAGGGCAATTCATGTTATTAATTTGTTATGTAGCTTGAAAAAACTATTAAAAATTCTGGACGGTTAGAGGTGCAATTGAATTTTTCTTTAGAATAAATTGTATGATAATTTTTAGTAAATTCAAGAATAATGACTGTTAAAAATAAAAACAGTTTATTTCTCCTATTAATAAAATGTTTGTTTACTCAGTACAAATTAACAATACTTTTTTACAATTTGCATTTTAGACCATTTATAATATTAACAATGTTCAAAACATTTAAAAAAATTATATTTTCTTACAAAACTCTTTGTATAGTTTAAATATTTTCTATACAATACAAACGCTCTAATCAGGTTACCAAAATTAAAAATGAAAAAGTTAAAATTAATTTTAAAAAAAAAATTATTTTTAATTAGTCAAAAGATAAATGTATATAAACTACAACTTATAGCCATACAATCACTTATTTTAGATTACAAATATAATCCGTACAAGTTGTCATGAGCTCTAATTCTAATAATAATTTGTTGACATTTATTTGGACAATTAATACTTTGTTGAGGTGTGCAAGAAAAAACAAAAAAGCATAGGTTCGTAGACAAGAAGAATTTCAAAAGAGTTGTATTCTTAAGAATAAATCTGAGACCAAGAATTATTGTTTACTGAATTCACTTTAAAAATAACAATAATAATATGTTAAATTAATTGAAATAAAGGTTAACATTTTGTATGCCTTCATATATAAAAGTATTATTATTGGCAAAACAACTTTTAAATATCTATTTGAAGTTGTTTGATAGTATATCCCGCTTCAAGTTCCGGACTCAAAAAAGTAATTCTTATGATGATGTCTGATGTCAGTTTGAATATTAGACCAATTTATTCATTTTTATTTTTTTTGGAAAATGCAAAATTTGTGGATATTTGTCAAAAAATGTTAAAAAGAAAATAAACCTAGATTTGTGTTTTGCATACCTATACATTAAGTCAATATAACTAATGACAGGAGACCACTATAAAACAGATATACATTAACCGAGGTTCGTACACTCGAACAGATGGTCCTAAACTGCTTAGCTAACATGACACTACTAACTCAAAATTAGCCAAAGCAATTTTACCAAACTTTTGTGAAATACAAATGTTTATAAAAGCATCCATCGAGAATATGCTTTTAAAATTGCAAGTAAACTGAATCATACTCTATTAAATTAATATTTTAAACTGTAATTCTCTCACATACAGGTCATAAATTTTCATACTTTACCAAAATTTTATTGAAAATCAATTTTCATATTGAGCAGCAATTTTGATTGAGCAGGAAAGGTGATTATAGTAAACAGATAACAAATTATGTAAATAAATATAGGACTTTAATTGAGATATCATATTCATATCTTTTTTCCTATTATTACACGAAGATATTGACTTTTTTCAACTTAAGATTTTTTAAATATTACTTATATCATTTTCATTACTCACAAGTAGTGTGTTTGTTAATTAAAATAAACAAAATTAACTAACCATTTTAAATACCTTAGTCACTGAGCTATATATAAATTACATAATTTTTTTTTTTTTTTTGTTTTTTTTTGTAAAATATCTATTTCAATATTCTATATATTGAATATACATTTTAAAATTATGTTTATATATAATACTGAAATAACAGATATTTACATGACAGACATTAACAAAAATATCTATATTCAACATCGTTCAATTTAAAAATTTTCTACAGGGAAAACGAAGAACAGATCAATTCTAACAAAGTTAACATATATATATTTTTATATATATCAAATATGCAAACTTATGATAATTTATGTAAGTAAATTATGTTATCTATCTATATCTATGAAATGTAATATTAATATAAATAATTATAATTGTGCTAAGACAAAAAGGTATATAAGAAAATAATACTCTATATCCAGGAAAAAATGTAATTTAGTCAATTTAAAGTAAGAACCATTTACAAATTAATATCGTTTGTTTGTCATTGTTAAACGCCGATTTGAAATCAATTTCTTTAACTTTCAAGTAAAGCTGTTGGTAAATACCTAACCATTGCATTAACATCTATTTTTATAAGTAATATTCATCAGTAATATCAACTATTGAAAAGTCCATTCAACTAAAACTTATTACTAACATTTGAAGTTTATTGCAAATGTGCTATAAATGAGGCAAATGATCAAACATGTTGTTTAATTCTTGGAGAACAAATTCCCTTGATCAAGGCTTATGGAATGTTAATTTATATGAAAATTAGCAAGAGATGAGTTGAAAGAATTGTGCGTACAGGTATCCTACATACCTTATGCACAATTCTTAGAAATCATCTCTTGCATTGTAACTAGAGACTAATTATTGGAATAGCTTGTTCAAGCAATTTTTTAGATGGTGGTTGTTTTTATATTTCTTTTAATTTCAACATTTATACCACTCACACACGACACTTCAACAGCAACTCCATCATATGTCTGTCCGATTGGTTTATTTAAATTATTTTCTAAAATCGAATCAAGATGTTGTAAAATACATTGTGACAATATATCTGTGACATGCTTTTCTATATTCAAAAAGCCTCAAAACCATTTTGTGAATGCAACCGTTTAATTCATATCGAAAGACCAAAACTGTTTCCCTACACACGTCAAACTTAATTTATTCTATCTTGGAGATCCTTTGTTAGGAGAGTTCTGTGTAATGTGTTATTATTACCATGAAGAGGAATATTAGTTACCGTAAAATGATTATTACTCTAAAATGTATTTGGTGATTTTTCTCCACTTTTCATTATGTTTCCCGCACATACAGTACTCAGATTAACAGCTATGTTGATTTTTCCTAGCAGCTGAAGTAGCTTATTAATTTCCAAAACCACCATTCTCTTGTCAAATTAACCACCAAAAAATAAACACAGAAAATACAGTTTTTTTTTTCAACCCTATATTCACGACGTTCTGCCACCTTATCCTAACAAAATATCAGGTAAATTCTCCTACTTCTTCATACTTTTTCCATGTCTAATATAAATTCAAATCAGACACTGACCTTATATTGTTTTTCAGTTCGAGATTTTCTTCTAATCCGAAAGCACAACCACCCTATCAACTATCCCACAAAATGCGTCGGCAAGATAGCCCTAAAGACTAGGAACGCTGTCGTCAGCCTTTCCACACAACGTGTCCACAAGTTAGGGCTAATTCAAGGGCAATATACGACAATCCTTGCTGAAAAAACTGCAGTTGTTGAAGAAATTGTACAGTGAAGATTTTGAATATCCACTATACTCTACCCTTTTTCCTATTAATTACCATTAACTTGCAAAACTGAAGACGTTTTCAAGTGAAAAACAAGAATACAATGGAGTTGGTATTTGAAGCTATCAATGCCGGGTTTAATAAACTGGTGACTAAATTCTGTATATTATTTAAGTGAATCATCAAGGTAGTTTTAAGACTAGGCACAACAAATGTCTTAATATTTATGACTACTTTGGAAAATGGACCAACTTAGTAGGTTTACACAGCATTTTTTACCCATCTTTAATAAAAATTTACGTTCTTACTTTAAAAATAAACTAAACTACAAACTGAAATAGAGAAAACTGAATTCTTTACACACAATTAATGAAAATTATTCAACTCTGTAGAAAAAAAGTTTTTGGCATAATTAAATCTAATCTTAATTAGAAACTTATTTAATAAAATAAAAAAAGAAAAACAGAAAGCCATATGTGTAGTACACTTAGGTTTGCTTAAAATATCAATTCATACCAAAGTAGTGTGCATAACATTACGTTATGTTGCTCTGTTGATTTATACTTGCAGAAGAGCTGTGAAGACAGTAACTGTGATAGCTGACTCTGAACAAAACGTAGTAATATTTCTAAAATGTTATTCATGATAGTGTATACACAGGTTGAGATCCTGTTCTCAGATCTAGATTTTGCTCCTTTTTATTGTTTTGTATGGTTTTTCAACGTTTCCAACGTTTTAGAAATTGGTGTTTTTACTCAAATAAATAAAGTGGTGCATAAGCATTGCATAAAATAGCTTTCATAGTACAGTAGAACCCCTCTTAACCGGTCTAGTCGAGACTGACACCCGGGCCGGTTGCCCGTTTGGCCGGTTAATCCGAGGTTCCCGTGAAAAATCGGTTTTCGTTAAAAGAAAGCTTATTTAATCAGGTAACGCTAAGAATTATGCAATTAAGATGTTATTGCAACTCATTTTATTGTACATAAATGTATCGTATATATTATGTTATGTATATTATACATCAAACATGAAAAAATTAAATACTACAAAGCTTTTTTACAGATTCCCCTTTGTCAAATCTTTTGACACATTTAACCGCGTCTCAAACGAAACCAACACACGCTTCCGTTTTCGTACGTAGATCATAACCAGTCAAAGACAAGAAGAAAACTGAAAATAAATGTTATATTTTCCATAATGTATACTAAATTGATTCGTGGAAAAAAAGCGGTCCATCAAATGTTTTTGTATGTCTGCTATATCGACGAGTGTCAATGCCGCTGTGTTTTTATGCCGCCGACAATGGGATACCGGTATCGAAAAAATCGTTTGACTCGCCGCTGCTTTGGTTCCGCGGTGTTTTTACGTCGCCGACAATAGGATACTATCGACAAAATCGTTTGACTCGCCGCCGCTTTGGTGTTTCAATTACAATTTATTTTCGGAAACTCTCATCCAACCAGTACACTACAATATAGGCCGGTTAATCTGAGGACCGGTTAATCCGAGGCCGATTAACAGAGGTTCTACTGTAATAAAAATGTACAAAACAAGGTATATATTGTACAATTTGACAAGAAATATTAAGAGAAAAGTAAAAGTTACAAATACAGTATGAATTATCACATCACGAATATCTCAAATTCAGCGCATATAATGTTACGTATACTATCTTGGTGTAAAATGACTTTCATGTTTCAAAGATTGCCAAATTCTTAAATAAATAATTATTACACTGTTTTATCAAGGATGTAACACTTATTTAAATTATATAATTACCAAAACAAAATTGCCATTTCCAATTGGTTAATATTTTGTTTTTGTTTTAATTATTGTACATCAACTACATTTAATATAAATATATATGCCAATTGTACTGGAATGTTTTAACATAGTGTTCAGTTCAGAATATTGCAGTAGGTACAAAAACATTGTAAATATTACAAACAAATACAATACCAAAAATTCTTCTTTTTTAACAGAATATTAATAAAATTAAAATTTGAAATAAATTCAATTGTAGAACATTGCAAGCTTATATTACTGAAAATTGCCTTATACATATAATGTAAAATAAATAGAATTATTCATATACATAATTGTTTATATTTGACCATAAAACAATTTTTAAAAATTTTGTTTCAATATTTATTTTAGAATTACTTTCATCATTTATTTGATCTCTCATTTTATATTGGAAAGCAAAAATGTTACTTATTGCAGATGATCAATTGTAAAAACAAAAAGGCTCCATAATGTTTTTAAATATTGCATCAAGCTAAAACTTCGTAGAAAAACAAATTGCTCCCATGATAACTTGACATTCCCACTTGAAACAATTTTTTTTCATTATACTTCACCTACACCTTCTTAAACTAATTTTATTAAGAGGCAGCTAATTTCCTAATGTGAATATCTTCATATTGAAACGGGAGATTGTTATTTCTTTACTAATTTAGAAGTCAAAAATTAGCATACATTGTAAGCTAAATTAATATAATGATTAAAAATGGAGAAACTACAGCATAATGGTACTTCTATAAATGAATTGTCATACTGGCATCATTTTATAACCACTTATTTGTATTTCTGATTAGCAACCATATTTTCTTTTTGGCTTTTATGTCTATAAATATTCAGATGATGGCTCATTCAACCCAAAACAGATGAAATAAAAAAGGAAATAGGATTGCCAGGCAGCAAAACAGTAAGTGGTAAGTAATAAAATACATAATATTTAAATATGTATATTATTAATATTAGGATAATAGCAACAAGAGAGATACAAAATGTACCCCCCCCCCCACATCACCCTCAAGTATAGCAATCCCAAGAGACCTAACTGTATCTTAGGTTAGATCCCTCCCGTACATCTTTTCTTCAGGCCTCTCTTGACCAACTCTTGTTTTCTACAGACCCTGATGCTAATTTGAGTATTTGAGGCCTAGGTGTGTTTTAAGTTATTTTCTTCTTCTTTTTTTAATTTTTTATAAAGAGATGAGTTTTTTGCAAAAAAGTCAGACAAAATAGCTGCTCTACTTCATAGAAAGAAATCAATACAATATCATCTAGAAGAACATATTTGAGTAATGTATAAATACCCCTTTCAGGATTTAAGAGCCGTATACCCTGATTCCATTTTGGATTTTAATCCCGTAAAAATAATGTTTAAGTGAACTTAAATTACTTATTTAATAATTATAATTTTTACAGTAAATCACTAAAGGGAAATTGTTTCTTCTAGGATAAAACATTGTCATAACCCTAATTAATAATTTATTGCTATTATAATGATCTGAAAAATTACCTCTTCACATACTAAAGTGATGTCATAAGTTTTTATAGGGTATATTTCATATAATAATAGTGTTAAGTATTTTATAAGGTAAGTTTGCAGTTTTATGAAATTTATTGAAAAATTATTATATTTATTTAGTTTTTAATTAAAAATTAGTTTCAATAAGATGAGATAAAGCGTCGAAGTGAGATTTGTCCGCAAGAGTAATTACTTGAAAAATCTTAAAATGTTACTATTAGGTTCTGTAAATCATTAAATCAAATAAATGCCCATGACGGGATGCGGGAAATGCTTCACCCCTTTACTGAGATTTCCTCAAGTTGCTTTTAATGCGAAAATCTATAAATGGCAGAATTTAAATAATTCAAACAAGTATAAGAATTATAAAATACTTAAAACAATGTCTATACAAATTGTTCATAAATAGCAACAAACATAAATTCTTTAAATTATTACTTTTCAAAATATATAATATATTGCAACTCATAAAATTATGTTTGTGAAGAAGTAAATAGTGCAATAAAAGATATGTACACAACATGATATAAAAATAAAAACAACAATTAAAAATGATAAATATCTTAATTAATGTTAATCCATATTTGTTATTACAATTCACTTATTTGTTAAGTTTATAATAATGGTGACAATTTTTACCTCCAAAATAATTGCACTAAAAATTGTGGATGTAGTATTTGTGTTTTAGTTTGTTTATATTGATAAAACTTCCTATTCCCATGACTATAACTATTTCTCATTAACTTTCTTCTTTTTTTATTTCTGTAAAGAAATATAGTTGTATCAGTAATTTTTAAATTACACTTTTATGTATCTAAAGTAAATTATTTGGAAATTAAATTGTGATACATATTATATATCTGTCATATGGAACATATCCAGTCTTGGACAGTACAATATGAAGATGTGATTTGAAAATAGGTAGAAGGGTACCAATAACTAGCTAATTCTATGTTTGTATAAGAATTAAATATTGAAGGTTTAGAAGTAGATGGTCACTATTTATATAAAATATACAGTAGGTACGTTACGGTTCAATTTTCGAAAGGAACAAAAATTAAAAAGTTCGAGTTTCCTAGCAAAAGAATCAGTACTTCGAATATATACTAGTTTAATGTATCACTTATTCAAAAGTTATAACTTGGAAAATGTGTATCCGTTTCAGAATGACACTTTCTCCTATGACAGACTGTGTCCTACAGCTTTGGGGTAAATGTAACCTAATTATTATATAATAGTTGAAATCTATTAGAAATTTATTTTGGGTGTTAAATAGGAACATAGCTGGTTGATGTTGTTCATCAACCAACTATAAAAACACAATAAAAACACAATATAACCTTTACAATTAGCAGTTTACAAATGATAATTAACTGCCATTTCCCATAATCAGACCTGCATTAACACTTTAACCGTATCACCAGTCTCTGAGACCAGACAGGAATTTTGGCTCTACAAAATTAGCACACCTGATAGTTCATTTGATTTCTCCCGCTCAGTAGCTTCTGTCCAATATTATTTTTAGCCTTCAGTTGACCTTGAGCTGTCCTTCCGTAAGTAGCAGTGTTTTATTGTTTTTATTACGGTCTCCTGTACCGGACGATACGTTTAGTGTTTGGCAAGTCCCGGCCTGCGATACCGGATGATACGCATTACGTTTCAAATTTTGTGAGTGTAAATATTATTGCATATAGTTTTTGTTGTTGGGTTCCCTATCTATTTTGTGTTTGACATGGCTCATTCCCAGGATATAAGAGTGAATGACGCTGACTTCAATGATCATATTTTGCAACTCCTTTACAACAACGTAGAGGAAGAAAGTGACGAAGACGTGGATGATTCGGATCAAGATCCTGATTATTTGGTTTCTGGTGCTGACAGGGCAACTAGTGACGGGAGTAGTTTAAATGAAGAACCCTGAATAGAGGATGAAAATGATATGCATTATATTGTTGAAGGAGGGGGAGTCTGAAATTTTGAGAGGATCACTTCCTGGCCCGACAAGAAGGGCTAGAAATTGTTTTGAAAATAAATAAACAAATAGTGTTTTTTGTCGAAAACATTTTTCTCCCCACTATTTCATTATACGTATATACAGATTATTTACAAAATATTACAAATTAAAAAATTTTAAAGCACTGTAATGCCAAATTTGTATTCATACATACATGTATTATGACCTAAATTGAAATAAATCTTGAGATTCAAGTAAAAAAATAACCTAAATGGAGAAAAAAATATCCGGTCTGAGAGACGGGATGTTACTGTTAGTGAATGAATATTCATGATAAGGTTAAAGTGTTAACATATAATTATCATGTTTATATTTTGATTGTGCCTTTCTGAAGAGAGTATTCTTATACATGTACAGTGAGAGCTTAAAGTAACTTTTTATACGCAAGCGAATTTACTACAATCGCTATTACTTTGGCCACAACTAAAATAATGTCTTTACTGGTCATCACTGAGTTCAGTGCAGTTTTTGGTGACACAAAATTAAACCTGTACGACAAATTCTGTGTAATTGTGTATTAAATACTGAAAATAATCTAATATTTTTAGTATTTAATACAAATTTTGTTTAAACAAGATACAAGATAAAACAAAAATTTTAAACATATAATACAAAATTGTTTTGTCACTCTTTTTGTGTTCAATTGTACAATGAAAACATTGCATTTCCGTAAGTAGAACTAATGTTATTGTAGTGTAAAAGTTTAATATACCGTAAATCGGCCTTTTTCAATCATTGTTCAATTGAGAATTGAATTTTTTATCGGTTCTAAAAGGGTTAACAAAAGTGATATTTTTTCTCCCAAATGGTTCACATTATAATAAATGTTTGATGCTAATTTGCATCCATCCTGGGAAAATTAAATTTTTGTTGCAAACACATTCATAAATAAAATGAAATGTAATTAAATAATAAATATAAATATATTTGGAAACATTAAAGACAACCTCACCTAGCAAAACGATATCAAAATAAATTGAAATTGTGAACAATAAATAGACTTCATAGATGTAATTTGAAGCGATAATTAATGAAAATGTTATTGCACCAGCGTCAATTATAACATAAAGTTGATTTTACACAAATATTACAAATTTTGTCATTACTAAAAACCTTTATAGGCTGTAAATATATTTTGAAGACTAGCTGATATTTCTTCGATACAACACTTGTTTAAGTGGTTTTAGCCGCACATTAACAAAACATTTTTTTCGGTTAAATTTTTAGTACAGCACCAATAAATTACTTATACAATAACAAAAACATGTCGTATTATTATAAAATACTAAATCAATAGCTATGTATAAACGCAAAATTAATAAATAAGTAAAAACGACTTAATATGTAAATATAAACAAATCAATTGAGTTTCAAAATAAGTTTCCTGGTCGAGGGTATGAACTGTGCTATTCTCTTTACCAGAAATACATGGGGCACATAGTACAGGACAACAATATGCTTATTGCATACAATAACCTCATCTTGCTGAGCCTTTGATTTTCTCCAACCGTTGTCGCAAATCTTCAACATCATTGCTCTCTTCACCTCCTCTCACAATGCCCTAAATACAAATAATATTTTACTTTTTAAAGATAACACAGTACATGCTTGTGTATGTACAGTGGCCTCAAACTAGGAGTGTGTCTGGTGTAAGGGCGTGTGTCCTCCTTTCTACTTGCTTCCCTAGCATGACTTAACGGTACAACCCATTCCAAGAAAACTAGGTACAAAAATTACTGCTTAGCTACATTTAATTCTTAAAGTTACAACTTCGTAACAGACTGTATTTCGCTTATATTATGATTTTGCCTACTTGCACACAATATTTATTTATAAAAAGTTAAAAAACTAACAAAGTATAAAGTTGTGTCAAAAAGTAAATTTATGTGATGATAAACTGTAAAAGTAAAGATAAAAATATTCAAAACGAGAAAAATTTATATTTTTCGGGTAAATGATAACTTCCTAGACATGCGCCATTTTGTTTTTTACAAAATAATTTACATGATGGGAACGATTTATCAAAAAATATATTATGTTACCCACTTTCAACTTATTTAAGATAAATTAAATTGTCCATTCACCTTTTTTAATTAATTTTTTTGTTTTTCATAAATTAACATAATTCAATATTATTTTGGTTTAGGCTAAATTTGGATGTTATAGATAATTATCAAAAATTATGTTTTGAGTTTTTTTGTCCATAACTCAGGTTGTCCTAGTATAAAAATAAAATAAATAATAATAAATATAACTTCGCGTTAAAAGAGGAGTTTTTTGTCATTGTACATTTTTCTTAAAACAAACGATTTTCATGAAATTTAACATTAAACAATTTTAATGGCAGTTTTTTTGTATACTGGTAAAAAAACATACAAAATTTATATAGCCTACCAAATTTTGACTCAAATTCTTAAAAATATCAAAACTAAAACTTTTTAAAAATATAATAAACTAAAAATATAAAAAGTGGGCGAAAGATGGAAAACGAAGCATTTCCCGGACATATGATTACTGGAACTTTTTTCTTTATTTTGACCCATGTAACCAATACAAAGTTTGGCACGACATTTTCTGAACACTATGTAAATCGAATAGTCAAGCTTAGACCTTGAATGAATGAGATCGTTTTAAATAACAAATATTACATTTTTGTTTATTTAGTAAATGTTTTACTATTAAAAGTTTTTAAATAACGATTATCATAAAGATTAACATATATATTTATAAATAAAACAATTAATTGTTACAGGTTCTGTTCATTAACAAAAATGTGTCCATCTCTTTAATATGCACCTTGTGCACTTTTGTAAATATTTTATTCTTATTTACACTGATAAAGGAAACGAAAGTAGGATACACGTTTACACAGAAGTACTTGAGGTCTATATTTTTTTTAATTTGTGTTGTACTGTTGAAAGGAAACGCAAAAAATTTTTGGGGGCCCCTCTTTTCCTCTCCGCCCCAGACACATTCCTACATTGAGGATACTGTACGAGGTGTTATCAGAAAGTTCCCGGACTATACTAATCATGGCTGTTGGATGTGACTGTACATGCCGGCGTGCCAGAGTCCAAATACGTAATACCTAATGATTCAGTGTACCGAGTTTCGTTGCATTGTGAGGTAGTGTTCGGTCTATGAGTTGTGTTTTGTAATAGTTTGTTAACATTGATTTATACATTTTATGATGGCTGATAAATTCTAGCAACAATAGGTAAATCTCCTACTGAAACTTTTGTGATACGTCGAGAAGTTCTTGATGAACATTCCCTAAACAGAACACAGGTTTTTAAGTGCTTTAATTTCAAGGCTGGCAGAATTTATCTTGAAGATGATCATCGTTCAAGACGACCTACCACAAGCAAAATGGATGAAAATATAGAAAAAATTTGACAACTCATTCACGAAGACTGTAGTCAAACAATCTATGATTTCTGTACAAGTGTCGGCATAAGCTATGGAAGCTGCGAAGAAATTATAACTGAAAAGTTAGACATATGTCGCGTTGCTGTGAAATTTGTTCCTCAGCTTTTGTCTGTGGATCTCCAGGAACAGCATAGTTTTGATGTTTGTAGTTAATTCAGAGAAACGCCTTAAAAATGACCCTACCTTCATCTCCAGCGTCATAACCGGTGATAAAAGCTAGTTTTATGGCTATGATCCAGAAACAAAACAGCAGTCGTCACAGTGAAAAAATCCACGATGATCGAAATCCAATCGAAAGCACAGCAGGTCAAAAGTGCAACAAAAACCATACTCATGTTTTTCAACACCAAAAGTATTGTTCATCTCGAGTTTATGCCAGCTGGTGTTATAGTGAACTCAGATTTTTATTGTGACGTTTTGAGGCGGCTGAGAGAAAATGTGCGACGAATGGTTGATAAAGAATGGTTGTTGGAGATGGTTGTGCAGGCTCCTCAAACAAGTGATTTTAGTGATGATTTTAGGCATTTTGGAGAAAAGAAAAACTGTGTGAAGTGTGCAGTTGAGTACAGTGTTTTGTTTTTATAAGCTGATTTTATTAATTTATTCATATTTTATTATAATAGCAGATTATAAACAGGCTAAATATGGTATACATATATGATAAATCTATTTTGATTTACATGTTGTGACACGTCCTTAAACTTTGAGGACGTATCTTTAAACATTAAATAACATATTGACTTTGAACATTCTAATAGTTTGTTTAAATTAACTTTAATTGACATTGATTTGACTGGTGATAATAAATATTGACTTGACACTATCATCTTGAAAGACTTGTTCTCTCTGTGTAGTCCTAAAAGATATTATAATAAGATTATAATTAAATAAATAAATAAAAAATAAAAGAGCGCATGTGTCTAAGGAAAGTGTTCCTGAAACGTGTCTAAAGAAGACGAAAAAATAAGTCTCTGACGGAAAACAGGTAATATAATTGTATTACTATTTAATATTTTATAAAGTGACTTTGATATCTTTAAAATTAATTTTATGATATTTTCGATAGAGTATTATCTACAAATGATGATAATCGAGATGTAATTGTAAATATTATTCCTTTTGTAATTAAAGTTTTACATTTATCAAATGAATCGTATAAGTGTTCAGATGAAAAGGAGTGTAGACTTTTAGGGTGCATTGAGAAAACTAAAGAACTTAACTTTGGTCTATATTGGAGATGCACTATTAAAGGAGGAGCAAGATAAGAACCAAATTCAAGTTTTTAATGAAAATGTTTTGTGAAAAAAGAAATATGCCACATAAAAATTGCATTTGTAAAAAAAAAGTAGTGGGAGGCATCAGTTGTGGTAAGTAAAATAGATCACCAATAGTTGCACAGTGGAAGGACAACAATTTGAATGAGAAAAATAGTTTTTATAATCATCTCACAAGATTCAGAACGTGAACTAAGTATTTTGTATTGTAATGTACAAGGGTCTAGTTAGAGAAAACAAAATTGATGAACTTAATTTGTTTCTAGACAATTTAACTTGTAAATCTACCATTTTGTGTATTACTGAACATTGGATTAAATAATGTAAATTTAGCAGCTGCATATACAAGACCAGACAAGATTAGAGGAAGATGTTCAGTGTAAGGAGCCAAAATTGCATGTTACACTAATTGGTGATTTTAATACAAAGTAAAATCAGCTGTTATTTAAAAATTCTTATTTATTAAATATTCATATTAAGTTTAAGAAGCCGACTAGAATACAGAGCGACTCAAAAACATTATAACTAGTTTTAGAACTGAAAAGTGTAGTCATTGTGCTTGAATCCAGTTTTTCACGTCATACTGTTCAGTTAGTTATATTGAATTCTTCTACCAAACTTAATAAAGTTCAAAAAAGGTATATATATTTTAATAGATATTTTCAATGATAGCAGTATTTATATGTTTTTTGAAATGTTAAAAGAGGAAAATTGGAGTGAACTGTTTAACATAACAGATGTATAGACTAGTATAATACTTTTTTGTAATATTATAATTAGTTATTACAATGTAGTTTTTCTTAGATTATCTATAGACACTAATAATTATTAAAGAAAACTAAAAATATATATTGGATAACTACAGCTATTGTGGTGTCTAGTATAAAAAAAGTGAGAATTACACGATAAAGCCAAAAACTCAAGAGATCAAATATTTCTTGATTATGTAAAACATTATGAAATATCTTAAAAAATTGTTGCTGCAAAAATTATGTACAATAAACATATTTTAATTTAAAGTGCTATGATTTAAACCACATTTTAAAAGACGTGGCATATTGCCTCTAACCTGTATGTTGTGTTTTGTTAATACAAAGTGAACATGGATACTTGACATGGGGTAAACATTTATTCAGCAATATTTGAGAATGCAACACATTATAGTGTTAAGTAATTTGTGAAAACCCAAACAAATTTAGGAAGTGTTGAATTGTTTTTATTCAATTGAAGAATTTATGAGCTGAATTAGTCAAATAACCTGCGACAGATCGGAATTGTATTTCTAGTTAAATTTCAGTATATCATTTTCAATTTGTATTTATGTTTGAGATGTGTTATAATATTTGTGTTGTTAGTATTAAGTTCTTGTTTTGATTATCATTTTTGTATGTATTTATTTAATCATCACCAAGCCTCTGGCATTGAATTTTTTTGTATATGCTGTTTGTGGAAAGACAAAAACTGGCTGTTGCATCACGACAATGCACCAGCTCACTGTTCAATGAAAACAATACGGTTTTTGACCAAAAATAATATAGCCACTGTGACTTTGCTCTGTTCTCAAAAGTGAAAATTCACATGAAAGGTCACTGTTTTGACACTGTAGAAGACATCCAGAAAAAATGCAAGAGGTGTTTAATAGTCTTCAGGAAAAGGATTTTATAAAATTTTACAGGCATGGAAAAATGCAACAAAACTCCGCACATTGACTCATTAGGTATTACGTAATTAGACACTGACTTGTACAGTCATGCCCAACAACTTTGTGATGAATATAGTCTGGGAACTTTCTGATAGAACCTCGTATAAAGTTAACTGGAAAAGATTATTACAGAATAAAAGCACTAAATGATAATGACCCAAAATGATATGCCTATAGTGCATACATACATTATAAAATTCATAAAGGACATAAATAAATTTCATGGATTACTATTTTTTTAAATATTGAATTATTAGTAGTAATACAATAAGGGCAATAATAAGTAACATATGAAGTACAGATGATTATATTTAATGTAACAGCAGATATTTTTTGTTGAAACTCCATATTCAAGAATTAAATAAAGCAATAAAGCTAAAGTTTCAAAATTATTAATAATACTTTATTTAATCCTTACAGATGATTAATTAGTTAAGCTATCCTACTGTAAATAGGAATCGTTTGCTCTTATTACTTTAGGATATTATGACAGCAGGCTCTAGCAGAGTATACTGTCTGCTCACAATATTAGCGATCTATTGGATGAAGATTTGTCATATGATGAATATGAAGATGAAGATGTTAAAATTGATTTGAGACCTGATAATATAATTATATGAAGCCTTGCCCTAAAATCAAAATACAGAATGAAGACCATGATTACAGACTTTACTCCTGATTAACACCAGGTTATATAGAGCTTCAACCATCTAAAACAAAGCCAGAATCTCCTTTGGATTTTTTCAGCTATATTCTATAGATGAACTTTTTATGAAAATTGTATCAGAGACTAATATTTATTTCAAAGATATACAGGCCTAAAACAGTCATTATAATTTAGACCAATTTCTAGCATACCTGGAAAGAGGTTACCTTGTCAAAATTGAAAACATTTTTGGGAGTTGAAAGAATATGGCCCTAATTCAAAAACCAACAAAGATTATTTTTCTCACATGACTGGTTGTTCAAACAGTAGTTTTTTAATGATATTTTCACTCGAGATAGCTTTCATCAGATTTTTCAGCATCTAGACATCCTTCTATTCGTTCAAGATCTAGAAATGATAAAATAAATAACATAAATGTGTATTTGCAGGAAAAATTGATGGAATATTTTATCCCCTTCCTTATGAACTGTCTATGGATGAAAGTAAAAACAATACAACACAATGAAATCTATAAAATGTGAGATGAAACTGTTTGTAATATCAGATTCTAGGACTGGATATATATAACTTTGAGCCATATTATGGTGCAACTGTATAACTGATATTTTTCCACATCCTGACCTCCTCTTTACTGTCACAATTGTGCTTTTTATTAGCTGAAAGATTAACACTATTTGTGGTCAGGATTGTGAGTTTCACATTTATACTGACTACTTCTAAACAAGATTGATGATTCTTGCTCAAAAATCATTATAAATTAAATTCCATTTCCCGAGAATAGTAATGGGTAATCGTGAAAGGTGGCCTTCTTTTGTAAAAAACACTTAAAGCGTTGTTTGAAGAAGCATGAAGTGATCCCTATCACACAATAACAATATCAAGGACACAGAACAAATTGCAAAATGAAGAATTTGTAACAAAACCTATGCTAATATGTGACTACAATAAGAGAATGGTGGGAGTGGACACGGCTGACCACTATATTTCTCGCTTACATGCTCCTTAAGAAATTCAAACATTGTGAGGAAAATTTTTTTTTTTGCTGCTAGAGTTGTATGCATATTTTTTGGCTTATGCATTTGGAAAATCAGGAAAATTTGGAAAAACTACCACCTATACTTGAGAGATCTAAACCCCTTTTCATCTCCCTGCTTTCTCTGCACATATAGATAACTTTAATTCTTAAACTGGCCTTGGATAACAAAAACAAATACTCGAGTTCTCCCGCAATCCATTCCTTATCTCCACCTCCTTAATCATATTAAAATTAGGATTTGAGAGAATGAGTCATGTATCAGTCAATAAAGGGTTAAGTTAGGAATGAAATAACCATTGCATACAAACTGTAAAACAAGAGAACAAGTTTAGAGTTGTACACTAAATGACTAGGCGATCGCAACAATTGAGAAAAACAAATAAACTTAAATTTTTCGAGAATAATGTAAAATCTGTAATTTCAGTGGCTGTTAAACATGGAAACTCACAAAGTCTATTTCTAACAAGTTACAGGTCTTTATAAAAACTGTATCAGGGAAAAATTACAATACTGATTAGAAGAATTATGGAGGAGATTAAATCAAAATCCAATTGAGGAAAGAATACAGAGAAGGAAGTATAGTTGGTTGGACCATATCTTGAGAAGGCCTAGTAACAATAGTAGTAGGTAAGCCCAAGGAAATAGGAAACGAGAATGTAAGTCAAGACATCCAGCGACTGGCAAATGTCATAAGCCTGGCATTATGAGGCTTGGGTGTTTTGATGAATACATTAAGTTCTTGTATGAACAAATTAAAAAAACATTGAGGTTATAGTTAATCATATTGGTCTATAAAAAATACTTTCATGTACAGTAAACCTAAGAACTATTGAACCAATTTTTACAATTTCCCCTTCTAAACTAGACCTACAATTTCAATTACTTACTGATAATGGATGTGAGGGCAAAGATTCAAGACGTTGTTGAGTGGTAGAGGTTGGAAGAGTAGTCGCTGCAGGCATATTGTTCCAACCAGCTTTGGCTTGAAGTGCTCGTAAACGTTGTAAAAATTGAACAGATTCCCCATCCTCACTTTCACCTGTATAACTCTCTTTAGGTTCTGCGATTGGAGCTGGATTATGAAGCTCACCAGCCCGTCTCTCCATATCTATAGTTTTCAATCCTCGTTCAATATAATCCTGGAAAAACTGAGTCGCTTTCTCTAAAAATGGTCTTACATCAGCTTCCGGGTATTGTTGTTTAAAATCGTACAGAAGTTTAAGACCCTAAAATCAGAAAGAAAAAAATTGTGAAACATAATTGGTTTGCAATATGGAACTCATTTGTACGTATTTTGAAGTGATGAGTTTCAATTTGATGACAGTTTGTACATACATGACTTTCTTACATTAAAAAAATCCAAAATAAACTAAAATATACATTACTAACCAATTCTGAATCAAAAAGTAATTATTCTATTTTTTTAGGGAACTCAATTTAAACTTGCAATAATATGTACTGGACTAAGAAAACTAAAAAATAAGCTAACCCAACTGACTGATATTGATAAAATTTAAATTTATGTTTTATGGTGCTGACATATAAATTTATATAATTCTATAATTCACATAAATTCATTCAAAAACATAAAGGAATAAACTATCTTTCTTTTAAATTTACCAATCATAATTTAATTAAAAGACATCAACTGACATATAATTATGCGAGGAATTTATTTTGCAGAGTATAGAACAACCATGATAATTGTCACTTCATTTTGTATTAAACTAAAAATTATAACAATAGCCTAATAAACTTATGAATATATTGACAATTGTTATTGAGATAAACTTAGCTAACATATGTTGTATAATTAATTATTATAAACTTCTGCATAGTTATAATATTAGAAATAATATCTATAATAATTAGTTTATCAATGTTTCCTATTGTTGATTGAACAATTTTATAGAAAACAGCATTCAACACAAACAAATGTTTTATTAACTCCTAAAACTACAACTTTAATTCCAGTTTATAAGGTTTTTCTAAAATTTTATAATACAGAGTGATTCAACGAAACAGGAAATTTTGTAATTTTTGTTGGTAGAACCCTTGGAGATTTTTAGAGCTGAGAAATATATAGAAATCAGATCACACCACCTAGCCATTTAGTTAACATTGATACGTGGATATACATATTTGAATACTTGGTACTGAACATATTTTTGGCATCAAACTGTTTATAAAAACAATGCGAGTGGCGGCTGAGGGTAGAGAATTTCGTAGTCACTTTAATTTATTATGTCACTATCATATTACATCAGCACAAGCAATTACAAAGTTTGAGGAAACATGTTCAGCAATGAAAAAGAAACCTCCATGTGATGTACAAACCATTCATATACCAGAAAATATTGATACGGTTTTTGCTGCTGTCATAAGAAACCCATATCATTCAAACTGTCGACACAGTCTTTAACATTTACTATATTTTGTACAGTCTTTACAATTTGATTGTTTAAGTGTTTGAAGAATATTGGCATTGGATTTACATTACCATTCGTACAAGTTGCAGACCGCTCAGAAATTGAAACCCAAGGATAACCAAATAGAATAACAATTCTGTAAATGAATGCTTGTAAAGATAAATGAGAGAAATGAATTTGTTGACAATGTCAGACAAAGCCATTTCCACCTTAATGAATTTGTAAAAAAACAAAATTTTCGTTATTGGGTACATAAAAATCCTACTCAGGTACATCAGTATCCGATGCACAGCAACAAGTGGCGTGCTGTTTCATCATATGACGTAATAGGCACTTGTGCAGAAATGGAAATCACCGGAAAAATATCCATATACAAGAAATATATTTACTGTAGGTATTATTAAATTTCACGTTTTTTACTATTAAAACAAAATTTTTTTAACATTTATTAAAAATTCCAGTTTCCTTGAATCGCCCTGCAAATCAAACTTATTATAAATTATTTTTCTCTGGAAAGTATATAAATCAATAAAAAATGGGAAAATTTTTATACAAAAATAAAAATTTAGTATGCAAAACGTTTTGGTGTACAAAAGTTCAAAAAAATCAAAAACACCAAATTTTTATACTCTTATCACAAAAGTTTTACAGGTATAATTAATTGTAATTTTATAAGAAAGATATTTTTGTAAAGTATTATTACAAAAATGTCACCATTTGATTTAAATAGGAGGGGGGGGCACACATATTATTTATAATTTAATTAAGAGTAGTATGTAAAATTAAAATTCACTTCAATGAAGCTTATATTGATTTCAATTGAGCATTGACACATATCCAAAATAAGTATTTCTTTTTAATTAACATTTATAATTGATATTTTCAAAATAATTGGTGTTTTCCATACAAAAATTGTATTTTAACCAACACATTCAACTTCAAACTTCATCATGTCAACCACTAATTACTTCCACCTTTAAGTCAATGGAGATCTGAAGTAATACGAGAGGGGACCCCATAGTAACAGGAATCGGGCTGGTGAGGATAGGGGGTGGGCATGGCCGGAGAGGGAGTCACATTGCTACACGTCAGTGTGCGACGCTTTGTTCGCTCTGAGTGGACCAGTTCGTCTGTGAGAATTTTTTTGTGAAAGACCTTTTTCCGTTTCGGCAAATACGTAAAATGGCTGACTGCCGGGAGCAACGTGTGGCTGTGTAATTTTGTTTCCTGTTGGGGTAACCGCCCGCAGAAACTCTTGTAATGCTTAAAACAGCGTATGGGGAAGCTACTTTAAGTAAAAAACGTGTCTATGAGTGGTTTCAGCGTTTTAAAAATGGAGAAATGTCGACTGACCAGCCTTGTTCTGGGTGCCCTTCAACGTCAAAAACTGACGACAACATTGAGAAAATCAACACTTTGGTTCGTGAAGACCATCGTCGAACCATTGATTAATTAGTTGCGATGTCTTGGTTGACTTGGAGTTCAATCCAGAAGATTTTATCGGAGGATTTGTGCATGAGAATAATTGCAACCAAACTTGTTCCACGCCTTCTCACAGATGAGCAAAGGGAGCACCGTCTTTTGACCTGCAAAATCAGCTGCAAGAGAATCCAGAATTTTTTTTTTAAGGTCATAACTGGTGATGAATCATGGTGTTATAGATATGACCCTGAAACAAAACAGCAATCAAGCCCGTAGAAAACAGCTCATTCTCCTCGTCCATAAAAATACTGCATGGTGAAGTCAAACATCAAGACAATGCTCATTTGTTTCATTGATTACCAAGGTGTTGTGCATTCAGAATTCGTTCCTCAGGGCCAAACGGTTAACCAACATTTCCACTTGGAGGTTTTGAAAAGACTGAGGGAGAGCATTCGAAGAAAAAGGGCGGATTTGTGGCGCATAAGAGATTGGTTCTTCCATCATGACAACGCACCTGCCCATACCGTTATGTCTGTGAAGCAGTTTTTGACGAAAAACAGTATGACACTGATTGCTCAATCTCCCTATTCACTGGATCTCGCTCCCTGCGACTTTTTTTAGTTCCCCCAACTCAAAAGGGATATAAAAGGGAAACGTTTTGAGACTGTGGAAGAGCTGAAACAAAAATCGCTGGATGGACTAAAGAACATTAAGTGAATATTAACAATGTTTTGAACAATGGAAAAAAAACGATTAGAGAAGTGCATTGCAGTCAATGGTAATTACTTTGAAGGTGACCAAAATTGTGTAAAAATATTGAAAAAATAAAGAAGTTATGACCAAATTCTCATTTTTTGGGTCCCCCTCGTAAGTTTGGATCCTCAACAGCAACATATCGGTCCTTTTATAAGGCCGTGAAACTTTGAAGGTTATAAAATTGTTCACAACAAAGCTTCGGACATTTGTTAATCAATGTCTCCGTAAGATCCTTTGGATACCTAACATTGAGTTATAATGATGAACTAACCAAGAGTCAGGCTGGAATTAATCAATTTTTAAGCGTCAAAAGTGGTAATAGCTAGGACATACTCTCGGAATAGATCAAGAAAATTTTCTAAACCAAAGCTTAGAGTGGAATTCCCAACTAAAAAGAAAATAGGTAAACCTATGTGCCAAATCGTAGAAGCCATTAGAAAACATTAAGAAATTTCAAACAGAACAATTATTTTTAAATAATGGATATCACTAATTCTAAAGAACCATTCACAAGTAATAAAAACTAAATTTTACCTCTTTTGTTTCATTTTTGTTACCAATTTTCCTAAAGATTTCAGACAACTGATCATGAGTTGACTTTGATAAGCGGCCATGTGTTGATTTCTTATTTTGATTATGAGATTCCTTTCTGTCTTGATCATCAGTGGGATTTTCAACAACAACTTGGATATGCTGTAAAAAAAATAACAATATTGAAAATCAATATTTAAATTAAAATAAAAGAAAATATGTATATTAGCTTTATCTCCCTTACGTTTAGGCCTATGGACCAAGCAGAGGGGGAGAGGAAGCTAACACACAAATTTTATTTTATCTTCAAAAAAGTTATTATTATAGAAATTATAATTTTATAGCTTAGTTAGTGGCTATAGTAATTCTTTTTCTAAAACCAGATGAAGAAAAAAACCTAACTGGGAAGTTACTGTCCCATCATTCCTCACTAGTGAAGCTTGTTGAGAGAATCGTCCAGGTTTGATACCTCCAAAGTAACCAGCTGCTTTGTAATGAACAATGCATCTTTAGGCAGAGTCGACCACATATTGATCAGCTGGCTGATTTCATTAGAGTCTCCCATACAAAATACCATTTTCTTAAGTCAGATACTAGTTGCTGTGTTTCTCAACCTGGAAAAGGATTATAATATGGCTTGGCGAAGAGGTATTTTGAATACTTTAAAATCATGGATCATGGGGTATAAATAGCAATATCATTTAATTTATACAAAATTTCCTTAGGTACAGATATTTCAGAGTGTATGTCCCTTAGTGTCCTGACTATGACCCAGTTTGCTGTGGTGTCGCTATGGGAGGAGTAGGGGGGGGGGGGGAGTTTCACTCCACCCAATAATTTGAAAACAAAAAAAGTTGGGAAATTTGAGAACCTACTTCAAACTGCGAATATTGTAGTAAAACATTTTACTCAAAGAGTTACTAAAATTTAAAACCTATACCTTTTAAGCTAAGAAATTGGGATATTATTGATACAATCTTGTGTTCAGGTAAGTGAAAAGTTCAAATCCAAAAGAGTTGGGAAAATGGCAGAACTGACTGTCAGTGTCAAAATGCCCTACATAGCCAACCCACCCTCCCCGTTTGTTGATTCCATTTTACTTGTTGATGACAATGTTCAGTGAGACTGTAAGAGAGCTGTATTATGTGGCCGTGAGGCGTGAATTAGTGGACGGGTAATTAAAGAAAAATAGTGATTGAAAAGTGATGTGATTTTTCAGTTAGTTTTATCTGAAATCAAGGATAGCATCTGTTACATTTTACATTATCTCATGTAATATGCTTATATGTAAGTAGAAAACAAGTAATCTACCACTTATTATATGAAACATTATGTTTTAAGAAATTAATGCATGTTTAAAAGTTTGGATATTGTGTTATCTTAAAACCTAATATGATAAGAAATTTCATTTAGTATTTAATTTAACTTTCTCCATTGATACTTTGTGTTGACAACTCTTAAAAGTATATTAAAAAGTTATTAATAGTTTCTTTTTTAAATCTAAACACAAACAAAATGTTAATTTTTTTATTTAAAATAAGTACAGCAAAACTATTTTCTTTGATGGGTTTTTGTAGGTTTGATTTAAAATGAAAGGTAAATTGTACATGGTGCAATGCTGTGAAAGCAAGTTGGTATTTAACAATGATTATAAATCAACACACGAAAGAACCAACCATGGAGGAAAGAAATATCCATCCAATCATAGGAGCACCAGCAAACCCTTTTGAGGCTGATGCACAGGAAAAAAAAATCAAATTGTAAAAAAGAAGTATCTAGTAAATAGTAGTGCAGATGCACATGCCGGTGACAAAAATCAAGTTGCAATTACAAATTCATGAAATGTTTGTCCTAGTGTTGAATCTACAAAGACTACAGTTGAAGAGGTATCAGTTATTCTATGATGGGCGTCGATGATGGCAATGTTAGATACCACACCAGAAGTATCACACAAAAACATAATATGTACATTGTGGTGAGAACTGACAGTTATGACGAAGCTTCAAGAGAAAGGTTGGTGAAATCTATCTAATCTTGTGGCAAAACTGGGAAAGGCATGACAGAGTTGATATTTATTTCTTTAAATGAAGAAGGAATTGATTCAACAAAGATGGCCTTTATACAATATTATGATTACCCTAGTTCAATGTCAGGAATATTTAAGGGAGCGCAAACATAACAGTCAGAGTTACCGGGCCACCTGCCAAGACCATAGAATAAACACAACACTTGAGCATGCATATATAATGTCTCAGTTCATGTTATAAAACTTTTCAACGCTCTTAAAAGTATTTTTTCTTTCTTCTAGTACAAAAAGGTTTAAATTCTTAAGACAAAATAGAAGAAAATGACAGGGTCATCACTTTGACTTGGATTAGATGCCTCTATTTCATCTTTCGTATGGGGTCTCTCTTGTCCAACTCATGTTATTAGAGTATTCCAGCTCCAGGGATCTTTATTTTATCTTCTTTTTTTAATAAGACAATGATGACAGAGAGGTTTTTTGCATTTAAAAAGCAAGTGAAAAACTAAGTGAGACCATATTCTTACTCACGAAGGTATAACTAATAGTGATCCCACGGAAAGGCATACCATTCAACTACAAATGCGATCTTGTAGAGAAAGAGGGAGAGAGAAGAGGTTATGCTTTAGCGGATATACCAGATCACAGGCCGAGGAATTCTAAACATCAGGGAAGTAAAATCTTCCTAGTTCCTTGGTTGCACAAGAGCATATATTATTTCTTGAGTCTTGAGAACATAAGAACTAAACTTATTCAAGTCATTGTCTATTTTTTCTGTAGTGGAGAAGATTGCAATAGCTTATATTTGATTATAAAATGCCTATTATAATAAATTTCATAATCATTTATTAAAATCTATGACATTTATACAAATAGATAAGTAAAAAAATTTTATAAGAATTATTTTTGTTAATCGTTATACTCTGCTCTTACGTTTACTGTTTGAATTCAAATGGTGCAATAGTGTAACCAAACTACAGAAAAAATACTACGGTTTAATAAAGAAAAGCAGATTAAAGAAGAGATTTAGTACATAACTTACTTTTAATAATTTTTGGACATATGTCCATAATTCAGAGTCCGGTGTGATACTTCTCACATTTTTAACATTATTCATTATATCAGGTCCTCGTAATTTTACCATAGAATGCAGAACAGTCTTAACAGTTCGAAGTGGTAAGTCAGCTGGTTGTCTCTTCCACCAACTTGATGGAAAATCCTTAAATATAAACAACAATTGAATCAGGTATGTTTTAGACCAAACAAAATTAACATATTTGGCTTTATCTTCAACTACCAATACATTAGATTATGTTTTCCTTGAATCTTAGCAGTAAATATATTGCATTAATGATTTGTAAAATGTGCTTAATAATATAATAGTGTTTCATTGTCAAATATTCATATTTATTAATATTTCTAAGAGAGCGATATATATTTTGGACTTGCTAAAAGAGATTAAATTCAATTTGACCATCTTCAATGGCTTTACAAAATTTATTTATTTATTTTTGTTGTTTTTATAGGGTTTTTAAATGGATTAAATACACATAATTTAATAAATACGCTACAACAAAAAATGTCAACATTCTGTGTTCAAAGTGAAAATGGGAAACCTAAATACAATTTAACTTTACTAAGTAAGTTCCATTTCATTCAAAAACAAGTTTTCTCAATTTTATTTTATTCATTTTTTTTTTTTTACTGATTTTGACCTGTACTAGTGATTTATAAGCTATGAACTACATTAAAAATACAAACATTTAGCAAGTAAACAAGAGGGAGATGGGATGAGTGAGCCAGGAGTAGATGGTCGACAAATGTTAAAAACATACAAGGTGTAACAAAAATAGGCTTAAGATGGAGATACATACAATTAATGATAACAAACAATAAAATAAAAACATCAATATGATGAAAAGCAATTCAAATTGCGTTATTGGTAAAATTTCAAGCTCTTCTATGCAAACTTTTCTCACATTTTTTAAAATCCAGGAAGTAAGTTTTATACACCTGACACTTCAGCCTAAATTTTTTTTAAATTCTGTGCACCTGGTCGATCCATTTCACTTTCATCTTCTATGTCCTCCGTGCACTTTAGAACCAAATTCATTAGGTATATTCTATTGGAGCTCCAGATGAGATGAAGTTCAAAAGTCTCCTTTATTCCCATATGTTTCTGTTTGTTGACCACACAGTCTGCATTTCAAGCTGGTGTGGATTAAGCGCAAGGTATTTCAAAAGTTTCTTAAATATTCCATGTCTAGTTATGGAGCTCAAGAACTTCCTTTGGCTGCACTTTTGATTTGGTTGATAAAAAAGCCCATGAAACTTTCTCCAAATGTTAGGGATCTCTTAATTAATCCACTTTCTTAAGAGAGTTCTTGGTAAAATTTTGGGTATTCTCCAAACAAGTTCTGGGTCAGTGAGTGAGGGCCTAGTCCATTGGTTCTCTCTACATGTTCCAGAACTTTTTAACCTTTAATCAGCAAAACTTGCCTTAGCTATGATGCTATAGTCAAGTGAAGCTATATCAAGCAAGGTTTTGATAGCTATTGTAGGACTATTGTGAAAGCTCCTGAAAGAGGACAACCTTTGGAGACCAAGCACTGTGTTTATCCCCATTTAGAAATGCTCGGGGGAAAAACTTCTGTAAAAGAATTTTCTTTCTTTTTCACAAGTAGTATAGGGGACATTTTTAGGGACCTTAATGCCGAATATTATTTTTTGTTAATATTTAATTTTGTAATAGATAAGTGCAATATTTTTGAATCGTATATTTTATTGTGTCTCTTGCAAAACAATAAGTCAACGTTTTACTGTATTTAAAAATGAATTTGAAAGACCAATATATTTTTGTTCTGAGTAAAACTACCAAAACATGATAAACTCCATGAAGAATGTAAGGAGTTAAAAATCTAAAACTTCACAACCTTACATCTATTAAAAACAAACATACAAAATTAGTTTACTCTTTAAACTTACCCTAAAGAACGCATGAATGTCTGTGAGAAGTATATCATAATCCAATTCATTATTAGACCACTCATTAAAAAACCTAATCAGTTTCCAAACACATTTCATGGTAAGATCTTGGAAGTGAGTGCTAATTACAGGGTTGTTCACTGTATCATACAAGATCTTTAACAATGCACTGAAACAAAACATATTAAGGATCATTTATTTCCAAATACCATAATCACTTCTATGCAAAAGAATAAAAAGTTACAAATTTTGAGAAGAAAAATAGAATTATCAGCATTCCTAGCCGATTAGATTTTAAAAAATTCCTGTACATTCGACGATTTTTCTTACACATCCTGGAAATCTCCCATATGTATGGACCTATGAACTGGGGAGAGGGCAACTTACACAAAACTTCTATTTTAACTTCAACAAATATAATATTACAGAAATCATATTTTATAGTATTTATAAATTATGATCAATTAATGTTATTTGATTACATAGTTGTACTAGTATTATTTATGTTAAAATAAAGCACCAATGTGTTGAGACAGTTTCATTTATTCAATGACCCCTCAACTAAAACAACAAAAATTAAATAAATTGAAAAATGTAGAAAGTCATGTCAGAGTAAGTCAAAAGGATGCGTCATATACATAAGCAAACTTAAAGTCCATTCCTGTATGGACAGGCAAGGTTTTAACCCTCCAAGTGCTACGAGTCGCGATCACGATTTATTTTGCCGCAGCCACAGTGCTAAAGTCGCGATCGCGATCTAATTTAACAAGGTTTGCTAAAATCGATATACCAACAGTAACTTTTATCTAAACTACATGTATTTTATATAGTAACTCTGAGTAAAAGACGCTCTATTCATTTTGCACAATTTTATCGATGGTTATAAGAAAAATCAATGTTAGCAATCCTGTAAAAGACAATTTGATGTTTACTGTTGCGTCCCGGCAGTGAATTGTTGTTTAGTGTTTTTGTCTATATTATTTTGGTAAATACAATTTATTTTATGATTATTTAGTGTATCAGTAGTGTTTTTAATGTAGTATTACACATATAATAATGAGTGAACTTGGCAATTCAAGTGATATTCATAACTGTTTGTGTGAAAGTGATACCACTAGTGATGAAAGCGGTAACTCCGATGTAGGAATCAAAATGTTTGTTTCTTTTTATTTATTTATTATTTTATTTTTTTGTGTGTATTACATATTTTATAATAACTAATTATGGTAAATACATGATATTCAAAGGTTAAATGCCAATACTTTCTAAAGACACAGTAATAGAGCACACTAATTTGCAAAAGTTGGATGTAGTGTCACTCAGTGCGCGGAATTACTGAATTTGAAGTTTGTGTATGTATGAATTTAAAAAGAGAGTAATCTTATATTTTACAGGTTTTTCAGTGGCGTGTAAAGGGTAACCCACTTAAAATCTTCTTTTTTTTTTTAATGTAATCTACCTTTATATATGACAATGCTTACTTAAAACAACATTATCTAATTTTTACAGCCTTATAATAAAATAAATAACTCAATTATACAACTTACCAAATAACAGCTGTATGATTTGATTTATCCAGCATACGTATAACAATATTGTTAACAACACGTACAAACATGTCTGTTCGATCAATCATCTCAAGTCTTTTCTCTGCTAACAATGACAGAAGCATTTCCAAAGCTCGCCGTAGAGTTTCTTCTTTTACTTTACAGCATAATTCCGCATGATCGTAAAACTATAATACGACAAATACATATAAATACATTAAAGTTTGGAATTCTTCTAGTTCAATTTAAATTTCAAACTTTAAATTCTTTTCAGGTTTGGTTAGAAAATAAACCTCCATTTGCAATTTTTACAGGACAGGATATGTGAACCCAAAACACAAAACACACTAAGGCTCTACTCGATCTCTACTGTTTTAATTTATTGTCCATAAGAATAATGTTAAACTTCAACCATTGTACTGATGTTGTTTTCATCTTATAATTTGAATGTTTTTCTTTCTTTAGAAACAAATATAGTAGAACCTCTCTTAACCGGTCTAGTCGGGACTGACACCCGGGCCGGTTGCCCGTTTGGCCGGTTAATCCAAGGTTCCCGTGAAAAATCAGTTTTCGTTCAAAGAAAGCTTATTTAATTAGGTAGCGCTAAGAATTATGCAATTAAGATGTTATTGCAACTCATTTTATTGTACATAAATGTATCGTATATATTATGTTATGTATATTATACATCAAACATGAAAAAATTAAACACTAAAAAGCGTTTTTACAGATTCCCCTCTGTCAAATCTTTTGACACATTTAACCGCGTCTCAAACGAAACCAACACACACTTCCAAGAAAACTGAAAAGAAATGTTATATTTTCCATAATGTAGGCTATACTAAATTGATTTGTGGAAAAAAAGCGGCCCATCAAACGTTTTTGTCAGTGTATGTCTGCTATACCAACGAGTGCCAATGCCACAGTGTTTTTATGCCGCCGACAATGGGATACCGCTATCGACAAAGTCGTTTGACTCGCCGCTGCTTTGGTGCCGCCGACAATGGGATACCGCTATCGACAAAGTCGTTTGACTCTCCGCCGCTGCTTTGGTGCCTCGGTGTTTTTACGCCGCCGACAATGGGATACTGCTATCGACAAAGTCATTTGATTCGCCGCCGCTTTGGTGTTTCAATTACAATTTATTTTCGGAAACTCTCATACAACCAGTACACTACGATATAGGCCGGTTAATCCGAGGCCAGTTAACAGAGGTTCTACTGTAAATAACATGTTTACTACTTAAAAAATAAGAAGTTGTATAAATAAATTTAAAATGTATTGATTAAACATTGAAAACACTGCAATTTTTATTTTTACTTATCTTTTTTTGCGTGACATTTTAACACCACCTATGTTTATGTTACTAAATCTAATCAAATGCTAAAACCATTTCCATTAATCCTAGAATCTGTTACCTTCATAAACAGTCCGAAGTTGTTCTTATAACAATTAACAACATCAGGATGGTTACTCTCGTTCAATAAGTTGAGTTGATTGACTAGTTGTTTCACAAGGTTATCTTCATGACCTTGTAAACGGTTGCGCTGAAATACAAAAGTTATATGTTAGGCTAATAGCTAAGAACAATGTGATAACAATATGTAGGAACAGTATGATGTTCGAAGTGATAAAAGTCATATTTTTTGTACAAAAATCAACTTTATAGATACATTTCTACATTTCATTTTGTAAGCGTTGTTTCAAAATTATGATGAAACATGTGAACTTACAGCATTTAAAAAATGTTTATGGTGTAAGCTCAGGGAAAAATTCATATATCTTTCAAAAGCTTTGAAAAATTCTATTCAAAAGATGGGTTCAAATATAATCATGAATTCAATTTCTCTTCTTGTTAGGAGGTTAAGGTAATCATGACCCCCACACTTAAACATGTTTATCAGAGGTCCAACATTACTCCAGTCAGTTGTAATCAGCAGGTCGGAGCAGGAGGTACACAGTAGTATTGTGCAGCAAATTATCATTAGATTTTAGACGAAGGAAGATATCAAAGAGTGTCTTTCTAAGTCCAGAGTGAATGATTGGAGCAGTCATTTTATGAAAGCAGATAGAGTTAAAAAATAACCACATGCTTGTTGGCCTAGAACCTTAACCAGTGAAGACAAGTTGACTGATGTTGATGTTATTTTAGAAAATCGTAATATTGTATTTTTTCTTACAGCTAACCCAAATGTTGTGTTATTGAAAAGACGAAATAAATAAAGTCTCAAAACTTAGTGAAAATATGCCGACATACCAAACTTGATTAAAACTGATGAACATGTTTGGGCTGTAGAGCACTGCACAGATAAACATTATCCCCATAACCATTTTTTTTTTGTATTCAGATCACAAAAAATTCTACATTGTTTTTTGACACATCACATAACGCTCTCTATGTTACATATATGTGAGAAAGTAAAATTCTTACCTGATCAGAATTAAGTATAGTTTCTATCTGTGCCAAAGCATGCAGTGCTTTCTCGATATCGCTGCTGGAAATCTGTGTGAGATGCCATTCTAGTGTTGGCTTTGTGTTTTTCGACAGAGGTGATATTGTAAATGTAGCAGTAGGAGTTAATCGTGGAGATGAGCCCACACTGAAAAAAAAAATCAATTAAAGACTTTAGGAAAACATAAATATTCACTTTCAAAGATATATGAATTCTGTATACAAATTAGAGGCATCTCAATAATACTTTGAAGCCTAAGCCCGAGAATAGCTTGGGGGAGGGTGTATGTGACCGAACCACGACTATAGCTCGGGCTCTCTTTTTATTTCTTTATTAATACGTAGTAGGTGTATTTTCGGGTTTTGTCTGGTTGCAATGATTTAATAGGTCTATGGTTCAATTCCAGTTGTTCCTTATTCAGTATATAGAATGTTACACCTGATATATGGAATATTGGAACAGCTGTTTGTGGTTATATCGGCTAACTAGACACTGTATTTACATCAATGTATATTATTTGTTTTTGTGGAGTTATTTTGATATATATGTAGTTATATATATATATATATATATATATATATATATATATATATATATATATATATATGTTGTAGATTATAAATTATGTTGAATGTGTGTTTATTTGTGATTTTCCCTCTAAAATGGATCCTCAAACAAGACAAATGTAAGTGATATGTTATCAGACAATGATACTTGTAATCATGATTTAGATAGTAGTTTTGATGAAGAATCTGGAGACAGTATTATGGTTTATTGATTTTTATTTATTGGAGAGGGGGTAAAAAGAAAAGCTTGAATATATGTACCATGTCTCTATGATTTTGTTTAATATCATTATGACTACACTGTATTTTAATTTACTATTATCTTTGTTAGTTATTTCTTTGGTGTTTAAATTAGACTTGTTTATTAAAATACCTTATGTAAAATGTATCTTTTGTCTACTGGAGAGAATAATTAAATAAAATGAGATACCCCTCAGCCTACAACGAGTAGCAGTAATAATAATTGTAATAGGCCTAAAAGGGGAAAAGTTCCAAACTATCACACACAGATCTTGGATGGACTTTTACAGATAATACCAGTGTTTGAAATATATAGTGGGATTAAAGCTACAATCAATGAAACATTAACACCCTTTGATATATTTTCAATTTTGCCCCAGAATTAATAATAAAATTATTTAAATCTGAAACTAACTAATATGTAAAGTCTATTACTGATAAATTGAAAAGATCAAACAAACTAAAACCAAATAGTATGGTGGTGTAAATGGACAATAGTAAAATTGCATGAACTATATAATAGCAATGACTACATAAATACTATAAGACACGACATAGGATAGGGAATAGTCTACGCTTTACGGGTGCTGTTTGTCACAAGTTTGACACACAGCTATCAGAAAGCGCTAGCAGCAGGTGTTTGACTGTACGCATCCCACTTGGTTGAGACTGTACAACTGTTGACCTCTCTCTCACAAACCTTCTCACTTACTTCCGTCAGCATAGTCAGTGTTGTCAGTTCGTGCGCTGAGATAAGCGATTCTCGACCTTCCCTCGCATCTCTGGTCCCATATGTGGCATCAGTGCGTTTTCTCTTACCCGCCTGAAACATTGTTTGACCGTAGAGCCACCTAGCGCCAGTCACATCAACTTCAGATTCTCTAGCAGAGAATTTTTTTTTTCCATTTGTTTAGATATCCATTTCAAATTCATTTATTCTATACTGTATGATGACACCAAAATTTGAGAGAAAAAAAGATTTTGGATAATATTATTGAATTAATTGGAAGGGCTTTAGAGAAAAAGAGAAGAGTTAAAGCTCAAGAAACAATTCCAGATACAATAATACCAATAGACTTACTGGTGGTTGCCATTTTGCACAATAAATTCCTCTAAACTAAAAGAAAATACACCCAACAAGACTATGTAAAGTCTGCTAGGAAAAACTAAAGCATAACACTTTAACCCAAGCCTATGAGACTCGAAGTAAATTATGTTTGTTTGTAAAGGCCAGACTGGTCGACCTTCCCTCTCCACCCTTCTAATACAATGAACATGCTTTTGCCCAGTTTGAGTTATTCCCTTGCTCATCAAGACTTATTGTCTCGTACCAGATAGATTTACTTGCATGTTTTTACTATCGGTCTCTAATACCAGGTGGCTTTAATAGTGTAAAACAATATTAGTGTTAGTTTTTATTTATTATTTTAGTGATTCAATTATTCTTGATTATTTAATAGTGTATAAAAATGGATAGTACCATAAGGACCAGTGTTTATATCAATGCTTAGACTATTCTAGTGTGATAAATAGATTGCTAAACTATGAAGAACTCAGTGATAGTAGGTTAGTAGAGGATGAAGATATAAAAAATTAAGACGGCGACCTCGACTTTGTAATTCAAGACGATGATGCTGATGACGAAAGTGACCAGACTCTGAACATGATGATGGTCATAACCTACTGATGAATGAAGGTGAGATTGTTTTAGTAGACAGAAATCTACCAGAATATGTTTGGGCGTCTACGAAAAAATGAATTTGGACCTGCCTACACATGGTACACTAAAAGTCCTCGAAATGAGCTTGTGCGTACACTGACACACAATATAATTCTAGGTGGTTTGCCAGGTCTGACAGATCAATCAAGCAGATTAGAAAACAATCCCGAAAAAAAGAGGTTTTTGACTTGATTTTTGACCCTTCTATTATTGATTCCTTTGTTATGAACACAAATGCAAAATTGAGAGTGGTAAGGAGTGATTTAAGCTTGACAACAAACAAAAGCACTTATAGAGACACTGATATTTTTGAAATAAATGCTCTAGTTGGAATCAAATAATGAACAATGCTTTCCATATTTTCAAAAGATGCAACTGGTAGACCGTATTTCATTGCTGCTATGACATACAAACGTTTCGAAATATTACTAAGATGTCTACATTTTTATAACAGCGAAAGAAAGAAGACAGACAAAGCAGCTGCCATATAAGAAATATTCAATAAAGTTATTGAAAACTCAAAAAAAAAAAATAAATAAAAATACTGCTTGTTGGAGCATGTTGATCCCATTTAGGAGCAGATGTAGTTTTCGAATGTATATGCCACAAAAACCACATAAATAGGGCATAAAAGTTGTGCCTTGCCAATTCTAAAACTTCATACCTACACAAGGGATATATTTACACTGGCAAAAATCAGAGATGGCATTGGACTTTCACAAGAAGAACAAAATCTAAGTAAGCCAACACAATCAGTTATTCAGCTAACTAAAAAGATGCAGAAAACAAATAGAAATGTTACTGCTGATAACTGGTTTACCACTATTGAGGTTGCTGAAGAGCTACACAAAAGAGGCCTTACTTATCTAGGAACGCTGAGAAAAGATAAGAAGATAATTCCTAAAGAATTCCTTCCCGATAAGGATCACACAGTCATGTCAGCCTGCTTTGGATTCAAAGACATCTATACTCTTCTATCGTTGGTCCCAAAAAAGAATAGGAAATAGTGTTGTTGTCTACAATGCATCACAATAAAGCAGTCAAGGAAGACAAAGGAGTCGTCGATCTCCTAGACATGAAATGTGCCATTTATTCAGCTAACAAACGCACAAGAAGGTGGCTTTTTGCTGATTTACAGGATCGTATGCATAACAAGCATCAATTCATTTATCTTGTACATGTGTTTACTCTGGCAACAAAATTATGACACGATTTGAGTACACAAACAGAGCTTGCTCAATCCTTACTTGAGCCACATCTGCAGATGACTGTCTATTCCACACATTAGAAGAGATGTAAAGGTAGAGATTCGTAAAGCACTTGGCCAAACTGAGCAAAGGAACTCAGCCAGAAGGAGTTCCTTCTGACAAAATGGAGAGAAGATAAACTTGTAGAAAGTGTCCATCAGCAAAAGGAAGGAAAACTCAGTATAAATGCATTGCATGTTCTGAAACTCCTGTTTGCTTAGAATGTACCAGTAAACTGTGGGTTGATTGTGCACAAGCTTGTGTATGAACATTAGAAGTTCAAGGTTTTGCTAAGTAGAACAAACTGTCATAGACATATTTCCAGGGTTTTAGCTGCAATTTATGCCAAATTGTTCTTTTGCAGTTTGTTAATAAAAGTTATTTTATAAAATGTTATTTATTATTTGTCCTTTGTGCAATATTAGGGTCAATTTGTTAAAATACATCATTTATACACAAATATATGGTGGATTGTATACAGAATATAATGTATTGATATATATATATATATATATATATATATATATATATACACACAAAATGTTTATATATATATATATATATATATATATATATATATATATATATATATAAGTATACATGCATGGTAGTGCATATAAACATATTAGGTATGTTTCCTTCCTTAAATAAGTATATGTTTTTGCAAAAATACATAGAAATTCTATATACAGGTCTCCGAGACCGGGTGGTTATATTTACGGTTGCCGAGTCAGAGCTTGGTAAAGGTGTTAAACTGGAAGGAACGAGATAACTTGGTGGTGTCCTGACTGTTCATACCATTATTTATCTGACTGTTTTATGATTTATTTATAGTCATAAAGTTAACTATTTACAGTATTTCACATTTTTTATATTCTATAATAATTACCCCATTTTCAAAAATTTATAACATTTTTTTGTATGTAAAATAATTATTTATGTATTTATATCATATTAAACTGAATTTGTGATCTTTCAAACAATATAAAGGTTTCTAGGTAACAAAATATCAACACTACAATTTTTTACAATATTAAAATGCTCAGGTTACCATGACAAAGTAAGCCACAAGATATTAGGCTACAAAATGTTAAATATAATCCTCTTACTTTTCTATTATATTTGTTACGTTAAATAGTATACAAAATATAAGGTATGATTTGTAGCACATAAAATGGTCAAATTATAAAATCCACTTGTAGTGCTAGATTGTGCACACATTCCTTTTTCTTCTATGCAATCAAATATGGTTTTATCTTCTTATTATTACTTAAATCATCAATGTTAGTCTCTTACATTTGGAAGATACAACAGTAATATACAAAAACATTTTTGAATATACCTTGTTTTAGCTTCAATCACCAGTTGCAAAATGTACACTACTGTTTTTTTTTTTACAACTACTATTTTTCTAAACAACCAATAATTACAATTTAACACAAATTAAATGCACATGTTCAGTAGAAGAAAATTGGTGAATAGTTGTATTCTTAGGCGCAAACGCATGGTTATACGTTTGATAACCCTGATTACAGTTATATTTAGAAATACCATGAAGTGTGAGAGGGGTCTACGTTAAATACTTTTGGCAGTCAAACATAGTCAGTGTACAGTCACAGTGCAATGGAGCAAAGCATGAACATGAAGTTCTGCTATGTATACGAGTAGTTTAAATGCTTTTGTGATGGGAAACAAACGACTAAGGAAGAGCCATGTTTAGGTCAGCCATCGATAAGCAGAAGCCTAAACATGATCAAGCATGTGTGATATATACGGGCAATTGCAGACTGATGTTACAAATTAGGAGGGATTAGACAATAGCAAGGACTCTGTACACATAATCATATGTGAAAATTTAGGTAAGCATAAGACCTGTACCTAGTTTTTACCGCACATGCTGATAGACAACCAAAAAGAAAACAGATGGAAACCAGAGGAGATTAATTACCGTGTGTGACCAGGATCCATCCTTTCCGCAAATTATTGTTACGGAATTGAGACATGGTGCTAGCAGTACGATCTGGAATCCAAACTTTAATCAATGAAATGGTGTTCAAAGAATTCTTCAGGCCTTAAGAAGTCCATGACAATTCAACAAAGGTGGCATCATCCATCGTGAATTTATTCCTGATGATCAAACGGTGTGAACCATTCTATTTGTATGCATCCGGTATGTTTAGCCAGAGTTACACAGGACAAGATAATAGAAGTTATTGCACGACATTGTGAGATCCGACTGCACAAAAGTGAGAATTCTGTCTAAGGTGCAAATTATTTTGAAACAAATGATTGTGTTTGGGACAATAATTCTATCTATATTAATTACAAGTTTCAGGAATGTGTTTTTGGTTATAGCTTGCTTAAGCAAGCAAAGTGACAAATTGTTTCTTTTGTACAGTTAATCTGGTGCAAGTACAAGTATAAGTATCAGAAGACCAACTTTCAGCAATGTAGTCTAAAAGTATAAACAAAAAATTATCTGAGCTCATGTCTGCGTGATGGGCCTAGTAATTAAATTTAATTGTTAATTCTGTTCTTTTCACTGGTAAATTTCTTAACAAGCATAACAATCTTGAGTCATGTTATTTTCCCTTGCTGAGAATGTGACTCAATAACCATTTTTGTGTTTCTAGGTATGTGACTTCAACCAATTGCAATAGCAATTTATAATTCAAGGTACTTTATGAGTAGGTTTCTTTTCTTGTCATAAACAAGATGTTTTTATATTTCAAATTACGACTCATGTGTGCCACCTTTATAAACCAATTTTGTAAGGTATTTACTTTTGCTTATAACAAAAACAAAAATAAAAAAACATCTCTACATAAAATATATTAATATAAGAAGCAAAATGAAAAAAAATACCCGTCACCACCATTTTTTTCTCTCGTTTTAACAAAAGTATGGTCTTTAATATCTTCCATTATAGCAGTGGTTGAAGGAGAACTAGAAGATGTTGAATCCGTTCTAGGAGATATAGATCTTGTTCTTGGAGATACAGAATGTGTTCTAGAAGAGGATTTGGAGATTTTTGGGGAAATAGATCGGGTTCTAGGAGAGGTAGGAGAATCGGATCTAAGAACAAATTAAATTATAAATTTATTTAAAAAAAATAATATATTTATTTGTAATTTATTAAAATTATAGAACAAAACAACAACTAAGAAAACCATTAAGGTACATTATCTTATGGGTGTTGTAGTGATACGGAAACCTATTTCATAACAATTAAAATATTAAATTTGATATAATAGATTGATCAGTTGACATTTATGCAGATCATAACTACAAGGGAGTTGTGTCTTGATGTTTCAATCAGAGACATATGCAATCATGCAGTATGTGAGTCTGAAGGTGTTTTGTTTAATTTCTAAAAAGTTGAAAAAATGACAACATTTTGTCAGCTAGTCAACCAGTGGCGGAGGCATTGTAGTCCCTTAAAGTTGTTGTCTATTGTATCGAAGTGGTTCATGATATCTTTTCATTATGGCATAGGCAGGTCTTTTTTCTCTGCTTCTGTATGTCCATGTTATTGCAGACTACATCTTTGAATGGTTGCAGTTGAGAGATGGAAAGTTGCAACTGATTTTCTCTGGAAAATTCTTCATACAAATGTTGTATATTTTATATTGTCTTTTAAGTTTTCTTTCATGTTGTGAATAATTTCAGATGATACACTTTTTTTTAGTGAATAAATATTTCCTTCTAGAGAAAGCATTCTCTTGAGATTTAGCTATATGAGTGTTTCCTTCTTAGAAAAATTATCAGTTCCTCCATTGCCCTCAAGGTTTCTGTGTGAAGGTAACCACTCCAAAGTTATATTTTGTGTGTTGTTTTTAATTATCTTATAGTTGGTTTCAATAGATTGAATGAGAGACTTTTTCAGTGTATCATTATTTACTATTGCTTTGAATACTGATTTAGAATCAGGATCACTATTTTGGTGTTCAGCTAAGGTCTCATTATTAATAACTTTGGAGGGCAAAGTTGATCATGTCCACAGCACACTTTAAGCTGTACGTGTTCTCTGGTTAGTGCTAAATGAACCACAATGTCAGCTAATACCTCTCAAATTCAGAAGAGACAAACCAGTAAAAGCAGCTGCCTTTATAGGTGAGTGTAAAGATGGCCTTATCATATTAGCAAAGATTAAAGAGACCAAGCTAAACTAGATGTCAGGACATTGTGGAGTTGTGAAAAACAAAAACATCTGTATTGACATAGATTATGAACTGTCTAAGAAGAAGCATTTATACAGAATAGAGAGGTATTTCATTGAATGGCCGACAAGTTTCATTTTCCCTATTTTGCCAATTTTGTATGAACCTCAATTTTCATTTGCACAATAATGTAGATCATTTATCTTCATATTACTAAAATTTGAAGAAAATCTCTAAAGCTGAATTTGAGAAATTAGGGGTTTTAATTAGGCTGTTGCTCAATGGACATTTATCTTAATCTTTACTGACTACACTCGAATAATCAGTTTTGGAGATGGAAAGCAAGACGTTTTGTTTGGATCTTTAGAGGTTAAATTTTAACAAAGTTTAAAAAAAAATTGTTTCTACAATTTTGGGAAAAAACTGAATTACCCCAAATTTTAAGTTAATGAAAAAATGAGGGAGGAATCTCTAGATATGGCCAAAAATGCCCAAACAACAAATATGATTCAAATTGGTTTACTCATTTGGGCTGCTAGATCAACATGATGATAAACTGACATATTTCCAAAATCATTTGCATAGCAAACTCGACATCAATTTTTAACTTTAATATAACTTTCAAATAGAAAATAAATTCATACGCTATTATCGAAATCAGAAACTTATTCCTTAAAACTGCATACTATAAAAATTAAGAGAGGACTATCATAAATAATAAAAACTACAAACACAACAAATTCATAGTTAATTGGATGGACTCTATCAATGCAAATCTGTCAGGTAAATCAACCCTTACATAATATAATTGTACGAGGTGTGTAATTAAGTAGTAGAGACTGTATTTGATAGGAATTACAATTCAATATTGTCTTCCTCAAAATAATTTCCTTAGGGAAGCCACAGCGCTGGAGACTGTTCTTCCAACCCTCATAGCAATGAATGTTTCTGAGTATCTCAAAATGACATCCCTTGAGTTGAATTTTTGGAAGAGGAAAAAGTCACAAGGACTCAAGCCAGGTGAATAAGGAGGCTGAGGAGCACAGGAATGTTTTAGTGTCCAAAAACTTGTTTACTGAAATAGCTGTACAACAAGTACAGTTCTGTCTTTATGGAACACCCAGTTGTTTTTGAGGTTTGGTTTCACATGCATGACCCTTTTTCAAAAACCTCTTTGTAAAAATGTTGATTGAACTTGAGGCACAAACTCTTTATGGACGATTCACTGGCTATCAAAGAAGCAAATCACCATGCACTTGATCTTTGACTTGTCATTCTTGCTTTTTGGGGCTTTTGAGAGGATGAAGTGTCTCATTCCATTCTCTGGCGCTTGGTTTCTGGGTCATACTCAAACACCCAAGACTCATCACCAGTAATGATACGTTCCAAAAAATGGGAATCATTTTCAATCAACTCAAAAAAAGTCGACACCTTTCCCTCCTGATGTCCTGTGAAAGACTTTTAGAACCATTTTTGCACAGACTTTTCTCATCCCCCCCCCATTGATTGGTTAAAATCTGATGAACGGTGGTGTGAGTCAAATTCAACTCTTCCCCAATCATTCTAACTGCCAACTGACGATCTGGACGCACAAGATACCAGATTCTGTCAACATTTGAAGAGAAGACCTCCCGCTGCATGTTCATCTTCCATTGCCCGTCTTCCTTCTGAAAATGCCTTAAACCACCAAAAAACCTGGGCTCTTGACAAAACATTGTCTCTGTAGGCCTGATGAAGTTTTGAAAAAGTTGTAATGTGCCTAAGTCTGAAGCAATACCTGATGTCACTCATTTTTAGAACATACTAGAAAAAAAGTGTTCTTGAAAAAATAAGAACAGACAACCAAATGACTCTAGCAAGTTCAAACTCGTACTGAAGGTGTATCACATGATCACCTGCCAACCCTCCAAGTCTCGCATTTCCAGTGTTGCATACCAAACGCTATGTTCCCAGTCTCATTACTTAATTTACACACCTTATATATATATATATATATATATATATATATATATATATATATATATATATATATATGGAGCTCTAGCAACAATGATTCAGTTTTTACAGGCCTTATAGCTGAGTATTTAATTAAACAGCCTCCACTGATTCTGGGGAGGAAGTACATGAAGTTTCCAAATCAGAACAGCTAAAAACTCAAGAAAGTTATCAAATTTTATAAATGTTCATATAAAAACATTTTTTGTTTTGTCAAATTCTGTTGATAAACGTACTGATATTAAACCATAAGCTCTAAATTAACAATAACAAACAAAACCTTGTCATAGAACTGAACTGGGCTACCTGACAATTATAGTATCTTTCTTCTTATCTTCTTCATGAGAAAGATTGTCGTGAAGTTCAGAAAAAATCAAAGCAGGAATCACTTTTGGGCTAAGGAAAGTTTAAAATAAAATTAGAATATATAATATGTGAATATTATATTATAATTATGATCTAAAGATAAATAAAATTGTGGTCTGTAGGTTATATTTTATATTATTAAATGTGAATGTTATAGCTTCAGTTATTTTTACAATAGTAACAAAGCAAAATGTAAATGAGAGCAAGTGTTGTAGATGAGCTATTTTCAAATTTAATTATACTTTTTACACTTACATGTAGTAGAATGTTTAGTAATGGGTAAAAAAAAAGATTTTTTGAGACAAATTTTTAAGAATTATTTCACAAAAATAATTTATAATAGAAATTGAAAAATTAATAGAAAACATTTGAGTCTCAAAAAAATTAATGTAGAAGGATGAACATCAGCCCAATGAACTTTTTGTCAAATTGTTCAAAATTTTTAAAATCGGGTTTTGTAGAGCACAACTGAACTATCGAAGAAAAAGTTAATTGGTATTAAGTTGAGCTGTTACAACGATATTTATAGAAATTTAAATATACTGTATGATTTTTTATTTATTTTGATTTCGTAATAGAGATATCTGAGACAATAAACTCTGCAATGCAAGAAAACTAGTTGCTTAAGTGTCATATATATTTAAAAAATGTACAGATTTCGGAATCTAGAATTGTGCTTACCCAGGAGAAATAATTCAGGAAGATGCGACCCCACATCTCTGTGTAGAAACCTTTTCGTATATTTTTTGTTTAATTTAATCTTTTGGATAAACTACCACCGACTGGCCTGGGAACTGTGACCTATTTAGAGTAGTCAAAAGACTTTCACTAATACAAAATATATTAATTATTTTAATTTGCTTCAAACTCGCTTAAAATCAGAGATCTTTTAGAAGTTGATTGTTTAATTGGTTCACCACCAGTGTCAATGGTCACGATTCAGAATACAATTGTTCATTTTCAGAAATTTCTAGATCAATGTCATTATCTATTAAGTAATCTCTACTCATTTCAAAATGCACATAATAACACTAAATAGTTACAAAAGAGAAATGGATTAAAAATTAACTCACGAATAAACTATGTAAATGTAGTGCCGGGTAATAGAACAGCTGTAACCAGTTTGATAGCGCTTAAAAAACATTGGACTATAATATATCGATTTACTATTATTTAGGCACATTCATGTTGTGAATATTTGGTTTTTTACCCTATTAATTATTTAGTTATAATTGTAATTTTTTTAAAAAGAGTATAAGGAAAAAAAATCATTTTTTTCTGAACTTCCGATAAATCAGGTTTAAAGTACCGGTACATAACAAAATATTCGGATGTTTATTTTTGTGGGTTATGTCCAAAAACCGAACCAAAAGCTGTTTAATTTTTGCCATTCTTTTAAAGATATAAATAATAAACAGCACGAAACTTTAAATGAATATAATGTACATCTGTTTTAAATAAATAATTAATATATAATATTTTTATGTTTGGAAAAGATGCCTATTTTTTTGCTTATCAATGTATTGTTATGATTCTTCTTATAGTTCCCCATCAAAATCATCCACTCCCGTCACAAGTTTTTCCTGTTTTTATTGTTAGAGTTTCCGAAATGGTTAATCTTTATCTTTTTTTTCCCTTAGCCTAGTGATTTAACTTTATTAAAGTACTCTGAGGAACTCCCTTTACAAGCTATACTCTTTCTCTAGTCTATATCACAAAACCTCACAAACTCATATTGTAAATAACACAGAGAGTTTTCAATACTTTCTGTGATAATTTACTCATGTTGAAACTAACAGAAAAACATGAGTAAGAATAAGAATGGTAACTGACTAAACTCAACAATAATAGATTTGAAACCCATTAATCCAGTTTGTCAGTTTTTATGAAAGGTGGTTGTACAGACAGGTTGTGACGGGGAATCCACACTATTTGTGCAAGAACGAGCCAAACATATGCCTATTTCCTAGCTTGCATTATCATACGTTAAGATAAATTCCAATATAACATTGTAAAAATTGTACCGCCAATGAAGCAATGCATACTAGAACCCTTATGTTACGTTCTCTTCACAAAGTGTTCTCGATGGTATAAATTGGTATGAGCATATTATAATGTTTGTAAAACATTTATTAGCAAGAATACAAAACAACAATGACATAAACATGTTGTTTTAACCTTGAAAGACATTATGGGTGGGGTAAATTTTATAATTAAAAGTTACTTAATAGACTTCACTCACCTTATACAACGAGGAAAATTGAACATCCACAGGAAATTGTAGTCAAATATATTAAAACTATTCTTTGAAGGAAACCTCCATCATACATAAAACACAAACACAACACAAAATCCTGTACACAACAATTACACACAATGTTTCACAAAGAAACAGAACACTTTGTGTCCTCAACTGTTAGTCCTTACGATGTTCACAGACGTTTTTTGTCTCAACCTCTCTGAGCGCCTAACACAGGTCAATTGAGAAAGGATCGGACATTGATCATTTAAAGGTTCAACCCCCACCAAGTTCATGTTGCTAGGTTCCAAATTATGTCTATCAAAAAGTCTATGAACTTAATTTTTTATTAGGGGCAAATAAATAGAACTTATAGTGGAACTTGGCTGCGAAATGCAGTTTTCCTTTACCATCATTAATGGCTGTCTCTTTAAAAATCCTTTTCCCCCAATCAGTCTCTTTTAATAGCATAGAGCCCTTATCTTAAAGAATAGCGTGATGGTTAGTTATGACATGTTCAGCCAACTTAGAACGGTTGACCTCACTCGTCGTAATCCATTTTTTAAGTTCTGATACCCATTTCTTAAAGAATGATTTTTAATATATTTGACAACAATTTCCTGTGGACATTCAATTTTCTTGAACGTATAAGGTGGGTGAAGTCTATTAAGTAACTTTTAATAATAAACATGTTGGTATAAAATAAATGTTAATTTTAAAGAAGAGATATCTCTTCGTTTCCCTTCACTACTTTGGTCCTATTTTATATCCCTTTACTTAACCTATAAACCGTATTAGACACAAATGTGTGCTGATGAGCGACATACTGTGTCTTTAATCGACAAAAAAAACATGTTTTTTGCAATTCAACATTTGCCCACTAAAATTCATCATACCAGAATAAGTAATATACCACTGTAAAGCTAAAGTTTCAAAATTTCATATTTATATAACCAAAATACCATAAAACGTTATAAATAATTAGTTAAAGTTTGTGTATTTCTTGGCAAACTAATGATACAACTGTGTAGTTTTGAAACACAAATTTACATCATTTTTTTTTTGTCTAATTTTCACAAGTCCATATTTCCGTCTAACAAATCTACAGTGACACTGTTCTATACAATGATTCTTCATCTTTCGATCTGTGCTTTAGAAGTCTTTCTAACTGTTATAATTTTTGACTATGAGCCTAGTAAATGTAATTGTATCAGAATATGTAATTATTGTACTATATGATATATCATTGTAAAGGTAATGTTTCAACCTTTCATAATCATGAAACCTAAATTCTATACAGTAAAAGGTAAAAATTAAATTTTTTGCCGCTAGGGAGGAGCACTTCACGGTTCTTCGCAACATAAGAAAATATGATCTCATTCATCAATCATTTTTGTAAATGGTAATTCTTGTCCAAAAACCACAAGTTGACAATATTTATGGTATTTTTCTTTGTCTTTCGAACTACGTATTTAAAAATTATCCCAGCTGTCGTAGTTTTTTAGATTCTATGGAGTTGTAACCAATCCAGTTTTCTTTTCGGTGCATTTATGAAATGTCAAATATCAATTTCGAAATATTTCGATTTTTTTGACAATCTTTATAGCACTGGAAAGTATAATTTCACATCTGTCAAATATGTTATTCCATTCTCCTGTCCAACTAATATTTAGGTCTTGACTAACACAAGGAAAGTCGTCAACAAACTTGTCTAATGACCTTGTTTGTACAGTTATTGTAACAAAGTAATCTACCGCCAAGCTGTGTTAGGTACAGCTAAGTGCACAGTAAATCCTTGTTTTGAGAGTTTTTTGGATGATCGTTTATTATGAATTACTTAATTGGTTTTGTTGATATAGATTTATCTTCACAACTATTGTAAGTGTTTGAATAGTCTAAACAAATGTTTATAGAAGTTTGTTGGTGATTTTTAGGTTAACATTTTTGGATGTGAAGACAACTTTTCTCATTCTTGATTACTTTACTCGATAATGTATCATTGTAGAAAATTTATAAATTCATAGTTGAATTGTACGTACATTTCTCTAAACAATGGTATATAACAAGTTGTTTTGCTTAATATTAATAATTTTGATGAATTTTTAGTAATAATCCTAACTTTTCAATAAGTTTTTCTATCATAAAAAATTATTTTTTAACATGTAAATTTTATAAATTGATAAATTTTTTATCAACTTTTATTCACAACTAGATTACAAAAATTTTTAATTTGTTATATCGTATAAATAGGCCTTTTCACTTCATTTTTCGCACATTTTTTGATTCCCAACATAACTTACTCCAAAACCTTTACATCCAACATTTTTTCATTACATAGATAAATTCTATGCACGTTTCTGAGAAAAATGGAATATAACAAGTTGTGTTTGCATAATATTACTATTTTTTATGAATTTAAACAAAAAAACAATCATAAAAAGAAAAAGCGTACATAGCCAGTTCTAGGGTTTTAATACTCACATAAAACAAGAATTCAGGTGATTATAAAATGAAAAAAAAACTTACAGCTTTAAGAAGAAACTCAAAACTGATCATCAAACACACACGTAAATTAGTTTAGTTTTGTATTATCATGCAGAAACATTACTTTCCATTATACATAAAGTAAACTTTAAAAATTGATACTCACTGAGAACAAGGTTCATTGAGATAGTGTAAGTCAAACTCTGCTAGTTTAGGAGCTGCGTAATGAACATTGGCAGACTCAATATTTTCTAGGACTGCAAGATCTAATCCATAAGGGCCAGAGACAGGACTTGGTCTAAACCCGTACAATATAACACAATACAATACACAGTGTTGCAATTGAATATAAGATACTACGCGTAAAATAATTAATGTACTGTAAACAATTTTAAGAAAAATTAAAGTGCAATTAATTTATGTGGCATGCACATTAAAGGCTAACATTTGGCATGGGATAAGAAAGCAGTAATAAAAGCAAAGCAATCTATGTACAATTAATTACCTGTTAAATTCAATCAAATACCATGTCCTTTTGCTGGAGAGAAATGGAAAATGGTGTAGATTGTAAACAAGGAAAGAAAAAGTAAAGATAAGATGGAAATGTAAAAAGGATGAAAATGTGAGAATCCCAAATAGTTTGAAAAGAATGGTGATTACAATAAAAATACCAAGATGTAGAACTAGGTTCAGATGAAAGGATATGTGAGGAGTTCAGTGAAATAAGAATAAATATGGAAGCTTAGAATTTGTATGGATAGGAGATACAGACCCTCCTTGGAAAATGGTCCTTGGTATTACCTAGTCCATATATAAATAGAAAAACACACAATAAAACACTAAAGTTCTGAAATATTTCGTAAACACTGTTCTCTTTCTTAATCAGTAGTGTAATTAGGAAAAAAAAAAAACTCGAATACAAGATCTCACAAAAATTACTATTATTTAATCAAACTCATTTCAACGACAAAGTCGCCAATGATAATGACACATTCAATCCTCAATGATACATGAGCTACAATACCAAAAGTATAACTGTATTAGTTATAGTTTTCGTATTGTAGCTCAGGTATCACACCGAGGATGGCGACTTTGTCGTTGAAACATGTTTGATTAAATAAAAAGAATTTTTGTGAGATCTTGCGTTAGAGTTTTTTTTTCTATCTAATATTAAGTCAAGCTCAATATTTATTTATAGAGAGTGTAATTGTTTTCAAGCAATACTGATTGAGAAAGTGAACAGTATTTATGAAATATTTCAGAACTTCAGTATTTTGTGTGTGTGTGTGTGTTTTACTACCTGTGTCATACTGAGTAATACTAATATTAAATAAGCTTGCAACACAATGAGAAATAAGTAATGAACATAAAAACTTCTCCTTTTGGTACTTCGTGTTATTAGATGTTTTAGGGTAGGAGTTCAAAATTCTACAGAGTTTAAAAATCTATTCTACAAATAAATTTAATAATTAGTAACATAGGTAGAATATATTTTGATAAAATTTGAAGAAATTTACAGATTAGTAACTAAAATTAATGCATCAAATTTCAATAACAAAATTAGACTGTCAGATGTTGATAAAAGACAATTAAAACGTACCTTCGAAGTTTGAGCTTTGATACTGAAACTAATTTATATATATATATATATATATATATATATATATATATATATAAATATATCTGTAATCATTGTCACTAGTTTATACATACATTTTGGATTTGGGGACTGTATAGTTGTGATTATTTTCAAATTATAAATCAATTCGTAAATAGATTGGTATTTAATTAACACCATCCACACTTATCAAAAGGTTTTATATTTGATGAATTATTATTGTTGTTTCAAAATTTAAGAGGCCTGGGAGGAAGGGGCCTTGACAACACCACTGACTACAAGAATAAAGTTAAACAAATCTTAAAACTACTGTTAACCCTCCAACACCACAAGAAACAAAGCAAAGCATTACTGACTCTTTATTATTTAGTTCTTCATCATGAAGCTCTTCATAAGGCACTAGATCAGGCAAATCAAGCGAGAGTGATGACTTAATAATTTCTTCATAAGTGTCATGCCTACGCATGCATAACAACAAACATGCTAAATATAATAATAATACCAACATCACAGTTATTATTAAACCAAATATTTTCATATATTAAGAATGTGCAATGCTAGGACAAAACTGATCCATCCAACCTACTGTAATTGCACCTCTTTCTTATTGAATTGCAAAGATAAAGTGATGTAATGAAAGAATTTGTTCCTAAACATTTGTAGAAAATGTAAATTTTAAATTGTTACTATTTGAAGAAACACTTCAATTTATAATTAATAAAAGACAACAAATCATTACAGATGTGCTCATTCCAATTAAATAGTATTCTCCTCTCTATGCATTTATAAATATCAATATTAGCCAATAAAATGTAAGCTTCTATAAATAATAGTTTAATTTTTATCAACAAATTCCTCTATTATCTACTAATATTTATATGAATAAAAAGGAAAACATTACTTTAAACTGCAGAAGTAAAAACAATACATATATGTAATGATTTTCTGTTTTGTATGAATTGTAAATTGGAATTTTTTTCATAAACTTTCATCACATACATGTATATAAAATTAAAAGTAAGGTTGCCAAAAGTAAGATCTTAGGTGCAAACTATTTATAATATGTAATGTAATTAAAAGTACCACATTATTCAACTGGTAATGCACACTCTTAATATCATTCATTATTATTTATAAAATTTATATGAACACAGCATTAAAAGTAAAATATGTGTAATTTTTAGCTTTTTCAAAAAATTTTATTTTTATTTGTAGCATATTTTAAGTTTATGGTACATAATGAAAAATTAGTTTCATCAATAATTAATTAGTAAAATGCAAACTCAGTAAGAGCTACGTCAAGTTACTACTCAAATAGTGGTACACACAGAAAAAATAGTACTCTGAATAGTTGGTTTACAGTGACTCAAATAGTGGTACACACAGAAAAAATAGTACTCTCAATAGTTGGTTTACAGTGACTCAAATAGTGGTACACACAGAAAAATAGTACTCTCAATAGTTGGTTTACAGTGACTCAAATAGTGGTACACACAGAAAAAATAGTACTCTGAATAGTTGGTTTACAGTGACTCAAATAGTGGTACACACAGAAAAAATAGTACTCTGAATAGTTGGTTTACAGTGACTCAAATAGTGGTACACACAGAAAAAATAGTACTCTCAATAGTTGGTTTACAGTGACTCAAATAGTGGTACACACAGAAAAAATAGTACTCTGAATAGTTGGTTTAAAATGACTCTTTTTACATTATTTTTTTCAAACGATTTAGTATTGAAAATTAATTTTGTATGTTTTTACTTCCAATCATATTTCATTTGAACGTTATCTAAAGATTAGGATTGCTGACCACACCACGAAAGAAACGCGATATGTTGACCACAAATTAATGATTGATAAATTATTTATCAGACCCCTTTCAGGGGCTGTTATACCAACAGATTATTATTATTATTTAAAAACGAATCAAAATTGTAGCACATTGTACTACCATTGTATAGTTGTTATATCTACATCACTTATTTCAGGTACATTGTAAAATGAAGTTAAATAAAATTTAAATTCTTGTTAACACATTCACTACTATGGTGGATCACACTTTTCTTTTGCTAGATGGAATTGATACCCCCGTGTATGTTAACAGTTGTACTTCTCCCACTCACATATAACACGCCCAAAAATTATATCATTTGTAACATAACTTGTGGGCTTGTGGAAGTACAAGCATACCCAACTATGTGATTGGTTTCAGGTTAAATAAATCAAACATATGAATAACTACAGAGTATACTTATAATACAAATTTATGCATAAAAATGTACTTTATCTCAGAGAGAAATGTTTTAAAACTACTAGAAAGAGAAACTAAATGTCTTACAATATACAAGAAACCATTTGTTTGATTAGCTGTCTCTAGAAAAGTGTCAAGAAAAGACTATACCTATTTCTCAGGCTTATTATTATGTCTTCTTCTTCTGTTAATATGATGTTGCTTTCTTACCTATCATTTCCCTTTCTGTTACCCCCCCTTTTTTTAACAATAGTTTACATATTAATTAATAGTATTTTTTTTTTAACAATTGTTTACATATTAATTAATAGTATTTTTTTTTTACATTTTATATAATTTTTTTATTAATCATTGTCTAGTCCACACACACTGCTTCTTATATAAACAGTCAAAAGTAGTTCTTTTCATCTAATTTTTGGCAACATTTTTCACTGATATTAACCAATCGGTCATATGGAACCACAGAACTCTGTGTTGCTTTATTATAGTGACTTAACTCTCGTCACGTTGAACGACCCACAAGACCCATCCGTCGGTTGTTCATCAACCGTAAAACACGTATTTTGTAATTCAACATTTCACCCACTTACAATCGTCCTATCACAATATATAAAATACCGTTGGAAAGCTAATGTTCGGTAGATGTATAATCATGCAAAAAAATACCACAAAACGTTATTAATAATATTCCATAAATTGTTAAAGTTTGTATATTTTGATGTGTAATATCAAAGATTTGAACTGTACGGTTGTTAACAGAAATGATGCCATTCTTTCTTAGATGTTCACAAATCTATTTTTCTGCCAAACAGATCGACCATAACACTGTTCTGTACATCACATCTTTCTCTTTCGATCTGTGCTTTCCAAATCTTTCTATCTGTTATAGTTTTTATTATATAAAAATTAAACAAAATCAAGAATTTTATCTCATTTTTACACGCTAAAAATTATATATTTTTTCAATTCAAC